>OY776255.1:10025000-11227500 GCA_963675405.1 Cosmorhoe ocellata
TTATTGCAAGATACTTACCGCGCCTTAAATAAACCAAAATGATTGCGAACAATGACAAATAATGAGAGCAATAAAATAAAAATAAATAAATAATGCTGGACAGTCCACACAGCATCATCTAGCCCCACAAAGTAAGCTACTCAAAGCTTTTGTTATGGGTACTAGATAACTGATATATTTAATAGATTATGCACATAGATAGATGTTTTTTACTATACATAGAAAACACCCAGACCAACGGAACAAATTTCTGCAGATCGTACACAAATTTGTTCCGTGGCGGGAATCGAACCCGCAACCTCTTGCGTCGCAGGCGGACTCTCGCCCGCTGCGCCACAGAGGTCGAGGAGCAATGATAAAACTGTAGATGACAATTGCCCACCTGCCGTTTCTACGCAGCAGCTAGATATTCTGTGGTTTTGTGGATGAGACGATACTGCATTTCGTTGAGTGTGGCTAAATTCAGTTCCGGAGCAAACACGCTCTGATTGAAATGGTTTGTTTGCAGGGTTTTTACAAAAAGTTGCGGATCTTTCAGAGATTCATTTTAAAACAGTCTTTCAGAGCAACTCATTCGGGGAAATATTATTTAAAAGTCTTTGAAAGAAACTCATTCGGGGATTTTTTTAATTTTAGTTAACAAATATTGACCAAAAGACCGAAGCGTTAGGTATGAGTCTCTCCAAATTGTGAGGTTTGTGGAGTCCTGGATGATGTGCACCACATCTTGATGGACTGCACCAAGTTCAAAGATCGAAGGGAGGCACTGATCACTGAACTTAACTTAAATAGATTAGATTTAGGAACATTTATTAACATATTAGCGGAACCAAATCCATCAGCAGCTATTTCACTCTTTAAAATATTTATGAATCAGTGACTCCCTTGGAATATTAACCTACAAATTGTTGACTAATTAGTTTAGTTTTATTGTTGTTTTTTTTTCTTTTGTATGATAATAATAAGTTTAGGTTATAATAGGACTGACATACTTTGTAAAGTAAAAGTCCTTAACAATAAACAAGATTTCGACGACCTCAGTGGCGCAGCGGGCGAGTGTCTGCCTGCGACGCAAGAGGTTGCGGGTTCGATCCCCGCCTCGGAACAAATTTGTGTACGATCTGCAGAAATTTGTTCGTTGGTCTGGGTGTTTTCTATGTATAATAAAAAATATCTATCTATGTATATCATGTATTAAATATATCAGTTATCTAGTACCCATAACACAAGCTTTGAGTAGCTTACTTTGGGGTTAGATGATGCTGTGTGGACTGTCCAGCATTATTTATTTATTTATTTATTTAAGATTAAAAAAAAAAAAAAAAAGGTATGAGTCACAGTCAGTGCATATTTTGTGTGTGAATTAAACGAATTTGCATAATATATTTTTATTCGACGATAACTTTTGAATGCCTTTTATCCATAATAACTTTAAACATCAATAACTTTATCCGATCTGTCGTAAAATATATGTAAAGATAAAGATAAAGATAAAGATAAAGATAAAGATAAAGATAAAGATATACTTTATTTGTAGCTAAAGTAGTAGGCATTAATATAAAAAATCCTGACTTACTAACCTAATATATTACCAACACCATTATAAACTAAATAACCCTCTTATGCCTACCTTATAGCTACAAAATGGCGTTCGACTCAGCATATGTTGTGATAGCTATAGGTTATAGCTAACACAACGCTGATCTTCCGTCGAAACCATTGCGTTGCGTCACGCTTAAACAAAACATTTAATATTTGATATTTCATAAATGGGTTTATTTTATTTTGATTCGAATGTCTGTCTGATAGTATTCTTACAAGCGACAATGGGCTTGCAACCGGTCACGTTCGATATATTGAAATGTGGTGAATGTGTGCATGAGTAACTATAAGGTTTGAACGTTTTTTGTTAGAAGGATCATACAAAAAAACGCTAGGACCGAGACGAGTTTTTTGCCTGTTCGTATCGTCCTTGGGTTAGTTTGGAATAGGCACATAGATTCACCTTATAGGATGTTTCAAATTGATCCTTGTGATATTATTGAATAAATTATTTTTAAATTGAATTGTCCCTGACTACCCCCGTTATCCTCAAAGATCTAACAAGAGATCTGCGGAGATTTCTGCCAAGTCACATTTACATTCGTGATTATGTTTTTTTTATACAGATCCATACACAGCTTCGAAAATCCAGTGCAACGAGACGATCGTGCTGTCCCGCTCGCACCCGCACGCGACCGTCTCCAGCGCCGGTTTCCCGCGCCCCTACCCCGACGACGTGGAGTGCGTGACTGAGCTGCGCGCGCCGCTGCATCACACCCTCACTCTGCATTTCGAAGAGCTGATGACTGAATTGGAACCTCAGTGAGTACACTCTACAACACTATTCCCTCGCACATAGCCCGCGTAAAGCTAAGCGTCTACCTTTCGGCATCGTACGCATCGGACGCATCGCATCAAATGGATGAATTTTTCACAATGCGTTCACCTGATCGGCAGTGATCGCATTTGCCGCCGCTACTACCAGCAATCGGATTGCCGACGCCACTTGATTCGGTCGTGCGAACTGTGTCTGACATAATGGAGGAAAGTGAATTAGAACAATTCGTCATCGCGCGGGGTGCGTCCACCTGACCGGCATTCCGAATGACGTCATTGGCACGCAGCGCAAAAGTTGCCTCGTCAACGGCGTCGGCATGGACGATGAGCAGATTCGAGCGATCCGTACGATGATGCGGATTGATTGACGCACTTGTGTGACTTTCTATGCAAAGAATATTACGATCCGCTTAATGCGATGCATCCGATGCGTACGATGCCGAAAGGTGGACGCTTAGCTTAAAGGTACAATTCCACTGGCGTGCGGCACAGTGCAGCACTGTAAATTTCAATTTACGGCGTTAAAGGAATATGAGGCCATTGAAATAAAGTGGAAACCATTTGTCCACAAATAGCGCGCTGGCCAGTGCTGCACTGTGCCTTAAGCCGGTAGAATCGCATCTTTACGCTGCCACAGGTTGCCAGAAAAGGAGAGACGCTTAGCACTCTCCTTGAAAAGGATGCCACATAAACAGATCATGGTACTAAAAAAAAGAAAAAAAAACAAACATGATCACGACTATAATCCCCAGGCTTGGTAAATAATCTACTCAGATCTCTTGTTACTTAGATCTTTGAGGATTTCTAAAGGGTGTTGTCAGGTACCTCTTAATATCCTCAAAGATCTACCAAACCTGGGAATTAAATAAAATAAAATATAAATAAAAATAGCCTTTATTCCATTACATTTAGATTTTAGGTTCTTGGTAATTAAATAGAAATATATTACATTTATAATTTTAAAATAATTCAATTGGTTAAATGTAGATAAGTATAATTATAAATGTCATGCAGTTTTTGTCACGTAAAAGTCGCCTCTCGGGCGTAGGCCTCCCCCATATTTCTCCAGAGCTCACGGTCTCTAGCCTGTCTCATCCAGTCTGTTCCGCTTGTTTTGCAGAATACGTCGTCCCACCGTGTTTTAGGGCGTCCTCTTTTCCGTCTATTTCCGCGCGGGATCCATTCCAGTACTCGCTTAGTCCATCTATTACTCTCCATTCTACAAATGTGACCTGCCCAGTTCCATTTCAGAGTTCTTGTCTTTCTGACGATGTCATTTAGCTTCGTTTTTTGTCTAATTGCATTGTTGCTGATTCTATCAGATAGTTTTATTCCCAGCATACTTCGTTCCATCTTTCTCTGGCACACAGCTAACTTGCTTTCTTCTCTTTTTGTGAGGGATCAGGTCTGACAGCCATATGTCAAACACGGTAGGATTATAACTTCGTATAACTTCTTCTTGATTTTTATGTTTGTTTGTCTGTTTTTCATTACCTCTTTTAGGCTCCAGTACTTTCGCCATGACAATGCAATGCGTCTTTGGATTTCGGTTTGCGTACATTTTTTAAAGGAGACAGATTGACCAAGGTATATGTATTCATTCACAAACTCGATATTTCCTCCATCTACTGTTATAGTTTGATTTTCTCCATTGCTTATAATCTTTGTTTTTGATGTGTTTAGTGAAAGGCCTACAATCTTGCTTTCTCTTGTGAGTTCATTTAGCATTACCTCTAGATCAGTTGGAGTTTCGGCAAAAACTACTATATCATCTGCAAATCGCAGGTGACTCAGTCGCTCTCCATCGATTTGTAGTCCTTTGTCTTCCCAATTAAGGTTTCTAAACACTATTTCCAAGACTGCAGAAAAAACCTTCGGTGACAAGGGGTCGCCCTGTCTCACACCTTTCTCAATAGGGAATTCTTCTCCTTCTCTTTCCAATCTTATTTTGGCACAGCTTTTTGAGTAGATGCTATGAAGTAAATCGATATATTCGTCTTCTACGCCTTGTTCTAGTAGTGTTTCCCATATTGCATTGTACTCAATACTATCGAAAGCCTTTTTGAAGTCGATGAAACACATATAGATAGTCATGCCGTATTCGTTTGCTTTTTGGATGATCTGTGTGACTACTTGAATGTGGTCCAGTGTCGCATAATGCTTTCGGAAGCCTGCTTGTTCCCGCGGTTGATTCTCTTCTAGTGTCTTTGTCATCCTCTGTAAGATTATTTTGGCGAAGATCTTGTATATATTTGTTATTAGGCTTATCGGGCGGTAATTACCAAGGTCACTACTGTCGCCTTTTTTATGTAAGAGTGTAATTGTTGATCTAGACCAGGGGTCGGCAACCTTTTGGCAGGCAAGGGCCACAAAGTGGCAATATAAACTAAAGGCGGGCCGCATTTGTGATATGAACCCTAGAAGCTGAAAATATGGCTCTCAAATGCCCATGTGTGACACGAGAAGCATATTTATTTTTTCTATAACAAACAATTAAAAAAGTTTGTTCGCATATTTATGAGAGTTCATTAAAAAATTTATTAGTTTCAGTTCTAAGTATGGGGAACCCCCAAAATTTATTGATTTTTTTCTACTTTTGTGTCAAAATCTTAATGCGGTTCACAGAATACCTACATCTACTTACCATGTTTCAACAGCATAGTTTTTATAGTTTCGGAAAAAAGTGACTGTGACATACAGGCAGACAGACAGACATGCCGAATCTATAAGGGTTCCGTTTTTTTACGGAACCCTAAAAACATTCACGGGCCGCAAATAAGACGTCCGCGGGCTGCATACGGCCCGCAGGCCGCGGGTTGCCGACCCCTGATCTAGACCATTGTTCGGGTGTTGTTCCTGTGTTTAGTATATTATTGAATAGTGTTTGTAGTGGTCGTTGAAGATAATCTGATAGACATTTTAGTACTTCGTTCGTAATACCATCGTCTCCCGGTGTCTCATCGTTTTTTTGCGTTCGTATGGCATACTCTATCTCTGATCTTAGGATGCTTTGTGGTGTTGTTCGGTTCATTAGTTGTGTCTTAGGTTGTGGTTGTGGTTGTGGTTTCTCGGATTGTAGAGAATTTGATACGCCTGACGTATAAAGATCTCTGAAAAACATTGTAGCTTCTTTTATTATATCAGGTCTTTTTATTAGTATCTTACCCGTTTTGCTTTTCAGATTTGCAGTCCACTCAGTTTTGTTTCTTAGTTGTTTGTAGGCTTTTTTTATGCCACCAGTTTTTTCTATGTATTTTTCAATCGTTTCTTGCCTTTGTAATTTCCTGTCTTTTGTAATAAGCCTATTAATTTCTTTGCTTATCTTGGTTATTTCCGATCTCAACTGTTTTGTCCTTTTTCCACTATACATTGTTTTTCGTTCTTCCATTAATTCATTAACTTCTGGGCTTATAATGTCGGGCTTGCTCTTAGTTTTCTTCGGTATCACTTTTAGTAAAGAGTTCATCTCTTTTTCGAAATAATTATATTGTGCTTGTACGTCGCTTGAATGAGTTAATGCAGTAATTAAATTTTCTTCCCAGCATTTACCATTTTCTCTTGAAATGGCTGGTGTGCTTCGAGATCGGCTTGAGTAAGCTTTTGATAGTATTCTTTTCTTTTTTGATTTCATGTTAAGTTTACACCTTATCATCCTGTGGTCAGTATAGAAATTTAAATTGTGAATTATATCAAAGTTGTGTATATAGGAGTCTTTGTTTGTTAATATGTAGTCTATTTCGTTAAATTGTTTCCCATTTGGTGACGACCATGTCCGTTTGTTATGGGTATTTTTATTCACGAACTTTAGGTTATTTTCTAGGGCAAACTCGACTAACTTTACTCCGCGTTTACTTCTTTTGCCGCAAGAGTATTTTCCATATATTTGGTCTTCACTTGGCTGGTTCTGCCCAATTTGGGCATTCAAATCTCCTTGTATAATAAGATTCTTTGTGTTAGAAAATTCTATGGCGGTGCATATTGTGCTGTAAAACTGTTCGATATCTTCCTCATCACTTATTTCAGTAGGTGCGTAAACCTGAATAATTGACCAAAGCATGTTGTTTGATAATTGTATTTCTAATGCCGCTACTCTATCCGAGTAAGTTCTTAGACTTATAATATTGTTTTTAAGGTGTTTCTTGATTAGGAAACCAACTCCATTTCTCCCCTTCGAACAGGGAGTGTGGTAAAGGATAAAGTCAGCGAATTCTTCGATGGTTTCTTTTGCTCTTCGTAATTCACATAGACCAATAACATCCCAGTTAAGTTTCTCAACTGCTTCTCTTAGTTAGTCTGCTTTCTGCCATTAGTGTTCTTACGTTGAGACTTGCTATAAATAGATATTTCGATGTTCTAATGATACTTTCCATTTCCTTTGTGATGATTTGTTTAGGGGGGGTTCGGTCATACTCTTCCACGGTGACCAACCGGCTTGGAGGAGGTTGAGAGGCGTTTAGTAGTTTTGAAGTGCTAGGTTTCTCTACTTGGTTCGCTGTTGATTGGGTTCTAAAATTTTGGTTGTGTTGTAGGTAGGACGTGATATTATTGCTCGATGTTTTATTCCTTTTGTGTATTGTTGTCGCATTCGCGTCTTCCGGCTTTCGTCCTGCTGTTCCCAAGCTACTTATATTCCGTGCTTCTGGAGAGGCTGAAAAAAGTCTTTTGCTTGTTCACTTGGCATCTTTGTTCGTACTTATCTCCATCCTACGCTCTTTTTTTCCTAGATTTATTATTTTGTCGTAGCGTAATACGGCGTTGTTTCCTGCTTCTCTTTGCCTTTTAAGCTCTTCCTGCAATTCTTTTCGTTTTTCTAGTACTTTTGGGGGGAAATCTTCCTTTATATAGATGTTAGTGTTTAAAAGAGTTTTGCTTTTCTTCAGTAGTTCAATTTTTCTGCGCATAGTAGTCAGAGTTACGACTATGGGTCTGGTTTTCTCGTGTTTTTTCCCCATTCTTCTTACAGTGTCTATATCGTAGTCTTGGCACTGCACTTGCATCTTAGTATTCATTATGTTTATAATTAGGCTTTGTAGTTCGTAATAGTTACGTTCCGTTTCTTCGACTCCAAAGAATATTACATTTTTTCTTCTAATTTGTTTCTCTAGCATATCCAAAGTTGCTTGTTGTTTGTCTAATTTTGTTTCTAATTGTTTCGTTCTAATTTCTATAATATTGAACTTCTCATCTATGTTATTGTTTATTGTCTGCGTGATATTTTCTTGCATGGTCTTCATATCGAATTTCTGCGCTGCCAAGTCTTTTTGGAAAAGTGAACCACCTGTACTGAGTATCGATCCAGCCGTCTAACGGACGTGAAGCGGGTGTTGTATCCAACGCTCCACCGGAGCTTAGTAGACTGCGACGAATTTAACAGCCAGCTGTAATTTTCTGCGGTACTCGACGTCTAGTTAAGTTTTTTCTTTTTTCTTTTCTAGAATTTGAAGCACGTCGAAGGTACAAAGGTCGGTTTTGCCAACCCACAACAAGGTTCGCTTAGATTGATTCAACCGTTATTGTTGTTAAGAAATTCCAAGATTTTACTAACTATTTGTAATTGTATTCCACAGAGCTTGATGCAGTTCTTCTCAGATTGCTGTTTATGATGTTGCCGTAAAGTTTCTTGTTTGGTTTTTGCTTCCTTATAGATGTTGAAGTTCACGTTTGGTTTGGTCCATTTATGACCAAATCACTTGCACATATTACCACAAACGATATATTATGGGTGTTGTAGTGTACATAACTTAATTTTGGATTTGTATTAGACAGTTGGTGCCGATAACTATTTTTAGATAATTTAACTTTACGCAGCCGATGTTGGGAATTACAATGATTTTATGATTTTCGTACTCAGTGTCTCCAGTCTGTCAGTTCTAAAGCATATTATATTGTGTGTGATGATATATTTCTAACGACAACAACAAGACAACAATGTTTTCTTAAAGACCCAAGAGAGGTCCCCAACCTCTCACTACTTGAGACAAATCCCTCGTAGTGGAAACGTACGCAGATCCTACTTCAAGCCAATTCAGACCAAATCCCTGCAGAATGACGCGCCAGCGGCATAATCTTGTATCACAAGCGACTTGAAATACTTGTTCTCTCATTTCTATCATCACTAAACCAGTGCTCTCTCCTGCCTCACGATCTGAAGGTCTTGGGTTCAAACCTGATCAAGCACCAACGAGTGATTCGAAAAAAAAATGTGCGTAATGCTAGTACTTCTTAAAAATCGGCATAACCTAGAACCAAAAATTCGAAGATTTGTCATATGTTAGTATTCTTGCAAGCGGCGATGGGCTTGCAACCTGTCACGTCCGAAATACTAACTACTGTGCCAAATATCATGTTTAGACGGGCATCTGACTACTTTAGATAACTTCTAAGATTTAAAAAACTAGAGATCTTATGAGATGTCTACCGAGCCTGGGGATTACAGTCGTGATCATATATAAATATAATACGAGTATATTCTTTATGATTGTCATAGTTTTTTAGAAAACGGAAGCTTTCACAAAGCTTATTGTAAAGCAAAAGCTAAGATCTCGTTTGCAACAAAGACTAGGAATCCAAAGACGTGTTCACATTGATCCTAGGTATTTGAGTTTTTTAAGAACAATGTAGGTTAGCAAAGCGTAGGTACTGTGTTTCTCAGTGACCAGTATTTATAGCAAAAATTAAAAAGCCGACGTAATTAAAAATACATTTTTTTAGCCGCCATATTGGATTTTTTGACATTTTAACACTTTATTTATTAATAGAGAAAGGGATGTTAGAAAGGAGCTTTTAAGGCGCATATCAATCTTTTCCCCACACTAGTTTTAAAGAATTAATGACACGATAGAAAAAAACAGAAGAATAGAGACAAGTAGGTACGACCGTCATGTAACAGTCGCCGTTTTATAAGAACCGAACCTTAACAAAACGACATGTCTTTTGTTATCTCTATCTGGAAAAGCTAGTCCTTGAATTGTAATAGGAATATCTACTGGATAGGATATTTCATATTTATTTTAAAAATACAAGAAAATAACAGGGATTTTTACTCTTTGAAATGCTGTGCGACTTTGTGATGAAACTCGTCGGGGGAATTACTACTACTATTATTTGTTCTGCCAAGCAGTACCTACCTATGTGATCGCATTCGTAGAAATCACGGCCGCATGAATCTGTTATAACACCAAACTAACATTTTTGGTTTAATCGGTTAAAGTTACGGATTTATAGAGTTTCTTATTGCTTTTAATATACCTACTTATAAAACAAAGTCGGGTTTGTTCGAACACTTAAATAACTCTAAAATGGCTTAACCGATTTTTAGGGTTTTTGTTGTCATTTGTCTCCATCTCGGATAGCAGAATAAATATAAAAGATTTGAAAATTAAAAAAAACATTTAATTCTAAAGCGGTACGAAGTTTGTCGGGATAGCTAGTTTAAAAAGAAATTTAAAATATTTATGGATTAGGTAGTCGAAGATAATTTTAGCTATAGGTAACCGTCAAAAATGCACAATTTCACCGTGTTGGCTGCAAAAAACAATTAGAAGAATGGCATATTAATAATGATAACAAAAACCTATTAATATATTTTACTTTTATCTGTAACGAAATTCTGTGGCTTTGTCATTTATTTTTAAATTCTAATTTTATCACATTATATCCAACAACAAAGAACCTTCGGTGTGACTTATTAAAATATCTTTCATTTGTATGTTTTGTTCACATCGGCCGAGTAACTACATAGAAGAGACAGTAACTTGTCTATAGGTCCATTCTAACTTATGTTAGTGCACTTGACAGAAGGTGAAACATTGTGACATCAATTACTAATCATTTGCGTTATACTTCTTTTTGAAATATATTTTATTTTATTTTATTTTTTTATTTTACGAATTTTAGGAAAACTTACAGCTATGATTGTACAATAAGTCTTAGTTTAATATACCACGCATGAAACATGCATGATATGCTGCTGAGGGCTAATTATAAGTTTCCACAAATATTTACTAAAAAACTAGGTAAAAATCAAAAGTCAATAGACGACGATATAAGGAAAGTTAGGTACATGAGTAGGGTGCTTTACTTGGCTGTAAACATAATAAAAAAAAAAGAGATCAAAACACAAAAAATTAAATAAAGAAAAGGTAATTAAATAATTAAAACTATCTAACACTTAAGTAAAATAGGTTAATTTATAAAATATTTATAATTATATATAATCCTTAGTAGTTAGATATAATCTTAGTTTAGTCGCTGTCCAAAACAAAAAAGAATTTATCGTTAAGAATCCGCTTCATTTTACATACTGATGTATTAAAAATATCAACATCGATGTTTTCTTTTGCTAATGAGTTGAAATAATTACTTACCCTAATAATATATGCGTTCTGCCTATAGTTAGTATTAACGCGCGGTACGTACAACATATTGGGGTTTCTCAAAGCTCTATTCGTGCGTAATCCCACTAGCTCTAGTAACTCCGGACAGTCTACCTTGCCATTCGCTATGTTTAAAAGAAATGCTAGGTCAGAAATATTCCTTCTTTCGTAGAGGGGTAGAAAGTGAAATATATCTTACGTGTATTACTGAATACTTACTAGAAAAATTTGGAATATAAAGGATAATAATACTTCATTTTAAGTAGGACAGCGTTTTCAATTTAAAGTTTGACACCACGGAAACTACCCTTATTCCACCACAGGCAGTCTTTCAGATTAAATCCCAATTTCAAAGTTACGAATACTTTAGATCCAAGGAGTATTTTAAACTCTTTTTCTGACCAAGATATACTTTTAATATTAGAACAATGACACAACGGACTTGCCGCTAGTGAGTAGAGTCACTGCTGTCTCAGTTTAGCAACTTGCCTCGTGTGAATTTATCATTCAACAATGACACTACCGACTAGCCGCTAGTAGTCTCATTGCTGTCTTGGTTTATCAACTTGCCTCGTGTGAATTTATCATTCAACAATGAAACTACCGACTAGCCGTTCGTAGTGTCATTGATGTCTCGGTTTAGCAACTTGCCTCGTGAGAATATATCGTTCAACAAAGCCGCTAGTAGTGTCATTGTTGTCTCGGTTTAGCAACTTGCCTCGTGTGAACACATCGTTCGGAGCGGGAACCGTGCAATATTGTGTGAATGCCATTATGGTAATCTGGAACGCTTTGGAACGAAATTTAAAATTGGGTTTACAGGCGTCATCAAGGTATGGAATATTATTTTTAGAATTGTTTTTGTCATTTTTATGAATACCAAAACTGTGTTGGATGATGGAGCGGCGATCGGCTTGCAATCTGTCACGTACGATGCTGTCTTTTGTGCAAAACGTGGCCATTTGCCAAATTTTAAAACCTAATACTACTTATTTCTTAAACTTTGGCGAATATTATATAATATTTATAAATCACTAGCAGCCCGCCCCGGCTTCGCACGGATATTTAACAAACATTATTGGAGTTTTGGTAAAGATCCCTAATTTTTTTGAAAATATAATGTAGCCTATGTCACCCGGGGATAGATCATCCCGCGGGATAAGTTGACAGCGGCCTCAGTTGACCAAAGACGAACGTGTTCTCAAGGGATGATAATAATAAAAGTAAACGCGAAATAGACCCGCTATAGTTTAATTATAAACTTTGCACGACTAATGTCTAAAATACAAAATGTCCAACTAAGATTAATGTCCAACACGATTTTTGTCCAACACTAATTTTGCCCAAAACGAATTTAAACCTGTGATGAATACTTACACGTATTAGGTACTTGTAGCTACGTTAATCTCATTGTAAAAGAACTATTATTTTTTGTGAGAGGATAATGTCTTTAAAACTAACTTAGATATCCTCAAAGTCCTAAGTAATTAGAAATTTAAGATGTACCTACCGAACCTTTAACAGTCGTGATGGTGAAAAGTTTAACAAAAAACTCAATTATTTAATTCGATCTCTGTCGGACCAGCGAAAGGAATAGGGTTATATTGCGTACGAACCTATTGGCTTATCTTATATTCTCGGAGTTAGAGCACCTCAAATTTTCTAAGAAAAGATGGCCAGCGTATTACGTCCGTAATATTCATGCATAAAAGCACACCTGTTGCTGACAGTTGGGATAAACTATGGATTTACACTTGCTTTAATCCTGACTCTTCGACTCACTCTCATAATATTATCTTTATGCATACGCGTCGGTTTAGGGTAGGTAGGTACTCTTGAATTAGCCTTTCTCAACATCATCCTAAACGTTCTGCATGGTTAAGCATTACGATGGGTGACCGCAGCATAGTTGCTTCAATATTCACTGTTAAACTTATATTCTTTGCCTCCGCAATTACTTTTAAAAGGGAAAATATGAAAACAGGATGATTAAACTAGCATATGGTACCTAGCATGTTTACTGCCGCTATATGTGGTCGCTACTTCTTAGAAAACATGCCTATATTACCCTCGCAGCCAACATCATCCATCACCCAGCACCGAGGACATGAATAAGCCAATTCCTGGGGTCCACTTATCCTAAGTGATGAACTAGGCACATAGGTACGTAACATTTTACTACCGCTATAATAGTGTGGTCGCTACTTCTTAGAAACCATGCCTATATTACCCTCGGAGCTAACATCATCCATCACCTAGCACCGAGGACATGGATAAGCCAATTCCAGGGGTCCACTTATCCTAATAGATATCCTTGAAACTATAGCAAAAACACGTTTCATTAACCTCTTAATCTGTCCTTGAGTGGTGTAGTGGTAGCACCTTTGTTTTACAATCTAGTTGTTGTAGGTTCGAAAGTGCGCAATGGATTGTTTTTTTAATTGTGTGTGAGCAATGGTCTTTCAAACAGTGAAGGAAAACATCGTGAGGAAACAAGCGGGTTAGCTCTGCACGTATATAATTAAACTTACGCGATCTGACCACATCATATTAGTATTGACTCAGGATGTCATCCCGTGACCGTGACAGTGTGTAAACCTGTCGAAACGTCGGGAAAAATAGGTAAATAAAACGCGATAAATACCCGGTTAATACTAATAATAATTATGCTAACTAAGCTGGAAGTTATAGGTAAGCTTAATTCATTTAAAAAATACTGTCCCAGCTATTACAGAGTTCTGTAACTGAGTATATTATTCTGTAATAGTAGTTTCATTGCCATTTTGAACTAGTTATAGCGTTTTGATATTCCCCTCTGGCATCGTCTTATCGCTAGCTCGTTTAGACGCTGGAGTTTATGCCTTTTAACCTTGCGTTTGGTATCAGCTATTGAGTTTACTTTCAGAGTGCAAGTAAAACTATTAGGTATTTTTTAGTTTCAGTGGTTTCAGTTGCAAACGAAAACTACTGTAATGGAAGAATATGGCTGTAATCAGCCGCTATTAGGTCTTCTTAATCTTTTTTTAATATGGCATCTGTCTCTTTTGAGATCAATTATGCCAGTGTCAAGTGTTTAAATTAGTAGTATTGTCAATGTCACAAAGTCATAGTCAAATTGTCAAGTCGATTTTAAACAAATAATGGCTGTTTTGTTCAAAATTCTCGGGATTCTCTCCGATGAATTTAGAAAGGAACTATTCACATCAATTCAAATAATTTACACTCGCGTTCAGAACTCGGGCTTTATTGGAAAAATAACTACCAAAATTTCACAATAAAACTTTAAATAACACGAGAAAAAATATAAAAACTAAAGCGAAAAAGTTGACAGTCGAATGCATCACAGACAATTCAGACAAGACTTAAATTGTAGTTCATAGTGTGAAAACCTCTAAAGTAGGTATATAACGACCGTTTTCAAGCCACTTCGAACCGCGCTCGATAGCGTCATTTATTCACCGATGACGTAAATAACCAGAAGATAATGAGGCGATAACGTCTAGATTCTCAATTTCCAACCTAACACTGAAGGCATTATGATTGAAAATGAAGATGGACTGAACAAAGATCTGCTTCAGACGTTGAGACTGAAAGAAAAGCAATTGTTTTTTTCTTGAATCTTAACGCTGGTCATAATAGTGAAATGAGTTTTTATGCTACGAGTAGAATAGGAGTTTCTACCCAAATCTTGTTAATACAAAAGTTAAAAAAAACTGCATTAAACTGCATATTTAGCAGTTGAAATCGAATCAAAATGAGCGCAATGCTAGTTCTCGTGAGGAAACCGGCATACCCTAGAACCAAAAATTCGAAGGTGTATGTCATAGGTTAGTATTCTTATAAGGGGCGATGGATTTTCAACCGGTCACGTACGGAATATTAACTACTGTGCAAAATGTGGGCTTGTGCCAAGTACCATATTTAGACGTACCTACCTCTAACTACACTCTTTAGATATCATCAAAAGATCTAAGTAACTAGGAACGGAGAACTGCACTTAATCTTTTAAAATCTTACCTCAGTGACAGACTTCAACGAGTTGACGTAAATGGGAAACGTTCTCCGGGGTCAGTGGTAACAATGGGTGTACCACAAGGATCGATATTAGGACCATTTTTGTTTTTAATATATATAAACGATCTACCCAAACTTGTCAGGGATGATCAGGAGATTGTACTGTTTGCTGATGACACGTTACTTTTATTTAAACAAAAGCGGCGTATGACTAATTTTGACGAAGTGAATAATGCAATCTCTAAAATTGTAAAATGGTTTAATGTAAACAACTTATTACTAAATGAAAAGAAAACGAAATGTGTTCGTTTTTTACTACCAAATGTTCGACATTTAGATACCAATATAAAAATAAATAACGAAAATATAGATCTTGTGGACACCACAGTATTCTTGGGCATAACTTTAGATAATAAGCTTCAATGGGGCCCGCACATTGATAAATTGTCGAAGAGACTTAGCTCTGCAGCATATGCAGTTAAAAAGATCCGTCATTTCACCGACGTAGAAACTGCTAGACTTGTATATTTCAGCTACTTTCATAGCATTATGTCTTACGGCATTTTGTTATGGGGGAGTGCTGCATATATTAATACTATATTTGTGTTGCAGAAGAGGGCTGTTCGTGCAATTTATAACATGGGTCCTAGAGAATCTCTTAGAGATAAGTTTAAAGAAATAAACGTCATGACAATGCCATGTCAGTATATATATGAAAACTTGATGTATTAAAAACATTAATTTATTTAGGAAAAATAGTGATAATCATAACGTTAATACTAGACTTAAAAATAAACTCGCTGTTCCCACGGTTAGGCTCACTAAAGTAAGTAAATCCTTTAAAGGGCATGCATTTAAGTGACATGCTTGATTTATCAATTGGAAAATTCAAAAATGTAATTAAACAGAAACTGTCTAGAAAAGCTTATTATAAAATATCAGAGTACTTAGATGATAAAAAAGCTTGGGATGAATCAGCTCCAACTCTGCTAGGTATTCCTTACAAAATTAACAAGGATCATACAAAAAAAGCGCTAGGGCCAGCGAGTTTCTTGTCAGTTCTTCTCGCACTGGGGATAGGACTGGAACTGGCACTTAGACTCACCTAGTATGTAAGACGTTTCAAAGTGATCCCTGTGATTCTATAGAAAATAAACATATTTTGATTTGATTTGATTTGGTAAGATTATCTACCTAGCCTAGGGATTACAGTCATAATCATGTTTGTTTGGAATCCACACTTTTCGCAATTCAGTTCAGCTGAGGACTCATCCACTATACGATATATCACCCCTTTTGATTTTAATGAAAAGGCACCCTCAACTTTACCTTAACCCTTGTTATTTACTTTGTTCAAATTGATTTCACCCCGTCTCAAACAGAGCCCTTACGAGAATTAAGCAGCCTGAAATCTTGAAATTGAAAATCTTCCCCAAGTTAAATCTCGTGGAGCTAATCTTTGTTGTGACAAATTACCTAAACAAACCACACCCGGTCTCAATACACGGAGCTCGACCCGGGTAGGTACAGTCAACATAAATCTTAGAACTAAGGACGCGGACGCACTTGGCAAACAGTTAGAAACCCATTGTTTGCGTTGAATCAGCGCCTAATACTATTGCCGATTCGCAGCCAATGCAGAAAAGCGAGTGAAGAAATAATTGATTATAAGTAATACGATTTTTCATACAAACTTTATCCCCTCTTTTTACCTACTTAGAGGTTGAAATTCAAAAAATCCCTTCTTAGTACACCACGCACCAAAACAGACGTACCCTCCAAATTTCACGAGGTCTCTGAGACCAGCGGTTAGGCTGTGCGTTGTCTATTATGTCAGTGTATGAATGAATGAATGAATGAATGAATGAATTAATGAGTGTGTCAGTCAGGACTTTAGTTCTTATAAGATTTGTAGTAGTAATAAAAATAAGGGCGCATTTGACTAAACTAGTTTCAAAGAGTTATCAAAGAGTAAATAGTCATTTTTCTTGCTTTTGTATTACATTATTCTGAGAATAGTAATACCTACCAAAAGTTGGTAAAATCTAACAACAAATGCTAGAACAGTGAACATTTAGCTGACTGTACATACAAACAGTATTTCTATTTCACGAGCGGTCGAGCACAACACACAAATATTATTAAAGAAAACACCGCTGGTATTGCCCAGGGTATAAGAAGACGGTCGGCCTTCATGGATTGGTCACACCACCTTGCCAGATAGGTCAAAGTCATAGAATATACGACATTATACGAAGTCATGATGTGATTAGCCGTATTATTATTAGTATTAGACGGGTATTTATCGCGTATAAATTACCTTATATTTTCCCGACGTTTCGACAGGTTTGCACGCTGTCATGGTCACGGGTAGACAAACCTGTCGAAACGTCGGGAAAATATAAGGTAATTTAAACGCGATAAATACCCGTCTAATACTAATAATAATGTGTTCAGATCGCGTAAGTTTAAAAGTACATAGTGATTAGCCGTAAACATTATGTTACAAAATTGAGGGGACTATGCCCAGCTGTAGGCAGAATGTTAATAAATATACCTTATAATTAGTAGGAATGATCATTAAAAACTAACTATTTATTGCAATAAATAAAAAACCCGACTGAACGTAACTGAAAATAGATTTTTACGACAATATGGCCAAAATATAATCCTACTAATATTATAAACGCGAAAGTTTGTACGGATGGATGTATGTTTTTTTACTCTTTCACGCTGAAACGGCTGAACGGATCTGGATGAAATTTGGCACAGATATAGATTATGGTCAGGAATAACACATAAGCTACTTTTTATCCGGAAAAATGTACGGTTCCCGCGGGATAGATTTGTTTTTGTTTTTCAAGGTACCACGCGGGCCAAGCCGTGGGCGGAAGCTAGTTTTGAATTATTTTGAGATTGAATCCAAATGATCGTCGTATCGTCTGTCTTCGGCTTTACCGTTCCTCTCGAGCCTCGTCTGATAATTGCTTTTTTGGAAGCGAATAGATATTTGCAGAGTTCCGCACCGCAGGAAAAAACGAAAACCTGACGAGATTACTTTGTTGTCCGTCTCTCTAGACCCTTTTGATCACGGTCGGATAGATTTGTCCAATTCAAACATATACCCGAACTAGTGAAACGCCCACGTCTTCACTCACATAATATTATATTTTCGCATAATGTTAAGTACCTGGGTGACCCAACTTTGCCCGGATTTTTTTGAAAAAGGGCGTTTTCTAAAAATAAAACCTAACTAGATCGATTTATCGCCTCAGAAAACCCCTGCATGCTAAATATCACGAAACTCATATACATTATACAAGAATTGCTCGTTTAAAGGTATAAGTTAAGACGTGTATATATAACATCCATTTTTTCTTTTACCCTAGAAACTTTTAATCACCTTGCCCTTTTATAGCTAAAGGTGTTTTATTGCCATCTTTATTCATTGTCATTGAAATGACAAGGACAGATGTCATAGAACTTTGTCTGAAGTCCCTAGAAATAATAATTTGATCACATAAACCATAATAAACCCAAAACTTTCATTCTTCGAATTTCAATGTCTTCAATATTAGGTACTACCTTCCGCCCACGGCTTCGCCCGCGTTGTACCTTGAAAAACAAAACAAAATCTATCCCTCGAGAATCGTACATTTTTCCGGGATAGAAGTAGCCTATGTGCTATTCCAGACTATAATCTATATCTGTGCCAAATTTCATCCAGATCCGTTCAGCCGTTTCAGCGTGAAAGAGTAACAAACATACATCCAGACATCCTTACATCCATACATTCTTACAAACTTTCGTGTTTATAATATTAGTTGGACTGATGTACTGAAGTATACTCAACCAGGGTTGAAACAATATTTGAACCCTAGCTGGACGTTGATAGATCAGTCAGTCAGTTAGACAAACAGTCAAACAGAAAACCTAATAGACCATTACTCTTAGATGCAGACAGTTACGGTTCTATGTATAAAAGATAAAAACATTTCAACCTTCACTGCTTTTATAATTATTCCACAAAGCAAATTAGTCGGGTTGAATATCTTTTGATAAATATAAAATTGAAAAGTTGGGAGAAAAACTCAAATTGCTCGGCTGCAATTCAATCACTCACGTCAAAGTGACATTTGATTTGACATCTAGAGAATAAGCTCTGAATTTGACAGGCGATAACGAGACGCTATCGATTCGATATCGCAAGATTGAGAGCGGTAGGTATTCGTTTGCTAGCTGACTCGACAGATCTGTCCGAACTTCAATAAATTTTCAAAAATACTTTAACTTTTTCCATTATTTTCGAATATGATTGAAAAATATGAAAAACGTGTCAGCCGTTTTCTTAACTGATGCGTTTACCAACAAATATAATCTAATTTATACATATTTACACGGCTTTTAATTACGATCATTGATGTAACTACCTATTTGTAGACAATCATAAATAAATTCTACTAATATTATAAGCGCGAAAGTTTGTAAGAATGTATGGATGGATGGATGTATGTATGTTTGTTACTCTTTCACGCTAAAACGGCTGAACGGATCTGAATGAAATTGGGCACAGATATAGATTATGGTCTGGAATAACACATAGGCTACATTTTATCCCGAAATAATGTACGGTTCCCACGGGATAGATTGTTTTTGTTTTTCACGCGGGCAAAGCCGCGGGCAGAAGCTAGTAACATAGTAATCCTACTAATATTATAAACGCAAAAGTTTGTAAGAATGTATGGATGGATGGATGTATGTTTGTTACTCTTTCACGCTAAAACGGCTAAACGGATCTGAATGAAATTTGGCACAGATATAGATTATGGTCTGGAATAACACATAGGCTACATTTTAGCCCGGAAAAATGAACGGTTCCCATGGGATATATTTTTTTTGTTTTTCAAGTTATCACGCGGGCGAAGCCGTGGGCGGAAGCTAGTTTATCATAATTATATTGATGATTTCGCTTAAATATAATATTATGGGCTGTACTAACCTGTAGACAAGGTTAATTCGTAAATCGTCTAGCGTTGATTCAACAGACTGTAATAACTGAAGACATGAAACATGGATGAGATATTCACTCATGTTTAACATGCTTGAAGACACTTAATTACGCAGCGATTTTCACAAGCATTGTATAGATAATACCTTCTTATATACAAACTAGCTGACGCCCACGGCTTCACCTGCGTGGATGTCGGTTATCGCGACTTAATAACTTGACAAATTATATACTAAAACCTCCCTCGAAAACCACTCTATCCATTGGTGAAACAGCATGAAAATCGGTGCAGTAATTTTTGAGCTTATCGCGAACAGACAGACAGACGCGATGGAGGGCGTTGTTTTATAAATGTATTGATAACAATGATAAATTAAAAACCAGCTTAATTGTTTTGGGCGTATTTCTGTTTCGACCCACATGCCAAAATATTAATAGATTTTTTTCTTATTTTTTGATTAAGTACCTGAACTTAGTATTTTTACGATTGTTCGTAGCAGCATCGAAGCACATCTGCGACATTTGTATGCTACGGCGTAGCAACTCTTGAGCATGCTTCTTATTGTGTTACATAGAGTTTGTAGACTAAGCATAGAGTTTCTAGACCATGTATAGAGTTTGTATACAAAGAAATGTACCTACCCAAAAGTCTATAGACAACTTCAAATAATGACACACATATTAAGCAAAGCCGAAGAGAAAAAGATATGTTTTGTTAACCTCAGATAAAGTAGGCTACACAACAGCTGCTGCCTTCCCGGCCTAATGGCCGACACCCAACCCTGGAGTCAATGTTAGCAGTACGTTTTTTCTTCCTTCATAAACACTTACCAGCCGGGCTAGCATGAGCGCTACGATAAAATATTGTGTACTGTTTTGTATTGCTCTTTCTCGTGCAAATACAAAAAAATACACGACAAAAATGTTTGGTAGAATTTTACCGCGGCGCCATGTTAGCCAGGCAATACATGAGAAGTCTTATTTCCTCGTTATTTCGGGCCAAAAATATTAAGATTCAAGATTCTTGTGGAGGCAAGTCGAACGGTGGTATAGTTGTGCGTTAACCGGCTCAAAGACACGGGTTCGAGTCCCGCCCGTCCGATAATTTTTGATCCGATTTAAATTTGATTCTCACCATTCTACTTCTTACCGTGTCATTAGTTATATGGACCAGTGTGGTGAAAAGATTAAAGTGAATCAGAGGCCCCTATCGTTCACTTGACACATGTCTTCGAACTTTTTAAATTCGACATGCCAGTTTTCTCACGATGTTTTCCTTTACCATTGACAGTACTGATATAGCAAAGCAATTTTTCGAAAAAAAGGGCCACTAATGCATATATTCTTTATATTCACATCATACTTTTTGTCATTAGCATTTATTGTGTGACTTTAGGCGATATTTACAGACAATATAATTACAATTTTTATGTGTATTATTTAAAACAGTGAACGCATATAAATTTGCTTAGTACATTTTTTGAGGTCATTTTTTAGCTCAAAGAATGCTTCCATGTATTTTCCGTTCACCGGTTGGTACAGTCCATCACGTCTCAACATCACAAACTATTTACGTGCAAATGCGTGTTTCACAGAAGTTTTATTATTTTAACAATTTTCATCAAGAAAACTTTCAAAGACACCCAAGACAAGTATTACGTTGAGGTAAGGTTACTTACTATCCGGGGAGACTTTTTGAGATACATAATGTTTTGTTTGAGCCGTACGTTATTTTTATGCGGACACTTTATATAATAGACTTGTCTTGTCTACGCCTTGTTATGGCGCGAGAAAAGTTTTCAGTTTAGCTTATTTATGCACACTAACGTTACAAATGAAATAAAATACATATTATGTTTAAAAAAACTAAAAAAACTCACTTCGCTCACTACTTACACCGCTTTTAACTTTCATAAAATTTTGATCATATTTTTCTTATTATTCTTGTGTTTTTGGTTAGAATATGGTCTGAGTTATGAAAATATGGTTATTTCATCGGTCTTTGTTATGTAAATTTTTAAGTAAATCGGAAATTTTCGAAGTGATGAAAAGTACGATGAAAGATTCCGTTACATAGATAGATACAAGTGAAGATAATATAAAAATAATAATGCTTACGCATTACTAGAATAAAGATTTGTTCTGGTTTGGAACATAAAATTTGAGCGCACGCAAAACAAATCTTTTAAAGTAAATAAATGATTTTTATTTCATAACTTAACTTTTTTCTCGCCACTCCACGATCCATTCAAAACCTTCGCATTTTTTTAACCTTCGTCCCTCTGGTGGGCAAAGGTCTCTCCTAAATTACGCCAACCTTTCCAATCCTTCGAGGTTGTACTCGTACATGTCATACACATTTTACATGTTAAATTTTTTTGGGACAATTTCGTTAAACAATAAAATTACGAAAACTAGCTCGCAACAGCGTATATAACAAATTCAACTGACGATCTATTAGGCTAATGAAAATTTACTGTTACAAACATCACAGCCGCAACATTATTAGCAGGGTTTAAAATAGGCTCATTGTTGCCGCAATGCTCGGACCGAATGCGAACTGCAATTCAGACGTTACGTACTAGATACATAGCTTGATACCATACTAGCTATTACCGGCGACTTTTTCGGCAAAAATCCATCATAAAATATATTAATTTTGTAATTTCTATGGAGTGCAAAAAGAGACGGTCATCCAAAAACTTACTGCACCCAGCGTTGCTTAACCATACGTTCCCCATACAAACTTTCAACCCCTATTTCAGCCTCTTTTTTTCTATTTTTTGAGACAAAAGATATACTAAGTTCTTCTCCAGGATATAATCTATCTCCTTGCCAAATTTCATTACGACCCGTTCGGCCGTTTAGTCGTGAATAGGTAACAAACAAATAGAGTTTCTTTCGCAATTATAATATTTAGGGCTAGTTTCACCATGATCTGTCAATTAAATCAATAGCTTGTTAACCTTTTAATCGCCTGTTAAAGTTGTTTTGTGTTCCACCATGTCCAGACAAAGGATTATCTTCCGTAAAATGAAATGACGTAAAATAGATTCTTGTAAATTTTGATGCCCGATCAGCTAATGCATTGTTCAGGCAAAAATTTGATGAAATTGGACCTTAAACTTGTTTGGAAGACTCGGCCATTAGGGCTAGACTAGATCAAACTTAGTTCAAGCACTATCCTCAGAATAAATCCTAGATATCGATGAATAAACTGACATTATTTCTTGAATTTGATTACATTATTCTGAAAATAAACCAGAAGTTGTTAAAATCCACCCTAAATCGTTTAAGGGCTTTACCACGAAGTCCTCCAGAACGATTCCGTCTTAGAAACTTCACATTTGAAGCTTGAAGTAACACTACTTCAATGCAATTTGCACAGGTCATGGTACAAAATAACAATGTAATATTAATTCGGTAATGTATTATGAATTCGCGGTGAGGCCCAGCTTCAAAGCATGCTGATATTTTGATCAGATAGGCAATTCAGGCAAAAATTTGGTAAAACATTTCGACTTTTCGTTGCAGCTGCACTTACGACTTTTTGGAGATCATCGAGGTGGGAGACGCCAACAGCTCGGAGCCCGACCACTGGACCCACGACCACCACACGTACTCCGACAATGATGTAAGTGTTCCATAGTCAGTGTACTATTCATACTTATACCAGTATTGATAGCTTGGTTTACTAGCAGAATCTTTAAATTTCAAAGTATGAAATATAAAAGTTATATACACTTAGGCGTGGCAAACATGTCTTTCGATAAGGTCGTGGGTACAAACCCGGGACTTAGTGAAATAGACGAGCTCGACCAGGTTGTAAGATAAATTACTTTGGTGAATCTTGTAAAGGAAATATTTCAAAATGCGAAATTCAATTAAAATTATGAAAATATCTTGTGCAAAAACATTGATATAACTTGCTACTGAAAGATTAGGTTTGTCTTTCCTTCGTGGAAAATCGAAATTGAAGTGCAATCTTCAATTAATTTTGCAAAATTGAAATACAAGCTTCCGTAATAGTCTTAGGGTACTTACTAAATATTGAAATCTATTCTTTAAGCGGTAACGAAGCAAAATCTGTACATGAAATATTTTTACTTAATTATTTGGGGATAGCATAACATACAGTATAGAAACACTTTTTAGATTTTAGTCCGTCTGTATGTCTTTTTGAAATAGCATTTTGTCGAAACTATATTATTATGATATACTTTAATGAAAATTGTCAATTTTTTTATGAAACTTGACAAATGCTAGCCTATACTATAACAATCATACTATAAAAAAGGATCTAAGATATTATTCATCACACTCACTCACTATCAACAACATTTTCGCATTTCGCGGAAAAAGTCGTAGGTAGGTACAGTATTTAAGTACTTAAGTATTTACTAGTAGTAAGGATTAATTAATACATCTACCTATAATACTGCTTCTAGTAGGATATAGATAGATATACTCGTATAAGTTACGAAGTACTACTAGTCATATATAAATTTTTCAGTCATCCCGTGACCACAGTGCGTAAACCTGTTGAAACGTCGGGAATAATAGGTAAATAAAACGCGATAAATACCCGTTTAATACTAATTAATCATTCTTCCAGTCAATTAAAAAAACACAGGATCGTGACGTCTAGAAATAATGGGGGCCTTTTCCTAGCTGTGAGACACAAACGGCTTATAATAATAATCTAATTTTTTTATTTCTCCTGCAGGTATGGGAAGAGACGGAGACGCTCCTCCCAGAGTCAGACAGTGTCAGCGCGGGCTGGGCGCGCGTGGTGCACGAGATGCGCGCGCGCAGGCTCTGTGGGGACTGGGGGGGGAAGCTGAAGCTGCTGAGATACCAGTCGAGAGCCAACGTGCTCAGGCTGCGATTCAAGTCAGATCATTCAAGGCACTTCGCCGGGTACCGGGCTAAAGTCACTGTTGCTGACTGTGAGTATAAGAATATGAATAGCTAGCTTCCGCCCGCGGCTTCATTCGCGTGGTACCTTGTAAAGTTTTTACTTCCATAGCCTTAGCTATCCCGGACTATAATGTATCTCTGTGCCAAATTTCGTTCAGATCCGTTTAGTCGTTTCAACGTGATTGCTTTTTTTAGGTACTTACCTACTCTTATTTCGTTGCCCTTATCGCATTAATAATATTAGTAGGTAAGGATATATTGTCAAAACTGTGTTAGGTAGACGTTGGTAGTAGCCTTTACCTTCTATGCTGTTTGTGCGGGTTCGATCCCCACCCAAGACAAACATTCGTGTGATGAACGTTTGTTCTGTGTCTGGGTGTAATTATTGTATTCTATGTATGTATTAACTATCTGTTAGTATAGGCTATCTGCTTCCCATAGTACAAGATTTGCTTAGTTTGGGGCTAGATGGCGTTGTTTAAAATATCCACCAATTTTTATTTATTTAGGTAGGTGCAATAATTATTGTTTTTACGAAGCCGCGAAGAAAACGCGAAACGGGTCTACACATTTCACGGATTCGAGTCTAGTTCCCCGCTTTCTAAAAGGTTTCATTGCGTCTCGTTTTCAATTTCAACTTTGCGGCCGGACCTTCCGTTTCAGTGCGCTCGGCTCGAATGGACCGGAAGCGGAAACAGGGGTGCCAAGCTTAGTAAAAGCCGGATGGTTGCATGACTGACATGAATGACGCAGTCATGTTAAGACAATCCTTAATTCAATAGAGATATAACACGTGAGCAAACAATTAACGGTTAGAAAACGGGGTTGCGACAAACCACTGCACATTTTCCTGCTATTTTCCGTGTAATGTGGCAACCCTAACTGAACCGAGCTTCGATTACCTACTCCACTGGCCGGTAATAGGGTTTAACTTCGTTTGACAACTCGTCAATGACCCGCGCTGCATTGTGTTGAAGCGAACTACGGAAGTTTTCAAAACTTCGATGAATTTAATTAGCAGTTTTCGAGTTCGCTTCCTAATTAACATTTTGTCTGTAGATTTTATCAGCGGTGTTTGTTTCTCGTTTGCGAACTGGTTCTTTGGTCGTACACTGCGATTTAGTAACTTAAGGTGATAGGAATATACAAAACACGAAAACGAAGTGTTTTTATGCAAGTTTTCTGAAGAAAATATAGCTTTGAAATTAATTAGATCCTGTAACACGAATGTTGAACTAATGTCTAATGAATCCAATGGTTGCTGTTAGGCATTCAAAACTTGTTTTAGGTATAAGACGTTTTGTCTGATACCTGTCTGATGTCTGATGATGTCGCTTTTTATTTGATACCTATTTATTTATTTTATTTATTTATTTATTAGGCAACGCCAACAGCACACACAACAAAACATTTAAAAAAAAACAACATGAAAACAAATTATTCTATGAAATGTGTGCCAATTACAGGCATGCACAACATTTACCATAATGTTTAAAGAAACAGACAACTGCTTCAAAAACTTAAAATTAATAAAGAAAATTTTATCAAATAGAATGCTAAATAAGGCAAGAAAAAAAACAGCATTAAGTCTAGATGGTTTGGTAAGCAATAGTGCGGGTAGGTAAATATATATAAGTATAATGTTATACACATACATAATTTATATTATTTTATATTATTATACAAATATTATGGATTAATCATGTTATTGAGACTTGTGCCCAAGTTTATAAAAATGTTCAAGCAATTTATTTCTAAAAATAGGTAACGAGTCACCAAACGGATCCAAATCGGGTATTTTATGCGAAATTAAACTATACTCATTACATATTCTAGTTAGGGGAGAGTTAAGACCGAGGTTAGTGCGTGAAAAAGGGGTACTGAAAATGTTAGCAATGGGCTTCCTGGGATAGTTGTGGGGAACTGTGAGAGGGATTCGACACATCAAACTACTGTATCCAGTTTGGCCTTTGACGATTTTGTGTAAGAAATTGAGGTCATGAAATGTGCGACGGTTTTTAAGTGATATCATATTAAAATAATTTAACCGTTCTGTGTAAGGAGTTCTGTGAAAGATTCCTGATGAGATGTATGCAAGATGTCTCGTAAAATTGCGTTGAATAATATTGAGATAGTTGTGAAAAAATATGTAATCCTTCATTTTGTGGCGGCAGCCATCTTGGACCGATTTCCATCAAACATAATTAACTAAAAACACTCCTGACTAATTCACCTTTCAAACAAAAAAACAAAAACAAAATCGGTCCATGCGTTCGGGATACATTCCTTTTTGTCTTTTTTGACAGCGGGATGAGATGACCGATTCAAAATATGCATTAGGTCAACTCATCCCGCGGGATAAGTTGACAGCGGCAGGCAGTTGAATAAAGAGTCCTACGATGCCACAGACAGACACACCCACACACAGACAGGCACGTCAAACTTATAACACCCTATCGTTTTTGCGTCGGGGGTTAAAAAAGTTGCGTATAAGGAAAATTGTCGTGTAAGAATCTTTTCTATTCGGGTGCTACGCTTAGAAAGTTGGTGTCTTCACGCAAGATTTCCCTCAAGAGTTTTTCCTGAAAAGGGTAGTAAGACAAAAACTTTTCGAATAGAGGCCAAGAGACGTATAAAGGTATCGTTCCTTGTCCCTTGCCGCGAAAGTTCAAATTAATTTACTTAAAGACTTGTTGAAAGCCGAAACAGATTGTTTATGCATAAGGATTGCTTACCTCGCGTTCTTCGTCAAAGTTTTAAATAGTAATTTGTTTAAAGAAATTTATGAATAATAATTATCAAAAAAAATAGGGCCACGACTGTAATCCCCAAGCTCAGTAGATATCTCCTGAGATCACTAGTTAATTAAATCTTTTGAGGATATTCAAAGGCACGTCTAAACATGACCTTTGGCATATGGCCACATTTTGCACAGTGGTTAGTATCCCGTACGTGTCAGGTTGCAAGTCCATCGCCGCTTATAAGAATACTAACCTATGACACACACTTTCGAATTTTTGGTTCTAAAGTATGCCGGTGTCCTCACGATGTTTTCCTTCACCGTTTAAGAGCACGGCATTGCACTCATATTTTTATCGAATATAAACTCATTGGTGCACGACCAGGTTTGAACTCGCAACCTGCAGATTGTGAAGCAGGGGTGCTACCTCTAAGCATCATCATCTTCCTGCCCTTTTACCACGCTATGTGTGGTCGGCACAACATGTGATCATCTTCCATTTCCCTCTATGATTCGTCATCTCAGCACTCACTCCTTTCTTACCCATGTCATCTTTCACACAGTTCATCCATCTTTTCATTGGCCTACCTCTACCCTTGTATGCATCTACTACATTCATACCTAACACTCTTCTTGTCACATGACATTCATCTATTCTCTTGTCATAACATGCCCATACCACGCTAATCTATTACTCCTCATCTTTTCTGTCACCGGTACCACTTTTGGACTTCCTCTAATGTACTCATTCCTTATCTGCTACCTCTAAGCATAAGTGCATACAATTGCCAAAGCCCTAAAAGTAACAGCATCACGCGTAAAACATAACTCCGTACGTAAGAGGAGATTATCCCAACATTGCAGGCTTCGCGCATAATTCCTTTATTCGCCAAATTCCACGTCTACCCTCTGACTTGTTACATTCAAACAACAATCTTATTGCGCTGGCTTTAGGTCTAATATGACATAAAGTAAACTATAGCATTAACACGTATTATTTTTTTGTGTCTTTCTGTATCTTTTTTTATATAACTACTTTTACTCACTTACAGGACGCTGAGTGCCTGGTACAATAGGATTTTTAATAGTGCTAAGGGTATCTTAACGATGTTTTTCATCACCGTTTTGAGGGCATTGGAACTGCGCATTTTTTCGAAAGTAATCCAGTGGTGTACGCCCGGGTTTGTACTCACGAACTAGGGTCGAAAGGCATTTAATGGTGCTAAGCTAAGTTAAGGGTTCCTTAACGATGTTTTTCATCACCATGCACTTCAATGTGTGCGTGAGTACTTTGCTGTAGTGTACTGACGCGGAAGCTGAATTCGAGAACGACAAAATTATAATAGCCAAAGATTTAGATATACCCGTACGGTACTGAGACCGAGCTGTTTTGTTGCCACACGAAATGAGATAGCTCGCTCATTTAAAAAATAAAATAAATATGATCACGACTGTAATCCCCGGGCTCGGTAGATATCTCCTAAGATCTTTGGTTACTTAGATCTTTGAGGATATCTAAAGGGGGTAGTCAGAGGCAAGTCCAAACATGACATTTGGTACATGCCCACATTTTGCTCATTTGGCACACCAAATATTTTCAATTTCAGGGTACAAAAGGAATAATTATATTTTTTTACGAAAGATCGTGCAATATAATTGCACAATAAATGGTGAAATAACTGTTTGGTTCATTTTTTACTAATCATTAGTGTGCTTGCATCAGCATTTTGTTAACACAAACGAGTAAAAACAGTGCCACAGTTTTTGGCGTCCGGGCATATCTACGATTTAAATCTTTGATAATAGCAACATAGATAGAGCGGGACAAAGAATCTTGTCGCATCGATGAACAAATTACAAGTGTTCCCGGAATGTGGGGTCACTCCCGATTGAGTTTCCAAGACCCTTTAGGAAGGCTTTTCCCGACACCTCGCGGGGAGCGATGCGGAAAATTGGATTATTTTATTTTAGCCTTTGTTTCCGTAACAACATCAAAATGGTAAAAGGCGATTCTCCTCTACAGTTTTATCATTGTTCTCACGATTTGTCATTACTTGAATGTTACTTTAGTAACTAGTACCTGGGTGACCGATCTTTGCTTGGTTTATTTATTTTTTTTGGTACGTCTTGTATTTTGGAAATTAGATTTAGATTAGAATGATTACTCATGAACTATTTATATCTTAATGCCATCTATTTTCAAGTAGCTTTAGTAATAATAATAATAATAATAATAATAATAAATTTTATTTCAGGTATAGAAAAATGTACAAAAGTAACTTAACTATGACCCATATTATAAATACCTTAGAGACTAACATACATACATAAAAAACTATAAAATGTAAACGTGTCATCGACGCTCCGATGACGCACGCGCGGTGTTACTTACGGGTTAGTGTTACTGTGACGGTAAAACAGTTGAGTAGTTGTAAATAAATCTGTCAAATTGGTGTAAGATCATGAGTTTTTCTTCCCCAATTCAACATTAAATACGACAGACTCATTACCCGACGGTAACTAAAATTAAACAACATTTTAGTTTCTAAAACGTAATTATGACTGGCTCAGCCAGCATCAATACTTGCCCGTATTTTCCAAACATTACAAAGCTTTGTTAGAACCATGTTCGCTCGAGTGACTGGCTCTCTTAAATATTTTAAAGCCCTAGGCACGTCCGTAACGGGCTGATTCTTTGCATTATAAGAGGCGCTGTTTGTTGGTTCACTTTTTGTCAAGGTGCTGCTCTCAACAACAAAAAGGCGGACAAAAACACCGGGAAAGCTTGATTTTTAGTGTCTAAGTATAAAGAACGTTTTGCATTAGCAAAGGTACAAAACAAATTAGAGCTGTAATAGCAAACCGTACTTTTAAACTTACGCGATCTGAACACATTATTATTAGTATTAGACGGGTATTTATCGCGTTCAAATTACCTTTTATTTTCCCGACGTTTCGACAGGTTTGCACGCTGTCGTGGTCACGGGTAGTCTAACGTAAACTTCGGGAAAATAAAAGGTAGTTGGAACGCGATAAATACCTGTCTAAAACTAATAATAATCTGTAGCAAACCGTATGTATTCGGTACTAAGTAGAATTAATTTTCAAAACTCAACCCCTAAAGAGGTGTAGTGAAGATTTTTTTCACTCTATAGGTCTATAGTGAAAACCTCGTAGTTTTATCAATTTAATTTTATGACATTTTCACTATATGCTGACGATATTGGATTTTCACATTTTATTAGCCTACATCCAGTGTTCTGTAATAGTTACTAAAGCCTACATCACTCTCATGGTTCGAATCTAACGACACCTCAATTGTCAAAATGCATCCAGCGGACTACAGCGACAGCCAAAGAAACTCATAAATACACCCCAAACACATTGTCCTTCGCAGTCGGCAAAAAATCTGAACCCACCTTAAAAATTCAAATTCTCCTTGCCTGCGGGCTGAAATGCGCATTGTAGGTGACGTGAACACTCGGCGGCATTGAATACTAAGTGGTTGACTGTACACTTGTACAGTCTCCGACACTCGGAATAGTAAGCAAGAACTCAGCGAACAAAACTTCCTCATTTTGGGGACTTCTTCGCCCATTTTTACCCGAACGCGAGAAAGGAGGGTAATTAGTTTGGTATGTATGCGAGATCCTGTAATTGTCACTGAATCCCAAACGGCTAGACGGATTTTAACAAATAAGGTCTCCTTATATTCGTCTACGTAAGAACTCACAAAATTGATCTTTGTTTTTAAGACATTCTATTCACCTCTTTTCGACTATACATAACATTATTCAAATCGCTATTTAAAAGCTTAATCGCTAGTGAAGAGTAGGTACCTATTTAAACTCTGCATATAAATCTGAATTAAGACGTCACGTGGCTTTTTCCATTTTCCGAGAGGGGTTGTTGTACATTTGCCACAAAGTAAATTCGTCACATTTTTGTAAACTCCATACATTGAAAGTAAATTCGTCACATGCATAAAGAGCTTTCCGCTGACGTGAACGCAAAAAGAGAACTTGGCTATCGATATAAATAGTTACTAAAATAACTCTCAATGGTATTGCCATGAATTGAACTATCCATGTAGGTATGCTAATCGAATTTGGCAATGTCTAGTCAAAGTTGTGCTATCGTCATCCTAGTCAAACGAATTGTAACGCCACCTTTACACTTTTAAGTTGCTCTCATAAAATGTATGTAAATAACTTTGGGCTACATTCGCAAGTAGTAAGAAATTACGATAAGCGACTTACAAAGAGTGCTTACATTTTCAAATATAACGTATGTTAATTAGGTATAGTTGGCTCTTCACGAATGCCTACATTCGTTGAGCCAACTATACGTGAGTAAAAACTAGTGTAAGGCTGCCTAAGGGTAGCTATTCAAGTTCAACCCACCCCTGACATCTGTACCGTCCCAGTACGTTCACTATGAAAGAACGAATGAATGCAACTAGCTAACGAGAGACGAGAATATCTACACATTTTTTATTTCAACTTCTGCTCTGGCGTTGATGGAACGGCTGGTTAAATCCGAAATTTTTTCAAATTTAAACGCGTTTTTGTTTAATTTATCAATACGCAGTTGCTGAGGCCTTTTGACGTTGATATCAAAGTTGGCCACAGATTCATACGAAAGAACCGAAGAGATTTCGTCTGCGTTGTCTATCATGTGATGAATCAACAATTGTGTGGTAAAGTGGCAACACTGGTCACATTTAGTTTATTTTTTTATTTAAACACAATCCACAATAAATTCCTTATGAAAATTACTTAAGAACATAAGTTACCTTGAGATAAATTATTTGTATAAATAGACATCACTGAGACCATAAAAAAAACTTTTTTCTGTAGGTAGGTAGGTATACTACTATTATTCCAATAAGTATTATTTATTTCAAGGTTCATGACAAAATATCAGCGTAAAGTTACAGATACCTGACAATATTTAGCTTTTTTTCAATTTCCACTAAGTGTAGAGTAGATAATAAAAAATATATAGTTAGGTAATCGAGTCGATTCTGTTGTTTCATTTTCATAAAGTAACTTAATTTGAGAGCATAAAAAGTGCCATCTCTTTCTTATATACTGAAATAACAAAGACCGCTATCATGTTAGCGCTGTCAAGTTACTTAAGTTTAGAATAATGCGACAACAGAATGTGTCAGCTATAATATTTCTAAGCTGGACACGGGAATTTCGACCATGGCGCAGTAATTTGAATTAACGAATGCCTTTCATATCTTCGCTGGGAGATTTTGCCGCTCGTTAAGGTATGATTCAGATTTTTTTATGAGAAATTGTAGCTTGTGCTACCTGTCTATATTTAAAAAACTAGCTTCTGTCCGCGGCTTCGCACACTTAGTACCTACAACCAATTACTGTTTCCGGTGCCTACTCCCACAGGCTAATTATTATCTATTCCAAATTTTATCTAAATCCGTCCAGCCAAATAGCTGAGTCGTGATTGAGTCACAATCAAAAATCTAGTAATACAATTTTTGATCCAACATTCGAACGTCTTTCGGCGGGTCTCGAACCCGCGTCTTTGACTGATACCCGCTAACGTGCTACCATGTCCGTTTATCTAGCCAAACGAAAGTGGATTTTTGGTTAATTTATATCTACCGGATATTAACCGATTTATCAGGGGTCTACTCTGCAAAACAATCAACGATTTTTATCGGAATAATATCGTGCAAAACCTAGGTACTATAAGTCACATTGTTTCAACCAATATTTGAACAACAATGGAACGACCGACATTATTCTTACCAATCGAACTCATGAACCTACTATAACACCATACGAACGATACGATAATTTGAATTTGACAACAAAACAACTGTTAATTCGGCTGTCTACTATACGGGGACAACGGGAAAGAACTTTAATCACGTCCTACTGTCCCCGTGACGGGGACATGGCGTACGGGGACAACGGGAATACACGGTATTTGACGAACATAATCGTTGCGATTATCGTTGTCGTTTTGCGGAGTCCAGAAATTACCGATTATCGACCAATTTATCGGAAATCACCGATTATTGATCTGGTCACAAACGAAAAAACAACGAATTATTTTCGCTTTTATGTAATACAAAATACTTTTAGGCATTTTAACGCAGTATACCTACATCCAAAGCTGTTCACGAAAGTTAAAATCCAACTATTTTTAAAAGGAAGTTTTGTTGTTACAAAAACATTGATAAATGTGCCAGTAATTGACGTACAGTTCGCATCAGAAGTTAATTACATTTTCGTGCTTAAAAAAATATTTTAAACATGAGATATAGGTAAGTAGGTATATACCTAGCTTGTTCTAAAAGTTAAGCAAGTAAATTGTATTAAATAATATTAAAGAATATACTAGTACCTACTTATATCAGAATTTGTTATGAAACAAAATAAATTCGAAATACCTACGCATTTTCATTCTTAGCTTTACAAAAGGTTGATCACGATAAGAAGAAGAAGATAAAGTAGATATACTTTAAAGAAGATTGCAAATTATCTTAAATGATGTATAATTACCAAATTTCATACAAAACCGTTCAGCCGTTACAGAGATAAAGACAAACAAACTTTCACATAAACTATTGCATTTTCAGAACAACGAAGAAAATAAATAAAGACTTCAAAATTAAGTATGTCAAATCGTCGCATAGGTAGGTACTTTTGTTGACTGTACATTCACGATCGCGATTCAAAGCGTTCGCATTTTTTTCATCTACCCTCGTAATGGCTCGGTTTTTCGACGGTCATCCGAAATGCCTTTTTGCAGATGAAAAGCTGAATTGGCTTATTTTAAATGTGATCAAAAGAAATGTCCCACATCCATAAGCGCGGTAAAGGTATAATATATTTTTAAAGTTCTTTCTGCCATTTCGCATCGAAGTTCAATCATGGCTTTGATAGGCCTATTTATTCTCATTTTTAATGTTAACTTTTTGGTCGCACAATATCTTCATGTTTATTTTTTCATAACTATTCATTTAAAGAGGATTAGGCCTTTTTGAGCCAGCGTTAAAGTTTTTTTCTGTTTTCGATTTATTGCGATACCGACACGTTATGTATCTTTTTTTGAGATATTTTCCCAATTAAGCCTTGGCACAAGAGTTAACAAGAGAAATGAAAGTAAAAATATGAATGAGGTACAGGTACCAACTATAGGTACCTACATTACCTACCTACCTAGGTATAAATATACTTATGCTGTCACTAAGCGGATTTACCACAATACCATCAGTTATTTCTCTTCTGCCGGTTTTTTTCTGTACCTTTGTGACCTATAAAAATAAACCTATTTCTTATTCAATGTATTGCTTTCCAGCCCTTCAGTCAACATTGTACCAAAATAACCCGATCTTTCCGTACCATTTTAATAAGTAAGTAGTTACGCAGCAAACGGTAGGTTCGCAGAAACTGGCAGAGAACAGTAATGAATTCACGACAACGCCGTCACCATTTAAAGTGGATTATTTAGGGTGAATTTGACTGAACTTCTGGTATAACTACTCTCAAAAAGTTAAGTCAAAGTTCAATGAAATCACAAGGATGACGAATAGTGAGAACAATGATAAAACTGTTGAGAAGAATCGCCCTCCACCTCTAAACCTCTTAGACAAAGAACACAAACAAATCGTAGCTAATCTGTTTGTTTCAGCTCAATCATGCATGGACACGAAGCAAGTTCTCTTCAATGGGCATTGTTACCTCTTCTCTGGGTACCCCAAAGCTTCTTGGACTACTGCTAAACAGGTACACAATCCTACAGAAATATCCCACTTTTTCGAATCCCCCTATTCCTAAGACCACGTTTACACCAAGATGCAAAACATGTTGTTTCAATAACTGTATTTATTCTATGCCTACACGAAAAAAGTTGTGAGAATAGCAATTGTTTACAACACATGCAGGACACTTGTCAAAAACTGGTACAGGTAAAGTAGAAGGGGAAATGAGCAAGCTACTCGTACCAAAACTAACTTATCACATCGATCGATCAACTGTGATAGGACAGAAATTAACGAAATAAAATTTGCAAACAAAAAACCACTGTTTCAAACACGTCAAAGTATGATGGAATGGTTTGTTTTGAGCTTTGGCCTCTATAGAATTTACAAAAATTCTGACTGTATTGAGACTTTTCTACACATACTGACATAGAAAATATCTCAAAAAATACAAAAACTTAACCAAACTAAACGACGATCACGATCACTATCACTATATTTTTGGGCAATTTCAACGCGGTATGCTTTATATCGGTGACCGCAATTTTAATATAAAAGAATAGATATTTTCTAGCATCCTAATGTTCCGTTCTATGTTACTCAGGGACAAGTTTCCAGTTGTTTTTCTTGTCTGCTCGTAAGTGCTTCTCGTAAAAGGATTGTTATTCTTGAATTTCTAGATTGTTATGTTGCAACAGACTCTTTTCTTAAATAATGGTGCCAGTGCTAAGTGCAAATATATATAGTATAAATATAGTGTATAAAGGGTGATCGAGATATTTTATTTGATGATAATTTGTGTGGCGGCAATAAACTATAAAAACCGCTAGGTAGGACCCAACGGGTTTCTAGTGAATTCTTCTTGGACTGAAAATGGGACTGGAATCGACACCTATATTCACATCGCCTAGCTTGTAAAAGCATTCCAAACGAAGCCTGTGATTTGATTAAATAAATATCATTTTAGTTTGGATTTGTGTTAGATTTGCAGGCATGGGATGGTACTGATTGCTTTCCATATTTTAGGTTTGCGAAGGCCTAAGCATGCACCTCTCCTCTGTCCACTCGGCAGAAGAAGAACGCTTCATCGTATCTGGTATACGACAAAGCAGCGACTACAGCGCTGGATCGGTCTACTGGCTCGGAGCGCACCTCGTCAAGACTAATGATAGAATTGGCCAAGAGCTCAGTTGGATTGATGGAAGCGCTGTTGTGTACCAAGGCTGGCCGCCGTACAACGATACGGAGGAAGTGGACGACGCTTGTTTAGGTGTTCAGGTAAATATAAATCATTGTATATAAATTACTAGCTGTCCCGCTCGCGACTTTGTTCACTTAAAGTATGTATATAAACCGAATTTCAAACAAATTGCACCACCCGTTAAAAAGTTCTCATACAAACATTGACCCCAAATTTGACCCTTTTTTGAAGGTTATATTGAAAAATCCTGAAACACGTGTCCACTCATTTTGCATTTACAGTACACAAACAAAGTTTCAGACCAATCGCACCACCCGTTAAAAAGTTCCCATACAAAAGTTGGCCCCACATTTGACCCCATTTTGAAGGTTATATTGAAAAATCCTGAAACACGTGTTCGTTCATTTTTTATTTACAGTGGACAAACAAAGTTTCATGAAAATCGCTCCACGCGTTAAAAAGTTTCATACAAACGTTTTAACCCTTTTTCACCCTCTTAGAGGTGGAATTTCCAAAAATCCCGCCTTAGTGGGTGGTTTTGTTATAAGAGGAAACCACTTTCCAAATTTCAGCTTTCTAGCTTCAGCGGTTTCGGCTGGGCGATGATAAATCAGTCAGTCAGTCAGTCAGTCAGTCAGTCAGGTTAAGCTCTTATATACATATAGATTATCATGATCTAAGGAGTATTTGCAAGGTATGTTCCGTCATTGATTACAAAGTTATGCACAAAGATAAGATACCTACATCAATGTATCCTAAGCTAACGCAGAGAGACCCATAAAAATAAGTGTTCATGAGGAATAAACAATGAACAACAAGTCACACGTTGGGGCGCCAATATTGATTTCCATCTAAAATTATTTTTTTATCAGAGGTTTCGTACCTTCAGATAAATAAAGGAATTATGTATGTGTTTAGGTTTTGTATTCTTCTGATTTAACTTTCAAACTTTTAGTGGAAATCATCACCAATACCGTCGCAGCCAAGCGGTCTGTACTGGACACTGCACAAATGTTCTATAACAGGAGGGTACGTCTGCAAGCGACGATTGACTCATGAGAACGTATTCAGAAATAGAACTGTCGAAGGATCTTCAGGTAAGTTAATTTGGCACCCAACGTGGTACAAATTTTTTTTTAATGAGCTTAATAGCATTAAAAATACCTCAGAAATACACGTGTGCTACAAAACATCATATAAATGAATTGAAACCCAGTAACATTGTAATTAAAACATCCAGCAACCAAATGAGAAACCTTTTTGCGAATTCCTAAATGTAATGTTAATTTTAATAAAATTGTGGTTAACCCTGCTAACGGTGATGTTTTGATTTTGAACATTAATCTAGTAGTTAGAGGATGAAGATTTTAATGGATATTGAATTTCCAGGTTTATTATCAAGCCCTAACTACCCCGGAATGTATGATAATGACATCGACTATTGGGTGCATATCGTGGGACCAAGTAGCACAAGAATAGTATTTATCTTCCAAATTGTCGATTTAGAATATCAGAAAGACTGTCTTTATGATTTTGTTGAGGTAAGTTACTTTCATATTCCAAAAAGTGTAGGTATCATAAGGGTTGTCTGTAACTGTGTAACCTTATTATTAGTATTAAACGGGTATTTATCGCGTTCTAATTACCTATTATTTTCCCGAGACGTTTCGACAGGTTTGCACACTGTCATGGTAGACTAATAATAATGTGTTCAGATCGCGTAAGTTTAAAAGTATACTCTATAACCTTACTGACAGAATTAAGAATGACAACTTTTGCCTTGTTACTGTTACCGTCGTTATCTAACGAGCCCTTGAAAACACGGAAGTGCTCATATGTAAATGCCACTAGCGGTCATCCAAACGTTCGTGCTAAACTTAGTTATAAATGAAAGTTACGTTAGGAGCGCTTTTAAAATAAGCTAAAATATTAAAGTATCTTATTTCGAGGTCTGATCTTAATTCGTTGTGAGAAAATGAGTTTTCTGATTACATGGGGTGGCTTATTAAAATGTAATGTCGCTTACAGCTCCGGGATGTAAGAAACATGAAATCATCTAGATACTGCGGGTCCGTCGGCGAAACGAGATGGGTGGCGTCTACTAATAAAGCAATATTGCACTTTCATTCTGATTATAAGTAAGTAGGATATGATTTTTACTCTTCCCAGCGGTTTCACTTTTGTGGACTACTTACTATGTATCTAAAATATAGTCTCTATCACTCAAGGATAAACTACTTGTTTGGGAAAGAGTTTTTTAAATCGGTTCATTATTTTCGGAGATAATATCAAACTTAAAAACTTTAATTCTTAATCTTTCTGAGATTTACTAAACACTGTTGAACTGAAAGCAATAAAATCATCCATGTACGAGTTTTACATAAAAGATTAAAACAACATCTTGATAAGTCTTTCTAAATTTTCAAGCTGTCAAGTCAAGATAGTTAAACACTTTGCTTTGTCAAATGTATGCTTTGCCAATAAAAATAGTGAGGAAACAATCAAACTACGACAAAGATCTGTATAGATCTTCTACCTCATCCAGCATTTGTCATTTTGCTGTTACAGTATTCAAGGATCGGGGTTTTCAGTGACGTGGCGAGCTGTTGAACTGACCGGATGCCCATCACAGACTTTGACTGCGAAGGAAGGAATATTAAGAAGTCCCCATTTCCCACAGTTTTTGCTACCAAACCTGGATTGCACCATTGATATTTTGGCTCCAACTGGTAAGTGTTTGGGGAAAAGCAGTTAATAATATTGTGAACTAGAAAACTAATCAAGTAAAAACGCGGTGATAAAATGATGTTTTCTTTCAGGGAAGCGTGTTTTTCTCAATATAAGCTACTACAATTTCGGTAATGGAGTATTTGAAAAAGGAGTGCCAATAAATGTCTCGGAACCAATACCGGAAGATTCCTTTCTAGAAGTGCAGGTTGATCAAAAAAGTGCTCCCATACGTCCCTTCACGAATCCCAATATCTTGACTAATGGACTGTTCGTTTCGCAAGCCGAAGTCTTACGATTGAGGTTGAAGACAGGAGAAAACATAACGGGCAACGGATTTCTTGCTTATTTCAAGACCAGTAAGTAAACATTGTTTATGTGTTTGGTGGTGAAAATAACTAAATTGAAGTGGCACAATATCCTTCAACAGCTTTAGCTTTAGCTGCTGGACTAGTAGAGATTGAGTCATCCATCATACTGTCTCATTTTCTGATCCTGTAATTTACAAAATAAATGTACTAAACCTGTTTCCAGTAAGTTACCTCAATGTGTCACACGTCGTTGAGTTGAAGGACGTCCGTTCGGGTCGCGTGGCGCCACCAAACTGGCCACAGCGTGCGCCTCCCAAAGCTTATATGCGAGTGCATTTACTAGCTCCTCACCATCACACGCTGACGTTGGCTGTGCTAAGAGCGACATTAGTCCAGAGGAGCAATGACTGGCCCTGTGGAGATGGTGAAGGATGGATTGAGGTGAGCAGCACTAAAAAGACAAATAAGTCTTAGGGTAGGAGGTGAATGAGTTTAAATTTGTGTGATTCTAAAGAATAAAGTAATAGAAGCAAAATAAGATGATAATAATGATTTCTTTTCTTTAATTTCAGGTAAAAGATAGCTACACCGACAACAACGGTACCGAATGGACTCTATGCGAAGTTGACAGGAGTAAGAGGAAACTGGAACCAAGCGCGCCTCTGATCATCACCTCATATCTGCACTCGTTGATGGTGACGCAGCATTCGGGGGAGAGAGGGGTGAATATGGATGTATCATTGATTGTGAATAAAGGTGAGAATGATGAATAGTAGATTAAAAGTCTTGGAATCAAAAGTTGAGGAAGCAAAATAAAATAACAAAATATGAATAAACTATAAATAGTGAAAGGGTGCAATGCAGCAGTCGTCTACTAAAATGTTTCAGATCCTGAATACCACAGCAAAGTTTTGCTAATATCTGAAGAAACCAGTCTTGAATCTTGCTACCCGAACCCATGTTTGCACGAGGGTCGCTGTGCTTCTGATGCAACGAAGAGTTTCTGTCAATGTTCCGGTTATTACACAGGTATGCTATCACGTGTATCTGAGTACGCAAGTAGAGGAGGCCGAAGAAAAAGTGGTTTATGATTTTGTGACAGATGATGGTAATGTAAGAGGAGTAGACTCAGAGTTGACGAATGATAAGAGTGGAAGAAAAAAACATGTTGTGCCGACCCCACGCGTGGGATAAGGCCAGGAGAAGGATGATGATGGATGAGTTCTATATTAAATTCACGAAGAATCAAGTTTATTTGCATTATAAATGTTACCTTAAGTTGATCTTAGAATGTCATATTGCACTTATTTGCCTTTTTCGAGCAAATGACAAGACACTAGAGATGATATAGTGGACAATGATCTCGGCGTTTATTGCAGGAATATTCTGTCTAATAACCGCTTGCGAGCGTTCCCCTTGCGTCTTCGGCAACTGCACGGTGGTTCCACGAACAGCACCAAGCATTGGACCTTCAGGAGATGAGGGGTTTCTGTGCGTGTGCGCACGCGGCTACCGCGGCAAGCGCTGCGCTGAACGAGTCAGACCTTGCGCGTCGAGACCTTGTAATGCACGCGGAGCCTGCTTGGAGACAGCTGGGGGATTTCTGTGTCAGTGCAACCCGTCATGGACTGGGAAAAGGTAAGCTTTTTATTGGCTTTTAAAATAGCGGAACTCCCCGCGACTGGCTGCGAGTTTATTTTAAGATTACGCGTAATGTTCTTTTTTCATACGAATTTCAACCATCCGCTCTTCCCTTTAGGAGGGACCAGCGGTTTAGGCTCTGCGTTTTCCAGTTAGTCAGCCACAACAAAGTTCTTTATACAGTACGGCTCCGCTCGCGTGGTACTTACCCGGATAAAAAACTTAAACTACGCGTACCCCAAGTTTCATCCAGATCCGTCCAGCGGTTTTAGCCTGAAGTAACAAACATCAATATACCATCCAAACTTGCGCCCTTATAATTGATTGAACGAGCTAAAATCTCAGTGGCAAATAGGGCGATTTTGTAAGGCTGTTTCGTAAAGTCTTAACTTATAGTAAACTTCCTGCTTCTTGGCTTCAACAGGTGTGAACTTCCAAATCCATCACCAAACATAATTAGCCTCGGCCAGCGAATGATCCAAGAGCCTTTCTGGCTGGGCCTGTTAGCCGTGTTCGTGGTGCTTGGCTCTATAGGCCTCATCTGGTGCGCCAAGCGTCACTTCCCTGAAAAGATCGAGAAACTCCTCGCCGAAGAGGCTGACCGCTGCACAAGACGTAAGTTTCTTTACTGCTTGTCTGAAGGACGAATCTTAAGGTCCAAATTCGTTTAAACTCATTTCTAAATTCATATTTAAAGTCTTTGTAAGGCTAAAGTTTTGTGCCTAAAGAAGCAATTTAAAGCACACTATTACTAAAGCTTGTCACAGAATCACAGTTTATCATTTCTACAATGATCCAAACATCCGATTTTTCTGTTAATCTATAGTTTTATATAAATTGGATGGTTCTTTACCGGATCTAGTAGAGTAGGCTCTTGGGAGGAATAGAGTAATTTTGTAAATCACATATTAATTAAGCTTCCTACAACTTGTCTGATGTTTCTGCTATACTCATATATTTTCTCAATAACCGCACTGTCTCTGGGATGGTAAGGACGCGTTTTGCGTAATTTGTCAATTTCTCTCTTTACTGTCTATATTGAATGTTTACTTGCGGGCCCAGAAACTAGAGCATTCTTAGTGATAGTTTCAGTTTGTATATAAACTGCTGCAATAATGCATACTATTGCATGAATAGAGCTGTCTTATAGAGATGTGTGTTGGAAGTTTCTGGAGTCCGTGGGACGCACAATTATTTTAACTTGGTCGAAATGACGCTATATTACTTACATAAACCGTTTCCAATGAGCTAGTATTCTTTCCAAGTTGAAACGATTGTGGTATAGTGCCCGAGGGATTGCCAGAATATATGCCGGGAGCAAAAAACACTCACGTAAAAGCAGTAAACTATGTATGCTCAATGTGCTTCGCTTTAAACAAAAATTATCTATGTACATCTGTGAAGTTAAATCCTCACCAAATATTTAGATAGTTTGTCCGTTCAAAATATCTCCTTAAAAGTAAGAAATTAAGTTAAATCCCTCCATAAAACACAATAAAACCCCTCAATATTCACCGCACCATCTCTCATTCATGTGTTAGAACTTTTAACAAATGGTTTTCGCATCTCTCCTTCGTTCATCTCAACCTCAAATTTCTAAAGTACAACAACCAAGAGGCAAACGGCCCTTTCGAGGGGCTAAGCTAACCGTTCGGCAAAAAATCAAAAATATGAAATCGTTCCCGGCGCGCGATCCATCTGGCAATCCTATGTGGGGGCTAGCGACGCGAGGCTGCGGTGGGGTGCGCAAGACGCGGTACGCAGCGGTGCCTTGCGACGAGGCCACCCCGGGGCCGTAGCGCGCGGCGGCTGAGCCGGCGCGGCCTGCGCGTTTGTCCACAGCGGCGGGCGCGCACGCGAGCCACGAGCCGGCGCCCACGCACCGCACGCTGCTGACGCGGCTCTCGCGGCTGGGTATCCGCAAGCCGTCGGTGTCGGGGCTAGCGCCGCACCCGCGAGCCGCGCGCACCTTTAGCTTGGACGATCTGTTAAAGCCGCTGCCCGGACGTAAGGACTGGAGCGGGGCGAAGGGCCCGCGCGTTCCGCACCGATTCGCGATCCACCCCAACTATCATTCGAGCTCCGTAACCACGCGACATTAGCCGTAGCATCGACGAAAATGTTACCACAGATCCTTCTTACCAACAATATTGGGATTCGGCGAAGATTTAGTCAGCTTAGCGATTCTCATTTAGCAAACATCGGCTAGATTACACTTGCACAATGCATTTTTAAAGCATTTTTAAATGTGAAATGGATCCTGCCTTGCTGAACTAGCGTAGATCTAAGCACATTACCATTATCATCAGCGTTCATTATACGCTTTCACGATAGTACCTTTAGTCTGTAATGGCTATTTATGTTTACTTTAACATTATCAATGGCCTTTATCATAGGCTTTATCAGAACTTTATTGAGTTTGACAACACATTTTGTCTTTATCTAACTAGATGAATGTAGCTTCACTTTAGACGATTTGGAAAATTCCAACAATAATTTATTTGAGTTTCGTTTTGATAGATGCGTTGCAAGAAAACGAGCTTTAGAAGCATTTTGATTAGTAGACTTATCATTAGTAAACCACGGTTAGTTGTAAATCATTTGACTCTAGGTCTTGTGTCTACGTACTCTCATCTTCCCAAGAGTTACACACAACACAGTCAAGTAACATGACTCATGCAAACAAATGTACGGCTTTAACATTATTTAATTTATTTGCTAAGTCACAATCGTATACATTATCAAATATCCTTGCGGATCGCGCGGTGTACTGGAGCTCAAACAGCACTGGATGTTCCCCGCTATGAATGAATTGATGTGGAATGCAACCCCGACCATCGTTACCTGGTCTCGCTATCCTCGTTTTGACTGTTACTTCAATCGATGTGTGCACCTTTGACCGAGCACAAACACAAAGCATCTATTAGTCGCTCCTTCCTTCGTTTCTACCCTTTTTAGATCGTCCAACTAAATGAGCCTTTGCTTTGTCAATATTATCTTCTCTATTATTTAAAAAATGATTATGAGTTTTTACCTTATTGTGTTTTTTATGTGTTGACATCGCAAAGGCTCTGTTACTGACTATTGAATGTTGCCTGCCGTAGCATGCTTTATCGACATCGTGAGCTGCTTTAAGTTTTGTGAAATAAGCTTACGGATCTACAAACAAAACTAAAGAGAATCAAATTGGAATAAAGCACCGTGTCGTTTAATGTTTAGTTTTAACCCGTTATTAATGCTTTTAGTGTTGAATAAATGTATAGCTTTACGTGTGCTTCTTTGTTTATATTTGATCTTGCAACCTTGATGTTGAATGTTTTTCTTTATTTTTACACTATTACACGTCTACACTGGAAACAATACAGAATTTTACTATTGGCACGACATAACTTATTTCAATTTAAAAATACACTTCCTAAAGAATTTGCTTCTTAGATGCACTAGACAAAGATCTACAGCTACATAAAGCTGTATTTCATATCTGTTTTGGATTTTAATGTGTAGCTTTTGTTATTAACTGAATGTTGTTGCTTTTGAAATGCTTAAGGAAATTTTTGGAAAACTACAATGCGAGGTCTTTATGTACAGGAACCCCTTCACCGAGGAAAAAACGTAATAATTCGACACCGACTAAGAAAAACGCAGCTGAGAAAAAACAAATACTTCAACAACTTATAAGCCCAGCGGCAACGAATGATCATTCAAAGAAAATAAGTATGGGAGAGCTTATACAGATGTCTGAAAAACGCACGCTTAGCACAGTCGAAAGTGCACCAGCGTTTGTCAATTACGGAATAGAAAACAAAGAGACCTCATTCGCGAGTGAGGCTTCTACACCGTCAACGTCACCATCTATGAGACATCTTGCCGACCCTAAGCTTGAGAAGAAAGTCACTTTTGCTAGATTACTGAACAAAGTTTCAGCAGAAATGAGCTCGAGCTCAGAAGTGGAAATGGCGAATACTATAGCTATACCAATGGCGGTTATGGCTGATAGAGGCATGAGGGCAAAGGCTTCTAGCACTCCTCCTTCCCCAGGAGTAGAGATTAGGTCTCCTCACAGTACGTCAAGTAACCAAGGAAGCGATTCTCTGTCCAGTCTCGATTTAACATTAGCGAACGCTGCATTGAAGAAATATTCTAGGCAAGTATTACAACATACCATCCATTGTTAGATCATTTAAAAAATGCATCCATTATTAATCAATTTTGGCCAATTTCGAACATATCTATTATGTACATGTTTTTTTCAATAACTATGAAATTGTAAAACTGAAATGTTTACCTACTGATTTGCATTCATTCAAGTTCTTCCTCGTTTACCAGAACACCCAAGATCTCCAGCGCAGATTCGATTCTGGCAATGTTTCGGAACTTCTCATCATCTTCTGCTGTCATGGTCTCCAGAGCGTCTTCTGGTGGAGTGTCAGTGTCAAGTACGCCTTCTGCCTCGTCTCCACAAGACGACACGGTGGACGGTGATGATGTATCGCTGGCTTCGTCTCAGTTCCCTTCACTGGCACCGGACTCACCAGTTTCAAGGCCACATAATACCATCGAAGTTCAGGTTTGTAAAATGTTTTCATGGTCTAAAGATATAAATAACTAATAAAATAAAGTTTTTATTAAGTTTTTAAGTTATCGTGATAATTCGTTGAGATGTCATTGCAATGAGAGATCATTCAACTTTCTTCAATTGCAGGTTTTAGATCCACTTACTGCGCACAAGTCCGGGAACAGCATGCTTCATCCACCGTCCATCCTCCTCGAAGTTCCAAGTGGGATTAATAAGTGCCTCTCCCCGATACGGGAACTCCCTACTCCCCTTCCCACTCCTATACCGACCCCAATGCCTACTCCTCTTCCATCCCCAAGGTTGCCTAGGTCCATGCCGTTGGACCAGGATCCAGAAGAATCAGCCGTAATGTGTATATCGCCCAGTGATGATGAGCTGGACGAGATCAAGTTTGAAAAAAAAAATGAAAGGCCTTGTGGATTGAAGTTGAAGGTAAGACAACTAGTAGGTAAGTAATGTTTACTCGTTGCTAAAATAAATTGTTAGATATGAGTAAATCTTTCTGTATTTCAGCTCCGCCAAACTGCCACCATTAGCACAGACACGCCAACGCCGTCGACCCAAGTAACGGACTCACCAAGTCCAAGTTTCACGCACAGCCAGGACTCCGAACGAGAGATGTCTTCCCCTTCACCTGCACCTCCGTCCCTTCGCGTGCCAGTTCTCACAATCCAAAGACCCTCACCAGGGTCCCCTCCACCAAGACGGACCCCACCACATTTAGAGTATCAGCCCCCTCCTTTGATAACAGTGACGTACAACGAGACTGAAGAGTCGGATGAACCTATGTCGCCTCGGCCGCCTCCACCTTCAGCAAACATGTGTTACCTAAGCCCTTTTTCAATGTCAGCTAGAGGCGAACGAGCACCCTCCGAATCCAACCTATCTTCATCTGGGTACAGCTCCATGGCCAGTCCAGGGCCATCCAGATGTGGATCCAGTAACCCTCTTTGCCCATCGGAAATGGAAGACCCTGGTTCAGGGGGAGGACCATCTTGTTTTCAAAGACGACGCCCGTTGATGAAGACTAATTCAAGTCCCGCCACCTCGAACGAAGACCCAAAGGAGAGGAGACGAGGAAGATCCGATTCGGAAACCTTGTCCGATGACCCGCTTTTAGAATCGAACGATGAAGGCATAGGGACGGATGAAAGGGTTGATGATGTGCCGACTAGTGCTAAAGAAATGGAGATATCATTGAAGGAGACGTTAGAAATCCCCGTTTTAGTATCCCCAAGTGGAATCACCAAGTGTTCAATAGTAAAGTGTGTTAGCGTAGAACGGGGTTTGGATGAGAAGGCGAGCTTGCGGCCACCGACGTTAATCCCCGAGGGAAGCCAGTTGAGTCCAGTTAGTTCGAGAAGCGAGAGTCCGTTGAGCGATAAGACTGGATTAGGGCGGTTTTCGCCACAGTTCTACGGACGACAACTTCCCTTTACTGACTCAGATGGGTTATACGACTTCCCGAGCTCAGAGTGCGTGAAAGGCAATAGTTTTAAAGTAGGAAGCAATGTGCCCAAAAAGAGTGGAAAGAAGAGAGATAGACGGACAACGAGGACCACGTCTCATGAGCCAACGGGGACGACGAAGTCGACCCTGCCACATATGCCGCACTCGATGCATAATTTATTGGAGGTAAGTCGTAGCAATACTAGAGTAGTACCAACCACTGTGCAAAATGTGGGCGTGTGCCAAATGTCATGTTTGGACGTATCTCTGACAATCCTCTTTAGATATCCTCAAAAAGATCTAAGTAACTAGAGATCTCAGGAGATATCTACCGAGCCTGGGGATTACAGTTTTGATCATGTGTTTTTTAAATCATAGCATCGGTAGACCTGCCAGATGGGTCGAAGACATCCGAAGGTAAAGGGTTCGTTCTGGATGCGATCGGCCGAAAGACCCTTATGGCCCGAAATGAAGGCCTTTGAAGATTAAAAACTGAGGGTGATGATAAAGCGTCTTTATTCTCAGGATCTTAGGTTCTCAACATGACAGTTTCGTAAATCATCAGTGCTCTCTAGTGCTGATGCTACTACAGCCGAGGACCTTGTCTCCCCAGGTCCCCGGGCCTCGTGACGCGAGCGGTCGTGGCCGTAAGGGCGGTCGGAGACGGTCCCGCTCGCAGGCGCCCGCGCCGGCCTCGTCGTCTTCTTCCGAGGACTCCGTGTCCAACGCCAGTGTCGCCAGCGTGGCCAGCGTGGCCTCCGCCAGGGAACTGAGGCTTCCCGATTTGGATATGCAGGTAATGCTTTATTCGAAAGGGCTTGAACGTCTGTGGGTAACTTAATAGGATTGCTGTAAATTTTCATACAAAAACATAACGTTTCGCTCCTCTTTAACTTAGTCCAATATTTATAATTTTAGGAAATGTTTTAGATAGGTACTACATTATATCCATAATATGGATATTTAGATGTATAACTTTTATGTTCAGCAATACTTCTTAAAAATAAAAACGTACAAGCCTAGTTTTTCATAGTACCTAGGTATCTATAGAGGGTGTGATCCTATCGTCACTAGGTCTCAAGTTTGGACCCTAGGTGAAAGGTTTAAGGTTTCAGTGGCTCTTTTCGTTAGCTCACAATAATGTAGATATTATTAGGTATATTGTGTAAAACTGGATGACGTCAACTTCACGCAGTTTTGTTTGTAAACTATTGGTTGTTTTTACACTCTTTCCGCTTTGTCGGATAATTGCCCTTATAATTAGATTTTTGAATAAAATATTACCCGCGTAGATGGCGCTTGGGTATTTTTTTTTTTGTGGCAGATAATTTTTTAATCAGGACATTTTCTAAAATGCCTAGTTTCGACATTCGACCTTACCCGGACCAAATATTATGATAATTTTTAAAATTGCTTTTTTTTAATTTTAACTTTATTATTTTGGCTAGGCTTTAGCAATATTGAATTATTTTCAGCAATGTGAGCCGTTGCGATTGCGGAAACCACTCAGAAGACAAAAGTGCCGTAGCTCTGAGGTGACAGTATGTGAAAGTGAATAAGCATCATTGAATTAACATTCTGTTCTACAAAAACATCCTTTTTTAGCTTTACCTAAGACCTAGGACCAGTGTACGAGTAGAAACTGTAGCTATCGGGTTGTATTGTATCTTCATCAAGTCAAGGACTCATGAATTTTTCATTACGAGTCGTAGCTATCATGGAATGCTTAGTCTTTCTAGTCTTGGAGAAACCATTTCAAACTATACTGACGGATCTAGAAGCATGACTATTGCATTGTAGAGTTTTATAAAGAAATTGGTTTTCATGTTGTTTATTTTATTTCAGGATACGACATCGAAAATATCATCCAGTTTAGACTTGACTGAAGATTCGCGAAAACCGGCAAAAGTGAACAAGTTGAGGACTATCAGTAACCAAATCAGGTAAGCTGATTCTTTTAAAAGGTATTTCATCATCATCATCATCTTTCTGCCCTTTTCCCACGTTATGTGGTGTCGGCACAACATGTGTTCTTCTTCCAATTCCCTCTATCATCCGTCATCTCAGTACTCATTCCTTTCTTACTCACATCATCTTTCACAGAGTCCATCTATCGTTTCTTTGGTTCTCTGCCTACCCCTATATCCATCCACATTCATACCCAACACTCTCCTCGACACATAATATCACGCCAACCTAATTACTCTTCCATCTTTTCCGTCATCGGCGCCACTTTCAAACATCCTCTGATATACTCATTTCTTATTTTATTCACCCAACTCCAGAAATCAAGAATACCTACATGTAAAGCCTTACTGAAGTATTATTTTACTTTGATTGCAGATTTCTCAGACGCTTAGAACGTAGTTTGAAAATGAAAGAGAGCTATCCGGCGATTTCAGATGACGAAGGCGACGAGTCTTCGAGCGTGACTTCCCCCCTCCTACAAGGAAGGAAAGACCTCAGCCGTCTCCCGACTCACGCGACATCAGCCCCTCTGCTCAGCTCAATAAGACCCAAAATAACGAGGCAGAGACGTTACGATAGGAATTTAGTAAGTGAAGAAACGAGGACATTGAACACTGCCGCGGGACAGGACAATTCGGATTGAAGTATATCTATTACTTTAATAGAAAAGATGGAATGACTTTTGTATTTATCTATCCGCTCCATCCTGGTGAAACTGGCACCTTTACCCTTACCACAAGCTCTTCGTGTAATATCAAATTTATATAACTTTGATATTTCGTATCATTATTATTAGTATTAATCGCGTTTTATTTACCTATTTTTCCCGACGTTTCAACAGGTTTACACACTGTCGTGGTCACGGGATAACGATAAATACCTACCCGTTTAATACTAATAATAATGTGTTCAGATCGCGTAACTTTAAAAATTAAAAATATATGTTTCGTATCATGATCTACGATCGATGATGTTATTTCAAGCTTGCAACTTTGACGTTTCTGAAACTATGATGGTTTGTAAGAGCTGTGGTAAGGCCCTGAATCTAGCTTAGTATATAAGACATTTCGAGATGATGATTGTGATTTTATTTCGTAAAACTATTGTGACTCTGACTACAGAATATTCGCTTAGGTACTAACGTACGAATATTGACTTCTTGAATATTTAAACTAACATTAAGTAAGTATACAAAATTCTAATATAATGTGATATATTACACTAAGAAACACGAACTAAGTAGAATGTTTTCTTGGAATAGAATGTAGAAAAAGTTTTTAGACGAAAAAAATTATGATTTTTCTTGATTTCCCTTTTGATGTCTCTAACAATGGTGGCTTAATTGTAAATAGTATTTCGTACTAATACTACGTTACTAGCAATAAATAATTTGTAGGTAGTCGTTTTGTAGAATTTAAATACTTTACTGTTAGAACTATTCTAAGTGAGAATAGACGAATAGATAGTGATTTATATCCTTCAGTTAATATCGTGATTTATCTCTAGTGACACGTTTTCATTCATCGACTATTTCTATTGTTACATAGATAATTTACTTTCTCCTTGCGTTAGTTCAAACTATACATTAAATGCTTTTTGTAAATATATTTAAACGTATTGCTCAAATGCATATTTTGTGAAATCGTTTTTTGCGCACTTTTTGCTGTTTTGTAAATAAATTAAAATAATGTTTATTAATACTGGGTTTCGAGAGAGAGCGGTTCTTTTGCGGTCTTATAAACGATACGAAATTGTAAATGTTTTAATATAAGCAATTTATTGATCGTAAGTATAAAAACAAATTAAAGGCCCAAATATATGTATACAAATGCACAATTACTAAATATACAACTTATTGTGTATGAATATAATGCACTTTATAATGATAAGATATTTATTGTTACCTTCTAATATTTAACTTATTTAAAGAAGCACCGATAGATTAGTTTTCCGCAATATTCGTGTAGTACCTAATGGAACTAAGAACCTACATGCCGACTAGTACTGTTATTGGTCAATCCATTTCAATATCTAAATAGTTTTCAATCTTCACGCAAATTTTCCATTTCACCTTATGATCTAAGCCTTAGAGATGCCTTTTAACTATAATTATATTATTTATTAAGACTCTTGTAGGTGTTTATTTTCGTTTAAGTGTTAGTTGTTACGCTTAATAACTAGAGATACAGTCCCAGCAATAATTTTATGTGATTTGACTGTTCAAAGACTGACGCTTTACCTGTGTGCACTCGACACTCTGTTTAAGTTTCAATGTTTAATGTATGTACTTCTAATATGCTTGTATGTACTATAAAATTAAAGTTACAATAAGTTAAAGCAACATTTGTTTTATTAGCACAATGAAAACTCACGGCTCGTTCACACACGTCCGTCATTGACGAATCGTTATTTCTACAGAAGTGAATACGTCCTAAAAATGAGAATTTATCCTTAAGGCCCAGAATACTCGTCACACTATTCCTTACGTGAAAGTTACAAAAAAACGTGACATAGGTCCGTATAGCAACGCGGATCTCCGCGGAATCAGACATAGCACAAAGCGAAATACCCAAATGACAAGTAAGTAGAGTGCGACGTGATAATATAGCTGCTCTGAATTACATAACGAAAGCGACAATTTATAAAAAACATAAATATGTTCAAGTAAATAGCTTATTTCAAAAAAGGGGCTGGGTTGATTTGTTTCAAATTAACTGATTTACATTCATGTGAAATAGAAATTCAAAATACCTTACTGTTCTGGATAAATTAGGGAATATCTGAATTTTCAGAGGTGTTTTTGACATGATTTTTAACCAAGGTTTTCTAACTAATTCGTGTTTTAGCTCCGGTTGATTTATCACTTATATCCTTAAGTACCGTGTAGTTCAATTTCAATGTAATCTATAAAGCGGTAATAGAATGATTAGGGTTGCAATACTCGCAATTTTCAAAATGCTGGGCCTTAAAAAATAATAACGATTCGTCAAGGACGGATGAACAAGCCCTATACAATTTTGCGGGCAATTCTGAAAATGACTATCTGAAAAGTGCCTGCGACATGAAATTTAAGCCGTTTTTTTCGGGAAATTTTTAATTCTGGACAAGGTAAATTTAAATATATTTATTTGTACTGGTAATAAACTGAATAAAATTCCCAGTAGTTTGAATAATTTATTCAGCAAAATCACAATAAATTATTATATACTTACAAAAATATTCTACCATTGAGAGGTAACAAAGTATTTTTAAAATAAATAGTTAAATTATGTACAGTTTATGTACTTAAAAGAAATTAACTAAATCACGTTTATTCGGGAAATTGCGATCAAAGATATGGCAACACTTAAAAAATATGGTCGTCTTTAGAGCTTAGGTAGTATATCTAAATTCTAATTATATTTTAAACGCACGACTAGAATTACGAATACAAACTTATCACGCGAAATATATTTTAACTTTTCATTATATGGGCACCAAATAAAGGACGTGCCTCTGTCTAACACCTTTAGATACTCAAAGATCTAAGTAACTAGGAGATCTCCACCAATCCTGGGAGTACAGTCGTGATCATAATGTACCCCGCAATTCACTAGGATTCAAAAAATAACAAATGCCGGAACAAATATTCGAAGATAATGAATTAGTCCCGCAGCGGGAATCGAACCCAAACCTCTCGCGCCGAACTATTCAGGGGCCTTACCACGAAGTCTTCCAGAACGATTCCGTTTTAGAAACGTCATGAAGTAACACTCATGAAGTACTTCAATACAATTTGCATAGGTCATGGTACGAAGTAACAATGTAATAGCAATTCGGTAATGTATTATGAATTCGTGGTGAGGCCCCTGGTTGTCGTTAATTAAGACACGTAAGCACAGCTTTAAAACGCGTCAATAATCATTCTAAAAAAAAATTTTTTTTTCATTTTATATCTAAGAGCGGTTACGCACCACTGCGTCCGATCCGAATCCGATCCGAACCCGTGAAAATATGAATCTAGAAAACTCGGATCGAATTCGGATATTGCTTACGCACTAGTCCGATCTCTGTACGTCTACCATGAGTTGTCACATTTAGATTGGCTGACGTCACTACAGTAGTAATAGTACGTTACTATGACATCTGTCAAAATTGTTACTCATGGTACCAAATTCTAAGCAAATGAATGAAGCGCAAACTACAGTCGCTGTAGTACGCTGTGACCTAGGATAGTTAGCTACGTGAGGTTTTAGTACCCAACTATCCGCTAGAGGCGCTGTACCAAGTTTTCATACATTTTTTACTACAGTCGCTAGCGAGTGTAGATTGTGAAAACTCATGGTAGACCCTCTGATACAAATCCAAGCAATTCAGGAGCCACCTTTTGGCATACGTCATTTTACGGAAATGTCAAATGACGAAAAGAAATCGGATGAGTGAAAACAGATCTAGTGCGTAAGTTACCATATGGATTTTCTGCGGTGTATTTGCCTGACAACTACGTCGCTCTGGTTTTTATATGTTTTCTCGTGTTATTTTGAGTTTTATTGCGTAATTTTGGTGGTTATTTTGCCAATAAAGCCCGGGTTCTTGACGCGAGTGTAAAGTATGTGAATTAGAGTGAATAGTTCTCTTGAAATTCCATCGGAGGAAATCCCGAAAATTTTCAACAAAACAGCCATCTTTTGTTTAAAATTGACTTGACAACTTGACTATGACTCTGTGACGTTGACAATACTTATAAATAAATACACTTGACACTGGCAAAATTGTTCTCTAAGAGACAGATGCCATAATTGAAGAAGAAGAAGAAGTTACCATATAAATAGTTCTACAATTACCGGACCATATTTTCACGGGTTCGGATATATATTCGGATCGGACGCAGTGCGTTGCTCTTACTCTTGAATAATAATAATATAACATATTAATTCGAGATTATGACACCATTTTTGGGTAAATAGGATTTTTCCATCTTGACCAGAAGACGTTTTACAACTTAATATACGTACCTAGTTACCTATATTTGATTCGCTTCACTCACTCCCTTTTCACATAGGTGGGCGATTCTACTCAATTTGATATTTTACCGTTATTTTTAAAACTTTTTAACCTTGATGTTAGAGCTCGTCGTTCAAGCTGATAGCATGAAGATGATGCAATAAAAGATTGGTTGATAATAAGTTATTTCACGTGTACATTTAAAATTCAAAAAAATCGGTTAAAATCGGTCACCCAGGTAGAGATGATTCAGTCTAAAAATGCACGCCCCTCCACTTGTAGTTGTACCGCATGTAGAAGTAAATACATTGGAGGGGCGTGCATTTTTAGACTGATCTACCTCTACTAATAAAAAACGTTCAAAACATACCGTCGTGAACGCCGATCGCGATCAAAACCGCAAGAAATATCGACACATTCCTCAACAAAAGCTTCCAATCATCAGGCACCGCGTACGGGAGAATAATCCCAGTTAATTTATGTATCTCGTGCGCAGTACACACGAAAATATACGATGTTAATATAAGATTCAGCACCGGAGCGCCCGGGATCAGCACCAACACGCCATGCGTGTCCGCCGCCAGCCATATATGACTCTGACTCGCGAATAACTCCAAAGTGATATTTCCGAACCACGCGAACATAGTCGAGTGGCGCATACGCAGCACTCCGGACACGTTTCTGAGTATAATATAGCTGAGGATAGGTATGAAGGCCACGTAGCTGTGTATTTCGTTGCAATCGAACGTGTTGTTGCAGAGAAATGTGAAGGTGACGTAAGATCCGATGCCGGTGAACGCGAGGAGAGTCGCGGTGAGCGCGAGCCCGGGCGTGAAGAGGTTAGAGTGATTGTTGTCATCTAGCAGGCTGTAGCGCTGCGCCAGGAGATACGCCAGTGCGAATATTATACCGTAGGTCATGGAATATCTGAAACGAACACCGAATTCCACTTTATTTATCGACTAGCTTCCTCTCCTTGAAAAACAAAATCAAACTTTCACCCCCCTATTTTATCCCCTTGGGGGTAGAATTAATCAAAATCCTTTGTTAGCGGATGCCTACGTCATAACATCTACCTGCATGCCAAATTTCAGCCCGATCCGTCCAGTGGTTTGGGCTGTGCGTTGATAGATCACTATGTCAGTCAGTCAGTCACCTTTGAGTTATATATATTTAGATTAAGAAATTCAAAAATGTAATTAAACAAAAACAATCTCCTAAAAGTTATTATTAGTATAACGGGTATTTATCGCGTTTTATTTTAAAATATGGAGTACTTAGATGATAAAAAAGCTTGGGACGAATCAGCTCCAACTCTGCTAGGCATCCCTTACAAATTTAACAAGGATCATACAAAAAACTGACGAGAAACTCGCTAGGACCCAGCGAGTTTCTCGTCAGTTCTTCTCGGACTGGGGATAGGACTGGAATTGGCACCTAGACTCATGTATGTAAGACGATTCAAAGTGATCCCTGTGATTTTACTGAATAAATCTTGTTTGAGTTTGAGTTTGAGTTTGACTTAGGCTTGGGCAATATTTTTTACTAATATTTGCAAAATTTAAAGAAATCCAATTGAAAGCAATTTAAAATATCTTTTTAAAGCTGCCATAATTATTTTGTATAGCCTATGTCACTTTTGTAATCCAAACGAATTCAATGACACCTCATTTCTCAAAATCTGTCTAGCCGTTTGGGTTCCAACTATAGCCAAAGAAACTCGCAATTTCATCCTTCTAAACTTTCCCCCTCTGCACCTCTAGACCCAGAAAAAGAGCTACTTTTCGAATTTAAGTTTTCTATGATTTAGGTTAATTCTATTCTAATCCATTATTTATGTCAGTCAGTCAGTCAATGAGTCTATTAACACTAATAACACAAAAGTTGTATGTATATTTCGATGATAACCATTCCATTCTTTATGTCAGTCAGTCAGTCAGTCAATCAGTAAGTAACACAAGTTTGTATATATTTAGATGATAGCCATTCCATTCTTTATGTCAGTCAGTCAGTCAGTCAGTCAGTAAGTCAGTCACACAAGAGCATATAATGTATGTAGATGATAACCTGTCTTGTTTCCAATGTAGCCACCACTGGTGGATGTCGTCGTCCGAGTTCACAAACAAGGCCTTCCAAGGACGCGTCACGAATATCTTCTGGAAGAACACCTGCGGACAAATACCAATTAAATGGTTATACTATAGAAATGAATCTTTACATATAATAAAATCGTTTATCCGTGCGTTTGTGCACGCTAATCTCCGCAACGGTTGATTAAAATCGAATGCAGTTTTCACTAAATATTGAGATAATCTTGGATTTTTGGGTACATGGGGTTAGTGACTAAGTGATAGCGCGCACTAGTTACTTTTGTCACTCTTAGGCTATGGAGATGTCACCCAGTGTCACGTCGTAACATGCGCGCATCTCCATACATAAACTTGATAAGAGTGACGAAACAGTCACGGCGACAAAAGTAACTCGTGCGCGCTAACACTTAGTCACTGACCCCAGGTACCCAAAAGTAACTCGTGCGCGCTAACACTTAGTCACTGACCCCAGATACCCAAAAGTAACTCGTCCGCGCTAACACTTAGTCACTGACCCCAGGTACCCAAAAGTAACTCGTCCGCGCTAACACTTAGTCACTGACCCCAGGTACCCAAAAGTAACTCGTCCGCGCTAACACTTAGTCACTGACCCCAGGTACCCAAAAGACTGGAAGACGAGACCAATCGATCTTAGCAAGGCCAGAAAATCACATTCACATGTACTAGTTGATACCCGCGACTTCATACGCATTAGATTACTTTCTATAACTTGTTTGTTGTGTTAATAAATTAATATTTACCTCGCTCAAGTACAAGACTGTGACTATCGCCAGCAGGCCTATGATCTTGATGGCGATGTAGAGGTACTGGTAGGGCTTCGACTCGGTCGTGTGCGAGGAGGACGCCGTTATGTGCGGCGGCAGCGCGAATATTACGAACATCTGCTCAAAAAAAACAAAAAAAATATAAAAAAAAATGAAAAAAATGGCCAAGTGAAAATTATTCACCGAGGGTTTTGCAAAAAAAATTACAATTTCGGATTTTTTCTTTTACTAGTGAAGATAGATATACATTTATTTACTTAAGAACTTATACTTTCACTATCAGGCGGGATAGTAAATCTCTAAATGTAATTAAAAAAAGAAAAATATAATCACGACTGTAATCCCCGGGCTCGGTAGATACCTTCTCAGATCTTTAGTTACTTAAATCTTTGAGGATATCTAAAGAGGGTAGTCAGAGGCACGTCCAAACATGACATTTGGTACATGCCCACATTTTGCCACATTTTTTTAATTTAAAACAAAAAATTTACGATTTCGGATTTTTCTTTCACTTGTAAAGATAGACACATTTATTTACTAAGAAGTAAATACAACACACCACATAATAAACGCGGAAACAAGAACAAATGACATGGTGGAAACAATACTATTATGTGTAAATAAATAAATAAATAAATAAATAATGCTGAACAATCCACACAGCATCATCTAGCCCCAAAGTAAGCTACTCAAAGCTTGTGTTATGGGTACTAGATAACTGAGATTTAATACATTATATACATAGATAGATATTTTTTTATACATAGAAAACACCCAGACCAACGGAACAAATTTCTGCAGATCGTACACAAATTTGTTCCGCTGCGGGAATCGAACCCGCAACCTCTTGCGTCGCAGGCGGACTCTCGCCCGCTGCACCACTGAGGTCGTCAGTGTATGATGTGTATGACTACAGTAGCAAGTATGCCAACTGTTTTGGCAGTAGATGAAACCACTACTTCCCTTTGGCACTACCGCTTGGCTCTACTAGTAGAGTGAAGGGAAATTTTACTTTCCCGTGACACTACTGGTAGTGCTACGGGTAAAAGTACATTTCCAGTGACACTACCCTGTTGCAGTAGTCTCACGGGAAATATTAATTCCCGTGGCACGATTGGGCTATCAAATCTTTTTCTCTATTAAAACTGACACATACATCTAGTAAAAAAAAAAAATGAAAAAAACCGGCCAAGTGCGAATGACTCACCGAGGGTTTTGCAAAAAATATTTTACCCTTGCAAACACATACAAACACGTGTGTGGTGACCCTTATACTTTCACTCTCAGGCGGGATAACTAATCTCTAAATGTGATTATCAAAAATATACAAAAAGTTTTTAAAAAAGGTTATATATCAAATTGAGGAGAGTCGCCCAGACCGTACACTTAGATAATGTAAAGTACGCACTAACCAGAGTGAACCAGAAGCTAGCGAGCGGGATGTACGAGTAGAACTGGTAGGGGCGGTTCATTGTGAGACAGAGCACGCACGTCAGGAAGTTGAGACGGAACATCACGCGGAAGTAGCGAGCCAATCGCACGCAGCCAGTCTTCCAAATATAGTAGAAGTGCCCGAAACTGGAATTAAACACTTAGATCAGAAGCTGGTAGAACACTGGTGGTGTAATTGGAGTGTATCCCATATGGCCCGGTGACTTGGCCCGGCGCCGGGCCACATGGGAAAAAAAGTTTTAACTGGCCCGGTGATGTGTTTACCGGGCCAAAAGACACAAATCAAGTGCCATCGTCCCCGGTAAGGTGAGAAAAGAGGATACGCCTCGTAATTTATGAAATACTAAATACATGCATCTACCTATGAAAGGGATTGAACTTATAAATCAAACTGCTTGGTAAACAATCATCATCATCATCATCATCATCATCATCATCATCATCAGCCTATAGCAGTCCACTGCTGGACATAGGCCTCCCCTAATGAGCGCCATTGCGCCCTGTCTTCAGCTCGACGCATCCAGCCTCCACCAGCAGCCTTTCGCAGATCGTCACTCCACCTAGCCGGAGGGCGTCCTACACTACGTTGGTAAACAATAATTAGTTTTAATTGTGAATGATATACCAAAATCAGAAAAATAACGACCCGCGACCCGTGCACCCACTGGCTTCACGACCCACCGGTGGGTGTAGAGGTAATTCCTGTTTACCCGTGTACCCACTGCGATCATCATCTTCCTGCCCTTATCCCACTAGGTGGGATCGGCACAACAGGTTCTCTTCCTCCACTCTCCCCTATCATCCGTCATCTCAGTAGTCACTCCCTTCTTACACATATCGCCTTTCACACAGTCCATCCATCTTTTCTTAGGTCTACCTCTACTCTTGTATCCATCCACATTCAAATCCATCACCCTTCTTGTAACATGGCTTTCCTCCCGCCGCATGACATGCCCATACCATGCCAACTTATTGCTCTTCATCTTTTCTGTCACAGGCGCTACTTTCAAACTTCCTCTAATATGCTCATTCCTTATCTTATCCATCCTCGTCACTCCACACATCCATCTCAACATTCGCATCTCCGTCGCATGCACTTTTCTTTCATACACTTTTCTTTCATACACTTTTCTTTCAGTGTACCCACTGCGATATGGTTGGAATTCATCCTTGACTCAAGATCCGAAGGTCGTGGATTCAATCCTGGGGCCACGAATTCATAATACACTAAATAAAATATAGTCTATGGTACTCGGGGATAATGTAGCATTCTAATGGTGAAAGAATTTTTGAAATCGGACTAGTAGTTTTTGAGTTTATTCGTTGCAAACAAAAATACAAAACTTTCCTCATTATAATATTAGTATAGATTACCGAATTAATATTACATTGTTATTTCTTCTTCTTCTTCTTCTTCAATTATGGCATCTGTCTCTTGGAGAACAATTTTGCCAATGTCAAGTGTATTTATTTATAAGTATTGTCAACGTCACAGAGTCATAGTCAAGTAGTCAAGTCAATTTTAAACAAAAGATGGCTGTTTTGTTGAAAATTTTCGGGATTTCCTCCGATGGAATTTCAAGAGAACTATTCACTCTAATTCACATACTTTACACTCGCGTCAAGAACCCGGACTTTATTGGCAAAATAACCACCAAAATTACGCAATAAAACTCAAAATAACACGACAAAACATATAAAAACCAGAGCGACGTAGTTGTCAGGCAAATACACCGCAGAAAATCCCCATTGTTATTTCGTACCATGACTTATGCAAATTGTATTGAAGTAGTGTTACTTCAAACTTCAAATATGACGCTTCTAAAACGGAATCGTTCTGGAAGACTTCGTGGTAAGGCCCGAGGTTAGACTAATGAGTTTTTTCCATTCGAAAAATTTATGTGCGCAATGCCAGTGCTCTTAAACGGTGAAGGAAAACATCGTGAGGAAACCGGGACACCCTAGAAACAAAAATTCGAAGGTGTGTCATAGATGAGTATTCTTATAAGCGGCGATGGGCTTGCAACCCGTCGTACGGAATACTTACCACTGTGCAAAATGTAGTCATGTGCCAAATAATATTTGGACTCCCTACCTCTGACTATTCCCTTTAGATATCCTCATAAATCTAAGTCCCTAGAGATCTGAGGAGATTATCTACAGAGCTTGGGGATTACAGTCGTGATTTGTTTTTTTATTATTTTTACCCGACTGCGGGGTAGGTTTGGGTTGTCTAATATTACACGTCATCCAACGGATCTAGGCATTCGTGAAGTTAGCCACAAGTGCGAGTTTGCGCATGTACAGTTCCTTCCCCCCTCCTCATACCTTCAATTGCTCCCGAAAAACGATACTGCGCAGCTCTTGCGGCTAACTTCACGAATGCCTAGATTCTTTGATCCAACTATACTTTGATATTGCCTGAAGAGGTCGTGGTCCAGGTCTTGCTTCGTATACTCCGGAAGTACTTACCCCGTGAGGAACAGGTAGGAGGAGACGAGGGCTCGCACCAGCATGTAGATGGGGGTGACCTTGCTGGCTCCCGTCACCTGGCACACCAGCACCACCAGCTGCATCCAGCCCTTCCACTCCTGGGTCTGTTCCCGGTTCAGTACCCTGATGAGATAAGTCTCATTTAAAGTTGGATGATGATGATGGTGATGGAACTCTTGGACATCTTGACGACTTCAGTGGCGCCGCGGGCGATAGTCCGCCTGCGACGCAAGAGGTTGCGGGTTTGATTCCCGCCTCGGAACAAATTTGTGTACGATCTGCAGAAATTTGTTCCGTTGCTCTGGGTGTTTTCTATGTATAATAAAAAATGTCTATCTATGTATACATAATAAATAAAATAAATAATGCTGCACAATCCACACAGCATCATCTAGCCCCAAAGTAAGCTACTCAAAGCTTGTGTTATGGGTACTAGATAACTGATATATTTAATACATTATAATACTTAAATAGATATTTTTTATTATACATAGAAAACACCCAGACCAACGGAACAAATTTCTGCAGATCTTACACAAATTTGTTCCGCGGCGGGAATCGAACCCGCAACCTCTAGCGTCGCAGGCGGACACTTGCCCGCTGCGCCAATGAGGTCGTCAAATGTATGTGTATAATGTATTAAATATATCAGTTATCTAGTACCCATAACACACTTTGAGCTGCTTACTTTTTTGGGGCCAGATGATGCTGTGTGGATTGTCCAGCATGATTTATTTATTTATTTATCTTCAAAGAAAGTTCTAATTTCAGATTATGAGAAACTAGCTTCCGCTCGCGGCTTTGCTCTGTATTTTTAGGGTTTTATATTGTTATTCTAAAAAGTCTAGAATTATAATCATTTTCAGAACTCACCTATTAGATTTGGAGTCGTCAGTGAAGAATAATCCCAAAGCCAGCACATATCCCACAGGCAGCCAGAAACTCCACTCCGAATAATACTTATTCTCCTTCATGAAGAAGTTGGTTCGATCGCACAGGTAGAAATATGCCATGATCATGCCGAGCTTAGCGACCGCGGAGAGGGGCGAAGGCCTGCTCGGGGCCGGGGGGGGAGTCACGAGGGCGTAGCCCCCGACGCGTTGTTGGATGGTCTGCGTCCACCGCCAGATAGAACGTATCACTGCTAGTACTGCGCTGGAAGAAGACATAAGGTTTTTTAGTGGAGAAATTTAAGTACAAGTTAAATTAAATTTAAAATCTAAAAAAACTACAACACAAATTTTGGCCGCCATTTTGTGGTCGCCATCCATCTTGGATTTGAAATGTGTCGTAGTGTATAGTATTCTACTACTCGAGCCCTTTTATTTGATACCTACATTGAGCAGGGGTAGAGGTAGGCCAAAGAAAAGATGGATGGACTATGTGTGAGAAAAGAGGAGTGTCATAACCCTTCTTTTTTGTCGGGGGTTAATAATAATCCTCGGCAGATTTGTGTGTGAGAGATGTAAAGTCCAAGTACCAGGAATGCATAAACCATGAAGAGGTTTACCGTTGTGTACAGTGCTCGCTGGCCGGAGTGGACTCACCAGATGAGGAAGAGCGCGAAGGTGAGCGCGGTGAGGCGCGATAGAGATGTAAAGTCCAAGTACCAGGATTGCATAAACCATGAAGAGGTTTACGTAATGTACAGTGCTCGCACTCACCAGATGAGGAAGAGCGCGAAGGTGAGCGCGGTGAGGCGCGATAGAGATGTAAAGTCCAAGTACCAGGATTGCATAAACCATGAAGAGGTTTACGTAATGTACAGTGCTCGCACTCACCAGATGAGGAAGAGCGCGAAGGTGAGCGCGGTGAGGCGCGTGCAGGGCTCCGGCGCGGCGCAGCACGAGCCGTCGGGGAAGTTCATGTGGTCGTTGCAGAACATGTTGAGGAGCGACTGCGCGCCGTGCCGCAGCGCCGGGGCGCCGAGCCGCGCGCCCGCCGCGCCCATCAGCCGCGGCGCCGCCCACAGCCGCGCCGCGCTGTACGTCAGGATCTGACGACAGTGACAACTTTAGTAGGGCCTTCCCACGAAGTCTTCCAGAACGATTCCGTAATGATTCCATTATAGAAACGTCACTACTTACATACAATTTGCATGTCATGGTATGAAATAACTATGTAGGTAATACTAATTCGGTAATGTATTATGAATTCGTGGTAAGGCCCCAGGGGCCTTAGCACCCGCTCTTACAAATCATCATGTGCGGGGTTTCAACGTCAAAGTTTCAAGCTTGAAGTAACATTAATTCATTACATATAATATTATGTAATGGTACGAATGACCACAAGCTCTTCGGGCAATAGCCCGAAGAGCTTGTGGTCATTCGGGCAGTAGCCCGAAGAGCTTGTGGTAAGGCCGCTGGTATTTGCACATCACTGTGTTACCATTACGTCTACCATGAGTTGTCACATATTTAAATCGGCTGACGTTACCACAGTAGTAATAGTACGTTACTATGACATCTGTCAAAATTGTTACTCATGGTACCAAATTCTAAGCAAATGAATGAAGCGCAAACTACAGTCGCTGTAGGACGCTGTGACGTAGGATAGTTAACTACGTGACGTTTTAGTACCCAACTATCCGCTAGAGGCGCTGTACAAGTTTTCACACATTTTTTTAACTACAGTCCCTAGCGAGTGTAGATTGTGAAAACTCATGGTAGACCTACAGACTACTTCCAGAAACTTCAGGGGGTTAAAGCACCCATCAATATAAACAACTTTTTCTAAGAAACCAACACTGTGAGCGAGAAAAAAATCAGCTGTTTCATACATTTTGCCCAAGTAGGTATTGAACTTTTGCACGGAAAAAAATGCTGAAAATATCTAAGTAACTAGAGATCTGAAGGATATCTACCAAGCCTGGGGATTATTAGTGATTTTTTTCTCATCTATGTATTATGAATATAAATAGTATAGAAAATTACAAGTAGAAAAAGTGTCTCAAAATGTTTACCTCTACAGCAGCCCGGTTATATGCATCAATATCATTATTAGTGATCTTTTTATAATCATCCTTCAGTTTTGACTGATCAACCGGTTCCATCAGTTTCCATAACACCTGGGTGTTCCGCGCCTCAAGCGAATCTATAGCTTGAACCAAGTGCGTAAGGTTCCTTTTGTATTCTTCGAGCAGCTGGTCTGTGGTGTTACGCGATTTTAGCAGCTCGAGACCCGTGGAGGCTATTATCACTGATGGCGGCTTGTCTGAGTTTTGCCTGGGAAAATGAACTTTATTTTTATGGACATTAGATTTATATTTTAATGCAGCAGTCGGGTGAAAGAGAGAGGTGTAGATTTTAATACGTAAGATGGATCAGAGAAAGAGAAAGATATACCCTCTTGTCAGTATACACAAACTACTATTATGGGAACCAAATTGCTGATAGATTAATTAAACATTTTTTTTATGAATTGAAACAGAATATTATATAATAACACCCAGAAGCAGAATAAACATCTGTGTGAAAAAAATACTAAAGGGCCTTAGTCTCTTTTCTTCTCTTTTCTCTTTTTTTTCCACTCACCATGTCCGGAACTGGTCAACCATCGTCTTGGAGACGTCCTCGCTCCATATGAAAGTGACAGACAGCCGTAACTTGTGATCCGTGTATGTATAGTTCGGGGTGTGGCGGTCGGTGGAGTAGGGAGAGTCCAGGTCTAGACGTGTCTTCAGCACACCTGGGAAATGGTAGACTCCTTACCCGCGTTTACATCTACATATAGGTCATACAACGGATCTAGGCATTCGTGAAGTTAGCCACAGGTGCGAGTTTGCGCATGTACAGTTCCTTCCCCCCTTTTGCCCCAATTGCTCCCGAAAAACGATACTGCGCAGCTCTTGCGGCTAACCTCACGAATGCCTCGACTCGTTGAGCGAACTATAAATAAAATAAAGAGCGAACTATACATGTTTTAAACAAGATCACAACAAAACGTCTAGTCTTATCGTCATGTTCGCAATGTGCAAAATGTGGACATGTGCCAAATATCATGTTTGGACTTATATCTGACTACACTCTTGAGATATTCTCAAAGATCTAAGTAACTAGAGATCTGAGGAGATATCTACCGAGCATGGGGATTACAGTCCTGATCATATTTTTTTAAAGAAATTTAGAAACTACAAGAATCATCGACACCCAGACCCGGTAGAAATATTTACATAACATGCAAAAATGCCTTCCGCCGCGGAAATCGATCCCACATCTGTCGCGTCAAGACCGGGTTGCTCGCTACGCCACCGAAGTCGTATACATCAATAACTTACCTATAAAGTATTCATACAGCTGCTCAACTCGAGAGTCGCCTATGAATGCAAAACTGTTGTATTTGCCCCAAAACGCCAAATAACGGAGGCATCGCCTTGCGTCTCTGCAAAAGATACTTTATTAACTCACTTCATAAGGTCCGTTATTAAACTTAATGCAAGAAATAATCTATACTGATATTATAAAGAGGAAAGATTTTTGATTGTTTGTTTGTTTGCATTGAATAGGCTCCGAAACTAGTGGACCGATTTCAAAAACTCTTTCACCAATGTGTAGTAATGTACTTTCAAAATGAACATAGGCTATATTTTATGTTTAGATTATTTTATTCACATCCACCTTAGCAAGAGAAAGAACTTTTAAAATACTTTTCTGCTTCCTGTTTCTAGTTTAATTTCAGCATAGGTTGTAGAGCTCAGATGTATTAAATACTGCAGATAACCATCCTTGAACCTAACTGGGTATGTCAAAAATGTTGTTTTAATAGAGTTTTATGACAGAGGCTAATTGATCGTAATTTAAAGTGCCTAATAGAGACATATTAAGTGTCCTCAGAGAGGGTATAAAACACAATTAGGCCAATTGTAAACATACTAACTTCCGCCAGCTTCACCTGCATGGTACCTTGTAAAATTATAGACAATGTGCTTTTCTAGACTATAATATCTATTGCAATGCACAAAAAGCCAGGTCAAGAGTACCCTAAACCAATGTGCATGTATGAAGAATGAAATGAGAGTGAATAAAGCAAAAGTGGTATGTCAGGATCTTAACTAGTGGAGATCTCTGCCTCTGGTCTCTGCCTATCCCGTCGGGAAACAGGCGTTATTTTATGTACATATGTATGTATGTTCAATGCATGAATGGTATACATTTTTTTTTTTTTTTTTTTTTTTTTTTTTTTACCCCCGCTTTCGCCGAGGCAGTCTCTGTGTTACTGTGCTCCGTAAATTTTTAAGTTTAATAATTATTTAAAGTGACTAATCCCTCACAAAACTTACTCCAACAATCGTGTTCCGATGTGTAATATTGAGTGTTAATTCAGTGCGAACTTAAATCGTTTGCATTTCGACATTATTCTAAAAACTGTGATCGAGTTTCGCTGTTCATTATTGTAAAGTGCGGGCAGTTAAAAACAGTGCTAGTGACGGTTGACCAAGTGACTCAACTACTAGTCAAAACTAATACCAAAGCCAGTTCGGTCATAGATATTGCGGTAGCATCGCTTGGACTATTTCAATCACTGCGTCACAGCTCTGTTAGTGCAGGCGGTATAGTGTCGAACTCATCACATTACTCCGTACCGGCGCCACGACGCCGTGACTTCACATCTCCCTGAGCCAAACTTTTTGCATTTTGTATAGTCAACGTAGGGACGCAGCGCCGCAGTAAAGATGATCTGTTTAGCTTGCAATAATAAACTTAGCAGGCAAGACAGTTTTTTGGAGTGTAGCCAATGTCATTGCCCTTATCATATTGAATGCCTGAATATAAGTAAAGAACAATTCAAAGCGCTACCAAGTGATTACCTCAGCAAATGGACATGCCCACCATGCTCTAACGTAACGAGACGGGCTAAGTCGAATGTGAACACTCCTGTCCGACAGACACAAGTGCCGATCTTAGAAGATTCCATAAACTTGTCTTGCGAAATCATCCACTCGCCTTTACTTAGCCACGAAGATAGTCTCGTTACGATGGATAAAATCAGTGCGCTATTGGAACAAAAATTGGACCAAAAGCTTAATGCTTATCTATCTAGTTTTATGGAGAATTTTCGTGCAGCCTTAAAGGACGACGTCAAAAAAATGGTACATGCCGAGATAGGTTCAGCGATGCAACAGTTGAAAGACGACTTTACCATTACGACTAATTTCATGGGTGAAGAACAGACAACCCTGAAACAAGAGCTTCAGAATAAGTCGCTCCTCATCAAGGAACTGGAAGCTGAAAACACACGGGTCAGCAATGAGCTAGGCTTGCTAAATAGTCGCCTTGCTTCCATTGAAAGAATATCCCGTGCCAATAATCTCGAGATACAAGCAGTTCCAGAGAGCCGAAACGAAAACCCCATCACTTTGTTTCAAAACCTGTGTAAGTCTTTAAACCTCAAAATCACTGACGATCAGATTTTCTCATGTCGAAGAGTAGCCAAGATGAATAGCTCGTCAAATCGTCCCCGGAATATCCTAGTATCGCTCGCCAACCCTCGCCTGCGAGATGAGGTCCTCTCCGCGTGTCATCGATACAACCGGACACACAAAGACCATCCCCTTAATACGACTCATCTAAATCTCCCCTTGGAGAGGCGTCCGATATACGTCAATGAGCACCTGTCTCCTGAATGCAAGGCTTTGCATGCAGCGGCTAGGAATGCGGCTAAAGTAAAGAAATATAAATATGTGTGGGTCAGATATGGCCGAGTACATATGCGTAAAGCGGATAATGCGGACTGCGTCCTTATTAAGAACACTGATTGTATTAGTAAACTTTCTTAGTTGTTCATGTAATTTCAAATTATTTGTAATTTAATCGTTTTGTATGTTGTAATTATTTCTCTGATTTATATTTTTCCCTTAGTCGTGTACCTACTTAATAGTTAATTTTGTGATATTTTACTGATTTATATTATTGTTCCTGTTTATATCCTCGCTATGTTAATTTTTTATCAGAATGTGAATCGCATACGAACTAAACTCGAGATTTTTTACCGAAGCATACTTAATAGTGATTATGATATTATTTGTATTACTGAAACAAATCTTAATGAAGGTATTTTTGATGGCGAACTTTTTGATAGTCGTTATAATGTAATAAGACGTGATCGATTTGATTCTTGTAGTGAGAAGAATGAGGGTGGTGGTATTCTTATGGCTCTAAAAAAGGATATTAGCTTTACTCGACAGAACTCATGGGACTGCGAGGTGGAGGACTTATGGATCACTGTTCATCCGAATTCCACGTGTTCAGTTAAGTTAAATATTTGCTTATGTTATCTTCCTCCCGACCTATCACTTAAGCACATTGAAATATTTTATACAAACGTGCAAAATAACTTGGTTAATTATTGCCACTCTGGTGAATTTCTTTGCTTGGGTGATTTCAACACGCCAGCTATGCACTGGTCTCCGTCTCCGGACTCTCATAATATGATTCCTGATCATTACCATGGAGGTAAGGCTGTTCTTCTCATGGATACTATGTCACTGTGCAATTTGTTTCAATTTAACAATATTCCAAACAGGAATGATCGTTACCTAGACCTCATTTTCTCAACTACTAAGGCTATTAAGGTTTGTAGTGCCGACCCTTTGACTCGCTTGGACCAACATCATCCTTCATTGGAGATAGATATTGAAATTAAAAACCATAACCATAACATTTTTCATAAAAAGAAACAGAAGCGCCATAACTTTCGTAAATGCAATTTTTCTGACTTGTGCAGAGATCTTGAAGCGGTCGAGTGGCAAAATGTCATATTCTCAACAGACATCAATAAAATGGTTACATCATTCTATACTACGCTCAAAAATATAATTAATAAACATACTCCACTGACCAAAGACGATACCTATAAGTACCCTCATTGGTTCTCGACAGCCCTTAGGAAAAATCTCGAAGATAAGGCTAAATATCATCATCGTTTTAAAATATTTAAAAACCCTCGTGATTATGTTTCGCAGAAGATGTAAAAAGCTTATCAATGATGACTACAACACCTTTGTTTCCTATACTGAAACTTCCCTGAATAAGGACATTAAAAGCTTTTGGCGATTTATAAATTGCAAAAAATCATCTAATGATATTCCTCAAACGGTAAGGTATGGAGATTTAATATCGTCCGATCGCAAGGGTGTTTGTGAGCTTTTCTCGAACTATTTCTGCTCAGTCTACGAAAGTTCAGTAACTGTGCCTGGTTCAACAACAGTATCTTACGCCCAAAATAGAGTATTATGTAATGTGGAGATCTCTCATAAAGATATACTTCGTAAGATTGCTCGTATTGACCCAAACAAAGGGGCGGGCCCTGATGGTATCCCTCCCTATTTCATAAAAAGGTGCGCTAAAGAACTGAGCATTCCCTTAAGAATTATATTTAACTCATCTCTTCAGGCTGGTATTTTTCCGTGTGAATGGAAGACAGCTCACATTATACCGATATTTAAATCTGGTGATAAATCATGTTGTGAAAACTATCGACCGATCAGCATACTTTCGTGCTTTGGAAAAGTCTTTGAGTCACTAGTTTATGACTCGCTTTATTATCATCTCGAACCGCTATTATCACCCCGTCAACATGGATTCATAAGACATAAATCTACTACCTCAAATCTCCTAGAGTATAAACACTACCTTTGCAGTGCCTTTGCCAAGACTACCCAGGTTGATGCTATATACACCGATTTTTCAAAGGCGTTTGATAAGGTAAATCATTCAGCACTGTGCAATAAATTGGCTTCATGTGGTATTCACGGTAGTTTGTTGCGTTGGATAGAGTCCTATTTGCATAGACGAAGTCAGCTTGTGGCTATAAAGGGCTTCACCTCGTCGCCTGTCGTGGTAACATCTGGGGTGCCTCAGGGATCTCATTTGGGCCCGTTATTTTTCGTTGCTTTTATTAACGATATTGCTGATAGGCTCAAAAGTCCATGCTTATTATATGCTGACGATTTGAAAATATACTCTACCATTACTTGTCCAAGTGACTGCATGGCTCTTCAATCGGATTTAAGTGCCGTGCATGACTGGTGTGTTGAAAATCTAATGTCTTTGAATGCCAAAAAATGTTGCGTTATTACGTTTACCACGAAGAAGCAGCGAATTTTGAATGATTATAGCGTTAACAATCATTTGCTTGATAGGAAATCTACTGTGAAGGATCTTGGAGTAATGTTTGATGAAAAGCTAACGTTTCGTGATCACTACAGCTGCATCACAACTAGATGCTCTAAGCTTCTTGGATTCATATCAAGATCTACCAGAGATTTCAAGAACCCGTATACTCTTGTGTACCTGTATTACTCACTGATTCGCAGTATTATGGAGTATAATGCAACTGTGTGGTCTCCATACTACAAAGTTCACATAGATACTATCGAGAAAATTCAGAAGAAATTTTTAAATGTTTTGTGCTATCGATGTGGCATTCGGCGGCGTGCCGACCTCACTTACCCCGAGAAACTGAATAGGTTTGGTTTTCTGTCACTAGATACTCGTCGTAAGTACCTCGATTTGATCCATCTTTTTAAAATAGTGCATTCTATTATTGACTCCCCCAACCTTCTCTCTTGCATTAACATTAACATCAGGCCTAGGCCACGGTATCCTTTTCAACATACATTCTATTTGCAAGTATACTTAAATAATACGTCTTATTATAATCCTATTGTCAGAATGTGTCGCCTATATAATGAATTGTTAGTACGTAATAGTGAAAATTTAGATATTTTTAACGAAAAAATCATTCGATTTAAGAGCGATTGTCTAGCCATTCTCTATAGAGAATGGACTCTAAACGATATAATATAATTTAGTATCATTAATTTGTTAAATCCCTTTTTCCCATTTCCCCCTTCTTGTATTATAATTGTAACACGGAACTGTCTAGCCTTACTATTGTTATCATGCTGTGTACACATGCTTAGAGATACAATCTAGTTTATAATCTTGTGATTTCTTTGTTCTGCTTCTATTTGGTTGTATTTTGTTTTGTGTGCCTTAATAAATAAATAAATAAATAAATAAATAAATACAAATATAAACACAACATGCCTAAATTTTATCACACATTGATTAATCCCACAACACCTGCAATACCAAACATGTAGCATAAGTAAGAATAGAATACAAATATAGTATTTCTTACGTTTTCGAGTATTTGTGCAGCATGCATCCGTAGGGCTGCCATTCATGATCTCCTTTGTAGCGGCCTGACGAAAGCAGCCAGGTACAGGAGTCAGGACCTGTGGAAACCAAGTACTTAACTTGATTTTTACATGCTAGGTGAATTTAAGTGCTAATTCCAGCCGAACCCAAATTTGAGATGAACCAACAAGAAATTAGTCTTAAGCCTAGTGCTTCTTTGAGCTTTTTTTAATATGATCAGTAGTTTTGATAAGTCATTATCATTTTATTTGTTTATAAATATAAACATAGGTCTTTGAAACTTTAACAGTGTAACTAGGTAGGAATTGCTTAAAAAATAAAGGACTAAAAAAACGAATGTTATCACAATAACTGTTATCCCCAGGCTTGGTAGATATCTTCTTGATTTTGCACATCCCTATATCATTAATAATTGTTTTTTTCATTTTTAGTTTCAGTTGAACAGGAAGTAAGTATAATAATTTGATAATAATCAGTTAAGGAAATAAGGTCCCATTAATTATAATGGAGGATAAAATTAACATACATGAATTTTGGGTGTTTATTATAGTGTATGTGGTCCCTGTTTTTCAACTTTAGATACAATTGACACACTTAATCTTGTTTTGGGCACACACCAGATTTAGATAGATACATTATTAAAATACTAGCTTCCGCCCACGGCCTTGCCCGCGAAGATGTTGAAAAACAAAAACAAATCTATCTCATGAGCATAAGAAGTATCCTAAATGCTATTCCACACTATAATCTATCTCCATGCCAAATTTCATCCAGATCCGTGAATGAGTAACAAACATCCATACATACAAACATTCATGTTGTAATATTAGTAGGATATGTTATAGTTGGCATGTGACTTGGTAAATGGACATAATTAAAACAGTGATTTAGCTGATTTAATTACTGGTTTTGATGCATAATTTGGCCTTCATGAGGTCCTAAAACAATGTTATTGTCTACAAGTCAACCATATCCTTGACTTACCGTAACGTAAATGCAGAATTCCATGGTACCCGATAAAGCCGATCACTAGCACGAATGCCAACAACTTGGCGTTCTCCACATTCAGCTGATCTATAATCCACTCCGCAGACTTCTTGTGTGACGATACCATAGCAAATGCGCGACCGGCCGCTATAAATTGTTTGAATGAAACCGATGTGATTGATGTGGTTACTGTTTTGGATAGAAATTATGGTTTCTCAAGGTTTGCGAAGAAGGATACATTGATACTTTTCTCTGAATTAATTCGTAAGTAGCTAGAAATGCACTAGCAAGCGTAAAATTACACAAAAGTACAAAACAGAACAATGCAGCAAAACACACACAATTCTTCTTTCTTCTTTATTTATGGCATCTGTCATCAAAATAAAAACATGAATTTTGTCAGTGTCAAGCTTTCAAATGGACATTTTAATTTTTTTTTTAGTAAGATTCCAATCTCAAACGTATCCGAACAATAAATTTAGTGTTGCTAGGTAGTTAATTACATTGTATTTTAGTATTTGTTTAAAACATAGCAACACCGAACTCTAAACGTCTAATTGGATTACAATGGCGGCTATGTCACCGTCCGAGGTGAGTTACAAATAATTAAAATTTAACGTGTTCCAGTACTTCACAAACGTAATTTATTTGCCTACAAACTGCCCAATCAAACATAATATGTCTGAGGTAATGTTTTTCGCACTTCGTTTAAAGTTTATTTACAAAACAATGTGACAGATTCAGAAAAGGTTTCCGTACCTATTTGGTCTTTTTTCTGGACTACAGAATAATTAATTCCCTTTCTGGAGTTTAAAACTATGATAGTACTATTAAATATTTCGATTGTGAACCAGCAATAGCCGTATAGGCAGTGATAGGATAAGATATGCAGTTGCATATCAGAGGTGTATTGAAGATGTTTTTTGCAGAGGAGACTGCAGAAAGAGCTCATGTCTCTGATGAGGGAGCCGCCTCCAGGAGTCACCGTCGACGGAGAACAAGCTAGCCAAAATCTGACGTTGTGAGTAACATACATTTATGCAAAATATTTAAACCAATGCAAACATTTTCAAAACAAAGAAAAAAGTTTAGGTAAGTAAGTATACTAAGAGTCTGTTAAATATTGTAATGATAAAACCATGCACTGTTGATTAATATAATTAGTTGACTCATTTTTTTATACTTAGCAATTCATCAATATTGTTTTTTTGAGTCACAATGATTAATAAAATCATTGCTAAAAATATACTCAACCACTATGTATCATAACAAAAAATATGTAAATGTAAATAAATTATGTTTGTTCTGTACATAGGTAATTAATTTTCAGCATTACTAGTTTATTTTTCTGATGTGATCTTAGTGAGCAGTTAAAAATTTGAGATAATCATTGGATACAGATATAATATTGCTTTGGGTGGAGGTATACAAAGTTTTTATTAAATTTAGAACTGCTTAGTAACTTCAACCATCAGGCTGCAAGCTCTGAGTATATATTTTTTAAGCTTCTACATGAGGGCTATTCTTAATAATAAATAACCTTGAGTTTTTGTTGTATAAAACTTGACTTAAAATTAGTGTTGGTTTAAAAAATTGCTAATTAGTCCATTATAAAAAATGGTTGAGCCTATACAATTGTTAGATTGTTCCAACCATTTTAGATGTAAGTAAATCCAATGAGTACCTACATTCCAAAATAATTCCCCATTATATACACTGGCTATTATCTTATCTAAAAGTCAGTACCTATACTTACTGTATCTAAATTGAACTTCTCAATGTAGAATAATTGCTACTGGCAATTACTATGGAACAATTCAAGATTAAATCAATTATAAAGCTCAGGGCAAAATTCAAGAAATATTGAATAGGGAAGACAATTAGTCTGACTGAAATTAGATAAATAAAATAGTAGATAATGTATTATTCAATACTTAGTCATGAATTTCCGCAATTAACTTCTGTTTCAAATAAATATATGACTACAAGTATTTAGTGATTTGACTTCAAATTATGAATATAAACATTGCAGCTTAAAAATTGAATTAATCTCTCTAGTGCCTATAATTTCATAGTGCCTGGATGACCAAGCTTTGTTTGGTTCTTTTTTTTTTGTAAACAATGTTTTCTCGAAATGAAACTTAGCTAGATCGATTTATCGCCCCTGAAACCCCCTGTTTCGCTCTGTGGACTGTATTTTATATTTTCTGCTAGTTTCTGAGTGGCTCGGCTAAATAAGTTGGTAGGTGGCAAGTAAAACTGATGTTACACAAGGATTAATTATATATTCAAAATGTGACTAAAATTAGTATGACTACTCACACGCACGATCTCGAGCAATCAGAAAGGGTTGCCCACTGCACCCAATTATTAACGCTACATTTCTGTTGGTGTTTCCAACACCCCCTGCATACTAAATTTCATGAAAATCGTTGTATACATATTAAGGCGGGTTACAGTGCTTCACTGACCGTCGGTGCGCACGGTCGGTCCTGACGATACACACGGACCGACCGTCAGTTTGTATCATTCAGTGCTCTCCTGACCAACAAACTGACCAGATGAAAAATGATACATACATCCGTCGTAGGTCCGTACGGTCGGTCCAACGATCGGTGCAGCACTGAACGCGTTCATACGTTTCCATAGCGCGTCGGCCGACCGACGGACGCATGCGGACGCGCTCGACCGACGGTCCTCGGACGCAGTGCGTAGCAATATACGCGTGCGAACGGTCGGTCCAGCACTGTACGATTTTATGGATTTTCATATTAATGACAAGCGCGACCGACATACGCACCGACGGTCAGTGAAGCACTGTAACCAGCCTTACATGAATTGGTTCCTAGGTAGGACTTTTCTTAGGTATAGTACAAGCTTAAACTAGTATTTGATTGTGTTAAACAGATGGACAGTTCACATGGAAGGAGTACCCGGCACACTATATGAAGGGGAACGATTCGTTCTACAGTTCAAATTCACAAACAAATATCCATTTGATTCTCCCGAGGTAAGATTTTGTTAAAACCTACAAACTAACAAAGTTAAGCAAGTCAGAGGCACGTCCAAACATGGCATTTAGTACATGCCCACATTTTGCACAGTAGCTAGTATTCCGTACGTGACAGGTTACAAGCCCATCGCCGCTTATAAGAATACTGACCTATGACACCTTCGAATTTTTGGTTCTAGGGTATGCCGGTTACCTCACGATGTTATCCTTCACCGTTTAAGAGCACATAAATTTTTAAAAATGGAAAAACTCATTGGTGCATGACCAGGTTTGAACCAACGACCTTCGGCCAAGGTCTGACTCATACAACCTTAAATTACAAAAATAATATTCTTATCATTATGATGACTGTTCTAGTGACCACTTATGTGGGTCAGCAAATCTAGGTTCTGTGTTATTAACCTCTACATTATCATATCAGCCAATGGCTGTTGTTAGATCTTTTAGTAACATATTTTGTACCTAACTATTAATTTATACACAGGCTAGATCGCTAATATGAATTACAAGTTAGTTGTTACCCGCAACTTTTAACGTAAATAGTTGCGGTTGATTAGATACTCATACTCATTTGACGACCTCAGTGGCGCAGCTAAGTTTTTGGAACGAAGTTCCTTATCGCGCGTTGTGAAAGACGCTAGACGGAAAAAATTCTCACGAAAAGTTGTCACGACACTTTTTGCTATAGTTGTAAGCCGTGCGGCGTGCGCATGTTTCTCTGTCTGTCTCTCTCTCTCAAATTAATCGAAAGGAACTTCGTTCCATCCGGGTGTCCCTTGACACCTCTCAAGTTTTTAATCTAAGCTTATCTCAATGCGTTAGTGAAAACTGCATTCGATTTGGTTCAGTCGTTGCGGAGATAAGCGTGCACAAACGCACAGATAAACAGACTTTTCAAAACCGGTTGTTTTGGGCTAAGTAGCGTGTTTTCTTTATGTAGCACAATTTTTTTTTGAAAATATTAGTTGTACAGACGCGGTTTCTCAACAATTTTATTATATGTATAGATTTAGTGTCTTTTTATCTCTCTTAGAGCAATTTGTTTTGGTAGAATTCTACATTCTAGTTAGCCTCCTTTGAAAGAATTAGTGGTACAATAAGATGATCGATTTAACATCTAGCATTCATCATCTACACCCACGTTTCAATTTAAATCCATAAATAAGCACCTACTGCGCCGCGTACGATTATTTGTGTTAAAACTATTTATATTCTATGACTCCTTATGCGCTTGAGATGCACGCGTATTAAACGTATGCTGGATTTAGTCCAAATTTGTACTTGTCTATCTATAACTACAAATAATAAAACAATAGATTTTGGTATCTGTACATTGAAGAAAGGCAATCTAGAAATTATTGCAAAAATTAAAAAACTCGACTGAGCGTAACCGAAAACAGATACACAAACATACAACGCCAAATCGTACTACTTGCCACTGAGATTTTCGCTCGCTTCGCTCACTGAATCAATCAAAAGGTTGCTGTACCTACCCCTAATATGAGTTTTTGATGTCATTGAAAACTTTTTTCGAATAGTATCCTTTCATACTTTTACCTCCATCGGAAGTTAGGGAACTAAAAATAAGGTCGATAATATCGAAAATAAATTAATATCTAATCGGCAGTCCCAGCAATGATTTTCAAACCAAGTTTTCACGATATCGACCTTATTTTAGTTCCATAACATTTCCGATGGAGGTAAATGTATGAAGGGATACTATTCGAAAAAAGTTTTCGTAAACTAACAAAAACTCATAGTAGGGGTAGGTACTTATTTGCTGATTACAGTCGTGATCATCTTGTTGTTAAAAACATCATTTTTAACAAGAACAACTACAGACTGGCTTTGCAGCTCAGTTGGTAGTAGCTCTGCCTTCTGCGCTGTAGGTTGTGGGTTCGATCCCCACTGAGCACAGACATTTGTGTGATGAACGCAGATATTTGTTGTGTCTGGGTGTTATTATGCACTAGCTTCCGCCCAGGCTTCGCCCGCGTGGTACCTACCTTGAAAAACAAAAACAAATCTACCCACGGGAACCGTACATTTAGCTATTATTTAGCATTTCCTAGATAAAAAGTAGCCTATGTGCTATTCCAGACTATAATCTATATCTGTGCCGAATTTCATCCAGATCCGTTAAGCCGTTTCAGTGTGAAATGGTAACAAACATACATCCATACATTCTTACAAACTTTCGCGTTTATAATTTAGTAGGATTCTATGTATGAATTGACAAAATAAAGTATATATAATTAATCTATCAGCTATCTGGTTCCAATAGTACAAGCTTTGCTTGGTTTGGCGCTAGATGGCGTTGTGTGAATTGTCTAATATTTATATTTATTTATTTATAATTTCCGTTTCCAGGTGACGTTCATTGGCAGCAACATACCCGTCCATCCACACGTATATTCAAACGGACACATCTGTCTGTCTATACTGACTGACGACTGGTCACCCGCGCTCTCGGTGCAGTCTGTATGCCTGTCTATCGTGTCTATGCTCAGCAGCTGTAAAGAGAAGGTAAGACACGAGAGATGTAGGTTCGATTCCTGAGACGCGAATTTTTGCATGTTCAGTAAATATTTCTTGTATCACAAGCGGGTCTATATCTAGAAGTATAAAAATTTTTGTAATAATTAATATAATTTTTGTTTGTCATAACGTTTTTAGGACTAATGATAATTTACCATAACAACTAAACGCATAACCGTTTTCGCATAATTTTTACTAGCATAACCATTTATAGCATAAAGATAACTTAGCATAATGTTTAGAGGCATAACCATTAATAGCATAAAGATAACTTAGCATAATGTTAAAAGGCATAACCATTTATAGCATAAAGATAACTTAGCATAATGTTTAAAGGCACACATTGAGAAAAGCATAACAATACCTAAACATAATGATCAACAATGGGGTAGGGCAATTCGGTTTTTTATAATTTTACATAGCAACCTAACAAACCTACTGCTCGGGGTAGGGCCATTCGGTTTTTTATATTTTTACATAGCAACCTAACGAACCTACTGCTCGGGGGAGGGCAATCCGGTTTTTTATATACATAGCAACCTAACGAACCTACTGCTCGGGGTAAGGCAATTCGGTTAATTAGAAAAAATAAAATATGTCTAAAGACTATTATGCATCTCATCAATTAGTCGAATTGAATGTGGTACAAAAGATAAATCACATTAGGCCAAAAAACGATTATGCGAAAGTTAGATACATTATGACACTATAATGTTATGCTTTATTCATAATAGTCGAATTGAATGCAGTACAAAAGATTGTTATGCTTAAATCACATTAGGTCAAAAAACGATTATGCGAAAGTTACATTATGACACTATATGTTATACTTTATTCATTACTAGCTGTTCCGCCCGCGACTTCGTTCACATAAAATATCTAAACTGAGTTTTAAACAAATCAAGCAACTCATAAAAATCCCATACTACTTTGACACCCCATTTTACCCCTTTTTGAAGGTTATATTGAAAAATCCTGAAACACGTGTCCATTCGTTTTGTATTTACAGTACACAAACAAAGTTTCAGGCCAATAGCACTACCCTTTAATAAGTTCCCATACAAAAACATTGACCTCCTTTTGATGGTTATTTAGAATAATCCTGAAATACGTGTCTATTCATTTTGCATTTACAATACACAAACAAAGTTTCAAACCAATCGCACCACCCGTCAAAAAGTTCCCATACAAACATTGACCCAACATTTGACCCCTTTTTGAAGATTATATTGAAAAATCCTGAAACTGGTGACCATTTATTTTGCATTTAAAGTACACAAACAAAGTTTCAAACCAATTGCACCACCCGTTAAAAAAATTCCATACAAACATTGACTCCCCATTTGACCCCTTTTTAAGAATTATATTGAAAAATCCTGAAACAGGTGTCCATTCATTTTACATTTACAGCACACAAACAAAGTTTCAGACCAATCGCACTACCCGTTAAAAAGTTCCCATACTAACGTTGACACCCCATTTTACCCCTTTTTAAAGGTTATATTGAAAAATCCTGAAACACGTATTCATTTATTTTGCATTTAAAGTACACAAACAAAATTTCAGACCAATCGCACCACCCGTTAAAAAGTTCCCATACAAACATTGACCCCACATTTGACCCCTTTTTGAAGATTATATTGAAAAATCCTGAAACACGTGTTCATTCATTTTGTATTTACAGTGCACAAACAAAGTTTCATGAAAATCGCTCCACGCGTTAAAAAGTTTCATACTAACATTTTTACCCTTTTTCACCCTCTTAGAGGTGGAATTTCCAAAAATCCCGCCTTAGTGGGTGCTTTTGTTATAAAAGGAAGCCACCTTCCAAATTTCAGCTTTCAAGCTTCAGCGGTTTCGGCTGGGCGATGATAAATCAGTCAGTCAGTCAGTCAGTCAGTCAGTCAGTCAGGTTAAGCTCTTATATAGATATAGATGACTAAGTAAATTATGGAAAAAAAATTATACGTTTTAATGTGCTCCCATCACAAGCTCTTAGTAACCATGTTTTAGAAACGTCACATTTCAAGCTTGAAGTAACATTATTTAAACTATATTTTTATAGGTTACTAGCTTCCGCCCACGGCTTCGCCCGAGTGGTACCTTGTAAAACAAAAACAAATCTAGCCCACGGGAACCTTTTTCCGGGATAAAAAATAGCTTATGTGCTATTTCAGACTATAATTTATCTCTGTGCCAAATTTAGTTTAGATCCGTTCAACGAGAAAAAGCAACAAACATACATCCATACATAAAAACTTCACGTTTATAATAGTAGTAGATATGATACTCGTATATCAATTTATATAACTTTGATATTGCCCGAAGGGCGCCTGGGGCCTTACCACGAATTCATAAAACATTACCGAATTAGTATTACCTACATAGTTATATCATACCATGACCTATGCAAATTCTATGGAAGTAGTGACGTTTCTATAATGGATTAGTTACGGAATCGTTCTGGAAGACTTCGTGGTAAGGCCATCGCTTGTTATAGGAATATTAGTGTTAGTTATACTAAGTTACACATAACTTATTAATTTTTCCAGAGGCGGCCACCAGACAACTCTTTCTACGTCAAAACATGCAACAAAAATCCCAAGAAAACAAAATGGTGGTATCACGGTAAGAATACGCTAGTATAGCGCAAGTATATTATCAAAGAGAGCTTACTCAAACGGTGAAGGAAAACATCGTGAGGAAACCGGCATACCCTAGAACTAAAAATTCGAAGGTGTGTGTCATAATGTTAGTATTCTTATAAGCGGCGATGGGCTTGCAACCTGTCACGTACGGAATACGAACTACTATGCAAAATGTGGGCATGTGCCAAATATCTGTTTGGACGTGTCTCTGACTACCCTCTTTAGATATCCTCAAAGATCGAAGTAACTAGAGATCTGAGGAGATATCTACCAAGCTTGGGTATTACAGTCGTGATCATATTTTTGTTAGAATAACAATAACGTAAGTACAACCCGGTTACATTATCTCGAGACTTCGCTGGAATGCGAACCTCCCGCCCCGTTCTCCTTTCACCTCCCCGCGCTCGCCACGGCGCGTCAGTGAGAGAGAGAGATCAGAGCGCCGACGCGACGTGACGTCATCGACGCCAGGTCTCGAGATAATGTGACCGGGTTGTAGTATAAGTAAATAAATAGAATATTTTTCTGTTTTCAGATGACTCCGTGTAACAAAAAATCGCAAGCTATATCGAGCATGGACGATAAATCTCAGTATGTGATAAGTGTTATCGATACGGTGTGTACATAGTGCGACGGGGCAGTTGGCAACACTAAATTGATGATGTGATTTGTAGCGGGCAACATTTATTTTGCCCGCATTTTGTCAAGCAGTGAGGTGTTTATTTAAAATGAGAGTGGTTTTACTAATTGGAACATTATAATTAAAGGACTGATGACATTTTTAAAGCCTAAACGTCGGTAAGGGGAAAGACCATTCGTCGGGCCATTCTGGGGGTAGGTAGTGACTAAGATTTGGAAGCAATATTGATTTTTCTCATCTCACTAAAGTGAGCCATAAGCACCAAAGTTTAGTAAAATGTCAATTATTATAAATTCCTAATTTCACTGGAATTTTGCTCAGAGTAGGAACTGAACTGATTAACTAATTTTATTAGTCTACAAACTAGTTATAGATGTGGCCAGAACTAGCTATACAACTCAACTAACCAATTATAGCTTGACACTTGATGTTTCATAACCATGCCGCTAGGTGCTAGAATGTTTAGCCTTGTTAATAAAGCTATAGGTTCATTGAGTTGTTAATAGTATTGAGTATTGATAAATTCAGGCGTGACTGCGGAAATACATTGGAAAATATTGAAAAGGATGATAAATAGCGTTTATTGTTACTCAAATGAAACCCCTAGGGTTGCCAAAAAGGATTTGTTGACATCACTAATTAATAGTTTTGTTGCCATTTTTGCCAACCATTGAGAGTATAATAGCAGCCGCTACAAAATTTTGGCGCTTTTGTCGATCATGTTGTATATTCGCACGAGAAAGAGCGAGACAAAACAGTCGACAAGATTTTGTTGTGGCTTATGTTAGCACAGGATGACCATTGACTCGCTCCACACTGGGGCCTTACCACAAAATCTTCGGGCAATATTAAAGTAATATAACTTTGATATTACCTATAAATTTTTTATTGAAGTATTGTTTCAAGCTTGAAACTTTGACGTTTATGAAACAGGATAGTTCGTGAGCTTGTGGTAAGGTCTGGTGTTGCTTCACCGAGCGAAGGAAAGACCGTGATTTTTGCCTTATTCGTTTATCCTTTTCAATATATTGTAAATAGTTTCCTTTATTTTACACTACACTTTTAGGAATATCGCACCTTGCTGCTCCTCAGAAAGTCACAACTGCATTGAAAGTCAAAATAAGTGGAATAATTTGTGAGAATGAAACAGATTTGTCCATTCATTGTAAATGTCAAGTTGTATATAATTTTTTATTTTTACTTTTATTGTGATTTTATTATGCTGCAGGTTCGATGCTTGTCTTATGTATTTTTTGTGAGGCTTAGGGCCGCTGTCCACTGTGGCGTTGCTGACATTGTTTTAGGCTGTCTAGTCACTTCAGTTTTTGGCCATTTGCTACCTTCTTATACTCGTACATAGTTCAAAATTCTTCTTTATATGAGATACTATCCTGTCCTTGAAAAACAAGAATAAATCTATCCCACGAGAACCGTAGATTTTCCGTAAAAGTATCCTATGTGCTATTACAGAGCATAATCCATATCTGTGCCAAATTTCATTCAGATCCGTTCAACCGTTTCAGCGTGAAAGAGTAACAAACATTCATACATCCTCAAAAAATTTTACGTTTATAATATTAGTAGGATGTTTTCAAAGGTTGACAAAAAGCATGTCACAGAGACAGAGTCTCTGCTCCGTTGTCACCTATTAACTGGATAATCAATAATAATGCGCACGCGACAATTCAGTGCACAGTGGCCTTGAGTTAGGGTCCCGGAAAACAAGTTATAAATGCAGGAGTATTGGGTTATTTAATCAGTTCAACAGTTTTTGCAATACTTTCAAAGATGTTATGTGTAATGTGATCGCATCTTAAGATGGTTACTTAAAGGCACCAAGGCAGTTAAACCAGCATTTGATTTTTATTTGAATATAAAAGCTGCAACTTTGCAACGTAATAAAATAAATCGAAAAGTGTTTATCGAAACCATATTTTAAGATGACATCTTAATCATGACTCAAGACGCGCTATACAATAATTCTTCAGCGCGTTGGCATTTGTTAAATAAAGCCCGAGGCAACTACTAGACTATGATACAATTGTGCCGAATAACGCCAGTCCGAATGTGTATAGCAAGCCTTAGCATGACCTCCGAATAATATGTAATTTTCTACAGTAAGAGTTAGCGCGCACGGGTTACTTTTGTCGCCGTGACTGTTTCGTCACTCCTATAAGTCCGTGGTTATGTATGGAGATGCGCGCATGTTACGAGACGTGGCAACTAAATATTAAAGATTATTTATTTCTATAAAACATTGTTACACAAAAACACATAAAGACTATCAGTTTCAAAGGGCAAATAATATACAATGACCCCGCACTAGGCTTAAGCCTGTGTCGGTGTCCGAGGGAGAGTTTAATTAATTAATATAACTTAAAATATATAAAAATAAAAAGTTTGGGTTATTGTTATAATAATAGTTACTAAAAAAATAAGTATTACATAAAACACAATTATTAATAAACTACTTAATTTTATGCGGGGTGTCTCGAGTTAGTCTGCCGATAAACTTCCTGAACACAACACCCTTCGGCCAAAAAGCGCCGTCCAAGTACATGCAGAGCCGATTCGTTGGTATTCTCACCATAAATGAATTGAAATTCACATTCCGGCGAGATTCCAACTGGGTGACATTTCCATACATAACCACGGATTTGATAAGAGTGACAAAACAGTCAAGGCGACAAAAGTGACCCGTGCGCGCTATCACTAAGTATTGTATTTGGTTTAAAAATGAGATGGTTGTTGAATTCAAAATAAAGTAATTGTAAGAAAAATGCAATAAAATGTTTTCACGCAAGTACAATTTTGATAATTTTAATAAATAAAAAATAATAGCTTTGAATTAGATGGTAATTTTCAAGGAGACATTTTTTGATACTTTTTTTCTGATGTTGTATGTCATCGAATTGTACTTATTCAAAAATTAAAAGATGTAAGTTTAATTTTATCCTTATTATTTAAACTTTAGTGAAATGTTTCGAACAGTGGAACATTCCTGTATTTGAATGCTGTAATTGTTTCCGATTATTTCAAAATACTTTAATTAATTTTATGCATTATTATTCCATTACATACAACCTGCTTAATTTATTATATTATAAATATAAAAATGTAGCTTAATGTATTTTATTTGGTACCCGCGGCGTCCGCATTATATCTTTCTTTTTGTGACAATGTAGCCCTATATTCTAATAAAACTCGACAAAAACAATCTCGCGTTTGACGAGATATTATGTCATAACGACATAATATCTCGTCAAACGCGAGATTGTTACCGATGATATCATAGGAGCTCAAACTACTCGATTCGTAGCTGGTTATGAAACAGTGAAAAATTCTTGATACATATTAACCAGTTATGAAATATCTTAGTTACAAACGTGGATGAAAGGAAAAAATCTTAGGTCTATGCGTTCTGTCAAATAATTCATAGTATTAAGTGGGACCAAGGGAAAAAATCTTAGTCTATGCGTTCTTTCAAATACTTCATGGTAATATGTGGGTATTTATCTGATAAGTTAACAAAGTTACTCTCGCATATTATATAATACTAGTGTAGATATTAAATGAATATTAGTTACGCTAATCCAAATTAAAATGCTAATCAAAAACAATTCACTTACAAATCTAGTATTCGAAATAAATATTACAAAACAATATTAATTAGTTAGGTACTAAATTATGTACAATCATCTAGCCAACTAATACTTAAACTAAGTGTACGAGTCGAACCTTTGAGGCTCACTGTAATCCCTTCTATATTTTTAAACTTACGCGATCTGAACACATTATTATTAAGTATGAACCGGGTATTTATCGTGTTTTATTTACTTTTTTTTTTGGTAAACGACGTTTTCTTAAAATGAAACCTGGCTAGATCGATTTATAGCCCCCGAAACCCTTTGCATACTAAATTTCATGAAAATCGTTGGAGGCGTTTCCGAGATTCAGATTATATTTTAATACTAGAATTGCTCATTTAAAGGTAGAAGATTTTTCCCGACGTTTACTGTTGACTGTTGAAACGACGGTAAAAATAGTTAAATAAAACGCGATAAATACCCGGTTCATACTAATAATAATGTAATCCTTTCACCACACTTGTTAATAGTGTCACTGAGAAGAACGCTTAAATTATTTCATAATATAAAAATAAATAAATGTTGGGGGACACTTCACACAACGCCATCTAGCCCCAAACTAAGCAAAGCTTGTACCATAGGAAATTAGGAACCAGATTGTTGATAGATTAATTATATACTTTTTTTATGCATACATAGTATACATTATTAACACCCAGACTCAGAACAAACATCTGTATTATTAGTTTTTTATTTACAAATCAAACATACTTTTATTTGGTTCCTCCAAGCTTTGCTTAGTTCGAGGATAGATGGCGCTGTATGAAATTTCTTTCATACATTATTTTATTATCATCATTCAGTTAATTACGCCCACAGGTATGCATTAAACTAATGAGGGAGGCCTTTCATTTACTACGAAATCGTCCATTCCAGCCTAAGCATAAAGCCTTCTATCCTTTTTTAAAGTTTCTTGAAAAAACCGACATTTCCATCTCACCAATTTCTATAGGTAGTTATGCAAAATTGATTTTATACACATTATAATTATAATATTACATTTCTTTTAGGTATAATAAACATTGTCGAATTATGTCATTACTTGATGTACTCCTATCCTTGAGAGTTAATTATTTCGTAGAAATGCATTAGTTATTCGATCTCATACAGATAAAAGTACTGCACTGCATCAGTTTCTCAAGGTTTATCATCCTTTGGTAACTTGCTTAGGTAATAATCATGATCAAACCTCGTCACTAAAATACCATCGGAAACTTTAACGTTACCATCAGGTGAATAATCCACATTTTCCCCTTTCATTGTACTCATTCTGCCGTTCACTGTCTTGATGATGGCATCACCCGCACATAGGTCCCATTTCTTGATGGCTGTAGCATGTAGGTACACATCAAAGGTGCCGTTGATAACTCCCATGACTTTGTAGCCGGCCCCAGCGGCCGGTGTGACTGTTGTTTTGGAACCAAATGCATGCATTGCCAGTTCTGCCACTTTGCCGGGGTGCGATCTTGACACAACAACTTTTGGGTGGTTTAATTTTTCTTTGCTCTGGAATGGGATTAATTATTGGTTATTTATTAAAGCTTTTAAAAAACACTTGTTACTGATTGACTTACTTAATCAAGACACAGCCTAATTTATGGTTAGCTGTATGGAATGTAAGTTTATCTAAGGCGCTTTGCGCATGGAGCAACTATTGCAGCAACTGGCAACTAGCTTTTTACTCTGTAAGCCAATCTTGGTTGTAGTAATTAGCAATTTGTAAAGAAGCCTTTCAAAAAGTTGTAAGTTGCCTCAACTAAAGTTGCTTCGTGTGCAAAGCACCTAAGGAATTAAAATTCAACCTGAAATTAGTATGAATAGCAATAATGCAAACAAAGTTGAAGGAAGATTCGCTGTAATATACAAATTGTATAATAATGAGTCTAAAAATTTATTTGCTTTATTATATTGCAACCTCTAGTTCTGCATCAATTCGATTGATAATGATATTTACAATCTCACCAAACTTAACCAATTATTTTCTATTTTTAAGCTTCAAGGCTGTTAGGGCTTATCACAAAGCAACAAATATAGGCTATATAGGTTAAACATTTTTGTGAATAGAATAGAAATCATTTATTTTACATCACATTACAGATATCGTCATCATCATAATCTTCCTGCCCTTTTCCGACATTATTGTGTGGTCTGCACAACATGTGATATTCCATTTACCTCTGTCATTCGTCATCTCAGTACTAAAGTAGATACTAATCTTTTTACATCTTTAAAAAATGAGAAAAACTCATTGGTCAACACACTCAATCAACACTTGGTGCATAACCAGGTTTGAACCCACAACCTTCAGGTCGTGAGGCAGGGGTGCTACCACTACACCACCAGCTCTCTTAAGTTAATGTAAACTTACATATTCCAGTAGTTGTATGTTGCTGGAAGTTCTCTTAGTGAACCATCCCCAGTAAGTCTTTGGTGGGAAGGGGTAGTGGATGACTCCGATGATGGGAACTCCTCGGATTGCCACACATACCATGGTCGTTACATACTGGTACAGCGCCTCTGGAATTATGAGCATAATTTATTATGATAACTTGTTTTAACATGATAGTAACCATGAATTAATTCATGTGAATCCTACTAATATTATAAACGCAAAAGTTTTCTAAGAATGTGTGGATGTCTGGGTGTATTTTTGTTACTCTTTCACACTGAAACGGCTGAACAAATCTGGATGAAATTTGGCACAGATATAGATTATAGTCTTGAAAAACACATAGGCTACTTTTATCCTGGAAAAATGTAGGGTTCCTGTGGGATAGATTTGTTTTTGTTTTTCGAGGTACCGCGCGGGCGAAGCCGTGGGCGGAAGCTAGTTTCCTATAAATCTATTACAAAATGTTGAAAAGAAAAACAAATATTGAGTAGGTAGTATTCCTCTAACCAAACTTATCTCTGATCAGCTGCAATAACATTCAGAAAAAGACCAAATTAAATACAGTTTCTGATATAATTAGAAACAAACATGATAACTATATTCTCAGCCTCGGTAGATATCTCCTCAGACCTCTAGTCACTAGAGTCTAGTGGCTTCTAAGCCAAAAAGATCTTTTGAGGATATCTAGAGGGTAATAAGACAGATTGTTTTGTTAATTGTAAACAAACAAATACATAAACCAAAGTAGAATAGAATTAAAAACTTCTCCAGTCGCCTGGACGCTCAAGCGGTTCAGAAATCGTACCTGTATATTCCTGAGTAGCGTCCAAAGGATCAATCCAAAGAGTAACATCCTTAGCATACACATGTTCATCATTCATGCTCTCAATAACCTCATGATTTGGCACGAAGGAGTCCACGTCGATCGCCGGCTGGTCCGAGCAGCTAGAACCATCTATCGAGTGCTCTTCTGACACTATCTTCAACTTCGGAAAGGTGTTCTTCAGGCCGTAATACATAACACAATGGGAGGCATAATCCGCGTCTGTAACGGGGTCGTTAGCCCCTTCTAACGTCTTCCCTTTGCTCTTCGCGTTCAGCTCATGGTTCTTGCCGTCTGTGACCTTTTTTCCACCACGTTCTGACGCTAGAATAGCGGCTTTCAGCAAATTTTTCAAGTTTACGAGATCACTTTTGTCTGATGGATATTCCGCGGCTCCCGTTCGCCAATATATTATTAGAAATAAAATAAATGCTAGTGTAAAGCAGGCGAACTTATTTAGTCTTAGAGTTCCACTGAAATTCATAGCGATTTTCTGAAAGTAAAATTTACCAATTTTGTATGTATGTTGTCCGAACAAAACCAAGTCAAAAATTCGGAAATTGAGAAATGAATGATTGATCGCCTGTTCGCCTAAAATCCGCAATCACTGTTTAAAAACGTGTTCGGATACATACATAATGTAATACCGATTTAGCGGAAGTGGGACATCACTTCTTATTTATATTCATCATCAGTCATAAAAATAATAAAATTTATTTCGTTTCATAGGATACACAAACTTTAATTAAGTACATAGGTATCTAAATTATTGGTAATTTGTTGGTAGGTATACAAAAGTTTGGTCATTATGAAATTTTCAATTTCATTCCATTCACTGTCAGGTCAGGTAGTGTCAGTCAGTGTCAAATTTGTCAGCCATGCATGCACACCACCACCACCCACCCACACACACACCACAAACCGCACCGCCCGCCCGCACCGCAGTCGTACTCGTACAGCGATCGAATCGAGTCAAGCTCGTAAACTTTTGGTTTTTGCTCGTTTTTTGTTTCAAACTCTTGACTGTAATTTCTTTCTCTCTATCGTATGTGGTAATTTTATTCTCCTTGAAAAGCACAACACGAATCAACAATGATCTTAGTCGACATTTACGACATGGTAAAGCTTGACAATATTAGTCATCGTTATCACGCTGTCGATGGGATTCTATTGGTTTTATCGTTTTACAGACCGGTTGGTGGTCGCTGGTCGTCGCTCTACAAGTAGTATTCATTTCTAGCTACTATGTTTACTCGAAGAAGAAGTCTCGAAAACACGCGTGCACCTCGAACGGTCAACTGGCTGATTGGAACCCATTGCCACTTGAGGAGGAGGATATGGAAGAAGAGGAGTCGCCACTGATAGAACCGGACGATAATGTCCTCAACGTGGGTGCTACCAGCTTCCTCTGTCTGGATAAAGAAGAATCTATCATGGAAAGTGCCTTGCAGTCCATGGATAAGTACGGTGTCGGCTCATGTGGACCAAGAGGATTTTATGGGACCATAGATGTACATTTAGAGTTGGAAGAGCGTCTTGCCAACTTCCTGGAGGTGGAGGAGACTTGTGTGTATTCCTACGGGTTCTCAACCATTGCCAGTGCTATACCGTCTTATGCTAAACGTCCTGATATTATTTTTGCGTGAGTAATTAGTTTTTATAAGTAGATATTTCATTCATATCTCAAAACATCTCTCAAGCCTCTTCGTAAGCATCCTGTTACCTCGGCAAAAAACTTGCAATGTCACATACAGAATAATAATGCAAAACATGGGCATTGTGATAATAATATTTGTATATGCCTCTGATCCCCTAAGATCTCAATGATTTAAGTAACTAGAGATTGAAGATGTGTAGGTACAAATTGAGAATTATAATAGAATTAGACACGCGGCAGCGTGTCAGCCAAGTTCAAGCCAACGGGCGAAGCGCGCACAGTGTGTAATATTACAGGAACCATTTGGGTCATTTTTCACACCCTTGTAACTCAAAAACTATTTCACATAAACAAGTCAAATTTGGCTCATCTATTGCCAATTGCCAGTAAAATATGTGCACCGAATTTCATAAACACACCTCAAACAGTTTTTGTTATGAAAAATTGTATCACTGACTGACCTATAGACGTTAATTATAACCCAGTTCCAGATGACCTAGAACGTTCAAATTTGGCATCCAGGTAGGTAGTGGGGTGGATACAAAGGAAAAAATCTGAAACTTGTAAATTTTTATATTTTTATTGTACTTTTTCAATTAATTCATTCTCTTAGGAACTCTTATAGCGCCTATAATATAAGTAAGAGCAAAGATTATAGTGTGTCGGGTAAGTAGGTAGTAGGTACACTTATTCAGTACTAGTTTCCGCCTGCGGCTTCGCCCGCGTGATACTTTGAAAAAAAAACAAATCTATGCCGCGAGAACCTTATATTTTTCCGAGATAAAAAGTAAGTAAAGTAAGTAAACATACATCCACGCATCCATACATTCTTACAAACTGTCGCGTTTAGTAGGATTTACATAGCAACCTAACTAACATGGACATTGGACAGTTCAAATTATTAGCACGTTACACGTACCTACGTAAGTAGGTAGCTCAATGGTAGATAGATACTTACTGAGTATGTGTACCTAGATAGGCAGTGGCGGATTTACACATTTGCCGCCAGTAGGCTATTAAATTTAGCGTTTAGTAATTTATCATGTAAAATCGTTGGATTATTTGGTATAGGTGTATAGTACCTATTAAAATATTGCAATTTTGTTAAATTTTTTCTCTGTGTATATTATAATTTTTATTTATTATTTTGTGTAAGGTAATAAGCCAAATTTGCCGCCCCCTAAAATTTGCCGCCCTAGGCTCCAGCCTACTCAGCCTGGTGATAAATCCACCACTGTAGATAGGTACACTTGCTCAATAGAATACTATATAACTTGTAAAATTAAGTAAGTAGGTACCTACCTGACTATAAGTACATAGGTAGGTACCAACCTATCTGACACACTAAAATACACAATACGTTATTTTATAGGTAGGTAGCTTATAATAACAATAACTCACTGTCTAGCTATTAAAATTTCACTTTCAGGAGATTATTTACCATTTTACCATAATCTTAGGCAAGGGCGGATCCAGGGGGGGGGGGGATCATGACCCCCTTGGGCTGGGTCCAGGACCTAGGTGGACCACTAATTAAAATTATATATTATAAGGATTATAACTTTTTGTGACTTGACCACAACTATGTGACCCCCCCCTGAGACCAAAGCTGGATCCGCCCTTGATCTTAGGAAAGGAAAGGCAGATTTTTTTTTAAATGTACCTACATACTTAGCGTAAGTATATGGTTCTATTATATGACCAGTACAGTACGTACATACTACCTAGCTAACGTAGGTAGCTCTAGCTGAGTGTACCTACCTACCCATCTAACAACCGTCAATGACGTTTGCCCCGCGTCTGCCCGCATTCGGCGGTCGCGTACTCAGCGATGAGCGACATCTTCCCCCACCCCGCCCGCAGGCGACTTATTCACCCGCCGCCGGACCGCGTAATAATATCGCGCACGCGGTTGTAAAATTTTATTGTATTTATGGTTCACTATTTTGACGATAATGGCTTACACATAAAAGATAGATATAGGTAGTACTTATACTTATTCAGTAAGTACCTACCTACTTAGGTATACCTACATGTACCTATACAATGTGCCAATATTTTGAGCCGCCCTTGCAGGTAGATATATAAGTATAATGATATAAGAATAAGTACCTACTTACTAATAAGTTCTGTACAAAAAGTAATGATATCCCATCAAAAACATAAATGTGAAATGAGAGCCAAGTTCAATAAGTAGGTATGCTTTAGTCGTTGACTTCAGCGACAAAAGAAGTGAGATCTAAACGGGTGCCAAGTACAATGGTCAGTCCTAAAACTTATTTATAACAATATGAAATATTTTTAAGAACTTTAAAATACAATTTCATCTTAAAACTAAGGATATTATATTGAAGCCTAAGGTCTGACTTGGCTAGTTTTCTTAAGAGTACAAATTATATTAGGTATACATAGCCTTTGCAAGTTTTTATTTTATTCTTCTAAAAATTTGGATTGCTGGTAGAAACTAGCGATTGGACATAGTAAGTAAGTAGTTAATTCGTATATGAGAACTAGCCAAGTTGGACCTTAGGCTTCAATATAATATCCTAAGTTTTAAGATGAAATGATATTTTAAAGTTGTTAAAAATATTTCATATTGTTATAAATAAGTTTTAGGACTGACCATTGTACTTGGCACCCGTTTAGATCTCACTTCTTTTGTCGCTGAAGTCAACGACTAAAGCATACCTACTTATTGAACTTGGCTCTCATTTCACATTTATGTTTTTGATGGGATTTATTTTAATGATTTTTTGAAAACTTACAGCTTGGTAAATTCATCTTTACTGTTTATTAATACATGCAAAGCGTTATGTGTGTGCTGATGGCCAAATATAAGTTCCCATAAGACCCTATCTATCTTATACCTTTAAACAAGCAATTCTTGTATATACATATATATATATAATCGGAATTTCGGAAACGGCTCCAGCGATTTTAATGAAATTTAGTATGCAGGGGGTTTCGGGGGCGATAAATCGATCTAGCTAGGTTTCATTTTTAGAAAACGTCGTTTACCATTAAAAAAAAACGAGCAAAGCTCGGTCTCCCAGGTACTCTAGGTAAAAAGAACATTAGTGATCATGATTTTGTTTGAAAACCATTTTCTCTAATCTTGAGCTTAAACTGAGGTATTAGTATATGTAGGTACCTAACCTACCTACTTAGTTCACTGTTAAATCCAACATCCATCATCATTCTCCTGCCCTTATCCTGCACTAAGTGGCGCCTGCACAACATGATTCTTCCACTCACATGTTAGATGATAGGATCTAACATGTGTGTTGCATTTAACATAAGTAAGTAATAAACAGTAATAATAATAATAAATAATGCTGGACAATCCACACAGCATCATCTAGCCCTAAAGTAAGCTACTCAAAGCTTGTGTTATGGGTACAAGATGACCAAGGGCGGATCCAGCTTTGGTGCCAGGGGGGGGTCACATAGTCGTCGTCAAGTCACAAAAAGTTATAATCCTTATAATATATAACTTTAATTAGTGGTCCACCTAGGTCCTGGACCCAGCCCAAGGGGGATCCTGGATCCGCCGTTGAGATGACTGATATATTTAATACATTGTATAGGTACATAGATAGATATATTTTTATTATACATAGAAAACACCCAGACTAACGGAACAAATTTCTGCAGATCGTACACAAATTTGTTCCGAGGCGGGAATCGAACCCGCAACTTCTAGAGTAAATAAGTAAGTTTAAAGTTTTTGTGATTTAGTCTTAAGTAGTCTGTAATGTTGATCTCCTGAATAAATAAATAACTAACATTTACAGAAAAATTACTATATTCACAATCATTTTCAGTGACGAGAATGTGTGGTTTGCCATTCAAAAGGGTATCCAGGCCTCCCGCTCAACCGTCCGCTACTTCAAGCACAATGACATGGTAGACCTTGAACACCAGCTGGCTGAAGCCGCTAAGAAGAAGGAACTGAATCCTCGAAGAAGAGCTTTTATCATAATTGAAGGGATATACTATAATACTGGGGAAATGTGTCCATTGAAACAAGTTGTGAAACTCGCACGACAATACAAGCTACGGATTATGCTAGACGAGAGTTTAACTATCGGGGTATGAGTTTTAAAATATACTAATCATTTTTAAATAAGTTTTTACATAAAAAGTAAATAATATATTTAAATTGTTAGTACAAAAAATTCAAAATCCAAAATTCAAAATATATTTATTTCAATGAAATCACAGGGGTCATTTTGAAACGTCTTACATACTAGGTGAGTCTAAGTGCCAATTCCAGTCCTATCCCCAGTCCGAGAAGAACTGACAAGAAACTTGCTGGGCACTAGCGCTTTTTTGTATGATCCTTGTTAATTTTGTAAGGAATACCTAGCAGTACTACATTTAAATTTTACAATACATAGGTACACTAGTTTTTTATAAAGATTATAACTAAATTTATTAAATTTTAATAAGGTAAATTAAACAATTAAGTTAATACTGCATTAGATCTTGCGATTAAAAGATAATTTTATATCTTCACTATTCTTAATTAAAGGCTTAAAATAAAACCCAATATAATAGGTATATTATTTGGCACATGGCCACATATTTCGTACGTGACAGGATGCAAGCCCATCGCCGCTTATAAGAATACCAACTTATGACACACCTTCGACTTTTTGGTTCTAGGATACGCCGGTTTAATCACTAAATTAATAAAATAAAGTATTTGGTATCATATCTCTTTTAGGTTGTCGGCGAAAATGGGCGTGGCATCACAGAACTACAAGACATTCCAAGAGAAGAGATAGACCTTATAATGTGCTCGCTAGAACATTCCTTTGCCACGATCGGTGGCTTCTGCGCTGGAACCAACTTCATCATTGAACACCAGCGGCTCTCCGGACTTGGTAAGAATCTTTCTTGGGTTGTTATTACATAAATACAAAGTTAAATAAACTTTTCTATCAGTAAATTTAAAGATAAAATGTTAAAGAAGTTTGTTGAGTTTTCAGCTATTTCTTACTGACTATATTTTTTGAGCTTTACATTTATAAAAACAGCTTGAGGGCGAAATTGGCTCGGGGTACGACCTTAAGGCACTTGTGGGCAGCGGGCGACGTGAGGCAGCGGCGGACGACGTGTCGCTGCGACACTATTGGTTTCTATGTATTTCTATAAAATTCCCTCCGTAGTTAGCGACACGAAGCTAGCGACGCATTTCATAGAAATACACGAGACACGACACGAGGCGACACGAGGCAGCGACACCACCGGTTTCTAACCGGTGGTGTCGCTGCCTCGTGTCGCCCGCTGCCAACTCGTACCCTTATACGACTAAGATCCGCCCGCGAATTCGCTCGCGAGGTACCTAATAGCCTATGTTCGACCTGAAAGTTCAGTCTATTGGCGAAATATTTTTAAAATTAGATTGTTAGTTTCAGCGATATTAATCTATCAGCTATTTGGTTCCTAAAGTACAAGCTTTGCTTAGTTTTGGGGTTAGATGGCGTTGTGTGAATTGTCCACCAATATTTATTGATTTATTACTTTAGTTATTATCATTGCAGGATACTGCTTCAGCGCTTCCCTCCCGCCAATGCTGACTCAAGCCGCAATTTCTGCACTAGATATCATCGAAAAGAGGCCAGCCATCATCAATGAACTCAATAACATATCCAAGGAGTTAAACAAGTAAATAAAATACTCAAACCAACAATTTTTAGTCACCCAGTACCTATTCCACCGCGCTGCTTTTTACCCGACATATTATGCGATAACAGAGAGTAATGTGTTGGGATTGTATGTATGATGTATGTGAGGGTGTATGTATTTTATTTTATTTTATTTATTTATTAGGCAACGCCAACAGCACGAACAACAAAACATTAATATAAAAACAACATGAAAACATGAAAAAGTTGTACTATGAAATGTGTGCCAATTACAGACATTTACTATAATGTTTAAAGAAACAGTATGTATGTCTGTATGTATGTATGTATGTATGTATGTGAGTTCCTTTGGCTGTCACTGTAGCACATATGGCTAAAAGGATTTTGATAAATGATGTGTTGTTAGATTGGTCTGGAACACAAGAATGACGCTTTACGAAACGTCAAAAAAACTAACTGTAGTAAGCAAATTACCAATTACTTTCAGTAAGGCCTTACCACAAGCTCTTACAAACCATTATGTTTCGAAAACGTCACACTTCAAGCTTGAAGTAACACTACTCAATACAATTTTTATAGGTCATAAGAAATATAAAAGTTATATTACTTCGATATTTCTTGAGAAGCTTGTGGTAAGGTCGCAGGTTTTTTTTTATAAATGAGTACTTACCTACCTAATAAATTTTGTAAGTAGGTATTGTATAAAAGCCTTAAAACCTCCTTAAACATATTAATCTTTTACAGATCACTATCAAAACTGAAACACTACAGGTTCAGAGGCGATGACATATCTCCTATTAAACATATCTATATAAACCATGATGAATTAAGCTTAACTGACAGTTCAAAGCAGACTTATCTAAAGAAAATTACCAAATACTGCCTCGAGAAAGGTATTGCTATGACTGCAGCTGCCTACCTGAGGAATGAAGAAGTGAATTGCCCGGAACCATCTATAAGATTGGCTGCTAGCAGAAAGCTTAATGATGAAAATATAGAGCAGATTATTACCCTGTTAGATGAGGCGTATGAGGCGGTTGGACCAAAACCGGAATTAGATATGGCTTAATACAAAGTACCTGGACCAAGCCTTGCTCGGTTTATTTTGTTAAATCGTGTTTTTGAGTAAAAAACTGCTAATGATATACACAGAATACAGATCAATGTGTGATAAATGTTTACATAACTCCATTTAGTAATGAAGTAGTGTAAACTAGCTTCCGCCCACGGCTTCGCCCGCGTGATACCTTGACAAACAACAACAAATCTATCCCGCGGGAACCGTACATTTTTCCGGGATAAAAAGTAGCCTATGTGCTATTTCAGACTATAATCTATATCTGTGCCAAATTTCATCTAGATCCGTTCAGCCGTTTCAGCGTGAAAGAGTTACAAACATACATCCATTCATCCTTACATCATCCATACACATCCATACATTCTTACAAACTTTCGCATATAATATTAGTAGGATTAAGATAGCCTTATGAATGCACCAAATATTATTATGTATTAGGATGTACTACCAAAATCCCCAAACAAATTGACATTTTGTCTTGCTTACGAGTACGATGTATGATAGGATATTGGTGTGCTTAGCCGGTAACTGGTTTTTTATCAAAGACCAAAATTATACCAATTTAACACGCTAAAGAACAAACACGATAATAATTATGTAGGCAGTTATGTAGGTGGAACTAATTAACTCAATGTTGAATATTTTTATAAAGTGATAAAAGTTAGGTAGGTTAGGTAAGGTCCTTTGCTTGTTTTATTTTATTAACGCTGCATTTGTGATTTATTAAATAGTTTTGCTTCATATTGTTGGCATCATGGCTTCGCCCGCGTGTTACCAAAAACAAATCCATCCCACGGGAACCGTACAATTTTCGGGATAAAAAGTAAATTTTATCCAGATCTGTCCAGCCGTTTCACCATAAAAGAGTAACAAACATCCATACATACAAACTTTCACGTTTATAATGTTAGTATGATATGTTCATGCTTGAAAATGTACTCTTCACTGACATTGTTATTTGTTATCATCCCCAACCCCAAAGGTTATATACTTATTATACGGTCCAAACAAAACCTGCTTCACTACTCTTTTGTTCCAAACATTATTTGTTTCTCATACCAATAATGAAGCTTTTAGTAGGATTAGGAAATAATACTATGCGATTATTTTATCTAGAAAGCTAGATTTTTTTTCATTTATCTATGCATATGTTATAGTTTTTGTATTTATTAAGTACATAGAGGTTGAAAAAACTACCTAAGGTAGTAAAAAATCTCAACTATTTTGTAAGTGATTTTCATTTTGACTCATCAGTTGAGGAAAATCATTCAATCAAATAGTTTTTTCTTCATGAACGAAATGCATTTATTTTTATATAATTACTTAGTTAAGCACAACCCTGGGCATGTGTTGATCCGGACTTGCCTCTGGCTATACATCTACATCTAGACTTCCAAAAGGAATACAGTCGTTATTTGTGTGAATATATATAATTTAGTCTATGACAAACAAATACATATGATTTAATTTAATTAATATAAATAATGTGATTGAGTAACATACTTATTTTAAAATGCAGAATATTGCAAAATACAGTGTTAATTGTTATCAAGTAGTATTTAATAAATAAAAAGATAATAAATACTACATTTATATTCTAAGTTAATGTTAATGTTGTTTGCACATTGCTTTTATAACTAAATAATAAAAGTATATTATGTAACATCTGATTTTATTTTGATCAACCAGTACGTCTACCATGAGTTGTCACATTTAAATCGGCTGACGTTACTACAGTAGTAATAGTACGTTACTATGACATCTGTCAAAATTGTTACTCATGGTACCAAATCTAAGCAAATGAATGAAGCGTAAACTACAGTCGCTGTAGTACGCTGTGACGTAGGATAGTTAACTACGCGATGTTTTAGTACCCAACTATCCGCTAGAGGCGCTGTACAAGTTTTTTCATAAATTTTTTGAACTACAGTCGCTAGCGAGTGCAGATTGTGGAAACTCATGGTAGACCTACTGTACATTAAGGCCAGAGACGTTGCTAAGGGCCCAATTTGTGCTATTAGTAATAGTTTGCGTACAATAAGTGCTATATATCTACCAGTGGACGGAAAGCTAAACACCTTTAGTTTGTGTTTTACTAGTTTTTACTCTGCTTTTTAAGAATACGAACACCAACTGTGGTAAATTTATCTCTACCTAAATGTTTTTCGTCCAGTTTTTGTGAAATCTAAAAAAAAATACCTCAAATGAAGAGGTTCATAATTATATTGTAGTTTTTGCTTACTTAGATTAAAGTTAGCGTTGTGTACACAAGGTAATTACCTACCTTTATGTTAAGGTCACCTTAATTATTTTTCTTAACAAATTGTTAGGTATGTAGGTACTTACCTAAATTATTTAAATGCAAATTAATATCGAACATTACCATCTAATATTATTAATTTGTCTACGGTAAAGCTAATGCAATGGTTTTACATACAACTTCTTGATTTTACTTAAGCTTTTGATACTGTCGAACCAATCATACCATTATACTTAGTATAGTTATTGAATTTAAAAATAGCAAAAAATATTTTATACAGCACGAAATTATTATTTATACTTATCTACCTACTAGTATTGTGTCTACGTTATTTTGCTGGGGTAAACTTTACTTTGGAGTACATCAGGTTAGTCCGCTCGGACCACTACTCTTTCTAACGTTCCAATATATGATTATAGTAACAAGCCTGATCAAGCATTTGAAAACTTCATAGTCTATTCTAACCTATGTGTTCTGTCTATGCTCTACTATGTTAAAAGACTGTGGAACCTAGTCAGTGACCAGTTCATCAGACATGTGGCAATAGCCCACGTTTCTCTCAAAGTCGGTTTCATTCGGGCCGTGCATGGGTTTGCGAATCTCAATCAGTCGTCTGTCTGTCTCCAGAGCCTGGTTCTTCTGGCGAAGGTCTTTGGAGATGCGCTGGTGATGGTCATACATACCATGGAATGTTGTTCTGGAAAAGGGGGGTAGTTATTTAGTAGTAGAATTTTGAGAGTACCTAATGTCGAAAAATTTTCTGTGTGCTATATTTATTGATAAGTAGGTGCTTATATATTTGTTACATAGTTTGGTAGGGTAAAAGCCACTTACAAAGCCTCTTCCAGTTTCTTCTCCAACATGGCGTAGCTCATGTGAACTCTCTCGTACTCTTCAATCAGGCCACGCATCGGCTTATCCTGAAAAATAATTCAATTTCACATATTTTATTGCCTTTGTTGTTTGTAATAGCATTTTTACATACCTTATCGGATACTTCTGCTGATTAAAAGTACTTAAGTACCTGAACTCTCTCCAGAACTGGTCTCATGGTTCGTGTCTCGAGTCTCGTCTCCACCAGCTTGGTAGGATTAATCTTATCTGCAACGGCAGCTCGAAGCGTCTCGATCTCTCTATCTACTTTCACCATGTTTTCTTCTAGCTGCAATCAAAACCTTATTATTTTATCACTGGTTTTTCCTTCTTCACCTTTTATAAGATCAGCGAAATTTAACTGAAATGGTTAATTGCGTTCCTTTTCTAGCTTAGCTTACTTACCTTCCGTTTCTGCCACTCCATCTCATTCCTCGCTCGTTGGATATCGAAGACTCGTCTTCTCATCACCATCTCCACCGTCTGACACTGAGCGTACATTTGGTTCTTGGCCTTTTCTCTCGCCTGAAACATGGTCTGCCGAAGATCTTTGGACTCCCCCATAAGTTGCTCCGCTATCTTTATTGTGTTTTCTATGCAACTCACGTAGCTTTCTTCCGACATTGAACTAAAATTAGACAAATTTCAATTGCTCACTAACCTTGAAGATCTTAGTAATCCTATCAAATTAGAATGTTGATCTAGCTTGGCTAACTGAATCATTCCCTCATCTACTTCTAGACCTAGATCTCATTATATTGATGTCATGATAAATCCTAAGCCACCTCCATTTAATACGGAACCTTAGAACCTTAAATCACTTACTCCACAGGAATTCTTGTGGGGTCCAACTTGAAGCAGATATCGGTACTATTCCTGTCAAGATCCCTGACATGGTACTCCAGCATGAGAGCGTCGTCTTTGTTCTGGATCTCACGCTCGAGCCGGCAGAACACGTTGTTAAGCTCCTTAAGTTTCTCCCAGCCCATGTGGTTTACGTCTGTTAGCACCCGTTTGCTATTTTCTGCTATGTGGAGCTCCTGAAATTATGCTGTCCTTTTTAAATCTGCCCCTACCTTTTTTTGGCTACAACCCAATAAAAAGAAACATGGTTTTCCTCACTTTGCCTGGTAGTTTTTTATATATACTTCTTATTTCGTTATCCTTTCCTATTCTAGAGGATACTATAGATAGAGCATCATCGTTCTCCTGCCCTTATCTCACGCTAAGGGGTCGGCACAACATGTTTTATTCTTCCACTCACTCCTATCATTCGTCAACTCTGAGTCTACTCCTCTTACATTCATATCATCTTTCACACAATCAAACCACTTTTTCTTTGGCCTTCCTCTGCTTGCGTACACAGATACACTCATACCCATAACTTTTTTGGTGACATGGTTTTCATCCCTCATTTGTTGTATAATAATAGCTTTGCCTATGCCCTTAAGACTAGCGATCTTACTCTCTTCAACTCTTCACCCAGCTGATCCCTCGTCAGCTCCGGAGCTACTCTCTGGTCCCGGTTGGACAGGCACTGCGCGATCACCGCCAGGGGAACCTGCAGCGACTCCAGGTGGAGTTCTGTGGCTTGCTTCTCCTCCCTGAGCAGACGGGTCTCGTCGCGGACGCACTCGCGTGTGAAACGCTGCTTCTCTCGCCATGATTCTACTTCGAATATTCTAGAACATAGTTATACCTACCTCTTAAATAATTTACCAATAACGCGGGAAGAAAATACGGGCGACTGGCCACTTAGCATTGGCTCAATTAGCACTCGCTAATTCTATTAAATTGGACAGTAGGTAGGTAAGGTACAAGTATAAGTAAGTAGCTAGCAGCGAGTAGGTAACTATAGCCTATACCTAGGTAGGTAATTCTGTACCTACTTAAGTCATGCAGTTAGATACCTACCTACTCTAGTACAAAGTAAATAAAAATAAAATAAGTACCTAAGTACCTACATATACATACTTATACTTACACTAGTTAAACTACACCTGCCTATCTACGTAGTTATGTGAATAAATAAATATGAATAAGTTTTCGTGATCGTAGGTAGGTACCTACTTATATTTAAATGCGTTTATTTTGCAGTCACAATCAGTGATCTGTTAGGAATAGTTACTCTCACAATATTATACCTTATCCACCTACCTATCCACGATATCTTACCTATCTCGCATCAGCCCATTGTTAGTGTAAGTGTCCCATCGCGTGGTGACCGAGGTCTCATTCCGGAGTTGGTTGGACCTGTTTCTCAGCTCGTACGCCTCAAACCGACGGAGTCGAGCTTCATTCTGCAGCCTTTGGATATTCCTAGTCCAATCTAGAACGGACGGTCGAGGATGTGGTTTTTCAAACACAGGCACTGACGCGTCCATTTTATAAGGTTAACGAAGCTTTATTTCTCATAAAAACTATACTAGTTCACTGAGAACATGTAACTATTAAAGTTTAACTTATATTATTATATTTATACCCGAAAATAAACGCGGAAAATGAATGGCCCGTACGCGTACGAAGTGAAATTGTAGGGCAAGTTTGATCAATAATCCCATTGTTAAGGAAGTCAAGAGATACCGCGTGAAGGTTGATTGATTACCTGGCCCAGTGACTCTGGCCTGATATATTTATGGAAGTGCAGTCAGCGTTTTTAGCACTTGCAGTGGGGTATTGTCATAAAATGAAACTAAAACGCAATTTCTCCTCGCTCGTAGGAGTACCTACCTATATATACCTAGTAGCTGTACCTACCTACTCGTATACCTACCTACGTAATTAGAAACAAAATTATACATTATGTAAGTAGGTAAATTAGATAAGTAGATAGGTGGTTAGGTGGGTATGTGTATTAGTGGGTAAGTATATGCCCTTCTACTATTTTTTTAATTTTCCCGCTACGATTGTCTTTTAGTATCAATCTTGATGGTTCAGCTGATAGACCATATAATTTCTGAAACAACCGAAGTTCCAATTTGTTTAATTAATGTTTATTTTTTTATCGAACCGAAGAACCGAGCCCTAGAAAATTGTCGGTTTGATTTTACTCTGAGGGATGGAATCAGTGAGAACCATAAACAACCCTGGATCTTCTGTCCGGTCATCAAGTTTTGTCTATGGGCAAGAAAATTGCCACCTCTCAAAAAGAAAAAAAAATACAATCAAAGTAAAATGGCGTCCAGATTTATTTTTAGTGTTGTGTAGTTTGACGCCAAAACTTTGGAATTATTAAGATAAAACCATTGCAAAACATTATTAATCTGTAAGAATTATTAAAATTAGTTAGCTGAAACGCTAGTTGTAGTGAAAGTTTGTAAATTACGAAACGAAACAGCTATGTAAGTCGCCGCTCTAATTGTACCCCATTTATTTTAGATTTCTTCGTGAATGATCGTCTTTATTGCGTGTTTTGTCTAGGTATGATGATAGACGTGGCGGCGGTCGAGGCGGTGGACGTGGTGGAGGCCGGGGAGGCAGTCGCGGAGGGTCTAGGGGAGACAGAAGCGGTGATAGGTCTGATGACCGCGGCAGCAGATTCGGAGGCGGTCGCGGCGGACGCGACGGGGGCCGGGATGGAGGACGCGGTGGTCGGGGCTTCGGGGGTCGAGGTGGCGGCCGCGATGACTTCCGCAGCAACTTCAAGAATGATCAACCAGGCGGCAACCTTCGTAAAATCCGTTGGGGTGATATCACTCTGACGCCTTTCGAGAAAAACTTCTATATCCCGCATCCCAACACTGCTCACCGCAGCCTCGCTGAGATCGAGGCCTATCGCAGTCAGAACCAGATCACAGTAAAGGGACGTGATGTACCAGCTCCCAGTATGTACTTCGAGGAGGGTGGATTCCCTGACTACGCGATGAAGGAAATTCTAAAGCAAGGATTCCCTCATCCAACGCCAATTCAAGCCCAGGGTTGGCCGATAGCTCTGTCTGGTCGAGATATGGTTGGCATTGCTCAGACAGGATCGGGAAAAACGCTGGCATACATTCTGCCAGCTATCGTCCATATCATCAACCAGCCAAGACTCTTAAGAGATGAAGGGCCCATAGTGCTTGTTCTGGCACCTACAAGAGAGCTCGCTCAGCAGATACAACAGGTAATTATTTGTTACATTTTATTGCTCATATAATGAATTTGTCAAAGTAAGTCCCCAGCTTTCGTTAATCAATATGCTAACCGAGATATTAATTAGACTTCATTGGAACAACAAGACTGCCTGACTTAGTACTACAATATTTTGATACTAAAAGTAAATTTATTTTTCATTTGTGCTACCCCAGACGTTGATTGCAATGAACGGGGTCGCTGCTGAAATGGATGACGGCAACAACATAGTAAACTTTCAAATATTATGTAGATCCAAGCTTACCTATACAGGCAGGCTATGTTCGAAAACCTAGTACACTTTGGACTTGTATATAAGAATTGTAAACTCAGTATAACATCAAAATTCTAAATTCACCTTGGCTAGGTTGGGGTTTCTGAACGTAACCTTTATTTCATTGTATTTTGCACTTTTAGTTGTTTTAATTTTTTTACACTACCTAGTTAATTTTCTTTTAGCTTAGTTTTGTGCTTTATTTATTCACCTAAATTTCATATTTTTTTATATCATAATATAAGCACATAGTAACTGGGCAATATTTTATTCATACTCACTCATTCCAGCTCAAGTATAATCTTTTTGTCAAAATACCTTTCCTTATCCATTCTTGAAATTTAGCAAAAAAAAGATATCGACTCTATGGTCTGACAATAGCAATATTTATTGCATTGCAGGTGGCAAATGACTTTGGCCAGAGTGTAGCCGTGCGTAACACATGTGTGTTCGGAGGAGCCCCCAAAGGCGGCCAAGCTAGATGTCTTGAAAGGGGTGTCGAGATTGTGATCGCTACTCCAGGACGACTCATTGACTTCTTAGAAAAGGGTAAGAAACTTATTTCAACCAACACACGTCAGTTTCATTGATACAGTTGCCTTTTACCATTGATTGATGTATCAAATCATAGATCTGCATAAAACAATAGATTCTCCATTGTGTCTGGAATCCAGTCATACAACTCGTTAAATTGTAATATGTATGTCTGTGCAAGCCATCTATTAGTAAACAAGTTTTCTTTTAGATACTACAAACTTACGGCGCTGTACCTACCTGGTCCTGGATGAAGCTGACAGAATGTTGGATATGGGTTTCGAGCCACAGATTCGTAAGATCATTGAGCAGATTCGACCAGATAGACAGGTAAATAACTAATTGCTCGCAAATTCTGTGTATCTGTTTAGTCGGTGAAATAAAGATCTTACTATCAAACTCCAGGCTTTTTTATGTTGATGCAACTAAGTAGACCCTGGTGTCTAAGGAGAATTTAAAATTATCTTTTCATCAACAGGTCCTCATGTGGTCTGCGACCTGGCCCAAGGAAGTTCAGAACCTAGCCGAGGAGTTCCTGCATGACTACATCCAAATCAACATTGGATCCCTCTCACTATCAGCAAACCATAACATCCTGCAAATCGTAGATATATGTGAGGAATGGGAGAAGAATGATAAGCTAATTACTCTGCTGACGGAAATATCATCTGAAGAAGAAACCAAGACAATCATCTTTGCGGAGACTAAACGGAAGGTACCTAATTATTCGTCCAAAGCATCACATCTGTCAAAATCATACAAATGTCACTGTCAAAATCATTCAAATTCACGTACGCTAAAGCCCTGTGTATGCTCTACAGGTAGATGAAATTACAAAGTCAATAAACCGCGCCGGCTGGCGAGCTCTCGCTATACATGGCGACAAAAACCAACAAGACAGGGACTACGTACTTACACAATTCAGAAGGTCCACGGGAGGGATTCTGGTCGCTACAGATGTCGCCGCTAGGGGTCTGGGTAAGCTGTTTTCAGGATTACAGGGTAGAAAGCAGCCAGCTCAAAGACTTAATCTTGAATCTTACGATGTGAGAGATAGAACTGAAAGTGCACCTGCATCTGGTTGTTATAGAGAGAAAGATAAATACTAAAGTATGCAGCAGAAAGGGATGGGTGTATTGTATAAAGTGTATAAAGCTGTAAGTTGCCCAGAAGTCGACTTTCTTATGTTTGAGCCACCGTGCTACCAAATAAGGTGGTGAATATTCCCGCTGATAAACTTAAGGCATCAAACAGAAGATTGGGTATACAGTTGCGAGGTACTTTACCTAGGATGAGGATGCTAAATGATCTCGCACTGTTACACCGGGGTGTCTAAGGTCTAAGAGCTGTCAGGAGCGTATGGGAGGTATTGATGCCATTGCTATTAAAGAATATATGGTTGTTTGAAGCAACCGCTCTATTGGTTCCAGTATTCACGATTCTATGCATACGAGACTTTCTACAGTTAAATCTTTGGTAAGAATTATTGGTGATTTGCTACAGAGGCTATTTGTACAAGATTATGCTAAAACTTTTGATACCACAAACAACTTTTGAGTTATTCCTGACGTTAGTTTGAAGAGATGTTGCACTGGAAACCAGTGAATATTGGAACGTGTGTCGCCAAGGTGACAGTTGATTTGAGAGCAATGGATCGATTATACCGTTTAGACATTAATCGGGCCATGATAAATGTAATTCTGATAATAGATATTCATAAATTCTTTATGCGAACAAGTGTGAGTTAAAAAGATATATTTTTGAAATGCTAAGATGATTATTGTGAAAATCTATTACAGAAAATCTTAGCCCGACGTAAGAAATAAATTTCCATGACTGGCTCGGCATTATTCTCGACTGTTCTCTTTCATTTCAGAGGCGCATGCGTCCCGAGACAAAGGCTAGACTATCGGTGTGTTGCTGACTTCGAATTATAACGAAGGTTCTCTATATTGAATCGTACAGACAGTTAGCTGTCAGCGCACACTGTTTCATGTAGCATGCTGCCTCAAAGTGTTAGTGTGGATAGCATTCTTAAGATGGGGACTTGGGACTGTATAGATAGGTGTCTCTTGCACTAATACTTAAAATTACTTCCATAAAAGGGTTTTCCAAATTGCTTAACTGTCCACAAGTACCAATAGTTCAGTACGACCATGAAATATCAACAAAGAGCAATATATGCTTGGTTAACCGTCATGAGAGATTTAAACAATGCTAAAAGGGCCTGCCCTACGCAACCTGACAACGTTAATTGTAAACCAAATGGTACGGAAGGCGTACAAATGTACGACGCATAAAGTCAGCACACCGACTCTTGGCCTACAACACTCCGGCACCACTGAAGGGCATAATACAGTTATTTCCAGCTGATCCCTCGAGCCTGAAGTCTGAAAAGGTAACCGTAAAGAATTTATTTATTGAGAGAAATGTTTTGTTTGATCTCACTGAGGCCTTTGATTGTGTGCGTCATAGTTGAAATTTAATTTGATTTGATTTTTGTGACGTAAATTTCTTGATAACATTTAATTAAGTTTCTTTTTTGAGCTTACTAATTATTCAATCTTATTTTTACGAATTTGTGTTACAATTTAATGTATACACACATTATCTTGTGTGGTGTTCCTCAAGGTAAACAGTTGGGACCACTACTATTAAAAGAATATTTCTCTCAATGTGCATATTTTGCTTTTCTTTAACATTTATGTTGTGTGCTAACTCAAGCCTTGTGGGCTGTGTAATAAGTGTTATTATCGCGCGCAGATGTGGAGGACGTGAAGTTTGTGATAAACTACGATTATCCCAATAATTCTGAGGATTATGTACACCGGATTGGACGCACGGGACGCTCACAGAATACCGGCACTGCCTATACTCTCTTCACTCCCAACAACTCTGCCAAGGTATATTCACAAGCCTATCACGCTAGTTATAAATGAACATTTGGACGTTTGTAACTCAATCTTGCTGAACAAAGTCGCGAGAAGTTCTATAACAAACATAAAAAGATGTGTCATCTGCAAAATATTATATCTTTAGCCACAGAAAAACTTAATTATCATATCAGCCGCATGACATCCACTCTGAACATAGGCCTCCCTGTTGAGTGCAGCCCGTGCAAGATTGATCGCTCTGGAAATCTATGGGGAAAGCCTATGTTCAACTTTATTATACTTAATGGCATAATGATTGACTCAGGCGTGACTTTGCGGAAATCCATTACAAATACTGAAAAGGACGAAAATGTCTAGTACTTTCCCGCTGAAACAATTATCTAATGAGGCTATTATCAATGATCCCAACACAATACCTCAAATAGAAACTCGACACGTGTTTCGCTTCTCCACGAAGCATCCTCAGGACCGTTGACTCGCTCCACACTGGTGTTGCTCCACCGAGCGCCGAGAGGACTTTCCTCTCGGCGCTCGGTGGAGCGAGGGATTATTGATAATAGCCTCATTAGATAATTGTTTCAGCGGGAAAGTACTAGACATTTTCGTCGTTTTCAGTACTTAATGGCATGTTATGGTAGTTATGTGTAATTATATATCTCTTTATTCAGGCGAGAGACCTCATGTCCGTGCTGCAAGAAGCTAATCAAGTGGTGAACCCCAAGTTGTTGGAACTGGCTCAGTGTGGAATGGGATTCAAATCAAAATATGGTAAGTTATATCATTCTACATTCCCATAGAGTCTATATCTTATACCTTTAATAATAATAATAATATAATAATAATAACTTTATTTCAGGCAACATTAGTCTAAGTGTACAAGATGGAAAATACTTAAAAACTACGGCCCATATAAAATATATACCTTACAGTCTAACATACATATAATAAACTAATTATTGGGATCTGGAAGTGGGGGGAGAAGGGTGTCACCAAGCCTTCCGCGGAATCGCCGAAATATGACACCCTTCGGCCAGAAGTCCTCTTTCATATAGAGGGCGAGATTTGAAGTCGGCACTCGCACAACAAATGAATTGAAACTCACATTGTTGTGCGAATGCAACTTCTCCACCCTCAATATGACGTTGGTCTTCACCTTGATGTACTCCACCAGGTCAGTAGGCTTGGTGGCGAAGTGCAGTCGGGACACGTATAGCAACGTCATAGGTAGAGCGGGACGCAACAGATGGTTCGGTCCGGTCGGTGCGGTTCCACACTGGTTGCGACGATGGGGCACCTTCTTCTTCTTCTTCTCAACCCTGATGAAGCCCTCATCATCTTCCTGGGTCTTTTGAGGACCCTGGGATACCGCACTGCGAGGAGGTTTCCGAATCTCCCTCCCGCCGTTTGTCGTCGATTGCCGCTTGTTTGATTTGCTGGCGGCAGCAGCAGCGTATCCACGTGGGGTGGATGCAGATATCGGTGTCGTCGCGGGGGACGGCACGTGCGGGGCGGAGGGCGCGGGGTGCAGGGCCGCGGTGGCAGTGACCGACGAGGGCGCGGGGCAGCGGGCGGTGGCACGTGGGCTCACGTTCGCTGCACTAGATACAGCGACCGGCGACTCCAACGATTCCGCGAAATCCGCTGACTTGAAACTGCAAACCGAAGCATTTAGCGCTCCGCGACGTGTGTTCACATTATTAGAGGCCTCGGGTGACCTGAATACCGAATTAGTGTTACGTAGTAACACCAGCTCGGCACGCAGCCCGGAGATGGTATTATCCGAAGCCTCTAATCTAGCCTGGACTTCGACCAAGCTTGCCTTCAGGAATGTGATATCCTTTAGAAGCCTGGTGACATCAACGTGGTCGAATCCCACCGGTGGAAGCTTGTGCAGCTCCTTCGCGACGAAATCCGGCACGTCGTCTGGGTCGGTCTCCTTCAGAACGGTGATGATGTCCTGGAGACTTCTTTCTCCTCCATCCCTCCTGCGGGATGGCATCTGGGCAGTTTTGCCCAACGTTTGGAATATCAGCGCCTTCCCACTGCAGATCTCCTCTTCCTTGAAATTGGACTTGCAGATCTGCAGGATGCTGATCTCATCCATTGTGTCGATGGCATTCTGTATGAACGCCAACAGCTCGTTCACGATGACCGCCTTGCCAGTAGACATCGCAATAGGACCGGGCAGCGGCGCGAGCCGCGCGTACCGCGAATTATAAAATTCGTGACAGTGCTTGAATGAAGCGCGTCCGTTTCCGAGCGCGCACTGCACTGCACTGCAAAACGAGCAATTCTTGTATATATATATATATATATATATATAATTAGAATCTCGGAAACGGCTCCAGCGATTTTCATGAAATTTAGTATGCAGAGGGTTTCAGGGGCAATAAATCGATCTAGCTAGGTTTCATTTTAAGAAAACGTCGTTTACCAATAAAAAAAAACCGAGCAAAGCGGTCACCCAGGTACTATAGACTTATAGGGCTTCTTATAGTTGGCTAGATGGCACTAAAATATTAACATTATGTTTTCATTCCTATCCCCAGTTCGAGAAGAAATGACAAGAAACTCGCTGGGCCCTAGCGCTTTTTTTGTATGATCCTTGTTAATTTTGTAAAGAATACCTAGCAGAGTTGGAGCTGATTCGTCCCAAGCTTTTGTTCATTTTTTTTTTGTTCTTGTTTATTTATTATTATTTGGTTCGTTGCAGGTCGAGGTCGCTTCGGCCGGGATCGCGATGACCACGGCGGGGGCGCGCGCAGCGGGGGCCGCGGGGGGCGCGACGGAGGCCGCGGCCGCGGCGGCCCGCGCCCCGGACCGGACAGAGGTAGACACAACAACAAACAAACATAATCATAATTAATCCAAAGTTTTGGTAGACAGAGACATTTGGTCCATTCTACTCAATTTGACATTTTAAAAACTTTTTAAGCTTGATTTTAGAGCTCATCTTTCAAGCTGATAGCATGAAGATGGCGCAATAAAAGATTGGTTGACTGGACAGTTCTTTCACGAAGGGTACATTAAAATTAACTAATATTTTACGAGATAACCAAAATTGTTCATTGTGAACAATGAGGAATAGTGAGAATAATGACGAAAACGTTGAGTAGAATGGACAACCTCCTCAGATGTCTAGTTACTTTGATCATTGAGAATATCTATAGGGGAGTTGTCAAGAGGCGTTTGGACATTCCTCTTCACAACCCCCCAAAAAGTAAAATGCAAACTAAGGTAAGTGCGATAGAGACCCGTATAGTTTATATAGATATATCCGCCAAAGAGTTGGTGTTTTCGGGCGGCTTATTGATAGCCATAATGATAGAAGTATTGATAAATTGATATGATAAAAAATATAATTGTTTCAGGTTCACGCTGGGACAATGAGTCTGGCGGCGACGGAGGCTACGGAGGGCGGGGCTTCGGGCGGGACAACTCGTGGGGCGACAACAACGGCTATCGGGGCCGCGGCGGAGGCCGGGGGGCTCCACGGGGCCGCGGCGCCGGCGGCGGCGGATTCTCAGGCGGATATCAGGTATGAAGTCAAAACTCTAATTTTTAGATCGATTCGATCTTAGAGATCGATTCGATCATAAGCTCCGAACTCACATTCGGTATTACTCGATAGTTTTACTCCAAAACGAGTAAATATGAACGTGTGGACCGCAAAACTCACAGCTCGAAGGCTCGCATCCAGTAGTAATCCGCATCAAATGTAGGCTCAACATGATAGCTCGATCGAGCAAAACGGTATGTGAGTATGGAGCTTTAGAAACTCTAAAACTCATTCACTATAAAGTCATCGCACTGCATACATTAACCTACTAAATTGAAACATTAGCAGGCATACATAGTGGGTCGCTTTAGGCCGAGTAGCCACCAAAGCGATAGATTTAATTCAAAATTCAGCCAACGTGACAGCGTGACGTGATGTGAATTTGATTGATTGATTTTACAGTGCTTTGGTAAACTCGCTTGTAGGACTTCAATCATTGTTTGCGCAAAATTTAAAGAAGCAATCTGCCTATAATCTAGTTTCTCTATACCTTACTAGCTGCATGGTGAAATACTTAGTATTTATTTATTTTTATTTTATACACTCACTAAAGATACTTGACTAAAATTAAAACTGCCTACCATTGACTATATCATTCATGAATAATCCAACTATCTATCAGTGAAAGATTTTTTCAAATAGTTTGATTGGTTATGGAAAATAACCTCTTACATACAACCTCTTACTTACATTACCTCTATAATAATGTATCTTAATAACTTAAATGTTACTGACAGACTGACTAACATATCAACGCACGGCATAAAAGTCGTGGAAAGCTAAAATTCTAGTCTGAATTAGAGTCTAGGAAAGTAATTCCTAAAATTCAACCTATAAGTGCCGGGATGTTGAAGTTTTCTATAACATTAGTATAGATAGATAATGCAGATATTGACTTGTTTACAATTGGAATTCATTGACCACATCCATCAAATTTCTATCTGTGCACGCATCACACATCTGCAGGACCGTTATTGACGAGATTTCGACTTAGGGGTCTCACAGGAAAGCGGTATGTATGATGTACTTATCATAAACTCCAACTGATGCAAAGCAGATGATATATTCATTGAACAAAACTTAACTACTGTGCAAAATGTGGGCATGTACCAAATGTCATGTTTGGACGTGCCTCTGACTACCCTCTTTAGATATCCTCAAAGATCTATGTAACTTAAGATCTGAAGAAGATATCTATTCAGGGATTACAGTCGTGATCATATTTATTTATTTATTTTAACAAAACTTATTTTCAAATGAAAAATAATGGCGTAAGAGTCACAGAATACTGGGAAGAAAGATAGAAATTTAGCCGTTGACTCGAATGAAGATTGTTCAAATTCAGTTTTAAAGCAAAGTCCTGGATGAAAATGTTTATTAACTTAATTAGCCTTAAAATCAGTTCCTAATTATCGATATTATCGATATTTCTGCTGTAGTAATCAGCAACATTCGCAAAGAGAGTACATACCTTTAAGTAAAGCCAAATATATACTTACATGTATAATGTGATAAAATTGCGCAAGTATGACAATTATTATAGGATTGGATTGTTATACTTATTACGAGTCTATTTTGTCCACGGCACAGCTTCCGTAATAAAATTAACAAGGATCATACAAAATAAGCGCTAGGGCCCAGCGAGTTTCTTGTGATATCTTTTCGGACTAGGGATAGGACTGGAATTGGCACCTAGACTCACCTAGTATGTAAGACGATTTAAAACGATCCCTGTGATTTTATAGAATAAAGAAATTTTGATTTGATTTCCGCTTCACATGCAGAGTGTTAGGTATGAATGTGGATTGATACAGGGGTAGCGGTAGGCCAAAGAAAAGATGGATGGACTGTGTGAAAGATGACATGGGTAAGAAAGGAGTGAGTACTAAGATGACGAATGACAGAGGGAAACAGAAGATCACATGTTGTACCGACCACACATGACGTGGGAAACAGGCAGGAAGATGATGATGTAGTATTTTGATTTTATTATTATTATTTTTCCAGGGCCAGGACCAAGCGCAAGGCTTCCCCTCAGCGCCCCCTACAAGCTACTACAACATGTTCGCGCAGCCGCCCCCGCCCCCTAATTAATAACTAGTGAAAATTATAGGATTAACAACTACAGATGTACCGATAACAACCTAATTGCAGAATTCCTTAATTCCAAAACGTGGTCTGAAAGTTTTAAAGTAGTTATATTTGATAATTCTAGTGTGGTTGTAATAAATAAGCTTTGAATTGTCTCTATCCATCTTTATATGGGAGTATTGGCAATAATTGTCCAACAACAGAATGTAAAGTTATATGGGAAGAACAGTATTGGTACATCTTATTTTAAGCTTTTTGGGTAAACTAAGAGGATCTTACTCTCTAGGCACACAGTTCTAATCTAAATTTATTTACATGTAATATCTAAAAAAAAGATATTTTTATATTTTGCTGTGTCTCATGTAGGTACTCCTCTTGTTAAATAATGATATCTAGAAACACAATTTCAGTTATTTTTGTCTGTGTCCAAATATTAAACAATTTAGAAAACTTAGCCGAATTATTCAATTTATTGTTATGTTTTGTAGTTTTTCTGTAACATTATGTATGAAAGTCTGTAATGATGCTACTCCATTGAATAGATAAAGTTGCGAATTTCCCCATCCCATGCTATCATAAGAGTATGTCATGTAACACTGTAAAGTGCAATTAATAAATAGTTATACTTATATATATAAAAAACAGCTTTTGATTTCATGGCCCTCAATTATTCCGGTATATTGTCATAATCCTAGTAGGCTTAAAAAAACAAAGAAGTTCAAAAAGTTTAGAAGGCAAAGCTAAAAAATAAAATAAGTAATACGATAAGTTCGATAAGAGAAATATAATACAAAAAGTTCTAAACCTCGTTATATACCTTTTATTAGAATTAATTATTTTATTATTTTATTTATTATTATAATTAACTGGAATTCGAGGGTTGATAAAAATATTAATAAAAATTATAAGACGGTTGCAAAGTTGTTATCCAAAATACTTGCACCAAACAAAAAATTTACTAATAGACGCGATGAAATGTATCAAATTCGAGATAATGAGATAATTAATGCACAAATGCAACTATTAACAAATGAGATAAGCGTTGGTCATTTTTTAGACAGATTACGTTAATTATTATATATTAGTTGGTTCCTGTTAAATGTAATCCAGTCTCCTTTAGTTTCGTAGTTCTAATAAACAAATTGACTTATCGTATTATTATTGTATTTTTTTCATCGATAATTAATTCCAACCATATCGCAGTGGGTACACGGGTAAACAGGAATTACCCCTACACCCACCGGTGGGTGTAGCCAGTAGGTGCACGGGTCGCGCGCCCTTTTGTCGCCATCGTCCTAATGGTCCCATCAACAAAACCTAACAAGGAGAGTAACGACTTTATAGGCCTGTTCAACCTACCCGGTATTCACTACTAGTGTTAAATTCGTTGTTGATTCAGACAACACAAAGATAAAATTTAATTGTCACATATTTTCAAAAAATCAAAACAATACAAGTAATGTACCTAACTACTTGGAATAAAAATGTCCAGCTAGTTACATCAATGTAACTACAATGTAACTAGGTGGAACGGACGATAATTTTGGTGTAAGTGTTGATCAGGATTGACATCCAGTGCCTTAGCAGATTACTGCAGTGTCTGCCGGCCAGTACCCCTAGTATGAGTTTTTGATAGTTTACGAAAACTTTTTTCGAATAGTATCCTTTCATACATTTGCCTCCATCGGAAATGTTAAGGAATTAAAATACAGTCGATATCGTGAAAACTTGGTTTGGAAATCATTGCTGGGACTGCCGATTAGATAATATTTTCGATATTATCGACCTTATTTTAGTTCCTTAACATTTCCGATGGAGGTAAATGTATGAAAGGATACTATTCGAAAAACAGTTTTCGTAAATCAAAAACTCATACTAGGGGTACAGAACCCCTATCAGACAGTTGGAGCTAGGTTAAAATCTAAGCTAATATCGCTACTGCGATATGGCGATACTGGTTTTGCTCATGCTGCACAACTCCATACAAAATGAATACCGTGTAGATTCTAAAAGGCCTAAATTCAGAAATAACACAAGAAATAGTTAAACATGATTTTATTCCTACATAAATTATACAGCATTGACTTTAGTCTGTTATTTGACCTTCAGTTATACTTAAACTGATTGATGTTAATAATATTGATGTTAATAGTATCTTCAATAAAGTTGGCTAAGCTATTAAAGATTATTAATGAGCTGTTTGTGGCTGATTCTGTTGCTCCGGGTCGACGTAACCTTCCTGTTCTTCAGGAGTATGGGGCCAGAAGGTAGGCTTGTTCAGCGGGTCGAGAGCCACGTCTGGGTAGGCGTCGCGAACATCTTCCATTGTCATTTGGTCGAATGGCAGAAGGGCCTTAGTGTCGGCGATTTCTTTTTGGTATCTGAAAATTATGTATGGTATGCTGAGTTTGTTAACTTTTTTAACATTGCAGAAAGGACTGTGTGAAGGATGACATGGGTAAGAAAGGAGTGAGTACTGAGATGACGAATGATAGGGGAAATGGAAGATCACATGTTGTGCCGACCCCACATAACATGGGAAAAGGGCAGGAAGATGATGATGCCGAGTTAATTATTTTGACAATTTCAGACATCTATACTTGCATGAAAAATATTGGCCCACTTCAAGCTTTAATTACTATGCGGGGCAGGTTAATTTTTTTTGCATGCAAGTGTATTAAACTTGTGAATAGAATTGAACATAGATAAAAATGTTGGTTTTATGACATTTTATGTTGACAGCATGCACCTCCCTAGCATAAGCACTTTAGACATTTAAGATGTGATTTGGTGAATCAGAATTAGTAGTAGTGGTGTAGTGTTAGCACCCCTGCTTCACGATCCAAAGATTGTGCACCAATGAGTTTTTCTATTTGAAGAAGTTATGTGTGCAATGGCAGTGTTTTTAAATGGTGAAGGAAAACATTGTGAGGAAACATACCTTTGAACCAGAAAGATCGAAGGCGTGTGTCATAGGTTAGTACTCTTATAGGTGGTTATGGGCTTGCAACCTGTCATGTACTGAATGCTAACAACTGTGCCAAATGTGGGCATGTGCCATGTGATGTTCAAATGTGCCTCTGTCTACCCTCTTTAGACATCCTCAAAGATCTAAGTAACTAGAGATCTGAGGACTCTACCAAGCTTGGGAATTAGTCATGATCATGTTTTTTTTGGTTTATCATAGTTTACATTGTTGTCATTGTCACTTGTTACTGAGCCTTTAATGATAGAGGGAAATGGAAGATCACATGTTGTGCCGACCCCACATAACATGGGAAAAGGGCAGGAAGATGATGACTTTGCCTTTTCATAAAGAAACTCTGTCTAATACAGCATGTAACAGGCAGGACATCACTTTTTCTATTGACCAGCGTGATGGGAGGATTAAAGTGCATGCCCGAGGACATACTTTTATTTGAATAATGAAACTCGTTGATACTTACTTCGCAATGATTGCATTAGATTCGTTGACGTAGGCCTCAATAGACTTCTTGATTTCAGCCCATTGGGCATCTACCTTCGAAGATAAAGTATCGGCAGGGTATGGGATGGAAAGGGCCTCGTACTGTTTCTGGAACTTATCCACCATACCCGCTACGGGAATGACGTTCTTGTACTTCACCCAGTCAATCTTAGGCGCCTCAGGCGGGTTAGCCAACACCCTGAAACAAGAAAAACACATTTATGTTACTTACATGGTTCTCGGTGGTGTAGTGGGCAGATCTCAATGCGGGCGTACAATAGGTTTGTAGAAGATAGGTAGGTACTAAAGCAATCGTTAACCAAAATTCCTTACAAAATAATTATGTAACCAGATCGATCATGGCAAAACTAACCTGCGGAGGTAGGAGTCGGACTTGATTTTAAAGGCCGACAGGCTGACCTTTTGCTCGGCCGGTACTCTCTCGGCCAGAGAGGCCCAGTTTACAGAGCTCTGAGAGATCCTTTTCGCCATTTTTCGGCGATTTTATTCCACAAAAATCAAGAACACGGACAAACTCAACTCGACAAGTACGTCTGTCTGTGTCGTCCGTCTGGCCTGGCACCTGGCGAGCGAACGGGAAAGTGTCAACTGTCAAGTGTCAAAACGTCAAAATATTCATAGTCTTTGAGCATCGCTACGCCAGTTTATGCAAAAAAGATAGTCTATCCATTCTGAGAAAGAAGTCCCGCTATTGAGGCTGCGCACAAAGGCGCTTGTTAATAATTCAAATTAAATGAATTGCGAATTTATTAAGTACTTACTGGATAGTTTTAAGAAAGTTATAATTAATTTACTAAAACTGGCATTAGACATCTGTTGACGAGTAGCTGACACGTTTTGGCCTACTGGTTAAAAGATGGCGCTAGCAGCTTTGACTAAGAAAAAGCCTAGTTACTAGAGGTAGTTAGTCATCATCAGGAGTAAAGTTGATGATTTTTTTATATAATGGGAGGTGTGTATGTACTTTGTATGTACCAGAACTTTATTTTGATTGTATATTATGCCAATTATGTATAAGGTAGACCGTAGGTACCTAGACCACCTTATATGACTATAATCTATGTACTTACTTAATTAATTGAAAAAATAAACAATTTTAATGTGATATTGAAGTATTTTAATTTCCTTTGGTTCGATTATTAAATAAGTACAACTTAGTGGTACACAATTTAATTACCTATGTGTCTACACTACGAGTAAGTATAGGTAGACCTAATAAATTACTTTCACATTTATATAAAAAAACTTTATAATGTATCTATTTATTATTATCTTAGGTAAATAATATAGTAGGTAAAATAACGTTTAAATCGGATTATGTAGGTACCTCTACCTACCTAGGTACCTACAGAGTAGGTAAATAAGTAAGTACCTTAGTAATTTTAGGAATACCTAGACACCTAAAAACATACCTTTATTAATATTCACTGGATTAACACCTTTTTTACATATACCTACATTTTAATAAGTATTGGTTTTGTTGATGATGAATGGAGACTATTATTATCTTAAATTAGATTTATAAATTAAATGGACTTTTTACGCTTCAGTCTTTATTATTAATCTATTTACTAGCTATATACATATACAAGGTAAAGAAAAAAGAGAAAAAGTATGTCAGGGTCGTAGCAAGAGATCCGTGGTCTCTGCCTACCCCGACGGGAAACAGGCGTGATTTTATGTAGGTATGTATGTGTGGTCTCTACTAGGTACCTATTTACTACAAGCTAAACAATCTAGATAAGAGTACAAAATTGGTATTACCTAAGTAGGTACCTGCATCATCTTTTTGTGTCATCTAGTTCTTTGGAAACTAGTTTAGGGATGAAAGTGTAGGTACATACTTATAAGGTATATTGATAACTGGTGTGTAATTAGATATATATATTTTGTTTAAAATTGACTTGTCAATTTGACTGACATTGTGACATTGACAATAGGTATTACTACTCATTTAAAAATTTGACACTGGCAAATTGATCTCAAAAGAGACAGATTCCATACAACAAAGAAGTAGGTGCATATTTATAAAAAAAAAAAAAAAGTTTAACAATGCTTCAAATAGTTACAGTAAATATTACAAGTAGTAGGTATACCTACCTATTTAGTAAAATAGGCAACATTATATTGCCTACCTACAAACTGAGGAATAAATATTAGATCATAAGATTGATATTATCTTTATCAAAGGAAGAAATATGGAATGCAACTTTAGGTAGGTACCTACCTAGATTAAACTATTAAATTAGCCAAAAGCCCTTATAATATTATTTCATCCCAAATAATGAAAGCTTTGGTTTAGTTATTGGTAGAAAAAGAGTCACAGTTTTTTACAATAACATTAACTTAAAAGTTATTTAACTACCTAGCTACGTACCTACTACCTATATACATATATTTTACAAAATGCACAGAACTATGAACCTTAGAGAAGTTACTACCCACTCCCCAAATACTACCCGACTACCCAACTCAGTCACTACCTTCTAGGATTCTTTTTGCTCATTTAGGTACTTTAATAATTTGGACAAAATCACTAGATACGAGTACTATTATAATATAGTTGATAGGATTGTGCATATTTTTTTTAATAACAAAAAAATCATAGCTTTTCTTTAGATTGTGAATGTTTTTTAAATAGGTAACAAAAATGAATAGCTTTTCTTTTTAGTATTGTGAATGTTTTTTGAAATAACAAAAAAATCCTAGCTTTTCTTTGTGGGATTGCAATAAGTCATATCACTCATAAATTCGTAGGCCGATCTTTCGGACTGCGTTTCTCGACATAATTAGGCGAGTTCGAAGACTGCCCGACCGTCCGACTGCCCCACGTAGTGCGTCGCGCGACGGGATTATTTCTACATATCTTCAATAAGTTCGCGTAAGCAGCTCTATACTGTCTGTTCGTGGCTGCGTATATCAACGGATTGATAACTGATGATGCCCAGGCGAGGATAGAGGCGATGATGTGGAGCCAGGGGTAAGTGATGCCGTCATCGGCCACGTTCATGATCATCAGAGGCAGGAAACACGCCAGGAAACACAGGAAGATGGTCAACATGAGAGTCGTGAGACGGGAATCCTCTTCTTTCTCTTTCGCAGTTTGCCCGCTTAGCTTGCTGTGGAACAAAAAAAATATGATCACGACTATAATCTTTTAGTTTAGTACCTATACCTACCCAAAGATTTAAATCGTGGATATGCCCGGACAACGGTGTGTTAACAAAATGCCGGTGCACGCACACTAATGATTAGTAAAAAATTAACCAAACAGTTATTTCACCATTTATTGTGCAATTATATTGCACGATCTTTCGTAAAAAAATATACTTGAGTATTCCTTTTGTACCCTGAAATTGAAAATTTTTGGTGTGCCAAATGAGCGAGCTATCTCATTTCGTGTGGCAACAAAACGTCGCAGTCTCAGTAATCTACGATTTAAATCTTTGCCTATACCTATCGCAATATGAACTATGAACATTACGACTGTAATCCCCAGGCTCGCTAGATATCTCCTCAGATCTCATTACTTAGATCTTTTGAGAATATCTAAATAGGGTAGTCAGAGAAACATGACATTTGTGGCACATGGCCACACAGTGGTAATATCTCGTAACTACGTGACAAGTTGCAAGCCCATCGCCGCTTATAAGAATACTAACCTATGACAAACACTTTTTGGCTCTAGAGTAGGTATGCCGGTTTCCTCAAGATGTTTTCCTTCACCATTTATTACGAGAACATAAATTTTATTAATGCAAAAACTCATTGGGGCACGACCAGGTTTGAACTCACGGCCTTCGGATCGTGAGCCAGGACCTAATCAGAGGAAAGTCCACTTGGCACATGCCCACATTTAGATGGAACAGTACCTGGGTGACCGAGTTTTGCTCGTTTTTTTGGGGTAAACGACGTTTTCTAAAAATGAAACCTAGCTAAATCGATTTATCGCCCCCGAAACCCCGTGCATACTAAATTTCATGAAAATCGCTGGAGCCGTTTCCGAGATTCCAATTATACATTATGTATATACAAGTATTGCTCGTTTAAACGTATAAGATAATTGTGCTAGCGGAGGAGGGCTCTGACTCTGCTACACAGTTTTTAACTTTTGCAGTCCAGCCCATAATTGTACCTATTCTAAATACTTACATTGTTTTTTTTGTCCTTATTAAAGATTTTTTTATTTTGGGCACAATTTTCAATATTGTTATTTTGTCGCAGACTGTGAACAGTTAGGGACAATATCTAGTAAGCCATACACACCCGCATACACACCTGTGTCCCTCCAGTTTCTTCTTACTCTCTCGCACCTTCCAGTAAATGCACGTGTAAGACACGATGATAACTACACAGGGCAGTGCGAAGCCGAACACGAAGAGACATTTCTTCGGCGAGCTGCCGTGCTTCGGCAGGATCGTGCAAGAGAACGTTTTCTCATCCAGCCCGAGCTGACCCCAGATCCCGAGGAGTGGTGGCACCTGGAACGGAAGATTAGAGTAAATGTGTGAGCACTGGTGCTGTAGTGGTAGCACCCCTGGGGCTACCACGAAGTCTTCCAGAACGATTCCGTAACGATTCCATTATAGAAACGTCATACTTTTTTTTTAAATCTTTATTAATCTTTTCGCTGAGCGAATATGGGATTAGGTAGAAAGATATACAACTACGAGTACCTAAGGTAAGTACATCAAAAAACAAATTAAAAAAACACTTCACGTCTTAAAAATAAAAGCTAAGATGACCGAGCTTTGCTCGCTTTTTTTTTTGGGAAACGACGTTTTCTAAAAATGAAACCTAGCTAGATCGATTTATCGCTCCCGAAACCCCCTGCATACTAAATTTCATGCAAATCATTGGAGCCGTTTTTGAGATTCAGATTATATACGAGTATCTTATACCTTTAAACGAGCAATTCTTGTATATAATATAGGTATATAATTGGAATCTCGGAAACGGCTCCAGCGATTTTCATGAAATTTTGTATGCAGGGGGTTTCGGGGGCGATAAATCGATCTAGCTAGGTTTCATTTTTAGAAAACGTCGTTTACCAATAAAAAAAAACCGAGCAAAGTTCGGTCACCCAGGTACTAATATATAATGTATACAAGAATTGCTCGTTTAAAGGTATAAGATATCCCGAAAGCTCGGTCCCCTAGGTACCTCATTCATTAGTGATTATGACCACAACTCACTAGTGAACATGATCGGCCATAATTGTTTTTAGCACCTTTTTATGTACCTAGCTAGCTTGTGTGGGTATGGCTACCTACCTAGGTAGTATAATTACCTACTGTCATTGTTTAGATATTTTGAATCAAAGGTTCACGAGCTAAACACTTTACTTGCTAACCCTACTTTATTTATGATGAACTTTACTTAGGTACCTGTGACGAATTTACACATATTTTTACACGCTTTTTATTTGCTTCACCTGTATGTTTGTATGTTTGTATGTTTGTTTGTAACCGACTTCTTTGGGCGCGATTTTGACCCACTTTAAACGGCCAGATTTCGTTCAAACTTTGTAGATTTATCGAGGACCGATGACAATACACTATTTTGATAAAAAAATTCCATTTTATCAATTTGAAAAAAAAATTTTTGATCGTAAAGCACTCTCTGATGCTTCGCATCATGAGTCGTGCAATAGTTTAAAATAAAAAAACACGCTATTATAAATAAACCAAACTAAAAAATATAAAATAAATAATAGTTTAAAAAAACTAAAAAACACGCTTTTTATAGAAACCGAACTAAAGAATAGAAAATAAATTTAAAAAAAAATATTTTAAAAAAAGCGTGGGGTGCTTTTTAAGATATTATCGAAATGATTATCACTCTACTCATATCTGTCAATAAAATATTTATAACTATTGACACCATGCACCCCACACTTTTTTTAAAATATTTTTTTTTTTAATTTATTTTCTATTTTTTAGTTCGGTTTCTATAAAAAGCGTGTTTTTTAGTTTTTTTAAACTATTATTTATTTATGCATGTGACGAATTTACTTTCAATGTATGGAGTTTACAAAAATGTGACGAATTTACTTTGTGGCAAATGTACAACAACCCATTTATACTTAGGTATCTAAGATAGTATAGTAGGTAACCTAGTCTATACAATACTTTTGACATCCATAAAAATATATCTAAGTTATAAACAGGAAACAAACAAGTTTTACGGAAAAAAATTTATCATAACATCTATAAAACTCTAGTCAATAGAGTTCAATTTGAATGTAGGTTTTAGATAAATAAACTCGCCTTGTTAACGTGGGTACAGTCATCTGCATAAGTCTAATCTAAATCAATATAGGTACTTAATGGTAAAGTCATGTAGGTATGTAATTTTAGACTTCTCATTGATGAAAAAAAAATGATCACGATTGTAATCTCCAGTCTCGGTATGTGTGTTGCCAGACTACTTCCGAAAACTTCAGGGGGTCAAAGTACCCATCAATATAATTAAAAAACTTTTTCTGAGACTTTACTATTAGCGCGAAAATAAGCAAAGTAGGTATTGAACTTTTGTATGAACTTTTTTAACCCCCTAAAGTTTTCGGAAGTAATCTGGTAACACCCTGTATATTAAAAATATGTGGGTTGATTTGACATGGCGCTAGTTAGCCCTTCAGTACCTAACTACAACTATTTATCTAGAATTCTGTTATACATAAGTAAATACCTACATTACGTAATACCTACATAAATTACCGACCAGTTTAATTAATTTTGTTTAGGCATGTACACTTTTGTAGTTGAGTGTACTCGCAGTGGGAATTAGTTCATTGCACTTCCATGTTTATAATACGTGTTTAATTGTCCCGAATTAGGGAACATCCTCTCACCAGGCTGGTGGAGAAATTATATTAGTTATAGTCTACGGAAATATTTATAGGTTATGAGTGTCTATATACCCATACCCACACATAGAGTGCCTATTGGGAATTCTCAGACATGGCAAATTAAAATTTAATAATGTAGGTAAAATGCATAGAAAGATGTTTTCCAGAGATGTAGCAAGAGAGGGGGCGGGGGCTAGATAGTGGTTCCAAGCGGATGAATTTAACTAAACTCTCCACGTCATAAGGCACCTAACATAATCCGCAGAGATCGGAGCAAAATAAAATAATAATTTAAAAAAGCTTTTAGTAAAGCACGGAAAATTTTAACTAAAAACTCTATATTGTCATACCATAGCTCGCAGTGATCGGAGCAAAATACAATTAGAATATAAAAAAGGTTTTATTATTGAAACAAACATAATTTTTTACGATACATTGTGGGTTACCAGTTAAAATTAATTTTATTTTAGGAAGGACATAAACGAACAATTGGTTTTATTGTAATCGTTGGACCACACTAAAATAAATAAAACAGCCCACTAAAACGTGAGACAAATGAAAATAAAGCTTTTTGAAACGTTGAGCGGGGCAGCAAGCGGCGTGACATCGAAAATCTCGTGACATCACACGTGACATTTTGAAAATTTTCACGGCAATCAGTTACTTTATCAAACAAGGACTCTCCTACACGTGATAGTTATCATCATCAATTATAAGTAAAATCGGACAATGATTTACAAAAAATTGTTGTCTATAAAACGGAAATTCTTCACACTGTCAGATTATCACAACAATTCGTGCTTTTATCAACAGCAAGCTCCTAAAAAACTATAATGTTTCAGGAACGTTTTGTTTCAAGCTTGCATCATTTATTTAAACTTACTGCAAGTCGTTAGAAGGAAATTTCATTGGTACTGTAGTAGTAAGAGTAGTAGTAGTAAAGTAGGTACTCACCATAAACCCGAAGGAGACAATCCATACTAGGAACAGCTGCACCCAGATTTTGGTGGTGGTGTAGATCTGAGAGTACATGTCGTAGTACGCTATCAGAGTGTACCTGGAACAAAGAATTTTTACTACATTACTAGCTTCCGCTCGCGGCGTCGCCTGCGAAGTACCTACATAAAATAAAACCTATGTTCATCCTGTAAGTTCATTCTACATTTATTGGTGAAGGAATTTTTCAAATTGGTCCAATATATTCGGAGCCTATTCAACTCAAACAAACAAACAATCAAATCATTCCTCTTTATAATATTAGTATAGACTAGCTGTACCGGCGAACTTCGAACTTCGAAATTAATAAAAAAATTGTTTAATTTTCAAATGTTTTAATAGTTATTCTGCTATTCGGGTCAGAGACAAATCCAACAAATCAAAAATGATGAAAATTGATCCAGCCATTTTAGAGTAATAAGTGTTCGAAAAAAACTTATCACACGCTAAAACCAAATTAATTAGGATTTTTTGGTGTGGTAGTTTTATTTTCAATAGAAATTTATATGTGTTTTCAGAGAAATATATATTACTAGTTCAGCATAAACTTCATGAATATAAAATTCTCTAGCGCTGAAGAAAAATACTCTTCGTAATTACAGCTTCTTTCTCAACCTAAAGGATTCATCTTTAGGTACCTACTCTAGATATCGAGTTATGGTAGACTCATTTCAGTCACTATTTACAGTCGCTGTGCAGAATTTATCTTCGTTATCACGACTGCCGATTTTTCGGCCGCAAATAAACTATTTGCGAATGCGATTAATCAATCAAAATGTTAATTCACACAACTGGCGAACAGCTAGGTGCTAACGACTCAATACAGATGTCGGTTAGAGTAAACTAAATTGGCATAATATCTATCTTTACGGCCTGTTTTATGTGTTTAAATTCCTAAAAGACAGTTTCTAGGTAAAAGCTTTGTTTGGTCGTGCAAATGGATAATTATCGTATTAATCGTTAAACCCACCATTCTTATAGGTATCTCCTAGTGTAGGTATATCCTCACCATAATAAATATTGGAGAAAGGAAGAGGAGAGTTTGAGATTTCGCCTTTTGTCCAGTGCGAGCACGAGCGTAATCTATACATTATAATGAAATCGTTCATCTTTGCGTTTGTGACCGCTAATCTCTGCAACGGCTGAACCAAATCGAATGCAGTTTTCACTAATATTTTGAGATTGGATTAAAATTTAGGCTTGTTCCATCAAGATCGGTTAACAAATAAAAAAGATATGATAATTTTACTTATTCCTCGCGCGTGCTGGACGTTATGTGTAGAAGTAATCTAACGTGTGCAAAGTCGCTTGTTACTTATATAATTTTACTTTTCTATAGGCTGCGACTGTTTATCTTTAAAAAAGGAAGGATTATACAATCTCTTGACGCTGTGAATGCTGTGATACCACTTGAACTTTAGATTTCTCATGGCAGTCCCCAAGCACTCTTTTAAGTATTCGCGCTTCATCAAGTGATTTCGAGTGGATGAAAAGCACTCGCCTTATCTGGCGTGGGAAAGCAAGCAGGATTAGATAACATTCTCCGTGTAATGTTTACGTTATTGTGATAAAACATCAATAAACTCCCTGTTTTTGTAGTGAAAAAGTTTGGTAATTATCAGTGATAAATAACCAATCACTGAATACCCTGATACTGGAGTTACACGTGTTGTGGATGGAAACAAAAGGTTACAAAAAAAGCGCTAGGGTCCAGCAAGTTTCTTGTCAGTTCTTCTCGGACTGGGGATAGGACTGGAATTGGCACCCGGACTCATCTGGTATGTAAGACGATTCAAAATAATCCCTGTAATTTTATTGAATAAAAAGATTTTGACTTTTGACTTTTTTGGTGGTTTTTTGCAAGAAATATCCTATCGTGTGCTTCACAGCCATGGGCAAACCATTTTGTCCCGCAGTCTGTTTTATTCCAACATAATATTGTGTCCCTTGTGTCTTAGTTTAGAGTTTAGAGGCATGGAGCTGAATCAATATACCTACAAACAAATATACCATCATTTGTTTGTTTATTTAGATTGTCTTTTCGCTGGTTTCATCTGTTGGAGCACTGTGGATCACAAAACAGCATGCAGCAACATGGCATGTTTCAATGCAACAGTGTCTTCTTTGTGCACCGGCTACTGACCCGCTCTTTCAATGGGTTTTATTTTTATGTTCTCAGGCCTTTATGATCAATAAGCTGTGCTACAGGAATGTTTTCATGTCCGCTACGATGGTAGCATTGTCAACAAAGTGACATTAATTTTTCACTACGCAAAAGTTTGGGCTAGGTAATAGATGCGGCTACTTAAAAAGTGTCCATTTGTGGCTAGTATGTAGAGTGAAATCCATTAAACGTACGTAAAAAATCACCACACCAGCCAATCAATGCTTTCTAATTGTCCTATTATTCACTAGCGTCGTCGCATTCACCCACGCTTCACTAAACTAACAACTTATAAACACAGTAAAATGATGGATGAATCTCTCTGATCCAGTTATTTAACGAGACACGTACTAGTAAACACTAATTACTTTAACTGCACGTGGCTACAGAACCACAGAATATCTATTTAGTAAAGCTTGCTTAGCTATACTACAGAGTAATGATCAGGGGCCTTACCATCAGCTCTTACAAACCATCATGTTTCAGAAACGTCAAAGTTTCAAGCTTGAAGTAACAATACTTCGATACAAATTTTACAGGTTCAAGGCGGAGGTGGAGGGACGAAATTGATGGCTACTTAAAGGACTGGTCACGGTAGCCCAAAACCGTGATGATTGGAAAGAAGGAAAGGAGGCCTTTGCCCTGCAGTGGGAAAAGCTCTTAATAATAATAATAAAATAATAATGGTACGAAGAGCTTGTAGTAAGGCCTCAGAACGGTCAACATTATGATAAACAGCTACGCTGCGTTTAGATAGAACAAGAATGCGTTCGAGCTCGCCTTTGTGAAGCAATAATTAACAGAAGCAGTTGAGTTTTTAAGCGTCCATAGCTATCTACTAAAGTGTAAAGCACATTAGGATTGACAGCTACCCTGCGTTTAGATGGGACGATATTGCTCACAAGAATTTGAAATAAACAAACAATCAAACCATGTAAGCGAACCCTTACTCTTAAAATGGTAGAAGATTGAGAGAAATCAGAAATAACTAGACAAGTATGAAACTTTCTACCATGACTCTCAAACTATGCTATGTATTTAATTGTAATTTGTAATTCAAATGTGGATAAAAGAAACTCAAACTATGCAAATGCCATGATTTCAGATAAGTAAAATGCAAAGATTTTAATCTTTGTATAAATAAATGGAACATGTAAGTAGAAAATGTACGAAAAGAACGTAAAGAAACGCACTGTAACTTTCACTGTAATTTGTTTGTTCGCTATAATAACTGTTTCTGAACCAGTACTTCAAATATTCTGTTTAATGATCTTTCAATTAAGAGTTATCTACTTTACTTACGAGTTTGCTGTACCACGCACGGTTAGTAAACGAATGATCTAGTGTGAGATCAATGAAGATAGATCGTATGTAAATTGGTAAGCTAAACTTATTTTAGTTCACTAGAAAAGACGGGTAGTATATAGAAAACTATCATACTTCTTAAATTCTAGGTATCTAGATAAACTCTAGGTAAGTCCTTTTAAAGTACATATTTCCCAGAGTTTTACTTGGCTGCCTATGTAGAAATCTCTGTAGATATCATTGGTTTCAAAATTTATTAATATTTTCTTTACAGTACCTACTTTAATACTCTTTTTCGAATAATTCTCCAAGCAATTAGATAGAACACAATGGAGCCATGTAAATTAAATTGTAGCCATAACTACGCATTACATAGGGGCTTAATAAATCATGCCAACACTTTGGTGTTGTGTCAATAAATGGAGATTAGTTTTAATTGAACTTTGAGCTTTTAAAACTTTTAAATTGATCTTAATTTTATGAGATAGGTAGGTATAATATAATATATTTTTAATAATAATTTGCAAAGCGACTTCAAGTCAGTTTGTATAATTGAACTAGTGCGTTCAATTATACAAACTGACTTGAAGGATCTCAGGAACTACTGGTTCGAATTGAAAAAATATTTTTGTGTTGGATAGTCCACTGATCGAGGAAGGCTATAGGCTATACCTACTTATAATATCACACTACAACCAACAGGAGCGGAGGATTAATGAAAAATGTTCCAAAAACGAAAAAAAAAACATTTTTTTTGCGTTTCCGTGCGTTAAGCAAGAACCATGTATTTATTTATTTTTTATGTTTGACAGAATTGTTCCTAAAGAGGAACAAACAAGATCTACAAAAAAAGTCCGCGTAACATAATTATGTCTGTCTTTTAAGGTTGACTCACTATTCTTTTTTATGGTAATCAAATTTTAGTAAGATTTATCCTCAAACTAACGCGGGTGATACCGCGGGGCACAGCTAGTCATATTATACTTACTTAGCTATGGCGAGTATGTTGTGTAAGTAACAGAGGACATGATTTGGTTACGGTGCATTAATATTAATGGGACTCGGCAATGGGCTGCTTAATCTGGAGGTCAATGAACTAAGCTCATGTCAACGCCATGTTCTAACTATTTTAACTAGTTACTTAATCTACGTGGTACTTAATTGCTTTTGTACTGAAATCATATTTAGCTTTCTATCTACTTTTATCTCTGTAGTCCGTATCTTCTACGTATCTTCTTTGACTGTCCTCACAGCTCAGTTGGTAGGTCTGCCTTCTGCGCTGTACGTTGTGGGTTCGATCCCCACCCAGGACAAACATTTGTGTGATGAACGCAGATGTTTGTTCTGTGTCTGGGTTTTATTATCTATTCTATGTAATGTATTTACTAAAAATAATTATGTACCTACCTATATAATTAATTTATCAACTATATGTACTTTTAAACTTACGCGATCTGAACACATTATTATTAGTATTAGACGGGTATTTATCGCGTTTAAATAACCTTATATTTTCCCGACGTTTCGACAGGTTTGCACGCTGTCGTGGTCACGGGTAGACTGTAATACCCGTCTAATAATACTAATAATAATTTATCAACTATCTGGTTAACATAGTACAAGCTTAGCTTAGTTTGTGCTTCTTTAAACGCGCTTACCTAAGTATTTACTGAAATTTGATATTACAGCATCTCTCAATGATTGTTGATCAAATACATCCTATCTTTGCCCCTGCGGCCTCCTTGATTCGTCCCTGTAGGTATATAGTTGAAATAAAACTAAATATTTTTCGCAATAAATAATAATCCTTTTAGTTTAATCAAAGAAACTTCACCGAAAACTTTAAACTAGGAACAACAAAATAGGTTGAAAGTGAACGCAGTTAATTTATGTGGTGCATTAGCGGATCAAAGAATAAGCAAAAAAAATAACAGATGAGACAGCGTTAAAAATGTACCTACACACGGGACGTTTGACTTAGGTTCCTTTGTAAGTTGTTCCTAATATAAGTACCTAGTGTAAAAAATATTGAGCTTAATGGCATTTCAACCCTGTCATCTTCGTTTGGAAGAATTGTTTTTTTTTTTTAATTCATTCTCCTTAAATTTTATCCGTAGCCGGAAAAAACATGGAAGCATTCTTTGAGCTAAAAAATGATCGCATAAAAATGCTGTGGTAGGCGGGGCTTATCAATTATGCCAAAAAATTATATCAAAAATTCACAAGCAGCACATATTATTATACACGTTACACGGCAATTTAAAACCAAAAATCGAGGGAATGAAGTCGACAAATCAATTTTTGGCAAATCCACGAAGGAGTTTCGATTTGTGAAGAGGCGTCAAGTTTCGCGGATATTTCCCTTGAACCCATAACCTATCATGAAATATCCAGCCAAATGCGAGTCAGGTCATCTCCAGTGAAGTGTTTCGTGAATAAATCAAACAAATCAATAAATTCATGGACAAACGGACAGACAGGAGCATCTAAGAACGATTCATGTCGAACTACGCCAGTTATAAACCAAATATAAACCAAAATATTTTCATTTTCGCCCGCGCATTGTCGTAAAAAAGAACATTCGTGGTGGAGTAGCGGCGTTAAACTGATTTATCTGGCGAGGTGTGAAGCAGTTAAACAAAAAGGCTTGTATTATGAGTATTATGACGCTTTCAGACATTTAAAATAAGTAGGTATAGTAGCCTTGTCTTTATGATTTACACTCACGAATAATTGTAAAAAACATCCTCCGGAAATTACGGGTTACGTTGGTAAAACGTTTTAAAACTGTTTATTATGATATTTTACTCTTTCGATTATTTTTAGCGCCAGATCTATTTCAAGTGAGATATCTCTTAACCTATCTGGTAAAACGCAAAGAAGAATAAAAATACATAGGTGGGCGATTTTCCTCAATTTGATATTTTACCGTTATTTTAAAAACAGATTTGGATCTGGATTTGGATTTGCATACAGACAAACATGCAGTGATCTCTATAGATGCACGTTTCAAGTAGGTAAGTAACTTAATTCGAATAAGAATTACGGGTCTTACCACAAGCTCTTCGGGCAATATCAAAGTAATATAACTTTGATATTTCGTACCATGACCTATAAAAATTGTAAAGAAGATGTGTAACTTCATGCTTGATATGTGACGTTTGATACATGATGGCTTGCAAGAGCTTGCGGTAAAGTCTCAGGCTTAAATAAAAATATTTAATATATTGTTGGACATTTCACACAACGCCATCTAGCCGCAAACTAAGCAAAGTTTGCTATAGGAACCAGATGGTTGATAGATTAATCATTATACTTTTTTTTTGTAAATACAAACATAGAATACAATATTAACACCCATACTCAGAACAAGCATCTGTGTTCTTCACACAAATGATTGAAAAAACTCCTGGGTGGGGATCGAACTCTCAACCTACTGCGCAGAAGGCAGAGCTACTACCAACTGAGCTGTGAAGACAGGTATACAACTGAATGAATATAACATAACCTTACCTGTTGATCGTGATAGCGACCATAGAGAGCAGCGACACCGCCTCGTTCCCGTAGAAGACGAAAGCAAACATCTGGCAGAGCCTGGGCCCCAGGCCCCAATGCTGCTGAATGTACCGGTTCGCGGTCAGAGGCAGGTTGATGGAGCAGAACAGGAGGTCCGATACGCAGAGCGAGAGGACAAACATTGTCGTCACGTGAGTGCGTAATTTCGGATGCATGAGGAGTGCGATCGTTGTCACTAGGTTACCTGGAGAAGATTGTCATCGTTATTTAAATAAATGAATACTTACATAAATAATACTGGACAATCTACACAGCATCATCTAGCCCCAAAGAAAGCTACTCAAAGCTTGTGTTATGGTTGCTAGATAACTGATATATTTAATACATTATATACATAGATAGATATGAAAAGATGAGGAGTAATAGGTTAGCGTGGTATGGGCATGTTATGAGAAGAGATGAATGCCATGTGACAAGGAGAGTGTTAGGTATGAATGTAGATAGATACAGGGGTAGAGGTAGACCAAAGAAAAGATGGATGGACTGTGTGAAAGATGACATGGGTAAGAAAGGAGTGAGTACTGAGATGACGAATGACAGAGGGAAAGCAGACCCCACATAACGTGGGATAAGGGCAGGAAGATGATGATATACATAGATAGATATATTTTATATTTTTATTATACATAGAAAACACCCAAATTATTTGGATGGTATTTTCTTCTTCTTTATCAATAGTAACTATTTATATCGATGCCCTTTATGGCATCTGTCTCTTTTGAGATCATTTGTTATTTTACCTTTTGAATTTTGCTTCGGGATTTTCTGCGATGCATTCCACTGTCAACTTTGTCGCTCTAGTTTAATATTTTTTTCGTGTTATTTTGTGTTTTTTTGTGTTTTTTTGTGTAATTTTGGTGGTTATATTTCCAATAAAGCGCGAGTTCTTGACGCGAGTGATATATGTGATTTAAAGTGGATTTGTAGTTCATTTCTAAATCCATCGGAGGAAATCCCGAGAATTTTGAACAAAACAGCAATCTTTTGTTTAAAATTGACTTGAAAATTTTACTGACTTTGTGTCATACTACCAAAGACATTCTATCTACTGACTTGCATACTACTAATTTAAACACATAGACATTGTCAAAATTGATTTTAAAAGAGGCAGATGCCATAAAAAAAGAAAAAGAAGAAAAGACTTTTGTTTTGTTAACTTTCAATTGCCTGCTACAGATGGATGAATACAAAACTGTTCATAAGCAATCATTCTTCGATTATTTCATTCTAGGAAACCAATTAAAAACTGAACTCCGATAGTAGCACTATTGAGTTTCTTTACAAGAAACAGGCGTACTATATCTAGACCATCCCGGAACTCAAATTATAAACACACTTCAAATTCAACATCCAATTGAATCACTATAAACGATGATTCAAATCTGGTTTGGATTAATGGAAAGTCATTTAGGAAAATAATGATTTTTTGACGAACGTTTAGATCTGTAGTTACGAGTAGGTATATTATGACCCGCCCGACAGACACTGCCTGGTAGATAGATTTTTATTATCACTGATAGATCACAATAGACTTGTCTTACAGCTCAGTTGGTAACTCTGCCTTCTGTGCTGTAAGTTATGAGTTCGATCCCCACCCAGGACTAACAGTTGTGTGATGAACACAGATGATTGTTCTGTGTCTGGTAAAGATTTAAATCTTTGGTGTCTGGGTGTTATTATGTATTCTATCTATATATGCATTTTCAATGTATTATATCTGGTTTCCATAGTAAAAGCTTTGCTTAGTTTGGGGCTAGATGGCGCTGTGTGAAATGTCCACCAATATTTATTTATTTATTAGTCTAGCTTACTTAGTCATTGATTTCTATAAAGTAGAGTTTACCAAATATGAATGTTGATAGAACCACTTCACGCGATAAAATTATGTTTGCTAACTGATTATTTTTATCAATATGATCCACCCAGCTTTACTTAAAGTAGTCAATATTAATATTTAATTTGTTTGGACTCATCGGGCGATGTCCTATTTCTTTTATCGGACTTCGCGTGACTTCGTTCGCTTAATGTTATTTTATACCCGAAAATAAATAAATGGGTTTTTGAGGTATGTACCTATGTATGCAAGTTTCTTTGGCCGTCTCTGTACACTAAACTAAAAAATGAGGTTCGTTAGATTTGTCTGCATCACTAATCACTAGGCTATACAATATGTAAAAAATGTAATATGGCGGCGGTAAAAATCTACTTAGGTATTTTGAATTACGTTCAGTCGGGTTTTAATTATTTGCAATATAGAGTAGGTACTTTATACAAACTCTCACCCCCTTAGAGGTAGAATTTTCAAAATCAGGTCTACGTGCTATAAGAAACACACACTACAAATTTTAAGTCTCTAGGATCAGTGGTTTAGGCTCTGCGTTGTCTGTCAATACGTCAGTCTGTCAGTCAGTCAGTCAGTCAGCCGCGACAAAGATTCTTATAGTATGACTAGTTTCCGCCCACGGCTTTGCCCACGTGGTACCTTGAAAAACAAAAACAAATCTATCCCACGGGAACCGTAAATTTTTCCAGGATAAAAAGTAAACTATGTGCTATTCCAGTTTAAAACCTATCTCTGTGCCAAATTTCATCTAGATCCGTGGCCGTTTCAGTGTGAAAGAGTAACAAACAAACATACCTACATAAAAACTTTCACGTTTATAATATTAGTAGGATTATAATTGAGCAGTGGTGTTTGATGAGATGATTCCAATAACTTCGTGTTTATTCGATAAAATACATCAATATTATTAAACCTTTTGGTTTTTACGTGCGTATGCAGTTTTCCGTGATCGAGTTATAAACATCGCTATAATTATACAAAATATTTTCAACACACAAAATTTCCATGGGTTTTTATTGCTTTAGGTTGCATTAGGTACACTTAAATAATGCAGATTTCATTTAAGAGTGAAATTACGAAAATCAATGGTTTTTAGGTACTTACCATTTAAAGAACCAGGAATCACAACTGTAAAGATGCTTGGTATCAAATTAAATGTCATATACCTAATCATCTCTGCAGGTAGCCAATAAAAACTGTTACAACGTTTTCATACACTTAAATGGTTTTACCATCGCAAGATGCGCCGAAAATGACTAAAAATGGGGTGTGGTTCGGTACCGCATATTATAACGTGGAAATTTACGTAACGTTCTTTTAACTTTGTCCACTTATCATTCTTTAGACTTCACTAGATGGAAAGACGCCCTTGTAAATGTTGCAGAGGCCGTTGGGTGCAGGCCGCGCAAGATCGATCGCTCTGGAAATCTATGGGGGAGGCCTATGTTCAGCGTTGGATATCATGCGGCTGATATGATAGTTCTTTTTGTTTAGTTGCATTTATCTGAACAATGTATTTTTATCCAAGTTCATTATCCCGGACGCAATAAAGTATTGCGTTGTTAGGTATTATAATTTATTCGGTATTGTTCTACGTATGTTTTCCATAAAGAAGCTTTAAAAATAACTTGTTTTATAAAAATAGCATCGGCATTTGTAAACAGCGGGTGTGAATGAAGTTATTATAGTGTATTTCAACCCGTGATTGTCGATTTCACCCAAGCCTGCCCTACGGAGCTGTTTCAAAATAACCTAACTCGGATTTTTATATGTTTAGATAATTTTGAGAGTTGCACTTCTTCTTCTTCTTCTTCTTCCTGCCCTTTTCTCACGCTATGTGTGGTCGCACAATACGTTTTCTTCCTCCATTTTCATCTATCATCCGTCATCTCAGTACTCACTCCTTTCTTACTCACATCATCTCTCACACACTAAAATAACTTGGTAGGTAGGTACTTATTAGAAGTTAACTCCCTAGCCGTCTAACCATAGACTAGATATTGTAAGTACTTATTAATAGACTAGGGGACTGGGTACTTGTTTGCCCTGTATAAGTTACAACTAATCTTATTGTTAAAGTTACCTTTGTAAACAGGCTTCCCGCGATACAGGCTTGCCTCGTGCGGGGGCCGCTAGTAATGTGTAGGTACCTATTTTCTGTTATTTGGCAAATAAATGATTTTGTATTTTTTGTATTTTTGTACGGTACTACTTACTCCGCAAAACGAAAACGATATAATCGGAACCGAATGTTCGCCGAATTCCGTCGAGAAAACAGTTGTTTCTTTATCAAATTCGAAATTTCGAGTCGTGGTGTTACGGTAGTTTTACGAAATTGATTTTCAAAAATAATGTCAGTTGTTTCATCGTGTAAATCAGGGGTCGGCAACCTTTTGACTGGCAAGGGCCACAAAGTGGCAAAATAAACTAAAGGCGGGCCGGGCCGCACTTGTAATATTAACCCTAGAAGCTCAAAATATGGCTCTCAAATGCTCATCTGTGAGACGAGAAGTATATTTATTTTTTCTTTAATTGACAATTGGAAAAGTTTGTTCGCATAAATTATAAGTGCTACCAAAAATTGTAATGAACTCGCGCTTCGCTCATTTGTTCGTTCGCGGTCAGAGCGAAGCGCGTTTTAAGGCTGGGTCCACACTATACAGTCGATCGTGGTTCGTTCATGCATTTATCTTGTTATTTAACTTATATAAAAAAACATTCACGGGCCGCAAGCTAGACGTCCGCGGGCCGCATGCGGCCCGCGGGCCGCGCGTTGCCGACCCCTGGTGTAAATGATAGTTGAAGGAAGTATCTTAGAATAGATTTTGAACGATTATAGCGGCGATATAATCTATTGTTTTTTTTTGACAGCGGGATGAGTTGACCGATTCAAAAATGCATAAGGTCAATCAACTCATCCCGCGTGATAAGTTGACAGTGGCTTCAGTTGACTAATGAGCCATATCTTTGATCGGTTTTGCACAGTAGACGGCCATGATGTGCAATAAAATAGGCTAACAGCGGATTTGAATGGATAAATTGTCATCACGCCCACCGCACATGGCACATTATAGCAAATAGTGCGCGCAAATCAATCCAACTGTCAATCTATCGCCGACCACGACCGAACGACTCTAGGGGTTGAATTGAACACATGGCTATCTGTATTGTTGCGCTCGAAAAGTTATTGTTTATCCAACATCCACTGTGTAGTACTTTTAGATTTTCGTTGTAGAAAGAGGACAATAATGTAGGTACTACTTAGATATAAGCAAATTATAAAATCTTAAATCAAATAATAAAATCATGTTTATTTTCAATTATTTTATGTTAAAAAACAGAATAAAAAACCACTTGTTTTTAAGTTAAAAAAAAAGAAATATAATCTAATATATTATATATTTCTTTCTTTAACATAAAAACAAGTGGTTTTTTAATCTACTTAAATTAATACTTAAACATTCTAATTATTTCATTATGGTTTTAATAAGACTTTTTATGTTAGCATAAAATAGTAGCGTAGACTTTGACTATCAAAATCCTTATTAAAAAAAAATCGCGATATTAAATTAAATCTCAATGCATTTTGCACCACTGTCGTAGGCAAACAAAATGTTGACAATGTGTATATTAGTTGTGTCACTTCTGCACCTTGCATACATAATCTACAGTCAGCCGGCGGACATCCCTATTCGACTAATTGCTTTCGATACTGTAAATAGGGTGGTGCCTATTATGTCGATAAATGGAATTGATGTAGGAATTTATGTGTTGAGGGATAGATATTTTCTTAATTGTTTAGGTATAGTTTTGACTGGCCTCACAGTTGTGGTTCTGCCTTCTGCGCTGGTTGTGGGTTCGATCCTCACCCAGGACAAACATTTGTGTGATGAACACAGATGTTTGTTTTGTGTCTGGGTTTTATTATGTAATCTATGTACTTATGTATTTACCAAAAAAAGTATATTATTATACAATTATCTGGTTCTCATAGTTCAGGGCTAGATGGCGTTGTGTGAAAATCATAGAATGTGACAATAGGATGAGTTGACAGATTCAAAAATTAATTAGGTAAACTTATCCCGCGGATGAGTTGACAGCGGCCTCAGTTGACTAAAGACCCGAAATGTCCACCAAGTTGCTACTTTCTACATAACTTTATCTTACCTAGCAGGGCCGAGCCCCTATGTGCGAAGTGTGCGGCGCACACAGGCGCCAAGACAATAGAGGCGCCGCCATCGAAATTATTTTTGATATACTTACACATAACCTAAAAAATTTACACCACTTTTATAGACCAAATTTAAAATGTTTGCCGTATCAGGCGACACATAGGCGCTGTGGGGGGTCGGCGCGGCCCTGTTACCTAGCAGTTGTTTACATTATAATGTTTAAATAATTGTCGTATAACAAATGATTTAAAAATAATTTTGACCGAAATATCGAAATATTGTCTATTGACCTTAAGAAAACTACTTTTTCAAAGTCGTTTCATCTCAATCCCTAAATTTATTCTTATTCATTGCCCTTCGAAATGCCCTTTTATATCCTCCCTAAGCAGGATTGAGTCACGGAGCGCGAACACTCAATAGGGCCTTTATTCAAAGGGTGCTTTTACGGCCATTTTACTGCACGTTTCTAATGTAGGAGATCTTTCGTGTTGAGAAAGTGATATGAGATTGTTTTTATGATGATAGCGGATGTGGTTTGGTGAAAGGAACTTTTAAATACAGAATAATGTAAGTAGGTACTCTCATTTTGTAGAACTTCAACGGAATAGAGAACACTGATTGGTTGGTAATTTTATCGATAAAAACAAAAAATAATCATCACTATAACATAAGATCTATATTTGAGACAAAAGTAGCATACTATGTCTAGGATTATAATCTATCTTCTTGACGAATTTCATTACGATCCATTCAGCCGTTTAGTCGTGAAAAGGTTACTTTCGTATTTATAAAAATAATTAATATTTTTGAAATAGCTGGATAGTTTCATTATTATTGGTCGTGAAATAGTGCTTGACGTAGATAGTTTAGTAGATACCACGAAAATATCGATAAATCTAAAAAAGGTAAGAACCTACTATAGAAATAAATTTAGTTCTAAATTAAAAAAAAATAATTTAAACATCGAACACTGACTAGTGATGGGCATGGCTTGTTTGTTTACACAGCTGGTATGAGCGCGTTGTATCGAGTTGGTAACAAATCGTTTGATGTGCGATTACGGCTGGCACTTAGCGTTTGTGGCGTTTCATGTAAAGTGACCGATTATTGAACGCTTTCTAGTGATAGCGCTTAAGATTGCGGACAAGTCATTCATTAGTCATACGAGTGTTAAATACATCGATGTAAATATTACTAAAGTAACGTCAAATAGGTATTACTCATTAACGGACGTAACCACACTGTCTTTTGACGTTCAGTCAGTCAGTTCGTCAGCACACTACAGCAAAGATACAGAGACACACATTGAAGCCGATTCGATAATTGATTTTTGTTGTTTTATTGAAGCAGTTGTGATTCCTTAACTAAAAATTATTCATTTTTGTAAATACACTCTTAAATACACTGTATTTATTTCCATAGAAGAAGAAAGTCAACAAGTGTTAATAGGTAACAACGCATCGATAGCGCGCTCTTGTGTACAAATTTAGCCCCGCCATCTAGCTATAAAATGTAGTGCTTACTAAAAGATTTGATGTCAAAAATAAAATAACGTACCTAGGTACCTATACCATCTCTCAACTTAGTCAACCTATAATACCTACCTACTTTAACTGTAGTACCTATAAATAAACCATTCGAATCGATGATTACCTCTTTTACTCCCAACCTATCTTAGTTTTTACCTAGCTACTATTTACTAGATGACTACCTAAGTACTTACGTTATAAAGTTCATTGATCGCTTGATATTAGAGATCAATAGAAATGTTAGTTTACTTCTGTTTTTATTACGATGCGTCGTAAAATCTCGCAGGATCACACAGAGAACACGTACTGCATGCACCTGGCCTCTCATGCATGCTGCATTACTCATATTATTTACCTACGTAAAGCAATTCATAACAAGAAAATTCTTAATAATAATAATAATAATAATAATAAAAGCCTTTATTCGCTGATCATAATTAACATAAGTGTGCCTACAGCTATATTTCAGCAACCAGTTCTTGATCAGGTTGTCCCTCGACATAGGCCTCCCCTAATTTCTTCCACTTTTCCCTATCTTGTGCTAATTGCCTCCATCCTTTCGGTAAATCGTCTTCCCATCTTTTTATCTGACGTCCTTTTTGTCTTTTTGTCATTTCTAGGGTACCACTCCACAACTGCTTTTGTCCATTTTTCCTTTTGTGTTCTCATAATGTGACCAGTCCAGTTCCATTTCAGTTTCTTTATTTTTTGTATTATGTCATCAACCTTCGTCTTTTTTCTTATTTTTGAAGTAGTCCACCTGTCTATTAACCTTATATTCAGCATGCTTCGCTCCATACTGCGTTGACAGACAATAAGTTTCTGATTGTTTTTTATCGAAGCAGGCCAAGTTTGACACCCATATGTAAGACACGGGAGAATACTCGTGTTAAATAGTTTGCTTTTTACCGATATTGGGATTGAATTGTTTTTAAAAAAATTTTAAGAAAATTCTTACCTACACAAAACTAACCTAAAATTAACACCTACTATCAATAAAAAAAGATTAAATAAATAATAATTAAATATCGATGGACATTTCACACAACACCATCTAGCCACTAACTAAGCAAAGCTACTGTACTATGGGATGCAGATGGTTGATAGATTAATTGTATACCTACCTGCTTACTAGCTTTTTTTATTGTTTTTTTTTGTTAATACATAATAGGTAGATACATAACGACACCGGAAGTATCAATTAACGTAAGGGACATTTTATCGAAAATAATAATAATAATAATAATAATAATAATAATAATAATAATGCTGGACACTATCACACAGCATCATCTAGCCCCAAACTAAGCAGAGCTTGTATTATGGGAACCACATGACTGATAAACTACATAGATATACTTTTTTTTTTTTTTGTAAATACATACATATTATACATAGAAAACACCCAGACCTGAGACAAATATCTGCAAATAATGCAAACATTTGTCCCACGGCGGGAATCGAACCCGCAACCTTCTGCGTCTCAGGCGGACCTTCGCCCGCTGCGCCACAGAGGCCGTCAATGAGTTGAATATGCAGTTCTATCTAAAATTTTCTGCTCTATCGACTGGTATACTTGAAATTTCGATATCTTTAAAAAAATGTCCCTTACATTACAAATTTTCAGAAGTTCTAAACAGAAAATTATCTAAAATTGTAACGTAACAAACTAGTCAAGTGAAGTTTTTTATCTCAATTAATGTATGTCTCAATAATTAAATACTTTGACCCTTACACTAAAATCACTTGCTTTGATGTAACGCGGCTTTTTCAATGTTGTCCTTTACGTTGATATGCCTTTGGATTATTTTATTTTATTAGTACCTGGATGACCTGGTTTTTTTGGTAACTCGTATTTTTTGGAAATTATATTTTGATACGAATTATTTCTGATGAATTATCAATAATATTTTTCGATTTTAACGCCATCAAGTAGCTTTAGTGTTGCTGTGTTGGCAAAACAGTTTAGTTGTTGTTTAGGCTCTAGACATGGTCAATCACGATTGATTGGATCACTTTGATTCGATCGCAACCCATACGCAAGTGATTCGATCACGAATTTATATGTGATTCGATCACTTTTGACCCGCCTTACTGCCGAGTTCCGTGTGTTGCGGGGAGGTACCATGTCGGTGCGATCAGAATGTATTTATATATCGTAAAGATTACTCTTACAAGAGTACTACAAGAATCTCCTTCTTTCGCATGCAGTCAGGCACGGTCGTTAGTCTCTTTCTAATAGGTTGAAACCTGTAAAACCCGTTTGTTTGCTCGACTAGCTTGCAAAGCTCGCGCGCGACCCAATCGATTGCCGATTATCCTAACCTGTAACCTGCGCCCGCGACCTGCAAGACCTGCAAGTCAAGGGACCCATGGGTACAACGAATACATCTGTATCTTAGATTACCCGCATGGGTCAATTCATCGAATCTTTGTAACCTGATCACATAGCCGATGGTCATGATCTACCCGGGTCGCACTAAATAATCGATTGACATCGGTCTAAATGGCCCTAGTTGCCAAAGTTAAAATAAAAACAGTACTACTCGCCAAAAGATGACAATATTAGTATTTTAATGATATTGTAGCAGTTTTTCATTGTCTGAAAACACAAATAAAATGACGTTTTAGATTTATTGCCCTCAAAACTCCCTGCATAGTAAATTTCATGAAAATCGTTGAAGCCGTTTCCGAGAATCAATTTTAAAAAGTGAAAATTGCTGGTGTTTCTTTAGTAAATCGTGTTTCTTAGAAATGGTTTTAGATATGGATTATTACTGATGAAATATGAATAATATTTATCGATCTTAACGCCATCTATGGTTGCTATGTCGGTAAAACAGTTTAGTTGTTGTTTAAGCTGATCGCTAATCCTGTTCGGTTACGATTGATTGGATCACTTCGATTCGATCTCAATCCATACGCGAGTGATTCAATCATTTTTGACGAAATGCACACGAAATGATCGATTGACAGAGTTCTAGATGGACCTTGTTGCCAAAGTTTAAAAAAAATAACAAATAAAAATAGTATTACTTCTCGCCAATAGATGTAAGTATTAGTATTCTAAAGTTTTTATTGCCTGAAAACACTGATAAAACGATGTTTTCTTACCTAGCTAGATCGATTTATCGCTCCCGAAATATCTGCATACTAAATTTCATCAGAATCGTTGGAGCCGTTTCCGAGATTCAGATTCTTGTAAACATAATTATATACAAGAACTAGCTGTCCCGCTCGCGACTTTGTTCACTTAAAGTATATAAACCGAATTTCAAACAAATCGCACCACCCGTTAAAAAGTTCCCATACAAACATTGACCCCACATTTGACCCCTTTTTGAAGGTTATATTGAAAAATCCTGAAACACGTGTTCGTTCATTTTTCATTTACAGTGCACAAACAAAGTTTCATGAAAGCGATTTTCATGCGTTAAAAAGTTTCATACAAATGTTTTCACCCTTTTTCACCCCCTTAGAGGTGGAATTTCCAAAAATCCCGCCTTAGTGAGTGGTTTTGTTATAAAAGGAAACCACCTTCCAAATTTCAGCTTTCTAGCTTCAGCGGTTCCCGCTGGGCGATGATGAATCAGTCAGTCAGTCAGTCAGGTTAAGCTCTTATATAGATTGCTCGTTTATAAGTAGGTATAAGATTAATAAGATGTTACAATATGGTTTTATTTGGCGTAATGTTACAAGTAGGTAGGCACTGTTCTCTAAGTCGATTAAAATAAGGTTGATATTGCAAGGTTCTTGTTTACTTACAGCAAATTTAAAACTAGTCATAGACCCTTACGTCGAACCTACAACCTACAGCGCAGAAGGCAGAGCTACTACGAACTAAGCTGTGAGGACAGACAGTGACAGTAGTGACAGGACAGATTGGGAACAACACCCTTTTCTTTCCTAACACTAACCAAGGAAAGTTCGTGTTGATACAACAACTGATAGTACGTAATGAAACTTCACAGAATGTGATGTTTGGTTGATATGACACGTTGTTTACACAATATGACATACAATAAACAAACTGGGCTTCAACGCGTTCTTCGAATAGTTAGCGGCGTGCGCCGTTAATCGATCAGCGATAATAATCGATACGGTAAACAAATAAATTCATATTACAGCAGGTTTATACAACACATGTTTTTATAATCGGTTGACTAAAATATGTCGTCAGTACAACGATTTGTTAGATAACAACAGGTGCGATTGTGGCTCTTTAGTCAACTGAGGCCGCTGTCAACTTATCTCGCGGGATGAGTTGACCTAATGCATTTTTGAATCGGTCAACTCATCCCGCTGTCAAAAAGTAACAAAAAGGAATTGATATCTTCAAGAAGAAGTAATGTAAAAAAAAGATAAATAAATAAAAAATGACATCTTTAGTAGCTATTCTTGAAAAGAATGGTTCTTAACAAATATGATACATTTTAATATTATTTATCTTACCTATATATATAAAAATGAATTGCTGTTCGTTAGTCTCGCTAAAACTCGAGAACGGCTAAACGGATTTATCTTATCTTGGTCTTGAAATGTTCGTGGAGGTCTAGGGAAGGTTTAAAAGGTAAGAAAAATTCGAATAACTGCCGGGAAAACCCTAAAAATAGCCCTTTCTATTACCCATACAAACGTTTTCTAAATAAGTACGAAGTCTGCCGGGTCAGCTAGTTTTGTAAAATTTCGTGTATTTTTACACAGGAGCTTTCACTGCCTAAAATAATAATAATTATGATAATGTGTAGGTTATGTAAGTTCCTACACATACTTTGGAGTGCTGTGTAGCTAATAAACTTTGTTAAATGAATCATGATAATGATTCTACGACCTTATTCTGTTTGGTGTGCCATATCTTAGTCTATACCTACATAATTATAATAAAATCTTTCTTTATCTTTGCGTTTGTGCACGCTAATTTTACCTTTTTTTAATAATAATCCTTTGGAGTAGATTGGGAACTAATGTTCGAGATTCTTATCTTTTTTGAACAAAAGAATGGAGTAGGTACTTTGGGAATAAGCCATCTCCACAACGGCTGAACCAAATCGAATGCACTTTTCACTAATGTATTGAGATAAGCTTGGATTAAAACTTAGGCATTAATTCATCGAAATCGGTTGACAAATAAAAGACATAAAAATTTGATATATTTGATGAAAAACTTTATCTATTCGTACAGCCCCAGTTACAGTAGGTCTAGGTCTACCATGAGTTTTCACAATCTACACTCGCTAGCGACTGTAGTTAATTTTTTTTATGAAAATTATGTAAGTTGTAGGTACCTATACCTACCTACCTACATCGCCTCTAGCGGTAAATATAGTAGTGGACTCAACAAGTAGGCAAGTATAGAATAGATAAATAAATAAATATTCGTACAGTAGGTCTACCATGAGTTGTCACATTTAGATTAGCTGACGTTACTACAGTAGTAATAGTACGTTACTATGACATTTGTCAAAACTGTTACTCATGGTACTAAATTGTAAGCAAATTATGAGCGCAAACTACAGTCGCTGTAGTACGCTGTGACGTAGGATAGTTAGCTACGTGAGGTTTTAGTACCCAACTATCCGCTAGAGGCGCTGTAGGCAAGTTTTCATACATTTTTTTAACTTCAGTCGCTAGCGTGTGTAGATTGTGAAAACTCATGGTAGACCTACTGTCCATAAAAGGTAAACTTACCTACTACACCGACGACACTAAAAATACATGCGCACACGGCGGCAAATACCGTCGCTTCCGTCGGATAAAACGTCGCATTTTGCACTTCCATCTTCGTAACGTTTTCGTACAACGACCAATTGTCATACATTTTGCAATCGGTTCACTCACTTCACGAAAATATCACTTTCAATTTGGTACTTTGCTTTGTCATTTTCACAGGCTCAACAGACCAAATGTTTTAATTATTTCACAACTATAAATAACTCGAACGCCGCATGGTTATAATCTGCAACAAAAGGAGATGTGGGTTAGGTATATTTTTACTTATGTCAGTTGCGTAGTGGACACGTGGGTTAAGTCATTATTACAAAAATAAACCTGGTTATTATCTTTTGTTTTTGCAAAGTAGGTACCTAGTCTTATTAGGATATCTCAAGGTACGCGCCTAATTTGGATTAGGTATTGGCGCGTGCGAAGGCTCAAACAAAAAAGCTAAAGTATTACATGAAATATTAAAAAACGTAATCACGACTATAATCCCCAGGCTCGGTAGATATCTCCTCAAATCTCTAGGTACTTTAGATTTTTGAGGATATCTAAAGAGGGCAGAGGCACGTCCAAACATTATATTTGACACATGCCCACATTTTGCACAGTGCTAGTACTACACAATCCAGTGCTCAATATTATGTTGACTAGCTTCCGCCCACAGCTTCGCCCGCGTGGTGCCTTGAGAAACAAAAACATGTCTATCCCACGGAAAAAGTACATTTGTCCGGGATAAAAAGTAGCCTATGTGCTATTAGAGAATTTAATCAATATCTGTGCCAAATTTCATCAAGATCCGTTTAGACGTTTCAACGTGAAAGAGTAACAAACATACATCCATACATTCTTACAAACTTTCGCGTTTTCAATATTAGTATAGTAGGATTCTTATTTCACTGTGTTTACGAAAGGACAAAGACTAATTTGCATGACAGTTTGCTGAATCCAGAACAAAAATAAAGTCAAAGTTCTTGCGATGATGAAAGAATCAGATACGATTCAAAACCCTACCGAAAGGGTAACGATATAAGACTGAACTAAAATCTCTGCGACGGTTTTCTACGTAATAAGAACAACAAGACACATGTCTGTGTGTAATTTATTTTCTCTTCTGATTTATGAGTTGATGAAGCGCATTTCCTGTTGCAGAGCAAAACATTCAGATATTTTATTATTTTATTTTATTGCATTATACATAAAAATACTTACTCGTACCTATACATTTTACTTCTTTGACAATGGCATAATTCATTATAACGTCGCTTAATATTATCAGCAATAATGACATTTTCGTATGTAAGTACCTAAGTAATAATATGCTTGTTCCTTAGTAATAGAGTATATTTTCTTACCATAAAAATATTATTTTTTTTCTTTCATAAGAACCTTCTTACAAAAACAAACAACAAAAAAGAATTAACGAAATTAGTACCGCCGTTCACGCGTGATACCGTGACCAAGGGAAATAAGGATTCATTTTTATATAATAATACTTTGGACCGTACATAAAAGTTAGATACTTCCTGAATCAGAAGTGGATTGTAAAGCTGTACATTTTCATACAAAAAGCAATAACTTTTTGCTCCCCTTAAACTTAGGCCGATATTTATAATTTTTGGAAATGTTGTACAAACTACGAAAAACTAGGTTTGTACGTTTTTATTTTAAAGAAATATTGCTTAACATAAAAGTTATTAGCATATTTTATCCATAATATGGATGTTTAGATCCTAGAACTTTCATGTGTTAAGCAAAAAAAAAAACGTACAAACCTAGTTTTTCGTAGTTTGTAGGTACAACATTTCCCAAAATTATAATTATTGGATTAAGTTTAAGGGGAGCAAAAAGTTATCGCTTTTTGTATGAAAATGTACAGCTTCACAATACTCTTAAGAAAGATCAAGAAAGAAATAATCTTTGAACTGTTTGAGGCAAAGTAACTGTATGATCTTTATGTTGAATAGTTACGCAGCCAGCGAGTGAAAGCATTGGCATGAGTTTACATGATTTAAGATGGATCACGCTCTATGGGAGGCATAAATTTCTGCTTCCACTGGCATAGTTAGTTACAATTAGCACTTACTCTACATCCGTTAGATGAGACTATCCTCAGTTAACGCGTCGTTGGTTTGTGTAAAAAGTTTGGTTTGTTAATGACTGTTAAAGTGTTCGGACATTTTTTTGAGGGTATCCATTTAACAGCTCAGTGTGTTCGAGATTGTTAGGATTTGAGAATCAAGTTAATATTTGTTAGGTACCTACTAGAGAGTACACTACAAACTACACGTTCCATTATTATGAAATCACTAGCTTCCACCCACGGCTTTGCCCGCGTGGTACCTTGAAAAACAGAAACAAATAAGAACAACATAACTAGAAATAACAAGAACATTTCCAAAAATTATAAATACTGGACTAAGTTAAAGGGGAGCAAAACGTTATCGCTTTTTGTATGAAAATTTACAGCTTCACAACCCTCTTAAGAACACAACATCTCTTGTTTTTCTTGCTCGTTTTAGTTGACGGATGATTCATATCGGCTGATTCTTTCGATTTCACTTTCCCAATTCCCATCCTTATAACATAACTACAAAGGCCTAAATTCCTCAACGCAAATGTTCTTCTCGGAACGCATAAGGATGCAAAATAATCGATACCTACTACTAGCTCTCGCTACTTAAGAGGGTGCATCATTAACCGTTCGATTATGCTACTCGATTAAGAGCAGTTTGTATTCGGAATCGATAGCAAGGCACGAGTGAGCTACACAAGTATCAAACAATCATGGCCTTCGGTTGGCAGAACTGAATTTAAAATCCTACTATCCTACTAATATTATAATGCGAAAGTTTGTAAGAATTTATGGATGTACATATGTTTGTTACTTTTTCACGCTGAAACGCCTGAACGGATCTGAATGAAATTTGGCACAGATATCGATTATAGTCTGGAATAGCACATGCTACTTTTTATCCCGGAAAAATGTACGGTTGGTTCCCGTGGGATAGATTTGGTTGTTTTTCAAGGTACCACGCGGGCGAAGCCGTGGTCGGAAGCTAGTAAGTAGGTACATTATAATAGCTTCTAATTTCATTCTTGACCACGAACGAGCTCATTGGTCGAGAAAGTGTCAAGATAAAGATTCATAAAGTAACGTGTGACATCTTTATTGTAATTGAATTTTAATTGAATTTATGAAATAGTAATAATTAATAATAAGTACCTCAAGTCAAGAAAATTTAATATGGAATGGAGCAAACTCAACTTTTTGCAAATTATGTATAGGCATATTATACTTTTATGTCTACCTACCTATATTTATAGATATTTTTCAAATTAGTTACTATTCTAGCATTCATTAAGTACTTAGGTACCTACCTACATTTATAAAAATATGCGTGACAAGAGCGTTACGAAAAGTGTGATCAGGCGAGGCGAACAGAAGTTGAGAGGGAGTTAAAGGTTAGTGAAGATAGAAAGAGAGAGAATTACGTTTCGTATATAACTGCAGGGGCTAGAGAGAGAAGTGCGAGCACACATTTTCTTTCTCTCTTTCTCTCATAGCCAGTTAGTGCAGGCCTAAGATAGATCGAGCTAAAGAAGTTTTACTTCAGTCGTGTGGTCTAAAACACACTCTTTTTTTAAATCAGACCGACGCCATTGCATCAAAGATGAATAGGAAGAAATAAAGTGTTGCACTATACATTTGGTTGAATAATATAATATTAAGTGTTGCCATATATTTTCTGTGCAGCAGTAGATACCTACCGCTTGGCAGTCATCGATAGTGTCTGATACTGATAGTAGTCAAAGTTACAATACGAGCGTCGTAAAATGATAGGTTTATATCACGGCTATTTGCAAATGTCTATCTGGAAGTTTATGGGTCACACTCACGCGGCTCATGATAAATATGAGTCTGCTGTCATAATATGAGAAGTAGGCACGCCAATTTTGAGGTGATATCCTTGCATGATACGTGAGTCTGTTACTCTGATGACCATTGTAACCTCAACTTTATATCTTGACCTGTTTTGTTAGTAGGGGAAGGTGTTCTAAAATGATCCCTGGGGGTAAAACGATCACTGGTTGATTTACCGACTTAGAGGCGTCTTCTAGTATTTTTTTAAGTGAACCTCGTGTTCCCAAGGCTGAGCCATGCATTCTCAGTTAGTGTCATGGCGGCAGTGACAGTGGAAAAGTTTTAAGGACAAATTGTTTAAAATTTCTGTGCTCAATGTAAAGTAAGCCATTATTTGACTTTACATAGTTTTAGTACACGTACATTTTATGTGGTAGTTGTGTTTTCCTCAGTTTCTATTGTCATTCAGCAATGGAATGAACCTTTTATTATTACGGCATTTAAAACTCATAGATTGTATTTTATTGTTTTGCGTAAATAAGGCATCGGGGGTAAAATGATCCCTGGGTGGTGTAGGTAAAATGATCCCGGGATCATTTTACCCCCGGTTTTGGTGTGGATGGATGGGTAAATGATCCTTCGATGTTTTCAATTAACTTTGTACAGGGTGGGGCACGAATCGTGACTTTGAATTATGACGCGTATTAAGCTAGTTATCAGCAACAATATAAAACATTTTGTAAAAGAATTTAACAAATATTTCCTTAATAATAAAATTTTGTTTTGTTGTTGATAACTAGCTCAACACGTTTATTAATTTAAAGTCGTTATTTGTGTCCCATCATTTTTTATTTTGCTGATTTTTTTTCTAGTTGAGGCTTTTGAAAAAACTCCATAATTATTTAACGTTTTATTTCTAATTTAAAACCCTAAGTAATGGGGTAAAAAGATCCGGGGATCATATTACCCCATTGGGGTAAAATGATCCCGGGATCATTTTGCCCCTATATTTTTCAAAGTGACTTTTTAGTAGACCTCCACAAAAACCTAAATAAATAACTTTCTATCAGCTTTATGCTGTAAAATGCGAAACAAAATTTGTAGCTTGATATTATCGGTAACCTTTAAACACTTTAAGTCAAATAAAAAGCAATAAACATTCGAGTTACAGCAGTTTTCCCTTAGGGAGATCATTTTAAACCACCTTCCCCTATCAATCATATACCTAATGCTATTTTATACTGAGTATCCATCGAAATAGTTCAATGATGTTTATAGCCATGCTCATATTGATGTTACCTGGGCCTTTCTACTCAACGGTTTCGCCATTGTTCTCACTTTCGTCAACAATTTTGTTTATCTCGTAAAATATTAGTTTAATTTTAAATTTAGGTACCCTTCGTGAAATTACTTAATATTAATTACAACCATTGTTATAACGCTCTATCTTCATGCTAGCTTGAAAGACGAGCTCTAAAATCAAGGTTAAAAAAGTTTTTAATATAACGGTAAATATCAAATTGAGCAGAAACGACCCACCTACTGTTTATTCAGAATTGAGTTACATTGACCTATCAACCACAAACAAAGAAATGTTATTCAAACACGTTAATGACAGCTGTCAATATAATTTCATCGAGTAATGTGTGTTTGTTTGGTCACATCACTAATTCGCTAAGAGCTCAACAATCGATAGTAGGCCGTCACTATGTGATAACTGCGCGCCAAAATGGGCCTAAATGACATTGACGTGCGTAATTTGATAACAGTCGAATTTTGATGGGTTTATTAATTAATCTACCTTCTGTTTACAAAAACTAGTTTGCTATCCACACGCTACGCTACTAGAGCAAATATTTTTTATTAAAAAAAATATGATCACGACTGTAATTCTTAGGCTCAGTAGATATCTCGTCAAATCTCTAGTTACTTCGATCTTTTGAGGATATCTAAAGAGTGTTAAGTACCTACCTATGATTCTATATAAGTCGAATACATTAATTAATTAGATTATTGGATAATATTAGATCACCGCACTTTAAAATACGACCATACTAGTGACAAACTGCCGTGTCTCAGTTCAGTACCGAAAACGCGTGACAATTTGACAGATTTTCAAGGGACGTGAAAAAGTAGGCGTGTTTCGGGCACAGTCACGGTAAAATATCACAAGTGTGGACGGACACTTAGAAGTCAGATCTTACACTAAACTGCCGTTACCATCTCTCCGTACCGTAACAAACACGCGTGACAATTTGACAGATTTTCAAGGGACGTGAAAAAGTCGGCGTGTTTCGCGGACACAGTCACGGTAAAATGTCACAAGTGTGGACGGACACTTAGGAGTCAGATCTAACACCCTCAACAAACTTCCCTTTTCCTTCCCCATTCGTTTACCGCCGGCTCGAACAGTAAATCAATGGATATCGGGCAAACAGAACGGTCTGGCAGTTTGGACATGCGGACGTTATGGAAGGCCATACCTACCAGCGGAATGTCAATTTAGAGCCAGAGCACACTAGCTAATTTTAGAGTTGGTACACATTAGGCGTTTTGAAGCGCGCGCTTTGGTAACGCGCGTTTTGATAACCAGTAGTTCTTATCTAGGTGTACACATGCAAGCGCGCGTTGCTGATCAAACGCCGTGCTAATCGCGCTGTATGTACGCTACCAACGCGCGCCTAACGCAACGCCAAGCGCCTAATGTGTACGTGGTCTTAGCATCGGCGATCGGCGTTTCTGCGACTGTTTCGATGCTGCCTCGCGTTTTGGCGACTCTACGTTCGGACGCTGAATCGCGCCTCCGAAAAGCGATTCAGACCACGTACACATTATAGGCGCTTGGCGTTGCGTTAGGCGCGCGTTGGTAGCGTAAATACAGCGCGCTTAGCACGGCGTTTGATCAGAAACGCGCGCTTGCATGTGTACACCTAGATAAGAACTACTGGTTCTCAAAACGCGCGTTACCAAAGCGCGCGCTTCAAAACGCCTAATGTGTACCAGCTCTCAAGCTATGCGACCACCTTTCAGCATCGTACGCACTTGTGTGACTTTCTATACAAAGAATATTACATACAATCCGTATGATGCGATGCGTCCGATGCGTACGATGTCGAAAGGCTTAGCCTTAATCGCTTAATCGTTTTAGTGTGTGGTGTGGATCGTTTGGTCGCCGTTTTAGCTTCTAAAAAGCGACTAAGTCCCCGATCGCCGATGCTAAAAGTAGCTAGTGTGCTGTGACTCTTAGTCAATACAATAGATGTAGGTGTATGACGTAAGTATAGACCGAAAATTTACCTTTATCCCTATAATAATGTGCTTTTAGAGTCAGCGATATATTTTGCCTGATTGATTATTGTTCGTTTTATATTGTTTATCATATTTATGACGTTATGGAAGGCAACACCGGTGAAATGTCAATTTAGTCAATAGATAATTTAAGTGTATGACGTAAGTATAAACCAAAAGTTTACCTTTATCCTTAAATAATGTGCTCATAGAGCCAGCGATATTTTGCCTAATTAAAAACGTTTTAAATTGTTATTGAAATCGTATTCATGATATTTTGTACATTAAATTACCTCATAGTTAACAAAACTCGGTACCTTACTTTTTTCTCTCTGACTCTCATCTCCTTATGCTATTCTCAATAAAAAATTTACTAAAAATCGTTCATGCACAAATTTTGCTCCGTTACAGTTTTAATATAAGTAGTAGGTATAGGTACAAGGTAGTATAGGTAGACGTGATAATTTTATCGATACGTTTCAAAAACGATCTTAGCCCGTCACTAAAACTCTTCTTTTTCTATGGTATTTGAGATCAATTTTGCCAGTATCTAGTGTTTAAATTAGTAGTATTGTCACAAAGCCAAAGAAAATTGTCAAGTCGATTTTGAACTAAAATAAAGATGGCTGTTTTGTTTAAAATTCTCGGGATTTCCTCCGATCTATTTAGAAAGGAACTATTCACTTTTATTACACATTTTACCGTATTAAGAACTCGGGCTTTATTGGAAAAATAACCAACAATATAACACAATAAAAATCAAAATAACACAAGAAAAAATATAAAAATTAGAGCGACAAAATTGACAGTCGAATGCATCGTAGAAAATCTCGTCACTATGACTCAAAATCTTGTCACTATGACTCAAAAGCTGCGATCATTGCCGACATTTGAATCATTCCTTACTCCTACACCATGATAACGTCATCGTTGGGGGGTCCTGAATCATTGGGGGAGATACGGCAAGGTTGTACGTTGGTCATAGGGAACTATATTTAGCTTAAACAATACTAAGTACATATTTACCTAGGTACTTCAATAATGTTTAATGCCACGAGATACTACGCGGTATAGCGCACGTACATTTTTTTAACAGAAATATTAATACATACGTATGTACATAGGTACAACCTACAATATAAATACACAATATACAATTATATACTATACTAGCTTCTGCCAGCGGCTTTGCCCGCGTGAAAAACAAAAACAATCAATCCCGTGGGAACCGTAATTTTTTTCGGGATAAAATGTAGCCTATGTGTTATTCCAGACCCTAATATATATCTGTGCCAAATTTTATTCAGATCCGTTCAGCCTTTTTAGCGTGAAAGAGTAACAAACATACATTCATCCATCCATACATTCTTACAAACTTTCGCGTTTATAATATTAGTAGGATATGATATATAAGTATGTATAATATACAATTATTTATGTACAGTAGGTACTTGGGTGACCGAGCATTGCTCGGTTTTTTTGGTAAATGACGTTTACTAAAAATTAAACCTAGTTAAATCGATTTATCGCCCCCGAAACCCCCTGCATACTTAAACCGCTGATCGTAGAGATCTGAAACTTGGAGGGTGTGTTGTTTGTATGATGAAGGCATCCGATAAGAAAGGATTTTCAGAAATTTCACCTCTAAAAGGGTGAAAAAGGGGGGCAAAGTTTGTATGAGACAACGTGATTCCTTGGTCCATTTCATGAATAGTTGGATGGCTTGGATGGCGTTTTCGAGATTTAGATTAAATGTAGGTACATATAAATACAAGAATTGCTCGTTAAAAGGTAGGTATAAGATTATGTATTTTACTACTTACGTACGGATAAAATGACGGCTATTTCAAAAAAATATGTACAGAATTTTTTATTAGCATTGCGGTTTTGCTTTTTCAAAATTTACCTTATTATTTATCCTATACCTATACCTAGAGTAAAACTTACCATGTAGGTATACCTGCATATCTACCTCGTTACCTAACTATTTGGAATTTCCAGTTGGGAACTTGGTAGGTTGTACGTAGGTATCTACATCTACACCTATTAGTTATTTCTTAGTTATGTAGGTAGGTACTTTTTAATAAAGTTGATTTCAAGCGTAAAACATTTTGTAAAGCAATTTGGTCAATATGTAGGCAATTCGCTGTTTTTATTTATCATCAAATAGAATTTCATCACGAGTGTTTTTTTAGCTTGGTATTTCGGTATAATAGCCTACCTTCCAATAAGCAAGTTCCTTTTAGCTTGGTATTTACGTATAAGTGCCTATCAAAAAAATAAGTAAGTACCTACCTAAACTATGTTATTGTAACAAAAATCGGGTATTTATGCGTTACAGGACCTTAAATTTTTTTTACATTTCTTTCAAATTCATGAAAAATGATTTCACTACACTGTAATTTGTTACCGTCAAGATGATGAGTCATCAAAATTGCTTCCCAATTGCTTCTATTTGCTTCCATGCTTGGTGTGGAATTAATTCGTACGAACAACGGCACAAAATGTGATTTTGACTTGTGCACAAATGGGAATAAAAAGTGTGCACATAAGAAAATTGTGTTCTTCGTGGGAACACCTCTTAAAAACGGCAGAACTAGTAAGCAGATGATGATGATGATGATAATTGTGTGGCATTTTCAGACAGTCTACCATATAGTACGTTACTATGACACCTGTCAAAATTGTTACTCATGGTACCAAATCTAAGCAAATGAATGAAGCGCAAACTACAGTCGCTGTAGTACGCTGTGGCGTAGAATAGTTAGCTACGTGACGTTTTAGTACCCAACTATCTGCTAGAGGCGCTGTACAAGTTTTCAAACAATTTTTGGAACGAAGTTCTTTATCGCGCGTTGTGAAAGGGGGCTAGACGAAAAAAATTCTCACGAAAAGTTATCACGACACTTTTTGCTATAGTTTTATGTAAGCCGTGCGGCGTTCGCGTGTTTCTCTGTCTGTCTCTCTCTATCTCTGTCATAGAAAGCAAGGAAAGGAACTTCGTTCCATCCGGGTGTGGCTGTAGTTAAAAAAAACTTGAGAGGTGTCAACTTTCAAGTTTTTTTTTAACTACAGTCGCTAGCGAGTGTAGATTGAGAAAACTCATGGTAGACCTACAGTTCGGATGCTCGAGTGTTTATTTACGTTCGATTGTATGACGCAAGAGACTGCTGGTCGCTACAAGTGCTCGTATTTTCAGCTACCAGATCGATGGACGAGACTGCTGATATGCCAGAGTTTAGAACTCGATTGATCTTAAAACCTTGAGGTCAGGTATTAAGTTTTTAGGACTTTATTTTTAAAACTAGCTTCTGCACGCGGCGTCGCCCGCGAAGTACCTACATAAAATATAGCCTATGTTCATCCTGAAAGTTCATTCTACACATTGGTGAAAGACTTTTTCAAATCGGTTCAGTAGTTTCGGAGCATATTCATTTCAAACAAACAATCAAAGTTTTCCTCTTTATAATATTAGTATAGATGAAATGTAATTTTTATAATAAGTAATGAAAAAAAATACAGTTTTGGCTTCAGTAATAAATAAATAAATAAATAATGCTGGACAATCCACACAGCATCATCTAGCCCCAAAGTAAGCTACTCAAAGCTTGTGTTATGGGTACTAGATAACTGATATATTTAATGCATGATATAGGTACATAGATAGATATTTTTTATTATACATAGAAAACACCCAGACCAACGAAACAAATTTCTGCAGATCGTACACAAAATTGTTCCGAGGTGGGAATCGAACCAGCAACCTCTTGCTTCGCAGGCGGACTCTTGCCCGCTGCGCCACTGAGGTCGTCAATAGAGTGCCCTCTAAAAAAAAATTCTAATTATCTTCGATGTACAGAATTTTACCTGTTACAGTTTTATTATTTGGTATAGATTTGAATATTATGTTTTTGATTACATTGTTTACATCTAAGTATTATAGGATTTGTGATGCTCGTAGATACTAAACCTTACATTAGATACAGACGAGTTTCTCGCCTGTTCTTCTCGTACTTGGGTTAGGTTGGATATGGCATACATAGATTCACCGTATGTAAGACGTTTCAAAGTGATCCTTGTGATTTTATTGAATAAACATATTTTTGACTTGACTTTACTTTGATCATGTTTGTTTGTTTGTAGGCAACTGTGGTGGGCTAGGCACCAAATAACACCAACTACATTTTTTTTAATTGAAGTCACACCTAATCTGAAAGTTGTTCAGAAGAAGTTTCAGAGATTAAAGTTCATTGTTATATCACAAAAAATGAAGTCTCCAACCCAACATAATTTAATACCTTTGTAGAATAGAATAGGTAGGTTTTATTTGCAACACACAATATAATCAAATCTTATACCTTTAAACGAACAATTCTTGTATATATATATATATATATATGTATATATATATATATATATATATATATATATATATATATATATATGAATCTCGGAAACGCCTCCAGCGATTTTCATGAAATTTAGTATGCAGAGGCTCTCTGCCAGAGGGTTTCGGGGGCGATAAATCGATCTAGATAGGTTTCATTTTTAGAAAACGTCGTTTACCAATAAAAAAAACCGAGCAAAGCTCGGTCACCCAGGTACTAAACAATTAAACAAACAAAGACAATTAAGTTAGTATTACCGTATTACTTAGTTAAAGGATGACGTTAGGTTGACGGATGATAGGGGAGAGTGGAGGAAGAGGGACCAGTTTTGCCGACCCCACCAGTGGGATAAGTGCAGGAAGATGAAGAGTATTACTTAGTTAAATGTTGCGATGTTGCTATAAACTTTTTAACCATTTTAAAGTGTGTCAATCTAAAAATAACTCGCACGTGTTTAACAATAAGCTCAAATAGAGATAGACTGTACGATCGCAATCTAGGCCGTAGTAATTAGTGTAGCAGACCTAGGCGGCCATCTCGGCAACAGATATTATGAGCTCATTACATCGCTACTGCTAAATAGGACATAAATAACAAGAAGTTACATACTGGTAATCTAGATAACCTACAATCTATACCGTAAAGTAAATTACAGGTAACTAATCTAGATTAAAAGTTTACCTAATTTAATTATAAACGAATACTGAAAAATATGGATTTTCCCAATCGTCCCCTTACTCTGTCCCTTTGAGGGGGGGGACAGATAGGACAAAATCGTTCTATTTGTCGCCCTCTTGGCAAGGGGGGGACAAACAGAACTTTTATTATGGGTGGTATGTGTGCCAAATATTGGGATATGTGTTCGGAGATCCGAAAAGATGTTATGATATGTATGCGAGTTCCTTTGGCGAACGGATGAACAGATTTTGACAATTGTGTTGTGACTTAGGTTAGAAAAAGCTGTGTGAAGCTATTTTCGATTACTAGTACAGTTTTATTTTTATTTTTTAAATAAATACTAAGTAGGTTTTTAGATTTCCGTTTAAATTTAGTTCATATTTAGTTTAGATAATGATGAAACTATAAGCTACTAGTCCAACCAACATCATCCCGTCCCCTTGCAAACAATAAGCTAAATCTATACACAAGCTTATTGTATGTAAATGAATGAATTATCTCGGCTATTCAAATCAGGTTCAGCCGAAGCTGGATCGGTATGAGGACTGCCATTGTTGAATGCGTCTGTTTATTTTCTTTTCATGCTAAAAGTTATTTGCATTTTCAATAACTATGTGTACCAAGAACTGTGCAGTGGTGTCTGCCTTCAGATATTAGGTCATGGGTTTGAACCTTGTCGAGCACCAGTTGATATTATAAATTTAAAAAAATCGTGCATTCACGCTCCAACGGAGAAGAAAACATGATAAATGTTAAAGAAAATCCCATCAAAAACATAAATGTGAAATGAGAGCCAAGTTCAATAAGTAAGTAGGTATGCTTTAGTCGTTGACTTCAGCGACAAAAGAAGTGAGATCTAAACGGGTGCCAAGTACAATGGTCAGTCCTAAAATTTATTTATAACAATATGAAATATTTTTAACAACTTTAAAATATCATTTCATCTCATAATTTAGGATATTATATTGAAGCCTAAGGTCTAACTTGGCTAGTTATCATTATACGAATTACCTTCCTATTATTAACTACTTACCTACTATGTCCGATCGCTAGTTTCTACCAGCAAGCCAAATTTTTAGAAGAATAAAATAAGAACGTGCAAGCTATACCTAATATAATTCGTACTCTTAAGAAAACTAGCCAAGTCAGACCTAAGGCTTCAATATAATATCCTAAATTATGAGATGAAATGATATTTTAAAGTTGTTAAAAATATTTCATATTGTTATAAATAAATTTTAGGACTGACCATTGTACTTGGCACCCGTTTAGATCTCACTTCTTTTGTCGCTGAAGTCAACGACTAAAGCATACCTACTTACTTATTGAACTTGGCTCTCATTTCACATTTATGTTTTTGATGGGATATCATTACTTTTTGTACAGAACTTATTAGTAAGTAAGTACTTGTTCTTATATTATTACATTTATATAATCCTGCATAAACGGCTCAAACTATTGGCACATTGTAGGTATACATACCTATAGTCATACTTACCTATCTGCATAGACGGCTCAACTATTGGCACATTGTATACCTAGGTAAGAGTGTACTACTTACCAATCCAAGACACTACTTCCACTCGTTATTATATTCACGTCAAGACCCTATTAAAATCCACATAATGACCGACTGTCATCTATTTAGATTGCTATTCTTATATTACAGGCGCTAGTAAGGGTTCCTAGGAGAATCAATTAATTGAAAAAGTACGTTAAAAATATAAAAATTTGCAAGTTTCAGATTTTTTCCTTTGTATCCACCCCACTACCTACCTGGATGCCAAATTTGAACGTTCTAGGTCGTCTGGAACTGGGTTATAATTAACGTCTATAGGTCAGTCAGTGATAAAATTTTCCATAACCAGGCATTTTTGGACGTTAATATCTAAATAACCGTTTGAGGTGTGTCTTATGAAATTCGGTGCACATATTTTACTCGCAAGTGGCAATAGATGAGCCAAATTTGACTTGTTTATGTGAAATAGTTTTTGAGTTACGAGGGGGTGAAAAATCACCCAAATGGTTCCTGTAATATTACACTAGGCGCGCATCGCCCGTTCGCTTCGCTTGAACTTGGCTTGACACGCTGCCGCGTGTCTAGATAAAGGTGTGTCTTTGGATATATTTTTTGACGTGCTTTTAGCTTGCCTTATAAGATCACTGTAACTAGAGATATTTAAACAATTTATATTAAGAAAAAGTAGGTGGGTAGAAACGGGGACATAATTCAAATGTTTTGGGTCGAACGGGGAAAATACCTACTGGGTAGAGAAATCTTGGGTCGAACGGGAAAGCACACAAACTGAGGAATACAATTGTGATTCTGATCTATAGGTACCTACTAATACTAATATTATAAAGAGGAAATATTTGATTGTTTGCTTGCATTGAATAGGCTCCGAAACTACAAGACCGATTTAAAAAATTCTTTCACCAATGTGTAGAATGAACTTTCAGGATGAACATAGGCTATATTTTATGTAGGTACCTCGCGGGCGACGCCGCGAGCGGAACCTAGTTATAGGTACATAAATGTTTCTTTGTTTGAGTATGTACAATACTTAGATATTGACCCAAATGTACTGATTTTGCAATATTGTACACAAATTGATAATTTGGCATATAATTTTTCCTTGTGAACTCGCTATCAGCTGAGGTCAAAAGTTAGCATGTCATCTTCTATTCTTCAGAGACGATAGCAATAAATAAGTCTTTGGCAATATAAATCTTATTGTGGGCAAATAAATTGCAGAGAGTTGATTTCTTGTTGCTTTAAAATATTTTTATAAGATAGTTTATGCGATGGTTTGACTTATTCGTCAACTGGCGAGCGAGTAAAAGAAAATTTGCATTTAACATACTTTGCGATAATATTACAGATCGATGTCAAATAGGCGAAAGTACCAATTCCAACAAAAAGAACTCAAGTATGAAGTCCTATTTAAAGGTAGGTATAGGTAGGTACTTAGATAACTAGGTAGGTACTTTTTATTTTGTAACTTTTTCTACTAAGTACCTACCTAGGTATTTGTTGTAGCATGAAGTATCTAAATATTTATTATTACTTATAAATAATAATTATTTTTGGAGGAAGTCTTTATACCGATTGGCAAGCAACAAATACCTAAGTTATTAGAAAATTGTAATTAAGACGATCTGAATAAAAGTTTATATACTTACCTTATCAATTACTATTTCAACAAAGACTATTCCAACACTGTGTGATATAGACATACCAGCGACAGCTGCTCGTCCATAATAATAAAATAAATAAAAAATAAAATAAATAATTATTATTGTTATTTAACACATATGCTTGTAACGTGTATTCTATTAGGATGTATTTACCTACAAAAAAGTAATTCTATTAGGTATTTAGTCTACAGCTTTGTTTGCAATTGGGTGGCGCTGTTGAAAAAGTCCACAAATTAGACGAGTTTTTTTTCTTTTTAAGCCAAAAAACACCAGTAAGTGACGACAGGTGTACAATTTGGTTGGTCACGTGCCTGACGTATGCTATCCTGTAGGTTAGGTTAAAGTATTTGGGTTCAGCCGACCGTATGTATATATGTTAACCCATGACAGGATGAACCTTTCAAGTAAACAATGGCATCCATTAGACCTTTACGTAAAGGTTTTACAAGATATTTAAATGGATGGTAAGTGTTTGACAAGCAGCTTTCTGCATCAGTATTTGATTGAACGATTTTTTTTTAATTTGCAATAGTGCCGTTGCAAAATATTGGCCGTCGTATTGATGTAAGTAGTAGATAATGTGCTGTTACCTACGTATTGGCCTTTGTTTTGAATGTTCAAATTTAAAATGTCAAATAATTAAAGCTAGGTAAAACAAGTAAGAATAAGGTAATTTTACCATGAAAACAGGTAAAGATACATTTTATATAATATCTAAGTAAATACCTAATGGTAAGTAGTACATTAGGTACCTACCTACTTATCTCTACAACTTAGGTAGGTGGGTACTCATCTATTTCTACCTGACCATTTAAAGTGGTAAACACTTTTGGCACAGACGAGACGGGAAACTAACAACTAAAGGGTAGGTACCTACTTACTTACTTAGATAGTTACGACATCATTGAATATTCAATCAAACGCAGCTAACAAGTCGAAAGTGCAGAGGTGGAGAAACATAAGTTGTTAAATTATAACGTGAATTCCAAACATTTACAGGTAAAACAAACGCGTGAAAATAATTCGGCACAAGACAGATTCGCATTAGAATGTTTACAAGATGCGTCTGTTACTTTTCTAATCTTTTAATCTATCAAGCTATTTGTAAGTTCATAAATAAATAAAAATATTCCAAGCGTACCTACCGGTAATGGTAATATAACACAAAACAAACACAGATCACACACGAAAAAGTTCAGTCGACGTAAAAAATATAAATGGCGGACGGCGCGCGACCAGCTGCTACGTTTGCCTTTAAGCAACTGACTGATTGACTGACTGACTGTATGTTGTGGTGGCGGACAAATGAACGCGCGGTGACTGAGATAGAGAAAGGCAGTAAGGAAGGTCCAATGATTGTTTTGGATCCACCATTTATATTATTACATAGAACCTTGTTTATAATTCCCTTGCCTAAATTCCTTTTTTTAATCATCATTTATGAAACTAACTTTAGTTACCTAGTTACTTAAAATATGGTCAATTTATGGTCCCAGCAACGGATAATAAAAAGCAGTAGAGTCCAATGATCGTTTTTTATCACAAGAAACATTGAGAAAAAAAGGAGGGCTTGCGTTTTCTGCCAGCCAACCCAAATCTGATTGAGAGCTCTGACTTCCTATACTTAGGTAATATACTCGTAATAGGTATAAGTTAACCACTAGGTAACGCAGTGCACAAAATTAATAACGCATGGACCTACATAGCTAGCTACTAAAAATAAATTAATAATAGAAGCTTACTTGCTGACAATACCTACACGCTTTGCTTGTTCCTTACCTTCCCGCCAAAATGGCAGATGTTACGGCCTATTGTTATCGGTCGGACCCTTGCTTACTTTGAATACAAAAGCAGTTCTGTCTCACTGGTTTAAGAACTACAATGCAAAAACAACATATTCCAACTTTTATTGTACTTACTTAGGCACCTATTTTACACGGAGATTGAAACACGCTTCAAAATAAAGGTATAATAGGTTTTAGATAACCTACCTAGGTACATAATCCTTTGTTGTTAAATTAATAAGTGGTTTAATGTTGATACTACTACTAACTGGTATAGTTAAGTTTTGCTTGATTTTGTTTGTATTTAGTCAAATGCGCGGCGACGACGACGTGTTTATTAATTTTACCCTCTTTTTTGACGCCATCTATCGATGAATAGTTAATGCTTAATAACTCAAGTCAAAATAGAAAAAAATATGCAGCTGATAGGGCACGGGTTTATAAGCACCGCTTTATATCAATTTAATTACTAGACTGCATGGGCTGTAACAAATATCGATTTCAGTGAGAAATTATACTAGGTAGGTAGGTAGTGAAAGAAAACCATCGCCATGGTCAAAACAAATTAAAAAAAAAGAGGCTACTAACGCCATCTAGCTGGGAGTAGCTGTCAACAAACACTGTCACTGTCAATGTCAGAAACAGCTGCCAGTTTAATGAAAGAAAGAAAACAAAAGAAGAAGAATGCAAAATGCCTGGTGCCGTGTCGGAGTTTATCGACGATATTGAAGATTTGATATCTTCCCAGGACATTACACCCAAAGAGAGGTTCGCAAGCCGGAAAAATGTAAAAGTCCGCTCCAAGAAACAAAGTGAGACCAAAGTTACGGAACCGGTGGAAAAGGTTATCCTCAAAAGTGTTGTGCCAGGTAGGTACATAACCTCTCGTATATTTTTCTACCGTGTTATTTACAATCTTCAGCTGATATCTTGATTCTTCGACTATTAAGTTGAAAATTCTCACGACTGGGCATACGCTTAGCATCATTTATTCCTACTTTCAGCACTGATCTGGGGCTTACGGTAAGCCGATAACCACAAGCTCTACAGGCAATATCAATGTAAAATAACTTTGGTTTTCGTACCATGATGACCTATAAAAATTGTATTGTAGTCTTAATTCCAGCTAGAAATGTGACGTTTCTGAAACATAATGGTTGGTAAGAGCTTGCGGTACCTACAGCCCTTGACTTACAGTTTATTGTATTATGGGAACCAGATGATTGATATATTAATATGTAATATTATTTAGTTTTTGTAAATACATACATAGAATACATTATAACACCCAGACACAGAACAAACATCTGCATTCATCACACAAATGTTTATCCTGGGTGGGGATCGAACCCACAACCTGCACAGATGGCAAAGCTACTACCTAGTACCTACCAACTGAGCTGTGAGGGCAGTCCATTCTTCTTAGTGTCACTAATTATTTTGGAGCAGCGTAGTGAAAGAATTAAATTGCACCTCAGATGCCCCTTTCATTCACTATTACTTTACATTTTTCTATGTAGTATAATATGTATGTATTTACAAAAAAAAATGTATCTATGTAGTTTATCAGTCATGTGGTTACCATCAAGCTCTGCTTAGGTTAGGGCTACATGATGCTGTGTGGTAGTGTCCAGCATTTATTGTTATCTTATACCTTTAAACGAGCAATTCTTGATATAATCTGAATCTCAGAAACGGCTCCAACAATTTTCATGAAATTTAGTATGTAGAGGGTTTCGGGGGTGATAAATCGATCTAGCTAAGTTTCATTTTTAGAAAACTTCGTTTACCCCAAAAAAACGAGCAAAGCTCGGTCACCCAGTTAATTATTATTATAGCTCGCTCAACAAATCTAGGCATTTGTGAAGTTAGCCACAAGAGCTGCGCAGTATCGTTTTTCGGGAGCAATTGGAGGTATGAGGAGGGGGGGAAGGAACTAAACATGTGCAAACTCGCACCTGTGGCTAACTTCACGAATGCCTAGATCCGTTGGATGACCTGTACATTAATTGGCTCCAGGAACCCAAGCTATATATGTGAAGACATGGGGCTGTGCCCACAACAACTCGGACTCGGAGTACATGGCCGGGCTGCTGGCTGCGTATGGGTACCCGCTGACGGAGGACAAGTGGGCGGCCAAGCTGTGGCTGCTAAACTCATGCACTGTGAAGGGACCTTCTGAAGACCATTTCAAGTAGGCAGCAATATACTATTTTGTATAAAAATAATTAAAAACATAATATAAAATGCCTAAAATGTTGCAAATTATGTACCTAGAATGTATAGCATGTGACAAGAGAGTGTTAGGTATGAATGTGGATGGATATAGGGGTAGAGGTAGACTAAAGAAAATTGTATGGACTGTGTGATAGATGATATGAGTAAGAAAGGTGTGAGTACTGAGATGACGGATGATAGAGGAAGATGGAAGAAGAACACATGTTGTGCCGAACCCACTTAGCGTGGGAAAAAGGCAGGAAGAAGAAGACAAATACATCTTATACCTTTAAACGAGCAATTCTTGTATATATATATATATAATCTGAATCTCAGAAACGGCTCCAACGATTTTCATGAAATTTAGTATGCAGGGGGTTTTGGGGGCGATAAATCGATCTAGCTAGGTTTCATTTTTGGAAAACGTCGTTTACCAAAAATAAAAACGAGTGCAGCTCGGTCACCCAGGTACTAATACATTATGCATAAAAAAAATAACTTATTTATGTTGTTTCTGTTAAACACTTATTTTTCATTCAACTAAAGCTAACTAAACAAATTGAACGAAATTATTATTAACTTATTTTATGAAATTATCTTTTCAGGAATGAAGTAGAACTGGGCCGTAGCCGAGGCATCCATGTAGTGGTGGCAGGGTGCGTGCCGCAGGGCGCCCCGCGGGCTGGCTACCTCCAGGGCCTCAGTGTTGTCGGGGTGCAGCAGATAGATCGGATCATTGAGGTGGTGGAGGAGACATTGAAAGGTACATTCCTTAAATACCAAATATTATATAGAGCACTTATAAATTCTTCTGTTCGTAAAGTTATGGGTTCGAGAAATGAAGCTCAAATGACTTTTCTGATTTAAAAAATTCATGCGCACTAATATACCAAGTACCTTTATATACAAACTCCAATACAATTCATCTTTTCGTTATACTCGTATTTCGAAAATTATCCATCCTAGAACAAAAAATGAAATTTCATTTGTTACCTACCCCACTCAAGATTTTTTTCGACTTCAGAACCCAATATCCAACCAAATGGAACCCCCTCACCAATTAAGCTCATATACGAGTAGGTACTTCCCAGCAAATCTTAGCAGAATCTCTAGACCTTCCAAGTTTTATGCAGATTGGATTAACGATTCTTAGTTAGACGACCTCAGTGGCCCAGCGGGCGAGAGTCCGCATGCGACGCAAGAGGTTGCGGGTTCGATTCCCGCCGCGGAACAAATTTGTGTACGATCTGCAGAAATTTGTTCCGTTGGTCTGGGTGATATTCTATGTATAATAAAAAAATATCTATCCATTTATATAATGTATTAAATATATCAGTTATCTAGTACCCATAACACAAGCTTTGAGTAGCTTACTTTGGGGCTAGATGATGCTGTGTGGATTGTCCAGCATTATTTATTTATTATTAGTTATAAACCTTTCAAGTTTCATGCAGATCGGATTAACGATTCTAGTTATAAAATCATGATTAGCAAATCATGATCATGATGACATTCCAGGTCATACAGTCCGCTTATTCGGACAGCGCAAGACCGAGGATGGAAGGAAAGCGGGCGGTGCGTCACTCCTCCTCCCCAAGGTCCGGAAAAATCCCCTCATCGAGATAATATCTATTAACACCGGGTGTCTGAACCAGTGCACCTACTGCAAGACGAAGCATGCCCGGGGGGAGTTGGGTAGCTACCCCCCGGAGGAGATCGTGGAGAGGGCGAGGCAGTCGTTTACAGAAGGCGTCTGTGAGATCTGGCTTACTAGTGAAGACACAGGTATGTAACACCAAAGATTTAAAATAATTTAAATCATAGATAAGCCCGGACGCCAAAAACTGTGGCACTGTTTTTACTTGTGTGTGTTAACAAAATGCCGATGCACGCATTCTAATGATTAGTAAAACATGAAAAGATTTAAATCGCAGATACGCCCGGACGCCAAAAACTGTGGCACTGTTTTTACTTGTGTGTGTTAACAAAATGCCGATGCACGCATTCTAATGATTAGTAAAACATGAACCAAACAGTTATTTCACCATTTATTGTGCAATTATATTGCACGAACTTCGTAAAAAAATATACTTATACCTTTTTTAACCTGAAATTAAAAAAAATTCGGTGCGCCAAATGAGCGAGCTATCTCATTTCGTGTGGCAACAAAACGGCGCGGTCTCAGTACCGTACATATCAACGATTTAAATCTTTGTGTAACACCACAGTTTTTAACCCCCGACGCAAAAAAAGACGGGGTGTTATATGTTTGACGCGTCTGTTTGTATGTGTGTCTGTGGCATTGTAGCTCCCGATGAACCGATTTCCCGAAAAACAATACTCCGCATCTCTTGCGGCTAACTTCACGAATAGCCGCGTCTCCACCGGACGCATGCTCGGGCGAGGCAGCCTTGCGAGCGAAATGCTCGGTCGGTGTGGACGTGCCTCGGGGTTGTGCCTCGGCCGAGCATGCCTCGGAGCCGAGCCAAGCCGCGTCGGTAAAGTGCGCGTGCTCAAAGGCGCCTCAGTGTGCGCTGTGCGTTCGGTGTGGACGGAAATTGCTCGATTGAACTGATGGCTCGGGGTGGCTCGCGAGCCTCGCCTCGATGTTTATGGTAAACTATGAGACTGCCTCGCGAGCCAGCCTCGGCCGCAGGGCTTGGAATAGCGGTATTTTCAAATAACGGTTCGACTGACCTTGACGTGGTACCGGTACATCTTTGGTATCGATATAAGTTATACTGGTATTTTTTTAGAACCGGTATAATTAGACTTAGTGCGGTATCGGTAATTTCATCGGTATCGATACTAAAATATCGGTATTTTCAATAAGTATCGGTGTAATTACCGATATTATGCACGTATAATATCGGTATAAATTGTGGAAGCGAGAGAGAAAACTTATTAGAAAAGTGCTCCACTACAAATTATAAATTATGCACAAGTTGGCAAGCACGCGCACCCGCCCCGGGCCCCGCTCAGTACGCTAGAACCGGAGAGCTGGCAACGTCGCGAGAACCGCTTTGAATACCGGTATTTTAGAGCAAAATATCGATACTTCAAAAATATCGATACTCGAATATAATACCGTTATTACCGCTACAGTACAGGCATTATTGGTACCGGTAGCAAGCCCTGCTCGGCCGCACTGCTCGCCCGAATGTGGCTCGCGAGCCCGTTCGCCCGGTGGAGACGCGGCTAATGCCTAGATACGTTGAGCCAACTATACCATTGTCTTGTTCCAGGCACGTACGGACGAGATATCGGCTCGTCTTTGCCCGAGCTGCTGTGGCGACTGGTGGAAGTGATCCCGGAAGGCTGTCGTCTGAGGCTAGGCATGACCAACCCGCCGTACATACTGGAGCATCTGGAGGAAGTCGCCAAGATCATGCACCATCCACGAGTCTACAAGTAAGTTGTGAAAAAGTAATAATAAATCACTTTTAGCCAAACCAAACAGTTAATGCTATACAAAAATGTCAAATAAAATCTAATATGCCGATTATAAAAATCTATTTTCGTTCAGTCGGGTTTTTTTTTTAATTTTTGCAATGATGTTAGTAACTAGATATCAGATTGTCTACCATGAGTTGTCACATTTAGATCGGTTGACGTTACTACAGTAGTAATAGTACGTTACTATGACATCTGTCAAAATTGTTACTCATGGTACCAAATTCTAAGCAAATGAATGAAGCGCAAACTACAGTCGCTGTAGTACGCTGTGACGTAGGATAGTTAACTACGTGACGTTTTAGTACCCAACTATCCGCTAGAGGCGCTGTACAAGTTTTCATACATTTTAACTAGTCGCTAGCGCGTGTAGATTGTGAAAACTCATGGTACCGAGCCTGGGGATTAATGGTGACCATGTTGTAGATTTCTGCACGTGCCGGTGCAGGCGGGGAGCGACCAGGTGCTGGCGGATATGAAGCGGGAGTACACGAGGGCCGACTTCGAGCGTGTCGTAGACTTCCTCAAAGATAAGTAAGTTATTACAGATTCAGATTCAGTTTTATTTATTGCATATATGTATATATATTATTACAGTTATAGCTTAGGTGGTAATTAGCTTAGAGATATAGGTAAGGGCGCAGCAATTTGTCTATTGGTATTATAATTATATTGTATTGTATTATATGAGTAGTACACACTTTCAAGGTTACCTTAAACTATGCTGGGGCCCTTCGGCACACAAGAATGCAGGGCCCTTTTGACCACACTGATAAACTTCCTAAATTCTGATAAACCGGTATGTTCGCCCGTAAACCGATACGTTCACCCGTAAACCGGTACGTTCACCCGTAAACCGGTACGTCCATAAACCGGTATGTGAGTTGATGTGTGTTACAGAGTGCCCGGCATGACCATAGCGACGGATATAATCTGCGGCTTCCCCACGGAGACAGAGAAAGACTTTGAAGACACCATGGCGCTCTGCGACAAGTATCGCTTCCCCTCGCTATTTATCAACCAGTTCTTTCCCAGACCGGGCACACCAGCGGCTAAGATGACTAAGGTAAGAACTTTTTGACTGGCCTCATAGCTCAATGCTCTTAAACGGTGAAGGAAAACATCGTGAGGAAACCGGCATACCCTAATAGAACAAAAATTCGAAAGAATTGTTAGTCTATAGGTACTAATATTAGAGGAAGAAAAATTGATGGTTTGTTTGTTTGCATTGAATAGGCTCCGAAACTACCGGACCGATTTCAAAAATTATTTCACCAATATGTAGAATGAACTTTTAGGATGAACATAGTTATATTTTATGTAGGTACTTCGCGGGCGACGCCACGGGCGGACGCTAGTACGAGTATTATAAAGCAACGGTGGGTTTGCAACCTGTCACGTTAAGAATACTTACGACCGTACAAAATGTGGGCATGTGCCAAATGTCATGTTTGGACGTGCCTCTGACTACCCTCTTTAGATATTCTCAAAGATCTAAGTAACTAGAAATCTGGAGAGATATTTACCGAGCCCGGGGATTACAGTCGTGATCATGTTCATGGGGATTAGTCATGTTTTTCAATCGTGATCATGTTCTTTATGGGAAGATATCTACCGAATCTGGGGGATTTCATGTTTTGGAACGAAGTTCCTTATCGCGCGTTGTGAAAGGGGGCTAGACGGAAAAAATTCTCACGAAAAGTTGTAACGACACTCTTTGCTATAGTTGTAAGCCGTGCGGCGTGCGCGTCTCTGTCTGTCTCTCTCTCTCTCATAGAAAGCAAGGAAAGGAACTTCGTTCCATCCGGGTGTCCCTTGACACCTCTCAAGTTTTTTTTTCATTTCTTCCAGGTGCCCGGCCAAGAAGTGAAACGAAGGACCAAAATGCTATCAGAACTGTTCCGTTCCTACGAACCGTACGGCGGAAACATCGGAAAAACTTACGAAGTGCTAGTCACAGACGAATCTCACGACAAACAATACTATGTAGCTCACAACGAGTTTTACGAGCAGATTTTAGTGCCAAAAGACGCTGAATTAATGGGAAAAATGTTAACTGTCAAAATAATTAGCGCCTCCAAATTCTCTATGGTGGGAGAAGCGGTCGATGAGCCCAAGATGGCCGGACTATTCCCCCCTTTGAAGAGGGGGGAGGTGTCCGGAGCGTTCAAAGCGGAAGATACGATCGTTCCGTATCCGTATTACGCGGCGTTACTGTTCTTTGTTGCTAGGGTATTATGGTATTTGTTTTGTTCGTAAGTAGGTATTAAATGTTTGTAAAGAATATGGCTTTTATTTTATCATTTTAAGTGAACTTTAGATTGAAGTGGGCAGGATACTTGGTAAGAAGCTTATGAGCGCTGATGGTGTAGTGGTAGCACCCCTGCACACGATCCGAAGGTAAGTTCAAACCTGGTCGTGCGCCAATGAGTTTTTCCATTCGACAAATGTATGTGCGTAATGCCCTGTGCTCTTAAACGGTGAAGGAAAACATCGCGAGAAAATCGGCATACCCTAGAACCAAAAATTCGAAGGTCAAATGGTTTGTTTGTTTGTGTGTAGGGATAATCTTGGAAATTCATCCGATTTCAAAAATTCTTTCACCAAAGTCTAATTTGAACTTTCAGGGTGAAAATAGGCTATATTTTATGTAGGTATATTTTACCTAGCGGGCGAAGCCGTGGACAGAAAGCTAGTATTTCATAAAAGTAATTTCCCTGCTGTGGGACGAAAATATGGCTAAAAATAATAATTATTATTATAAAACCCTTTATATAAAAGCAGTGCCTACCTATACAGGGCAAGTCTTAACACAATAAAAACACTTGAATTACCTAAACAATGTGGACAATAGTCACGGCGACAATAGGCGCACGCGCACGGTTGAGCGCGCGTTTTGTGCTGATGTTATATAGGACGCGGACTGTCTGTCAGTCGGCTGTCTGCCGGCGTGCGAGTGCAGGCATGGCGTACCAGCAGGGAACGAAGCGGCAGAAAGTGAGGGAAGTCAGGGAAAATGATTATTTCCAGGGTGAGTTTTTGAGCATTATAGTACTTTATACATAGGTACATACATACATAAAATCACGCCTGTTTCCCGACGGGGTAGGCAGAGACCACGGATATCCACTTGCTACGATCCTGACATACTTCTTTAGTTTCATTCACTCTCATTAAATTTTTTATACATGCGCGTCGGTTTAGGGTACTCTGGACCTGGCCTTTCTCTAAAATGTCCCCAATTTGATCGAGGTACGTACGCCGAGGTCTTCCCTTTCCAACTGTCCCATTCACACTCTCCTTATACAACTGTTTCGTCAATCTCCTTTCATCCATCCTCTCTATATGCCCAAACCACCGAAACATACCCTTCTCAATTTTCATATTATAAAATCGTTTATCCTTGCGTTTGTGCACGCTAATCTCCGCAATGACTGAACCAAATCGAATGCAGTTTTCACTAATGTATTGCTTTGAGTATTGAGACATGAAAGAAAGTCTGAATTTTAATCCAATGTCATATTGAGATAAGCTAAAAAGATATGATAATTTTACTTAATCCTCAGGAAAAGCGTTTTTTTTTTGCGAAATTCGAATTTTTTGCTGTTTTTTATTAAGAAAAAAAAAAAAAAAAAATATGATCACGACTGTAATCCCCAGGCTCAGGAGATATCTCCTCAGATCTCTAGTTATTTAGATCTTTTGAGGATATCTAAAGGGGGTAGTCAGAGGCAAGTCCAAACATGACATTTGGTACATGCCCACATTTTGCACAGTAGTTAGTATTCCGTACGTGACAGGTTGCAAGCCCATCGCCGCTTATAAGAATACTAACCTATGACACATACCTTCGAATTTTTGGTTCTAGGGTATGCCGGTTTCCTCACGATGTTTTCCTTCACCGTTTAAGAGCACTGGCATTGCGCACATAAATTTATCGAATGGAAAAACTCATTGGTGCACGACCAGGTTTGAACCCACGACCTACGGATCGTGAGGCAGGGGTGCTACCACTACACCACCAGCGCTCTTTTTATTAAGAAATAAATTAAAAACAGCAAAAAATTCGAATTTCGTGGCGAAGCGAGACGAATCACCTAGTTTGTAGGTAGGTACCTTAACAATTTTTCTACCTTACAAATCAACTTGTATCAAATTTTCTAGGCATCGACAAGATAGAGTTCAATAACATGGCCGGTCCGGGTGAAGCCGCGCGCTATCGCCACTACAACGGCGGGGAAAGAGTGCACAACAAAACTATGGAGGAATGGCTGAAATTCAGTGTGTCTCTTACAGAGTTTAGGAGCAATGGTGAGTACCTACAAAGGGCATGGAATTCGGAAAAAAATTCAAAACGGTACCTATCGCTCTTAATACCTACAATCTTTTCTTTTCGTTTACGTTCTACCGTAACCTCTATTAAAACGGTTAGTCAAGAACGATAAATCCAATAAGGTTTCGCTCAATTAACCGGTTAGAACGAAATGATTTCGTTCTTTTCCTTATTAGTGAGCTCCGCGACGCGCTCTTACGACGACAAGCGAAGCTCGCTTTAACCGGTTAATCTAAGTTCGAGTGATATCGAAATACCGGTTAATACCGTTTATTTTGGTAAATTAATAACCAGTTCCAAGCCCTGCCTACGAACGTAGCATTATTTGTCACGCTATATTTTGCACTACGTCTCTTTCGATTATAAAATATATTAAATTATTGTACTGACCTATTTATTGCAAAAATTAAAGAACCCGACTGAATGTAGAGAAAATATTTTTTTACATCCGCAATATTAGATCATTTGCTCTATACTTTTCTCCCTCTAACAGGGTCGGATACACACGGTCGTCCCACTCACACTCGCCCGTGGGATGACAACACGAACTCTCTCGATAACAACAAGCGATGTATCAAAGCTCTTTTTGATTCCTGCACGAAACTTGGCGTTAAATATTGGACCGCGTTTGATACCGACTTGGTACCGATATCAGATAACTGGGACGAGATGCGCACGAGTTGGGACGAGGTGGTCGAATACGTTGGCGAGTTGACGCAGCGGTATCATATGAAACTGTTGTGGTTAGCACCGGACTTGCATACTCATCCGAGGTAATTTTGCTGCTTTTTTACCCGCGAAGAAGGAAAGTTTGTATTACTAGCTTCCGCTTGCGGCTTTGCTCGCGAGGTACCTACATAAAATATGGCCTATGTTACTCAGGGATAATGTAGCATTCTGATGGTAAAATAATTTTTGAAATCGGACCAGTAGTTTTTGAGTTAATTCGTTACAAACAAAAATACAAAACTTTATTCTTTAATACTATTAAGTAGTAGGTACCTATAGATAAAGTTCCTTTGACTGTTGCTGTAGCCGGATGGACGGATTTTGAAAAATGAGAAGTTGTTGGATTTGTCTTTATCACAAGAGTCTTCTTCTTCTGATGAAAGGATTAACGGTTTTCTCACGATGTTTTCCTTCACCGTTTGAAAGTACTGGTATAGCGCACTACATTTTTCGAACAGAAAACGATGTATAGTGCACGACTGGATTCGAACCCACGACTTTCAGATCGGAAGGCTAGGCGGGGCTGGGCTACTAGGTACCATTAGATTGCCAGTGCTCGCCATGAGAGTGACATTATACAAAGGTCAAACAATCCAATATGGCCGCTATAAGAAGCCATTTAAAATAACTTACTTTCAGTCAGGTTTACAACTTCGTAGATTAAGTTTCAGTTATTCTCTTGTTATTTTTCAGATATTCTTCAGGAGCCCTCACAAGTAGCGATGCGACCACATTAACACAAGCCGCCGCCCAAATTAAGAAATGCCTCGAAATATCACAGCGCCTCAACGCCGAATGTTTTCTAATATGGCCGTACAGGGAAGGCTACCATTCGATATTCTATACCGACGTTAACAAAGAACTCAAATTATTCTCAAAACTACTCAAAATAACTGCCGAATATAAAGATAGACTTAGCTACAGATGCCAGTTGTTAATGATGCCTTATTCTAACGTCGGAAGGGTCAATATGCAGTGGCAGAAATCGCAATCGGATACTGATATTGTGTATAAATACATGTGGGATGTAACAAGCTGTTTATATTTTTTGAAGAGTTATAACTTGGACCGGTGTTATAAAGTCTGCACGCCTCCCGGACATCACATGTTTATGGCTAACATGTAAGTCATGTTGTACATGTTAAATAAGTTAATATCGTTCTTTTTACCCGACTGCGAGGCGAGGAGGGTAAAGTTTTTGGAGTGTATGTATGTATGAGGAAGTTTCAAAGTAGCTAGATGACAAAAAAGCTTGGGACGAATCAGCTCCAACTCTGCTAGGTGTCCCTAACAATGTTAACAAGGTTCATAATACAAAAAAAGCGCTAGGGCCCAGCGAGTTTCTTGCCAGTTCTTCTCGTACTGGGGATAGGACTGGAATTGGCACCTAGACTCACCTAGCATGTAAGACGATTCAAAATGATCCTTGTGATATTACTGAATAAAGATTATTGACTATTGACTATTGACTATTGACTATTGAATAGCGCCGGTGACGGAAAAGATGTGGAGTAATAGGTTAGCGTGGTATGGGCATGTTATGAGAAGAGATGAATGTCATGTGACGAGGAGAGTGTTAGGTATGAATGTGGATGGATACAGGGGTAGAGGTAGGCCAAAGAAAAGATGGATGGACTGTGTGAAAGATGGTATGAGTAAGAAAGGAGTGAGTACCGAGATGACGGATGATAGATGGAAATGGAGGAAGAAAACGTGTTGTAGCGTAGGAAAGGGGAAAGAAGAAGAAGAAGATGTATGTATTTATATATACGAATTCCTTTATCTTTGAAATTGAAATTGAAAAATATTTATTCAGTACAATCACAAGGATCACTTTGAAACGTCTTACATGCTAGGTGAATCTATGTGCCAATTCCAACCTAACCCAAGTACGAGAAGAACAGGCAAGAAACTCGTCTCGGTCCTAGCGCTTTTTTGTATGATCCTTCTTACAAAAAAATGTAATCAAGATTATCTCATAATAATAACATAAAAACAAAAGACAAAACAGAACATAAATACATAAAACAAAAGGACAGCGTTTACATTGCAAATTGGTTAGCTGTCGGAGGGCGGAGCGACATCGGGCCATGAGTTCCTATCATCAATATATTCATTTATATTATAATCTGCTTTCTTTAAGAGATTATTTTTAATGAAGGCTTTGAATTTTCTAACAGGAAGTTTAGACATCTGTGGCTGTAGCCCAAATGGCTGGGTGAAATTTGATAAATGAGGTGTTGTTAGATTCGTCTGAATCACAAGAGTGATGTAGACTTTACAAAAAGACAAAAAATGTAATATGGGGGCTGTAAAAATGTAATATGAGGGCTGTAAAAATCTATTTTTAGTTACGTTCAGTAGGGTTTTTTATCTATACTAATATTACAAAGAGGAAAGATTTGATTGTTTGTTTGTTTGAATTGAATAGGCTCCGAAACTACTGAACCGATTTGAAAAATTCTTTCACCAATGTGTAGAATGAACTTTCAGGATGAACATAGGCTATATTTTATGTAGGTACTTCGCGGGCGACGCCGCGTGCAGAAGCTAGTTTTTAATAAAATAAATAAATAAATATGATCACGACTGTAATCCCCAGGCTCGGTAGATATCTCTTCAGATCTTTAGTAACTTAGATCTTTGAGGATATCTAAAGAGGGTAGTGAGAGGCAAGTCCTAACATGACATTTGGTACATGCCCACATTTTGCACAATAGTTAGTATTCCGTACGTGACAGGTTGCAAGCCCATCGCCGCTTATAAGAATACTAACCTATGACACATACCTTCGAATTTTTGGTTCTAGGGCATGCCGGTTTCCTCACGATGTTTTCCTTCACCGTTTAAGAGCACTGGCATTGCGCACATAAATTTTTCGAATGGAAAAACTCATTGGTGCACGACCAGGTTTGAACCCACGACCTTCGGATCGTGAGGCAGGGGTGCTACCACTATACCACCAGCGCTTATTTTTGCGATAACTAGTTAACCTCACTTATCTAGGCAACTTAACCAATAAGATATTTTAGAAAACAATGTAATACTTAATTGGAATAGAACTTAAACCGCTGGTCCTAGCGATTTGATATTTGGAGGTTCTTGATTGTTTTTGATGTTCCAGATACAACATGCTTGGCGGAGTGACTGTATCTAATGACGTTGATCAATACGACACCAGGAAGTTAGCGCTGATGATGAAGAGCATCATAGATCAGGTTCCATATTATTTTATATATAGAATCTAGAGCGATTGCTTTATGTATAGAATAGATGCTGTATAGATGATGCTGTATAGATGCTCAAAATGTAGAGATCTAAAAATTATATTTACCGACACTGGGCTTACTGACTTGATTATTTTCAACATAATTTTTGTTACTCGACTGCGAAGGAAAGTTTATTTTCACTTTTTTTCATTATAATACTTTCAATTTTTTTAAAGCACTTATTAAATTACCCTGAATTCAGGGACCTAAATAAGAGTGGTGTAATAAAAGTCAGGGCGTAAGGCGTAGAGGCTAGGCGTTAGGCCTTACTACCGGGCCCTGAATACCGTGTAGTGTTATACCTGTTTAAGCAAGCTTTAGAACAAACGAGTCATTATCATCTTCCTGCCCTTTTCCCACTTTAAGTGGGGTCGGCACAACATGTGATCTTCCATCTCCCTCTGTCATTCGTCATCTCAGTCCTCACACCTCTATGACCCATGTCATATTTCACACAGTCCATCCATCTTTTCTTTGGTCTACCTAACTACTTACCTTTTCGACTAACTCATTTTCATAATTCTACGCGGGTTTTTTGTGTTCTTTCAAACCAGTGTGGTGAAGGGTAATCCCTTCACCACACTGGTGGTGAGACTTCACACATCACGTGCGTCTTAGAGGCTCTGTTCATGAACTTTTATTAATACGTGTTTTACAGATTTTTTTACTTTCCAGGGTACAGCGCCACCTGGCGGCATTAATCTGAAGCTGACCGCGCGTAGAGACAGCGATTTGCGAGAATTAATAACTGCATACGTGAAATATATTGATGCTATCGCCAAGGGACTTCGATTCGCGTGCAATTTATTAACAGAACAGCTGTTTTCGAAACATTTACAGGTGATAACAATAGTTCAATGGACCAACAGTTCTATAGAACTAATGGAAGCTACCAGATATTATTAGTTCTATAGAACAAATGGGCTAGTTTTCGCTTCAATAGTCCTACTATGAAATACAGGAATAAAAAAGTTTTAACTGTTCTATGACTTAACAGTCCTATAGAACAAATGGGAGTTACTGTAATTATTTATGCTTGATGATCTACTGACCAACTAGCGGCGATGGGCTTGCAACGTGTCACGTACAGGATACTAACTACTGTGCAAAATGTGGGCATGTGCCAAATATCATATTTATACGTGTCTTAAACTACCCTCTTTAGATATCCGCAAAGATTTAAGTAACTAGAGATCTGAGATGTCTACCGAGCCTGGGGATTCGTGTCAGGACAGTCGTGATCATATTTGTTATTAACCGACTTCAAAAAAGGAGTAGGTTATCAATTCGTATGTTTTTTTTCTTCAAAATAATGTCAAGTGCCACAATTTGCCACTGAACTGAGTTTTGACATAAATTATTTAAAATTGGTTTATTTTGCATTGCAGCAACGGTATTCGACTTACCATAGTGGGTTCGGTTCCCGGCTGGTCAACAACGACATCTCTCTGGAGGAATGTGAAGAATATCACAAGTAATAACTTATTATATATTTTTAAACTTAGCTACGTGATCTGTAGTGCGATTACGGAACTCTGATACAATCAACACTTGTCAAAACTGGCTCAAATTGATCGAATAAACACTCTTATGTAATACCAAATCACTTGATTACAATGAAAACGTATTGACATTGATTGTAAGAAAAGATCCATAATCGCCCCCCTGTAGTGCGATTACGGAACTCTGATTCAATCAACACTTGTCAAAACTGACTCAAATTGATCGAATAAACACTCTTATGTAATACCAAATCACTTGATTACAATGAAAACGTATTGACATTCATTGTAAGCAAAGATCCATAATCGCCCCATTGAACACATCATTACTAATATTAAACGGGTATTTATCGCGTTTTATTTGCCTATTTTTCCCGACATACTGTCGTGGTCACGGGATGACTCTCACAGTGTGAAAACCTGTTGAAACGTCGAGAAAAATAGGTAAATAAAACGCAATAAATATCCCTTTAATATTAGTAATAATAACTTATTTCTATATCATGTGATATAGGCATGTTATGAGAAGAGATGAATGTCATGTGACGAGGAGAGTGTTAGGTATGAATGTGGATGGATACAGGGGTAAAGGTAGGACGAAGAAAAGATGGATGGACTGTGTGAAAGATGATATGAGTAAGAAAGAAGAGTACTGAGATGACGAATGATAGAGAGAGATGGAAGAAGAAAACGTGTTGACCACACATAGCGTGGGAAAAGGGCAGGAAGAAGAAGAGCATATTTCTATACCACGCTACAATTCTCCGCGATTTCACTCGCATCATTGTAATTTGGACTCTATCACGTTGCAGGAAGAACCACGTCCTAAGCGAGGTGTCGTCGAAATGTGAACATTTGGATCTCGCCTTCCAGCGGTATATAGACACTTCTGATCACATTTGAATCGTAGTAAAACTTCAACTTTATTTCTATGGGTATAAAGATTATTTTTGTTATACGTGAAATGGAATAGCAGGCTACATTTGACGAATCAATTGCTTTGAAACTTTAGAATTTAAACTTTATTTTTATAGGCATAAAGCTTATTTTTGTTATTTTGTGAAATGTATCTTCAGACTGTCAATATTGAGCTCAATAGTCATACGAATAAAGTTTAAATTCCTAAATTAATTATAACTAAAATACCGATACGATAACTCTTTTGTTGTCATTGATATAAGGTTCAAAATTCAATGATTCAGCGGTCTTCATGTCATATGTGGCTTGCTATCTATCACGTATGGACTTACGTACTGTGCAAACAGGGACATGTGCCAAATATAATGTTCGGACGTGCCTCTGAGTATCCCCTTTAGTATCCTCAAAGATCTAAGAAACTAGAGATTTTAGGATATCTACTTTGGGGACTACATTCATGATTTTGTTTTTTGTTTGTATCAAGGGATGTAATTGCAATCAAAATACACAGTAAAATCTCAATAATTTCATATATTTCACATTTTTTTCAGATTTTGTTATTTTTTTTGTATTTTTTCACATATTCACTGCAGCTTACAATAGCTTACTATCTGATACAAATACATTTAAGTAGGTACTTACACCACTAGTCATAATAATGTGGTTCCGCAGACTAAATTGTAACTAAAAATGCTAAAATACAAACGATCTTATTTAGTTCACTATCAAGACCAAATTAGCATAACATTTCTGAATAAGTATCAATAAAAGCTAAATAAAATTTGTATAATTGTACGTAGTATTTTTACGAATTAATTAAGACCAATTTACATGGCTTTCAAATAAACTAAGGTCCAATTTCACCAAACTTTTGTTAACAAAGCATTACCTGATCGGTCATTAACATGCATGTTAAAGTATCGTTATCTATTTTACGTCATTTCATTTTACGGATGATAATCCTTTGTCAGGACATGGCGGAACAACTTTAACAGGCGATTAAAAGGCTAACAAGCTGTTAGAATAATCACAATATGGTGAAACCAGCTCTATTAAAAACGTCGATCACACGTCACTTTAAACAAATTAAAAACTGTCATGTAAAATGTTTACGCTAATTTAGTCTATGATGTGAACACAATAAGATCGTGCGTTTTTAGCACTTTTTAAAGTTAATCCGGGGTTAAACAGAATTACCACTAGACGGTAGATCTAGACTTGTTTGAAGTTAGCTTCGACTGAAGTCTATCTCAGTCTTTCGTTCTTAGTGCGTGCTTGCTGTCTCTTTCCACCTTTCGAAAGACTGATCACGTAAGCAAATTGCGTTCCTAGGGCCTTACCACAAACTCCTCAGGCTATATCAAAGTAATATAACTTTGATATTTCGTACCATCTATCTTTACTACATATAATAAATCGTTTATCTTTGCGTTTGTGCACGCTAATCTCTGCAACGGCTGAACCAAATCAAATTCAGTTTTCACTAATGTATTGAGATAAGCTTGGATTGTTTCATCGAAATCAGTTGACACATAAAAAGGATAAGAATTTCATATCTATATATATAAAAATGAATTGCTGTTCGTTAGTCTCGCTAAAACTCGAGAATGGCTAAACGGATTTATCTTATCTTGGTCTTGAAATGTTCGTGGAGGTCTAGGGAAGGTTTAAAAGGTAAGAAAAAATCGAATAACTGCCGGGAAACCCCAAAAAATAGCCCTTTTCTAATTCCCATACAAACGTTTTCTAAATAGGTACGAAGTCGGCTGGGTCAGCTAGTATTTTATATAAAAACCTTATCCATTCGTACAGCCGCAGTCACAGAGTATTAAAAAGTAATCTAATGCGTACGCAGTCGCGGGTATCAACTAGTGACATATAAAAGTTGTATTGAAGTAATGTTACTTCGAGCTTGAAATGTGACGTATTAAAACATGATGGTTTGTAAGAGCTTGTGGTAAGGCCACAGTAGTGTATTTACATGTGCATAAGCTAAATTTTTTGTACACAAACAATTTTGTACAATACAAGTTAAACCAGATCATAAAATCGTTGATTTTATATAATAAAGAAAATTATAATTGTAGTCAAGAAATAAAAGTCAAAATGCAAGTAAAATGTCTAAATAAAATTAAGTTAAGTGCGTATTTTGCAAAAAAATTAAGCACAACATTTTAAGTATGAGAAAGTTCATTCTTAATATTAAAATTAAACTAGCAACAGTACTAAAATACTGTAAAATAAATAACTAATGTAAAATTTAACTAAAGAAATATCATAATTTTGTTACACTCAAAGTCTTGCGAGGTTCTACAATTCTCTAATATATACAAATAAGAATTAAAATATAAACCCAAAATATAGGAAATGTAAGTTTTTACATAATACTGAACAGTATTTTGTGAAACTTGGCAGCTTTTACAAATGGAAAAATAATCTTCTATTTCACTTACTCTTCTTTTATTTATATCATCTGTCTCTCAAAGAACAATTTGCCAGTGTCAAGTGTGTTTTTATATATGTAAGTATTGTCAATGTCAAAGTCATAGTCAAATTGTCACGCCAATTTCAAACGAAAGATGGCTGTTTTGTTCAAAAGTCTCGGGATTTCTTCCGATGGATTTAGAAAGGAACTATTCTCTTTAATTCAAATATTTTCTCGAGTCAAGAACTCGGGGGTTTATTGGAAAAATGACCACCAAAATTACATATTTAAACTTCTAATTGTTTGAGTTATTAATTAGTTAGTGAAAACAGGGGACCTGATGCAGGGAACTTCGGCCCAGGGTCGTATGGGCCGTCAGAGTCGTTAGGATCATCAGGGTCATCAGAGTCGTTATGGTCATCAGGGTCAGGTCAGGGTCATCAGGGCAATAAGGTCCGAAAAATAACCACCAAAATTACACAATAAAACTTCTAATTTCGTTTTAGTTATTAGTGAAACCAGAATACGCAAAACATGTAAGTACATTACGTAGAATAAATATTTTTTTAATTCATACTAAATCAAGTAATATAATATTAAAAATTCCGTATATGACTGACATGATCATAAAAATGTATTAGAATTATAGAAAAATGTTAATAAAATGTCATTATTATAAAATAAATAGTTTTTATTTATATGGGAAATCAACTATGATTTTAGCTCGTGACACTAGCTAGATAACAGGGGACGTAAGACGGAGACGCGTCGCCCCCGTACTGAACTTTCAGTCAGACAGTGTTAATAAAATGTCATAATTATAAAATAAATAGTTTTTATTTATATGGGAAATCAACTATGATTTTAGCTCGTGACACAAGCTAGATAACAGGGGACGTAAGACGGGGACGCGTCGCCCCCGTACTGAACTTTCAGTCAGACAGTGTTAATAAAATGTCATAATTATAAAATAAATAGTTTTTATTTATATGGGAAATCAACTATGATTTTAGCTCGTGACACAAGCTAGATAACAGGGGACGTAAGACGGGGACGCGTCGCCCCCGTACTGAACTTTCAGTCAGACAGAGACGTAAGACGCGGACGCGTCTCGGACACGTTGCTTCTGTACCGAACTTTCATACGTCATGCATGGTGTGTAATTTGAAAAACAAACATAGGCACTATTGTCTGCTACCATTCTGTACCATCCAAAAAAGAGAGCGTCCCGTCTTACGACTCTGTTTGACTAAATGTTTGTTACAGGGGCAACGCGTCCGAGACGCGTCCCCGTCTTACGTCTCTGTCTGACTAAAAGTTCAGTACAGGGACGACGGTTACGAGACGCATTCCCGTCTTATGACTCATTCTGACTAAAAGTTTAGTACAGGGACGACGCGTCCGAGACGCGTCCCCGTCTTACGTCTCTGTCTGATTTGCACCTTAAATTGTCAATTAATTGATTAGACATAAAATAGAAATGAATTACAACTTCATGTCAATTATAATCTAGGATTAATTACAGAACGCAAGTACATAATGCCATAACTATGTATAATTAATTATGTAAAATGATACATAATGTACCTAATCTTATGTTTTACCACATTATACTATCTCAAGCACATAATATAAACTAATATAAGAATAATTCGATAAGATAGAACAGTCAGAATGTAACGATAATTTACTATGGAAGTAGACGTTTTAAATAAATAATTTTACGACATTTTGTGGTATTTCTATTCTTTGGTAATTTCTTTTTCTAGATGTTTGAATGTTAATTTTTCTTTGAACTTTATCAATTTTTCCTGAAATTTAATTGAATAGTGTGTTAAGTATTTACAAAACTGTGTTACAGTTAGTAATATAATAATTTAAAAATAACAAAGTATTAAATTTAATTGGGATCCAAAATTTTTAGGGTGGGACTCGAACCCGCGTTGCCTAGTGCCGGCTAAAGCACAACTATGCCATCGTTTTAGCCAGCCCTTGGATTTTGGATCCTAATGTTTATTTTATTTTCCAAAAATACCAAGATAACCAACTATTGTTTTAATAATTCAAAAGTCAGATATTATAAATTATTTAAACTTCTCGATTAAAAATTAAATTCTATAATAAATAAACTAATAAAGAGACAGTTTCTTTAATTGTACTTTTAAGCGCGACTAGAATCCTACTTTATCACTATTTTTTGGATCTTTTGGATCAGTGCGTTAACACTTAGTTTTTCTTCTTCTTTTAGTGTCACTAGTTCTTTCGAACCAATGTGATTGGCCAGAAGACTTGAGGATCGTATTTAATTTAGTTCCAAAAAAGCAAAAAAACTCTTTTTTTAATTCAAATTGGTAGAGACGAGAGAATGCCACACTGTTCCGAAGTAACTAGAGGGACATTAAGAAGTTGTTAGACAAAAGATCCAAAAACATTGATCCAAACTCCTACTTCCACAATAAAATGTCGTATCACATAGTAGGATAAGTACTTAGTATAAAGGTACCCAATAAATAGTTTACACATTGTTTGCACGGTGTATCCGTAACATAATGCCGTGTTTAGACGGTCAAGCGACGTCCAAGCCTAGCTTAATCAAAATGCCATCTATAATAGTCTGTTATTCTTTTGTACTGGATCTGTAGCCGATATCCGTGTTCTGTGCAGTGCTGTTGTATTAATGGTGACTACAGTTTTTGTTTTTTGTGAACGGTAAACTGCACTGCATAGAATACGGAAATAAGACCGCCTCGCTGTATCTCTCTTTTGAGCTCTATATTTTTGGTATAAGATACAAAATGCAATGATTCGCAATTGTCTTCAGAAAATGACTATACCTGAATTGAACCTGTTTTGATCTCGTAAAAGTAAAAAATAGTATTCTCCTATACTAAGATTACAAGGTTGATAGTTTTAAATGTCATTTTTAGTAAATACAATTCAGTCTCGATTCTATAAGCTGTCGTAATAGTTATAACGGTAATACACGTGAATTGGCCTTTTGGCTTAAATTGTTACTTGGCTTAATTGGTTACCAGGCTTAAATGGTTATCTGGCTTAAACGGTTATCTGGCTTAAATGATTACCTGGCTTAAACGGTTACATGGCTTAAATGGTTACCTGGCTTAAATCGTTCACTCATCGTCTGTGGGTTCGGTTCCGAAGTACCTGTCTCCGAAGTTCCCGATCCCGGGCAGCACGTAGAACTTCTCATTGATCTCCGGATCTAGAGCTGACGTCACTATCTTCACCTGGAAATCAAATAAAGCATAACAGAATTACATTATGTAAGAGCGGAATTAATTAATCTAATACCTTTAAACAAGCATTTCTTGTATATTAAAGATTATTTATTTCAATAAAACATTGTTACACAAAAACACATAAAGACTATCAATTTCAAAGGGCAGAATGTATGTATGTAATGTATATATATCTGAATCTCGGAAACTGCTCCAGCGGTTTTCATGAAATTTAGTATGCAAAGTTTTTGGGGCGATAAATCGATCTAGCTAGGTTTCATTTTTAGAAATAGTCGTTAACAAAAAAAAAATCGATTAAAACTCGGTCATCCAGGCACTAATTTTGGTGCTGGCTTGTGGTAAGGACCCTGAGCAGAAATACTGTAATTTCTGATGCAGGGGCCACGGCCCATGGTCGTCAGGGTCGTTAGGGTCGTCTGGGCCATCAGGGTCATCGGAGTCGTCAGGGTCGTTAGAGTCGTCAAGGTGGGTCATCGGAGTCGTCAGGGTCGTTAGTGTCGTCAGGGCCATCGGAGTCGTCAGGGTAGTCAGAGTCATCAGGGTCGTCAAGATCGTCAGGGTCATCGGGGTCGTCGGGGTCGTTAGGGTCATCACGGTCGTCTAGGTCTTGAGGGTCATCATGGTCGTTAGGGTCATCAAGGTCGTCAGGGGCGTCTTGGTCTAAAGGGTCTAGAGGGTCGTCACCTGAGGGAAAGCGTAAGCGATGGAGTGCACGCCGATCTCTGCCATGAGCAGCGACACGAGCGCGATGTGCGCCTCGGGCACGTCGTGGTCGAGCAGCACGCGGATGGCCATGATGGCGGCGGCGCCCGTCGCCACGGTGGCGTCCATCAGCACCACGTAGTAGTCCTTGATGTCCTTCGGCAGACGCAGGTAGTACAGCTGGGGAGCGATTTATGTAGGGTTAAGCCGACTGGTGTAGTGGTAGGTAGCACCCCTGCCTCACGATCCGAAGGACGTGGGTGCAAACTTGGTCGTGCACCAATGAATTTTCCATTCGAAAAAATTATGCGCTCAAATGGTGAAGGAAAACATCGTGAGGAAACCGGCATAGCCCAGAACCAAAAATTCGAAGGTGTGTGTCATACCATAAGTTAGTATTTTTATAAGCGGCGTTGGGCTTGCAACCTGTCATATACAGAATACTAACTGCGCAAAATGTGGGCATGTGTTATATCATGTTTGGACATGCATAGCACTAGCCTCTTTAGATATCCTCAAAGTTCTAAGTAACTAGAGATCTGAGGAGATATCTACCGAGCCTGGGGATTACAGTCGTGGTCATGTTCGTTTGTTCCGTCTGTGTGTACGTTAACGTGGTAGTCACCTCCGGCTCGTCGGTCTGCTGGTTGGTCTGGATGAGGATCTTTCCGATGCGGATGTCTTTGCACACGTCGCACACCGCCTGCTCCATGGTCTCCCCGGCGCGCAGGATCGACACGCCGCATATCTTCTCCACGTCGCATTTTCGACCTTCAAACAAACAGCGTAAGGTTTATCAGCTATACTTTCTTTAATTGAATCTAATAACTTTAAACAAGTAATTCTTGTATTGATGATATATAAAAGAAAGTCGTGTTAGTTACATTATTTATAACTCTAGAACGACAGAATCGATTTGTCTAAAAATTGGTGGGGAGGTAGCTTAGAACCAGAAGACGGAAATAGGATGCTTTTTATGGGTCTTTAGTCAACTGAGGCCGCTGTCAACTTATCCCGCGGGATAAGTTGACCCAATGCATTTTTGAATCGGTCAACTTATCCTATTCTCACATTTTATGATTTGTATAGATACGTAAAAAAAGTGTTTTGACATAAGATTTACGAAAACAACAATCAACCACAAATACACATAAAATATAGTTTCTTTTTTTGACTGTGTGAAAGATGACATGGGTAAGAAAGGAGTGAGTAGAGTAGGTACTGAGATGACGAATGACAGAGGGAAATGGAAGATCACATGACAGATTTTGACAAAATGAGTTGTCGTTAGATTCGTCTGGTTCACAAGAGTGACATCGACAATGACATCTATACTCTATACTAATATTATAAAGAGGAAAGATTTGTTTGATTGTTTGTTTGTTTGCTTGCATTGAATAGGCTCCAAAACTACTGGACCGATTTGAAAAATTCTTTCACCAATGTGTAGAATGAACTTTCAGGATGAACATAGGCTATATTTTAAGTAGGTACTTCGCGGGCGACGCCGCGAGCGGAAGCTAGCAGTCTATCAAGCCACAGAGCCTAATTTTGCGGCTGTAAAAATGTATATACAGGTTATTAAATTTTTTGCAATAAATATAAGTTTATCGTTAGTAGTTATAATACGAACCGGCGTAGGAGAACCCTTGGGGTGTGTCCACCTCCCGCGCGCTGTACGGCAGGAGGGAGAGCGCGAACTCGATCACGAGTCGCATGAGTCGCTTCGAGTAGAAGATGAACTCGTCCCGCGCTGTGTCTTTGTTGCGGATGAACGTGTGAAGTCCTTGCACCTGGACAATGGTCAAAACACCTTCATCGATTGAACGAGCGAAGCGAGCAAAAATCTCAGTGGCAAGCAGGGCGATTATCAACGAGTCTTACAAGTATTCAGAGGGTCTACCATGAGTTTTCACAATCTACACTCGCTAGCGACTGTAGTTAAAAAAAATTATGAAAAATTGGTACAGCGCCTCTAGCGGATAGTTGGGTACTAAAACCTCACGTAGCTAACTATCCTACGTCACGGCGTACTACAGCGACTGTAGTTTGCGCTCATTAATTTGCTTAGAATTTGGTACCATGAGTAACAATTTTGACAGATGTCATAGTAACGTACTATTACTACTGTAGTAACGTCAGCCAATCAAAATGTGACAACTCATGGTAGACCTACGGATTCAGCAGTCATTAGCCAAGGTATTAACTATCAATTATTTTTCGTGTCGATGTGATGAGTAGTAAAAAGTTTTCTAAGTAAATATACAGAGTGTTACCAGACTACTGCCGAAAACTTCAGGGGGTTAAAGTGCCCATCAATATAAACAGCTTTTTCTAAGAAACGGACACTGTGAGCGCGAAAAAAAAAAGCTGTTTCATACAAAAGTTCAACAGCTACTTAGCTATAATGTATGAAACTGTTTTTTTTCGCGCTCACAGTGTCGGTTTCTTAGAAAAAGCTGTTTATATTGATGGGCACTTTAACCCCCTGAAGTTTTCGGCAGTATCTGGTAACACCCTGTATATCTATCTAGATATACATTTGACGACTTCAGTGGCGCAGCGGGCGAGAGTCCGCCTGCGACGCAAGAGGTTGCGGGTTCAATACCCGCCTCGGAACAAATTTGTGTATGATCTGCAGAAATTTGTTCCGTTGGTCTGGGTGTTTTCTATGTATAATAAAAAATATCTATCTATGTTTATAATGTATTAAATGTATCAGTTATCTATTACCCATAACACAAGCTTTGAGTAGCTTACTTTGGGGCTAGATGATGCTGTGTGGATTGTCCAGCATTATTTATTTATTTATTTATTTATTTATTAATATAACGTTACCTGTGGCGTGTCCTTCAGCAGGTACAGGGAGTCGGGTACAGGTTGGCCCACGTGCGCCACGGCCAACTTCTCCCGGACCTTGAACCCGCGCTGTTAACAAACTTTAATTAAAGTTTTCTATACCTATATAATAGCTTAATCTGACTGACTGATTCATCATCGCCGAGCCGAAACCGCTGAAGCAAGAAAGCTGAAATTTGTAGAGTAGCTTCCTTTTATAACAAAACCACCAAGTAAGGTGGGAATTTTGAAAATTCCACCCTTAAGAGGGTGAAAAAGGGTAGAACTTTTTAACGCGTGGAGCAATTTTGATTATACTTTGTGTACAGCAAATGCAAATGAATGGACACGTATTTCAGGATTTTTCAATATAACCTTCACAAAGGGGTTAAATGGGAGGTCAATATTTGTATGGGAACTTTTTAACGGGTGGTGCGATTGGTCTATATTTTTATTTATTTATTTATTATAATTCGGAAAACCAACAGCTAATATACAATGACATCAAAAAGGAACGAATAGAAATAGCTAGCCAATTTAAGGTCTTCACTAATAGAAGCAGATTAGAAATTAAATGTGAATTAAATTATAGTCGGTATAGGGGTGTACGGGGTTCCAACATCTACCATCTTCGGTACCCAAGCCAACCTCACCTGCACGTGGTGCACCCTGCTAAATAACAAACGAGGCTCTGGCAGCCGGCTGATGGCGGCATAGCACAGCCTACATCGGCACAGCTAAACACTCTGGCCGTCGACGGGCAGCAGCGTTGGCGGTGCGATAAGCCGTGTCCTGCGATCCCCAACCCGCTTGCCCAGCGTGGGGATTATGGGCATAAACCCCCTTATGATAGGTACAACTAGGAAATGGCCCCCAGTTCCCGGCCGTCATGCTATTCCTGGCCATGGTAGCGGCCATGGTAACGGCGTGACAGGGGGTGCTAAGAATCACCGGGCTACCGAAGGCTACCTCAAACAACTGACCCTGGCAACGTACAATGGACGAACTCTGAGGCTCGACGAACATCTAGCGCAGTTGGAAGTGGAGCTGGAGAACATAAGGTGGCATGTCCTGGGGTTGTGTGAAGTTCGTAGAGAGGGAGAGGACACCATTACCCTAGACTCGGGCCATCTTCTGTACTTCCGCGAGGGTGACCAAAAATCACAGGGTGGCGTTGGGTTTCTCGTCAATAAGGCCCTCTGTAACAACGTTCTACAAATCTCCAGTGTGTCGAACAGGGTAGCGTACCTGATCCTTCGACTATCCAAGCGGTATAGTATGAAGATCATTCAGGCATACGCACCGACCTCGGCACATCTGGATGATGAGGTGGAGGATATGTACGAGGACATATCCAAAGCCTTGCATAACACCACGAAGGCTCACTTCAACGTTGTTATGGGGGACTTTAACGGCAAAGTGGGAGTCCGAGTTGGTGACGAATCCAGAGTGGGCCCGCATGGATATGGAAGCAGAAATCACAGGGGGCAAATGCTCGTCAACTTCCTAGAGAAGGAGGGGCTCTTCTTGATGAACTCGTTCTTTAAGAAGAAGCCCCACAGGAAGTGGACGTGGCGAAGCCCCGATAATGTGACAAAAAACGAGATCGACTTCATTACGACGGATAAAAGGCACATATTCAGAGATGTCTCCGTGATCAACAGGTTTAATACCGGATCTGATCACAGACTTGTCCGAGGCTCTCTGAATATCAATCTTAAGCTTGAAAGAAACCGTCTGATGAAGTCCACGCTCCGACCCAATCTGCTCCAGATCATGGCGGGCACCGAAAAGTTTCAGAAGCTTCTTGGTGATAGATTCGTTGCTGCGGAACCCACCGAGGACGTTGATGAGGCCCTACGAAACGTGGTTGGAGCACTAAGGGACGAGGGCATCAAATTCTGCCAAATGCAGCCTAAAGGCAAGAAGTCCAAACTTTCGGATGAGACTCTTCGGCTAATGACAAAAAGACGGGAAACCACTCAGGCCACTTCGTCAGAGAGGCCAGACCTGAACAAGCGAATTGCGAAGATGGTACGGCGCGACCTTCGGAGCTCCAACACACGTCTCATTGAAGAGGCAATAGAGCGAAACCGAGGGTCCAAAGTATTCACTCAGCAGCTTGGCAGGAGCCATCTGACGAAGTTAACAACACGCGATGGCCGAACCGTATTGTCAAAGCCGGAGATATTGTCAGAGATCGAGGACTTCTATGGCCGGCTATATGCGGCACATGCTCCTTGCCCCCAGCGTAACAGCCACGATTCCAGAGCCACCCTCACCCGCCACTACACCGACGACCTGCCGGAAATCAGCAAAGACGAGATCGTGTTGGCCCTGAGGCAGCTTAAAAATGGAAAAGCCCCCGGTGAAGACGGAGTGACCTCAGAGCTTCTGAAGGCAGGAGGAGCTCCTGTTGTGCAGGAGCTGCAGAACCTCTTTAACTCCGTCCTTCTCTGTGGGAGAACTCCAAAGGCGTGGAACGAGAGCTTGGTGGTTTTGTTTTTTAAGAAGGGAGATAAGACTCTTCTTAAAAATTACAGACCCATCTCGCTCTTGAGCCACGTTTATAAGCTATTCTCTCGGGTTCTCACGAATCGTCTCGCCAGAAGACTCGACGAATACCAGCCACCGGAGCAGGCCGGGTTTCGCGGAGGATATGGCACCATAGACCACATTCACACAGTGAGGCAGATTATACAGAAGTCAGAAGAGTATAATCAGCCCCTGTGTCTGGCTTTTGTGGACTATGAGAAGGCCTTTGACTCTGTCGAAACCTGGGCTGTTCTGGAATCCTTACAGCGATGCCAAGTAGACTATCGTTATATCGAAGTGTTGAGATGTCTGTACGAAGCCGCCACCATGAGTGTCCGAGTACAGGACCAGCAGTCTAAGCCCATCCAGCTGCGCAGAGGAGTGAGACAGGGAGATGTAATATCTCCGAAACTGTTCACAAGCGCGCTGGAGGATATGTTTAAGACTTTGGACTGGAAAGGCATGGGCATAAGCATAAATGGCGAGCACATCTCACACTTACGATTCGCAGATGACATAGTCTTACTGGCGGAGTCGCTGGAGGAGCTGCAACAGATGCTGGACGACCTAGCATCAGCCTCGCGGATGATTGGTCTCGGCATGAATTTGGATAAGACCAAAGTCATGGTTAATAACCAAATTGACCCGAGACCTGTCGCTGTTAATGGCAACCTTCTTGAAGTTGTTTCGCAGTACACATACCTCGGACAGATTTTACAGTTGGGTAGAGACAACTTTGAGAAGGAGGCTAAGAGGAGGATTCAGCTGGGTTGGGCAGCTTTTGGAAAGTTACGTCGAGTCTTCTCGTCACCCATACCACAATGTCTGAAAACGAAAGTTTTCAACCAGTGCGTCCTACCTGTCATGACATACGGAGCCGAAACGTGGACACTCACGGTACGGCTAGTCCACCAGTTTAAAGTCGCTCAGCGAGCTATGGAACGAGCTATGCTCGGAGTTTCTCTGAAGGATAGAATCCGTAATGAGACTATCCGACACAGAACTAAGGGTGTCGACATAGCTCAGAGAATTAGCAAGCTGAAGTGGCAGTGGGCTGGCCATATCTGTCGAAGAACCGATAACCGTTGGGGTAAACGAGTTCTCGAGTGGAGACCGCGGCTCGGCAAACGTAGTGTAGGACGCCCTCCGGCTAGGTGGAGTGACGATCTGCGAAAGGCTGCTGGCGGAGGCTGGATGCGTCGAGCTGAAGACAGGGCGCAATGGCGCTCATTAGGGGAGGCCTATGTCCAGCAGTGGACTGCTATAGGCTGATGATGATGATGATGATAAATTATAGTAAGTTGACATACCAGTTGCAACTGCTTGTGCACGTGTTGCACTATGAGGTGTATGGCGACCTTGTTCTCCCCGCCGCGCGGCACGATGATGTCGGCGTGCGCCATGCACGGCGCGATGTAGCTCTGGTAGGCGGGCTTCACGTGCGTCATGTACTGCTTCAGCACGCCCTCGAGCTCGCGCCCTCGCTGCACTATATCCCTGAAACGAACATGATCACGACTAATTTCCACGTTCAAACATGATCACGATTGTAATTCCCAGGTTCAAACATGATCACACGTGATGACGACTGTGATCCCCATGTTCGAACATGATCACAAATGTTTCCCAGGTTCAAACATGATCACACGTGATGACGACTGTGATCCCCACGTTCGAACACGATCACAAATGTAATTCCCAGGTTCAAACATGATCATGACTGTATCCAGCAGGTTCAAACATGATCACGAATGTAATACATAGGTTCAAACATGATCACAATGTAATCCTCAGGTTCAAACATGATCACGAATGTAATTCCTAGGTTCAAACATGATCACAAATGTTATACCCAGGTTCGAACATGATCACAAATGTTATACCCAGGTTCATCACAACTGTTGTTCCCGGGTTCAAACATGATCACGACGGTAATCCCCACGCTAAACAATAATCACAAGTGTAATCCCTAGACTCAAACCTGATCACGATTGTAATCCCGACTTAAACATGATAACGACTGTAATTCCCAGGTTCAAAGATGATCACGACTGTAATGTTTAGAGTAGATATATGTTTGTATGTATGGGACATACAAACATATATCTACTCTAAACACATAGGTACTTCTTACTTCGAAGTGGGGTAAAAACATCTTACAACCGCCATATTGGATTTTAACTTTATGTCATATTACCAACGAAACGTAGGAAATATTAAAAAATAAAATATACAAATTTCCATCTACCTCCTCAATCTCCGGGCGAGTCTGATGTCGGCGTCAGTGTCGACGAATACTTTCATATCGAGCATTTTGGTGACTTCAGCATTGTAAAATGCCAGGATACCCTCGAATATTATAACGTTAGCTCCGTACATTGTTTTCTAAAAGATAAAAAAGTGTGGTTTAAATGAGGAGCATCGGAACAAAAAACGCTAAATCCACTTACTAAGATTTTTGAGAAATCGCAAAAAACTTTTCTGTTTGGATATCACTTTTCTTTATCTCATATGGGGATTTATCGGTACTTGTTTAGATCATTAAACTTAAAGCGCATTTTTCTTCTGGATTTAACGGTCTAAGAACAGGTTGAATAAGTCTATCATGTAAAATTATACAAAAACTTCGAATTAAAAAAAAAAAAAAAAAAAAATCGGTGTGTCGTATATCGGTTTTTGTTCCGACCTTCCTCAATTTGAATGATAGGGTGAAGAACAGTTTGATAAGGGAACGTTGTGTAGTGAAAGAAGACAGTTAAAATTGAGAAGAGATGGTTGTTAAGATGGTTTGGGCATGTAGAAGGGATTTTTTAGGAAATTTTATAGGTCATGGTACGAAATATCAGTTATATTACTTTGATATTGCCAGAAGGTATGGCCCCAGGTCAAGAGTACCCTAAACCGACGTGCATGTATGAATGTAATGAGAGTGAATGAAGCAAAAGAGGTATGTCATGTCAGGATCGTAGCAAGTGGAGATCCGTCTTGGTTTCTAAAGATATAGATTACATTCTGGAATAATACATAGGCTACTTTTATCCCGGAAAAATGTACAGATCTCGTGGGAAAAATTGTTTTTGTATTTCTAGGTACCACGCGGACGAGCCATGGTCGGAAGAATGAATAAAATAAATAAATAAATAATGCTGGACAATCCATAGAAATAAAAATAAATAAGAATAAATAAAATAAATAAGAAAAGATGAGGAGTAATAGGTTAGCGTGGTATGGGCATGTTATGAGAAGAGATGAATGTCATGTGACGAGGAGAGTGTTAGGTATGAATGTGGATGGATACAGGGGTAGAGGTAGGCCAAAGAAAAGATGGATGGACTGTGTGAAAGATGACATGGGTAAGAAAGGAGTGAGTACTGAGATGATGAATGACAGAGGGAAATGGAAGAAGATCACATGTTGTGCCGACCACACATAACGTGGGAAAAGGGCAGGAAGATGATGATGATGATGATGAATCCACACAGCATCATCTAGTCCCAAAGTAAGCTACTCAAAGCTTGTGTTATGGGTACTAGATAACTGATATATTTAATACATTAAATGCATAGATAGATATATTTTTTTTTTATTATACATAGGTAGTAATATAACATACTCACAGTACGGTTTTCTCTAGAATGCGTGACGTAATTGTAGATAGGTACTTCCACCTTCTTCCCCTCCTTGAGTCTCTGCAGCACGCTGATAAGCAGTTCCATGTCGAAAGCGTCCGGGTGGTCGAAGTTATACTCGTTGCGCGTCGCCGCGTGGTGCTGCTTCTCATTCAGGACCTGAGGAGTGAGGGTCTGTGAACCACTGGTTACCCCCTAATCCTACTAAATATAGCTGTAGCAAACCGTATGTATTCGGTATTGAGTAAGGAGTACGCCATTTCGAACCGAGTATCTAGTCGACTATAATGTATTTTTAATTTTATCTACGTAAGCCTTCTTATGCCAACGCCAAAACGCAACTATAGTGCGTTCTTATTATTCCTCTGGCGCCATCTAGTGTAGATATATATGAGCCAATGGTTACTTATTTAGAATTATACCCCTAATTTTTTGTATGAGCAAGTGTTTTATTATTTTTTATAATTTGAGAGTTGAATAAATAAATAAATAAATAAATAATGCTGGACAATCCACACAGCATCATCTAGCCCCAAAGTAAGCTACTCAAAGCTTGTGTTATGGGTACTAGATAACTGATATATTTAATACATGATATAGGTACATAGATAGATATTTTTTATTATACATACACACCCAGACCAACGGAACAAATTTCTGCAGATCGTACACAAATTTGTTCCAAGGTGGGAATCGAACCCGCAACCTCTTGCGTCGCAGGCGGACTCTTGCCCGCTGCGCCACTGAGGTCGTCAAAATTGGTTAGAATCGTCAGAATGGTTTATTATTTAGAATTAAACCCCATTATTTGTATGAGCCAGTAGTTTCATTTGGACTATACCCCCTTATGAGTAGAATAGAATAGAAAAATGCCAAAAGCATATAAAATCATCAGTTTTTTTATAATTTTACGAATTTCAGAACACTACACTTTAGTTTCTGTAAAAAATCAATTTCATTTGAATTATACCTCCTTATTATTCATGCCAAAAGCTTTTTAGAAAAAAAGAACGATTTGTTTTTTTTATTTTACGAATTTCAGAACACTACACTTAAATTCTGTTAAATTTTGAAAAAAATACAGGTACCTTAGATACGTACCTTGTAGAAAGAGTCCATACTGACGATGGTGACCCAGGGTATGTTGAGAGATTCTATGATTTTGGCAGCTACTGTCGTCTTACCCGACGCGCTGGCGCCGCATATACCTAACGACAAAGCAAGTATTTCACCCCTTATTAATATACCCCACTAACATAAAATAAATTAATTTGTTCATGCTGCTGGAACGACTGAACGGAAGCTCACATACCTAAGAGCCAAATTCTTAAAGCGTTTTTTTTTTAATAAGTTTACATAATAACTTATTTTCATCTTTACCCCAATTACCCCCTTTTTATTTTTCACAGTACCTATTATGTTATACCCTATCTATAGTATTATGTTGTACCCCCTTTATATTAACACTAGCTGTCCCGCCAGTGACTTCGTTCACTTAAAGTATCTAAACTGAGTTTCAAACACATCACACAACTCATAAAAATCCCATACTAACTTTGACACCCCATTTGACCCCTTTATGAAGGTTATATTGAAAAATCCTGAAACACGTATCCATTCGTTTTGCATTTACAGTACACAAACAAAGTTTCAGACCAATCGCACGTCCCGTTAAAAAGTTCCCATACAAACATTGACCCCACATTTGACCCCTTTTTGAAGGTTAAATTGAAAAATCCTGAAATACGTGTCTATTTATTTTGCATTTACAGTACACAAACAAAGTTTCAAACCAATCGCACCACCCGTTAAAAAGTTCCCATACAAACATTGACCCCACATTTGACCCCTTTTTGAAGGTTATATTGAAAAATCCTGAAACACGTGTTCATTCATTTTGCATTTACAGTGCACAAACAAAATTTCATGAAAATCGCTCCACGCGTTAAAAAGTTTCATACTAACGTTTTCACCCTTTTTCACCCCCTTAGAGGTGGAATTTCCAAAAATCCCGCCTTAGTGGGTGGTTTTGTTATAAAAGGAAACCACCTTCCAAATTTCAGCTTTCTAGCTTCAGCGGTTTCGGCTGGGCGATGATCAATCAGTCAATCAGTCAGTCAGGTCAAGCTCTTTTATAGATATAGATAATATTTCCACGCCTCGCGGTTTCATCTGCATGAAGTGATTACCCCATTAAAATATAGCCTAAAATATACCCTACGCTAGGTACTCACTGATAATGTAGCTTTCCATTGGTGAATGAATATTAAAAATGGTTGAGTTAATTTTTGAGTTTATCCATTACAAACAAATATACAAATCTTTTCTCTTTATTATCATTAGTTTAGATTTAGGACTTGTTCAAAAGCGGAACTAGATATACCGAAGAAAAGACTCGTTTAGACTCGTTTAGGGAAATCCCATCATCGTAGGTATACCATGAGTTTTCACAATCTACACTCGCTAGCGACTGTAGTAAAAAATTTTTATGAAAACTTGTACAGCGCCTCGAGCGGATAGTTGGGTACTAAAACGTCACGTAGTTAACTATCCTACGCCACAGCGTACTACAGCGACTGTAGTTTGCGCTTCATTCTTAGAATTTGGTACCATGAGTAACAACTTTGACAGATGTCATAGTAACGTACAGTTGGCCCAACGAATCTAGGCATTCGTGAAGTTAGCCGCAGAACGCTGCCCAGTATCGTTTTTCTGGAGCAATCGGAGGTACATAGGTATGGAAAGGGGCGGTGGAACTGGGACTGTACATGCGCAAACTCGCACCTTCACGAATGCCTAGATCTGTTGGAAGAACTGTACTATTACTACTGTAGTAACGTCAGCTGATCTAAATGTGACAATCATGGTAGACGTACAGGTTCGGCCAAGAGGACACTCACCTATAAGGAATGGTTCCACCTCCTGCCCCCCGGTGCAGTTGTACCAGGGCGGGCGGCCGGCGGTGTAGATGGTGCGTCTGTCGGCGTGCAGGATGCTCTCAGCCGTCGTGCGCTTATTGGACTGCGACATGGAGGCGGTGCGCACGCGCCGAGCGCGCGGAGACTTCAGGATATTCGATCCTAGAAAATGTCTCTATATTGAGATCTTCTCAAAATTATACGCATAATATTTTAGGTACATATAGATAATGATCTAGTTTAGTGTCCAAATACATTAATGCCGATTATGGTAGGTACCTACTACGATTTAAATTTGGCGTCTCGGTAAATTTTCTATCATTGAATACGAACGCTCGATAGTCATATTTATCTAGAGCTGTTACAACAATAAAGTATTTTTATAGTTTTATCGTGAAATTCATGATTGGATTGAAACTTTTTCTGTTTTCTTAATACGAACGTTGTAAGGCGCTAAATTTAAATGGTAGTAGGTACTGTAGGTACATATTCAGACAACCGAGACCTTCTTAATATGACGATTCAGTATAAGATTTGGATGGTGAAAAGTTCCTTTCTAAATCCTTCGGAGGAAATCCCGAGAATTTTGAACAAAACAGCCATCTTTGTTTAAAATTTGGTTGACAATTTGACTGACTTTGTGACAACACTACTAATTTTAAACACTTGAAATTGGCAAAATTTGATCTCAAAAGAGACAGTTGCCATAAACAAAGAAAAGAAGGTCTTAAATACTTAAGATGATCTCATATAACTAAGTAGTGTTTCAATATTCGGGCGTAGGTCTATGAAAAGATAAGACAAAGACATTTTTATCATCCCTGTTAAAAATTACTCTGGCTGTGCTCTGCTGGCATAAAATTATTTAGCGCAATTTACACTATCGCGATTATAACTAGCGACAACCATATATAATGCAACATTGCAATTTTTCCTTACTTAGCAATGTATACCTATTATTATTACATCACGTGCGACACATGGCGTTTTATAGTACCTACTCTAAACACATAACATTACTCTCCGTAAAGGATATTTGTAGGTTATTTAAAGTCGATAACGCCCAGGCCACATTTTTATAAAAAAAAAAGTTCTTTAGACCACACGACTGAAGTAAAACTTATGTAGCTCAATCTTACTGTGTCTTAGATATACGAAACGTATCTTACGTAGGCTATCTTTCTATCTTCACTAACTTATATCTGCTTAACTTCCGTTCGCCTCACCCGATCACACTTTTCGTAACGCTCTCGTCACGCTTCACCAGCTTACTCTCCAAGTCAAGCGTGCATAAATATGTTTTACTTCAAAAAGTCGAACGTACCAAATTGTTATGACTAAAGTCGCCCCACATCCTTAGGAGTCTAAAGTTTAGACTCTAAACAAACGTATTGGTGGACACTCCACGTGATGCCATCTAGCCAAACTAAGCGAAACTTGTACTCGTATCTCGTACCTAATATAGAAACCAGATAACTGATGGAGGGTAAAGTTTTTGGGGTGTATGTATGTAGGCTAGTTTGGCTATCGCTGTAGGCTACAGAGGAATCTAAAGAGGATAGCCAGAGGCAGGTCATATTATGATAGGCACATCCCCACGTTTTGTACAGTAGTTAGTATTCAGTACGAAACCACTTGCAAAACTACCATCGAATTAAACAGGGTCTAATTATAAAATAAAATGAAAGCTAATTTACCTCCAAAACAGATAAATCCTAGATCAGTAGGTCCTCCCACTTCGAAGAAATATTTAATACATTCACATCAATAAAAATATGATTAGCAACGTTAAAATATCATGACACGTTTTGTACATTAGCTAGTATTTCGTACGAAACAACTTGCGAGCCTACCATCGAGTTAAATAGGATATAATAATAATAAAATAAATGCTCAGAGCAAAAGGACCTCCAACTTCGAAGGAATATTTACAACACTGTCACATGAAACTTTCAAACCAACGTTTTGGAGAATCAAATAGAAATTGCTTGTTATATAACAAGAGTACCAACGACCGACTGTTCGATGAAACTTAACACTACACGTGACAAGTTCATAAGAAATACAATAAGTTAATATTGGTGATAGAGCGCTGGTGGTGTAGTGGTAGCACCCCTGCCTCACGATCCGAAGGTCGTGGGTTCAAACCTCGTGCACCAATGAGTTTTTCTATTCGAAAAATTTATGTGCGCAATGCCAGTGCTCTTAAACGGTGAAGGAAAACATCGTGAGGAAACCGGCATACCCTAGAACCAAAAATTCGAAGGTATGTGTCATAGGTTAGTACCTATTCTTATAAGCGGCGATGGGCTTGCAACCTGTCACGTACGGAATACTAACTACTGTGCAAAATGTGGACATGTACCAAATGTCATGGACTTTTCATGGACATTGGACTTGCCTCTGACTACTAACTAAAGATCTGAGGAGATATCTACCGCGCCTGGGGATTACAGTCGTGATCATATATATATATTTTTTTTTTTTAATTAGTGGTGGCCGAACACTCCCTTGCCGCTACTAAATTTAATTGCGAAAGACAAACAATATAACGCGTCGATTCTTTATGTGTATATTGAAAAGCTACTAAAAAAAGCGTAAAATCTATTGGCGAAATACATTTTTTTGTTTATTATGTATATTATGTAATTTATGTATCATGCAATGACAACCAACTCGAGAAATTTTGATGGGGCTTTTTTTCACTGTAAGTACGTTAGGGACTTTCGAGCGGAGTCCCTAAGAAACGCGCGAACAAGCACTTACGGTTTTAGAAATTTCCATAAGAAATCACTTCATAGAAGGACACAAACTAATAATACGAATTCTCAATAGATGAGTCTACACTAACACCGCGTGATTATTCTAAAATAATTCTTAATTTTTGAGAAAAAAAATCGTCAACATTGATTAAAAACATCGAAATCGACCTTTTCTATTATGAGTTTTTACGAAATTATCGTTGTTATTTTTGTAATATTTTTGGACAAATCGTGAGACAAAATGTTAAACAACACAGTCACCAGGAGTTTTTTCTACTAATTCAAACCAAAAAGTATTAATCTGAGCCTAAACATTGTTAATTTTGTGAGCAGAAATTGTTCCCCGCCGCCATACATTTTAGTATGGAGCAAGCGCCTGCCAAAATACGCTTTATAATAGAATAGGCGCGTCAAAAATATTCAGTACCGTCTCAGTCTCCAAGGTGATCGCACGTCCGTTTGTAGTTCCACGCCGAGCTCTTTTGTTTGTTTGGACTAGGCAACGGGTGGGTCGCGAGTGTCGGATACTAATTTGTGACTACTGATTTGTAGGCATACATAGGGATATAGGGACAGGGAAAGCGACTTTGTTTTATACTATGTAGTGATTCTTTAATTTATATTAGCCGCAAGTTACATTTTTTTTAATTTATTGTAAATAGGTACATGGTAAAGGTAGGGAGTAACTTGCAATATATACATAACTAGCTTCCGCCCGCGGCTTCGCCCGCGTGATACCTTGAAAAACAAAAATAAATCTATCCCGCGGGAACCTTATATTTTTCCGGGATAAAAAATAGCCTATGTGCTATTCCAGACTATAATCCATATCTTTGCCAATTCCATACAGATCCGTTCAGCCGTTTCAGCGTGAAAGAGTAACAAACATACATCCACACATACATTCATACAAACTTTCGCTTTTAATAATATTAGTAGGATTTACATAGCAACCTAACTAAGACGGACATTGAACAGTTCAAATTATTAGCACGTATCCACCAATAAGTAAGTAGCTCAATAGGTAGGTAGGTACACTTGCTCAATAGAATACTATAGAACTTAGTAAGTACCTACCTGACTATAAGTAGGTACCTACCAACCTATCTGACACACTAAACTACACAATAGGTACGTTATTCTATAGGTAGGTTGGTAGGTAGGTACTTGTAAAGTCACTGTCTAGCTATTAAAGTTTCACTTTCAGGAGATTACCATTTTACCACAATCTTAGGAAACGAAAGGCAGATTTTTTTTTAAATTTACCTACCTACTAAGCCTAAGTATATGACCAGTACAGTACGTACATACTACCTAGCTAACGTAGGTAGCTCTAGCTGAGTGTACCTACCTACATATCTAACAACCGTCGACGTTTGTCCCACGTCTGCCCGCATTCGGGTCGCGTACTCAGCGATGAGCGACAGCCGACATCTTCCCCCATCCCGCCCGCAGGCGACTCACTCACCCGCGCCGCCCCGGACCGCTTAATAATATCGCGCACTCGGTTGTTTATCGTCATAAATATTTTAATACGTATTTGTCCAAATGATGTAGTGTAAAAGACAAAGTTTATCTACTTGAAATACCAGATGCGATAAAAAGTATTTATTTTGATTAGGATCAATTTGTTACTGCCAAAATGTGCATTAGAAATAAATTATAAGATTTTATTGTATTTATGGTTCACTATTTTGACGATAATGGCTTATACATAAAAGATAGATATATGCTGTCGCGGACTTTTTTGTAGAACTATTTAAGATAAACATTTCCATTCAACATTATATACGTGTAACTGCAATGGTTTTTGCAGCGCACGCCATAATAGCTCACAGCTTCTACCGCGAAAAACAAAAACATCGCTATCCCACGGGAACCGTACATTTTTTCGAGATAAAATGTAGCCTATGTGTTATTCCAGGCCATAATCTATATCTGTGCCAAATTTCATTCAGATCTGTTCAGCCGTTTTAGCGTGAAAGAGTAACAAACATACATACATACAAACATCCATCCATCCATCCGTCCATCCATACATTCTTACAAACTTTCGCGTTTATAATATTAGTAGGATATCTTTATACTCAACCTTTTCTTTTCTTTGTTAGATAATTATTAGTGGGAAGGTAGTTTTCCCCTCAGGAAGCTAAAACTTAACTTACTGTATACTTGTACATTACAAAATGGTTTTAATTTTTATTCCAGGATGGATAGTTTTTAAATATTATGAAAAAAAAACAAGATTTTCTTAGCACGGGCATAAGTACCTACTTAAGTAGGATAATAAAATATTTGTTTGTGATTAGGTTACGTACTCGTAAGCATGGCACCTATGCAGTATGGCAAATATGCACCTATGCCTAGTACATAAAGTGTATCCAAAAACTTCAGGGCGTGAATACACAATGAGGATTGTGGAAATCGCGCGCAAGATCTCAGTTCAGGGCGAAGTACACTAGTACTAATATTATAGGGTAATTCATTATTAGCTGAAAATATTGAAAATATTATAAAAATATATATATAAATATTTAATAAGTCACGCTTATATTGCGATTGAAAATGGTTTTACGAAATTTTATGTTTTAAATAACTAAATCAATATTATTTATTTTCAATCTTTCGGAGTAAAAAAGTTTAATTAGTTTTAATCTGTACATATTTTATTCCATGTTTGTACTAAATATTATTTGATTTTAATAATAGTTTTTTCATCTATAAATTCCACATTTCTCATAACACACAGAACATTGGCTTGACAATTATCTTGAATTTTTCCATAAAAAGAAATACATAGTTAAAAATGAAATCAAAAAGCATACACTCTGACCCAACCCTTTGCCGCCGCCGTGACGAACTGCCCGCGCGCCGGTAACTCGCCGCGGCTCGCGCGCTTCACGATGCTACTAATACATTGCGTATTTTCTATGACATTTATAAACATCCCACAAAGACGAACGCGTAATGGACGCGTAACTTGTTCGAAACATCGAAAGTAGATTTATTCGTTTCCAGGGTGTGTATTCAATACTGAGCGATGCATTTGTGTGAGTAGAAATTATCAATGTAGGTGTTGTGTCAGAAGTTCCCACGCTCGCAGACGGCAGCCTTAAATAAATAAATAAATAAAACTGGACAATCCACACAGCATCATCTAGCCCCAAGTAAGCTACTCAAAGCTTGTGTTATGGGTACTAGATAACTGATATATTTAATACATTATATACATAGATAGATATTTTTTATTATACATAGAAAACACCCAGACCAACGGAACAAATTTCTGCAGATCGTACACAAATTTGTTCCGAGGCGGGAATCGAACCCGCAACCTCTGCGTCACAGGCGGACTCTCGCCCGCTGCGCCACTGAGGTCGTCAAACAAGAAACTTAGCTTATTCACCATAGTGACTGGGGTTGCTTATGATCCTACCCCAAAAAGGGGTTAAAACAGGATTTAAGATATTGTAATACCTACAATAAAATCGGTTCAAGACTGTTTTAATCCCCAGAGGTTTCTGTTGTTTTGTTTTTATGTTTACCTACTTGTTTTCTAATTCTGTTTGTTGTTTATAAATCAATACTAAGAAAATAATTGCACAGCCAATTGAAAGGCTAATATGGAGGTATAATATCTGGTGCTATGGTGGTACCTATCGAGATGTACGCTTGCTGATGTCACCCAGTTGTAGAAACACGCGAGCGAAGTCACGTTTATGTGACGTTAAAATTAATTAAGAGACTGATTCGCGTAGCTTACGTAACCAGTTCGGGTGTGAGACCGCGTTGGGTTTTTCCACCAATAGGCGAGCTTCAAATCTAAGTAGGTATTGTACTTATATTTAAAACTTTTGCGATCAAAAAGTTCGTTAATTGAAAATATTTTAGTGAAAAGGGGTCTATCTGTCTGTCTGTCCGTATCACGCAAAAACTACTGGAACAATTTTAATGGGACTATCACTTTATTTTATAACTTCGTGATTGGCTGGGGTTGGTTTTATCGTTTATCCAACTTCTACCCCTAAAAAGGGGCTTGCCCATATAGGGGCCAAGTTTGTACGGGAAAAATGACATAATACGTTCAAATTCCACCCTTAAAAAAGGGTAAAAATAGGGGTTAAGTTTAAGTTAAGTAAAAAAATTATATGATGCGTTCAAACCTTTGTTAATTTATCCTTACTATAAGGGCCAGGTATATTAGTTATTCGTATTAGTTATATTATTCTTCTCCAAAAATCATGTAACCAGACGTTCCCTAGTCAATCTCTGAATGACGGTTCATAACATCTCAAAAACAGGTCGCTAAGTACATGAATGAGGTTCTATTTTCTAACACTTTGTTCATGGAATGTCAGAAAAAAGTGCAGACGAAGCCGTGAGCGGGTCAGCTAGTATATCTAATCAGTAGGTGTGTGTGTCAAGTACGAACGGCTCACATGGCGCGTCCGAACACGTGCAAGGACACAACAATTTGTTTGTAAACATCTAGCTCTGTAGAGCTATTTTCAGATAACATTTTTACATTTTCTAAGCTTGTAGGCTCCTAAATTCACGTAGCAAGTAAGACGTTGCAAAATGGACCTTATGATTTTATCGAAGGAGATTATTTTGACTTTGAGTTTTCCTGTTATTTTTATACAAACTTTCCCTTTTAGGGGTATAATTTTAAGAATTTCTTTTTCTAAACCCTTTTTTTTAAAGCTTTGACTGTCAGTCAGTCAGATACGTCTCAGGCAGGATAATAAATGCAGTCAGTGCTGGAATATTGACCTTAGCTAGTCGCAATAAGGTGTAATGTGGAAGCCGCTCTGATCAGCTCCAATAAATTATGTGCTGTTCGAATAAAGACTGTAACAAAGCAGCAATAAGGTGCTCTATGAAAAGTAGCGCCGTGCTGAAAGTTCAGATATAGCCAGTTGCAGCTTCGTGCTGCTGAAAAATGGACCTTAGCCAGTTGTGATAAGGTTACCTGTGGACGGGGGGCGGTAAGGCCGTACATTCGGCACTGTGGTCGGCGAGGCCGGCGCTCTGCTCGTATAGTCATCTTCATCCAGAAACACTTGCTCACTCAGTTCCAGCGCTAGTTCCGTGTCACTGGAAAATAGACCATAACGCGTTAGGCTACGGTTCGTAATGGCTTACTGTTGGAAATCCCCAAGCTCGACCTTGGAAACACAGATAGCTAAGTTGTCATTGGAAAAGAAAACCTAAGCTAGTTTTAATAAGGTTTGGTTTGTTTATTATAGTAAGGTGTAATTTGGGTGTGTTTGAAAGTATTCAATAGTAATCAATCTCTTCTTCTTTCTTATCAATAATGAGCTGATAAGAGGTTTTTCATTTGATAGGGAGACAAAACAAGCTGAGACAAAACACCTGATGGTATGCGGTAACCGACCCTATTGACATAATTATTTTGTCTATTCGCTCAGTACGTATCACTTGCTCCAGTGGCCTTTAAACATAAATGCATTAATGTACACTTTTGCTTGAAGGCAGAATATCTAACACTACATATTATAATATAGCCTATAATAATTCAAACTTTAAATTGGTGAAAGAATTTTTGAAATCGGATAGGTAGTTTCAGTGATTACCTCCTACATAAAAACAAACTTTATCTGTTTATTGATTGAGCGAGCGAAATCTCAGTGGCAAGTAGGGCGATTTGGTTTTTGTTTTTATTTTAGGATGGATAGTTTTTGAAATATACTTAACGAAATTTAAGAAAACCGCTGTCCTCTTAGCACGGGTACTTACCTACCTAGGAAGTAATCATTTTTTTTTTATTATGACAAACTTACGTAGGAATAGGCACCTATACACTCGTATGTACCTAGTACATAAAGTGTGTCCAGAAACTCCAGGGCATGAATACAAATGAGGATTGCAGATATCGCACGCGAAATACCTACTAGAATTATCTTGTAACTAATTGTAGGGTAAGAAATATATCCTAGAATATACAAATTTCTCAACGAACATTAATCGCAGTGAAGATGAAAGCGAGTGGGAAGATTGCCAGTATACTTATTGAAATACACAATGGAACGGCTGAATCATATACCTACCTGCAAAGTTTGTATGAGTAGTGACGTTGCAATACTTAATTTTGATTGATGACATTCTACAATGTCTGAAGGACCATTCTACTCAACGGTTTCGACATTGTTCTCACTATCTTATACTTATAAACGAGCAATTCTTGTGTAGGTATATGTATTACATTAGCTTCCGCCCGCGTGATACCTTGAAAAATAAAAGCATCGCTATCCCACGGGAACCGTACATTTTTTCGGGATAAAATGTAGCCTATGTATTATTCCAGACCATAATCTATATCTGTGCCAAATTTCATTCAGATCCGTTCAGCCGTTTTAGCGTGAATGAGGAACAAACATACATCCAGACATCCATACAAACTTTCGCATTTATAATATTAGTAGGATGTTGTCTTCATCGATTTTCATGAAATTTAGTATGCAGAGGGTTTCGGGTGCGATAAATCGATCTAGCTAGGTTTCATTTTTAGAAAACGTCGTTTCCCAAAAAAAACGAGCAAAGCTCGGTCAACCAGGTACTTCGTTAGTACCTATTCGCAACGAAAAATTTTGGTTATCTCGTAAAATATTAGTGAATTTTAAATGTACCTACCTACTCTTCGTGACAAAACTTATTATCAACCAATCATTTAATGCTTCATCTTCATGCTATGAGCTTGAATTGAAAGACAAGCTCTAAAATCAAGGTTAAAAAAGTTTTTTAACCTTTAAAAATAACGGTAGTAAGATATCAACTTGAGTAGAATTGACCATGCTTGTTATTACAATGTATACCTAGGTATTCTACTTATCTGAAATTATATATTATTTAAATAATTACTAGGAAATAACAAGTAGGTACAACACACTAAGGTCAGCGAATCGTACAGAAACAACAAGAAATATCTTTATCTTTTTTATTATTATGGCACTTTTGAAACAACTTTTATAACACACTAATAATACAAAAAAAAGGAGGTACCTACGTTTGTTTGTTACATAATAACGTCAAGCGGCTAAAGCGGTCTTGATGATATTTAGTAATTTAAAGATAAAGAATCTTGGATTGAAAAGGATAATATCTTATACCTTTAAACGAGCAATTCTTGTATATATACAGTCGTGGTCAACTAATTAGGGACACTCTTTGGTTAAACCGAATTGTGAATTTATTTTTTATTTTCCAACGAGTCTAAACCATATTCCATATCTCTTACATGTAAGTATAATTAGTCATTTATGTGCCCGATTATACAAACAATAACAACTTCTTAAACATTAAACCTCTTTACAGTATAGCTGATAGATTATCGTAGTGCTATTTGTTCAAATAATGCTGGCTTGCCATTTAATTAGGGACACTGAGATATTGCGTTCTATTTTCAAAATTTGAATCTCAATACTTTTTTACTTCTTCTCTTATTGTTTCGTGGTAGTTTTGGCGGCAATCCCGATATTTATTTTAAGTTTTGAAAAATATTTTGAAGAAAAATGGGTAAAAATAAAAGTTGCGATCCAACACTACGAAAAATTATCATGAAGTTTGTTGTCGAGCATGGTTGGCCATACCGAAGGATAGCAGAACATTTAAATTGTTCAAAAACTATGGTATACAATGCAGTGCAACATGTCAGACGCAATAACACAGATTTAAATGTGCCCAGAACAAAAAGATCGAGAAAAACAACTCCGCAAGAAGATAGAATGATAGCCAGGTTAGCTAAGAAAGATCCGTTTCTAGGCTCTATTTTAATTAAACACGAAGTGTTTGGGACAGACGAAAGAGCTGGTGTCTCAGCTAGGACCGTTCGACGACGTCTGGTAGAAGCAGGGTTGTTCGGAAGAGTGGCTCGCAAAGTACCGTTGTTGAAGAAAGAACATAGAAATGCTCGTTTGGCGTTTGCACGTAAATATGGACATTGGACCTACGCCCAATGGCAACATGTATTATTCTCTGACGAGACCAAGGTTAATTTGATTTCTTCAGATGGAAGGCAATACGTACGGCGTCCAGTAAAAGCGGAAATGAATCCAAGATTCACAAAAAAGCAGGTGAAACATGGCGGTGGAAACATTAAAATGTGGGGTTCATTTTCTGGACGTGGAGTGGGACCTGTGAGGAAAGTTCAGGGTAACTTAGACCAACATCAATACAAGGCAATATTGGAGGAAACGATGCTTCCCTATGCTGAGGAGCATCTCCCTATTATATGGACGTTTCAGCATGATAACGACCCAAAACATACCGCCCGTTCAGTCAAGTCGTTTCTTACCAGTCAGTCAGTATCGGTGCTAGATTGGCCAGCAAATAGCCCGGACCTTAACCCAATCGAGCACCTTTGGCACGAAATCAAGAAAAAAGTAGCCACTTATCGTACCACAACTTTAGATGAACTTAATGAAGCTTTTTGTGAGGCATGGGCAAACATTCCTGTCGAAACATGCCAGAAACTGATAATGTCTATGCCACATCGGTGTCAAGCGGTAATTACTAACAAAGGTTTTGCTACTGGGTACTGATTTTACACGTAATAAAATGGAGCTGTTAAAGATATTATAATACTGCAGATTATTAGTTTTGTTTAACTCTATTTTTCATTATAGTTTACTGTCCTTAATTAAATGTCCAGCTACAGAATTATACCTTAAAATTGAATACATGTTCAACCTTTGATATTAAATACTTTTTTCTATTTATTTATTCTTTTATTTACAGCCATTTAAAGCATAATAATCGGACCAAATTATGCAAATAATAGTTACTGAGAAATCAATAGGGTTTTATATTTGTATGTACATAACCGGTTATTGTTCTTCACTATCTTGCATGTCCCTAATTAGTTGACCACGACTGTATATGTATATATATATAATATATATAATTGGAATCTCGGAAACGGCTCCAGCGATTTTCATGAAATTTAGTATGCAGAGAGTTTCGGGGGCGATAAATCGATCTAGCTAGGTTTCATTTTTAGAAAACGCCGTTTACCAATAAAAAAAACCGAGCAAAGCTCGGTAACCCAGGTACTTTTTTTTATCCCAAAAAAAAACAATTTGTGTCTTTCTTTTCGCATGTTTGCCAACGTATCACGAAAAAACGACTGGAACAATTTTTATGGGATTTTGACTCTTCGTTAGATTATTTTGCAGCTTAAAGACAGGGGCAGGTTTTATCACGCCCCCAACCCCAGAAAAGGGTATAAAAGAGAGTTAAAAATTTGTACTTTGTACTAAAAAGTGTAAAGATTGTAAATTTTATTGTTTGTATTTTTGCAAGATGCGCATGCGAAGTCGTGTACTGGTAAATTAGTAATGAATAATAAAGATCCAAGGTGAGTGGCTAATGGACTTATTTTCTTTGAAAGCGACCAAGGCCAGACAACTAACAAAATTATATTAATAATTAGGTACTTAGGTACTTAAATTTTATTCCAGACTAGCAAAACTCCCCGCGATTTCGCTCGCGTAAATTTTTCACTATAAATACCCTAAAAAATAACCTCCATATTTCAGGCTGTGCATCTGTCAGTCAGTCAGTCAATAACGTGAGAGTTTTACATATTTAGATATTAAATACGCAATAGATTTCCTTAGAATACTAATGCAAATATGTGATTTCATATCATATAGTCCTGATATGAAATCAGATCACATTAATTAATCAGTTAATCATTCAGTTAATATCAGTTAATCATTATTATTGTGGTATTTCGTGTAATTTTGATAAGGTGTGTCGGTTCCTTTGTGATAATTGCAGTTTCAATAATACCTATTTACCTAAACATTGTAGTACCTATACAGGGTGTTAACAGACTACTTCCGAAAACTTCAGGGGGTTAAAGTACCCATCAATATAAACAACTTTATCTAAGAAAACACTGTGAGCGCGAAAAAAAACAGTTGTTTCATACATTTTAGCCAAGAAGGTATTGATTTTTTGTATGAAACAGCTGTTTTTTTTGTCTAGATACCTAGATACACATGGACGTAGTCGCGGAGGGGGGGGCAACTAGTATAATGTAAAGGGGATTGAAGTATTATGTTTTAAATGTTGGCTGAAACAAAAGTTTATAAACTCTCAGAAGACAATTGAAGTTTGTAACAATTATTATAATCCAATATGTACATAATTAATGTTTATTTTATGATTTTATAACATGCAACAAATGGGCTTGCAGTATAACGGAGTGTTAAATAGTAGGTATGTAAAATGTGGGCTGGGCATGTGCCGAATAAGTTTGAACCTCATGAACATACCTCGGACTACCCCTGTTTTATTCATAATCGCCACATGATCACAACTTTAATCAGTTCTGATCATATAACATACATCAAAACAGATATTACATAATTTTATGTGTTGTGGCAATCTGAATAAATAATGTAGTAATTAATATTTCTTGGACTTCACTACTATGTCAGGTTATTGAACTTTCAAGTACCCAAATGTGTTATGTAATTACTAGATTTTCAATCTGTTTAATTAATTTAATTACTCAAGAAATGTTTCTGATAGCTATCAGACACATAATGTAGTAAGTTCAAGCTTAGCTAAGCTTGAGTTCGACAAAACTAATTTAACACAGTACCTTGGAATAAATTGTGTAAACTGATATTTTACTTGCATTTGACATTATTATTAGGATAACATCGGATGTATGGAGTCGCAGCCACCTCCACCCGACACGCTAAATGGGCCTTACTGTGGCCTAGTCCGAGCACCAAGTACCAAGAAGGTATCAAGTACCATTCCGTTATTATGAGATTGTTATTAGTATTAGACGGGTATTTATCGCGTTTAAATTACCTTATATTTCCCCGACGTTTCGACAGGTTTGCACGCTGTCGTGGTCACGGGTAGACTAATAATAATGTGTTCAGATCGCGTAAGTTTATAAGTACATTATTATGAGATTAGCGTTTGTGGCTTTTCAACATTTTTTAGGCCTTGAGGAGGCATAATGACAGCCTCAGCCTATTAACTCAATCATCAGAGTTGGCCACTGAAGCATATGACCTTACTTAAACCAATTAGAAAGGGAGAACTTTGCCCAGCAGTGGGATTCACTGTCTGGATAGTAAGTCAGTAACACAGGAGTGTTATATATTCAGATATCATGGTCATGATCAGGCACCAACCTATTCTTAAACGAGAGTTATGTGACTAGAATTATATTCATTATTAAATTTAAAATGATAAAAGTTTACTGTTTATTTACTATATTATCTGTTTTGTTATCTACTAACAAAATAGAAATTTGCATAAAGATTTGTTTATTTTTAAATCATATCAGTAACTAAAATAGACAGTGATGGAGGCAAGTGCTATTAAAATTATCAGTTGAAGGTTGTTTGTTGTTCCTCCGTTTATGTTTAGTCACATCCATTAAGGCATGGGCCTTTCTACTCAATGATTTTGTCATTGTTCACAACAAACAATTTTGTTTATCTCATAAAATATTAGTTAATTTTAAATGTAGCCTTAGTGAAATAACTTATTATCAATCAATCTTTTATTGCTCCATCTTCATGCCTTGAAAGACGAGCTCTAAAATCAAGGTTAAGAAAGTTTTTAAAAAATGATAAAATATGAAATTGAGTAGAAACACTTGCATGTGGTGTTTAATGAAAAGATCTGTTTTAAGACAGAGTTGGGTGAATTTTAGAGCAAAAAATATTAAATGCGTGTAAACAGTTAGTACAGAAGCCAAAGCACACATCAGACACCTAACTATACTAATTTTGAAGAGGTCTTACGCATTTGAACACAGAATCGGGCTGGGGTCCATTTTTTGGGTATCCTGAGTTCCTGACCTGTCCCAACCAAGTCGTCTTAGGACACGTTTCAGTCAGTGACACGTGTCTCACCGGTTCAGAGCGATACGGCCAATGTACTAAATACAAATCTAAAAATAAATCCACAACGCTCGCGTAGAGGTTATGATACAGCCAATGTTATGAGTTTCACACGAAAAAGGTTCAAACACTAGCACACGTGAAAACGCATCGAAACTCCGACGATGACTAAGCTCGCACTGAAAATTGTATTCTCTTCTCCAGCACAATTTTTCGTAACACGAGTCAGCTGCTCAAATAAACATCTCAAAGATAACACACTCGGTTTACCTATCTGAGCTGGCGGAGCTCGGGGTTTCGAACTTGTTCAGCTTCCCAGCCATCACTTGAGGTCGCGTGATGTGTTAATTATTTAGAAAAACAATTATTTTAATGATTTCTTGATTTTTACGGCACTCACTGCACACACGCAAGTTTGTTTGAATGTTTGACATCACAGATTTGACATAAATTAAATTCGCGATACTTTGACTTTGATTTTTGTTTGACACTTGACAGTTGACACTTTACTACAAAAAACACGTCCCGAAACTGAATCATATAATGTTTACAGACACGCTGCGCCACACGCCCGCCCGCCGCTGAAGAAGAAAAGGAGAGTCTTACAAACAAGAAAAATATTTATAGAACGACAAAAATACTCAATAAAAGTTTGGACTGCAAAATATTATTTGAATATACTTATAATTTTTACGTCTACAGCCGATTTTACTTATTTACTTTCAGAACACACTTTACGTTCCGTTACATAATATTAATTTATTATGTCATATTAATTTAATATAAGCGGCTTCATTACGCATCCACCATTCGAATATTATTTTACTATCCTATTTAATAAACGTGAAAGTTTTTATGTTTGGATATGGATGTTTGTTACTCTTTCATGCTGGAACGGCTGAACGGATCTTGATCAAATTTGGTACAGAAATAGATTATAGTCTGGAATAGCATATTTAAGCTACTTTTTATCCAGAAAAAATAAGAGCGACCCAGAACCAAGCTCTATCTTTAATATTATATTGATGGTAACTTTAATTATCATCCTGAATTTTTCGGAAGTAGTCTAGTAACACTTTTTATAAATAAATAATAAATAAATAAATAAATAAATAATGCTGGACAATCCACACAGCATCATCTAGCCCCAAACTAAGCTACTCAAAGCTTGTGTTATGGGTACTAGATTACTGATATATTTAATACATTATATACATAGATAGATATTTTTTTTATTATACATAGAAAACACCCAGACCAACAGAACAAATTTCTGCAGATCGTACACAAATTTGTTCCGCGGCGGGAATCGAACCCGCAACCTCGTGCGTCGCAAGCGGACTCTCGCCCGCTGCGCCACTGAGGTCGTCGTGATAATCAAGTTACTACGATGTAGGTAGTAAATATTATTTTCGTGTTATTTTATTAGTAAGTACCTACCTACTTAGAGTAGAATAAGTTATAAACTTTTGTAGGGATTGTAAAATTAAATGTTCTCTAGCATTTATGACATAGGCATTTTGTCTCCAATTTTATCGCTAGTTAACGTTAACTCTAGATACCTACTGCTACCTACCTACTTTTTAAACGCAACTGATGTATTTATAAGCGCTTTCCAACAGTTTATCTGTTCAGTTTTACTTTTAGTTACTATAGGTACCTACTTAAGAATCTCGTTTAATTAACCGTCATGGCGACAGACTGTAGACAATTAGGCGAAACTTTACCCATTTGCATGTTATGGGCAAAGTTGCCGCCCTCCCCCAAATTGAAATCTTTTTTTAATTTCGACGTGTCTGCGTGGAACGGAACTTTGAGGTAACTCTCGGAGGAGGTTGAGGTTTTAATACTTTTTCATGATTACCGTGCACAGATTATGCAACAGTTTATACAGCTGCTGTGGGACGATGAATGATAAAGGTTTTTTAAACTAGAAAAAAGCCTCTTATTATTTCAGGCACTTACCTTTTTAAACTTATGTGGTTGGAGAAATCCATTTTAATTTCTTTTTTGTTTCCTCCCTCCCTACCTACCACCTACAACAAAAGTAACTAACTTAATACCAACTGTAATTTCCAGGCTCGGTAGATATCTCATCAGATCTCTAGTTACTTAGATCTTGTGGAACTCCTTTCCCTTTTAATAAGTATTTAATAAGTTATTTCATGAATGTACCCATTCAAAATTAACTAATATTTTACGAGATAACCAAAATTGTTTGTTGTGAACAATGACGAATAGTGAGAACAATGATAAAATTGTAAAGGAGAATCGTTTCTATCTAATCAAAATCTTTATTATTGAACATTTAAAATGTTATGTTATTATTATACTAAGTACTTAGAATTAAACAGCGTAAGGGGCAATCTTTTTATCAATTTTTATAGTGGCGCTCAACATGGGGCCCAATTCAAGACCACTAACTTACTTATATCTATTTATGTTCTGTAGCAGGGTAATTCTACGAACATTTTATAGCAGTCTAACACTCGTAATAGTATCATTTGTAACACAGCTTAGTACCTACTATGTTTTGAAAGTTCACGAAACTTTTATTTCGATTCGTTTTCTTCCACACACAGCACAGCTTACACAGTAACATCTATCTTACAAGTTAGGACTCGAACTTACGTAGCGAATAGGTTCTTGTCTAGGCTATTTGTTTCAACTTAGCGAATGCTTGGCGTTGTCTAGGGGGGCAGATAAGGGAGGCAGATAGAGGGGCATAGGGATAGACGAACTTTAAACCCCCGATGAAGTCTTGATAGGTTCTTTGTTAGTCTATTCCGGAATGGATAAGCCGATTTCGGTGTAGTTTTAAGGCTTATATTATAGCTGATATTGTTTTATTTCCTCATTATTTAGGTATCTAGATATTATACGATGTCATTTTATCTTTGTAAGGCAAGCAAATTGCGTGTATTTATTAATCAGGCAACAGCACATACAACAAACATTTAAACAAACCTATACCTACCTAGCCTATGTGCTATTCCAGACTATAATCTGTATCTGTGCCAAATTTCATTCAGATCTGTTCAGCCGTTTCAGCGTGAAAGAGTAACAAACATACATCCACACATTTAGGTATACATTCTTACAAACTTTCGCGTTTATAATATTAGTAGGATAAATACGACTTATTCGTCAACTGGCGAGCGTGAATCTCGCGAGTGCGCGCGAGTTGGCACTTTTCGATTTTACCTACTTTTTCTGTCGTCAACTCGCGCGCACACATTTTAAAGTACAGTCATGCTAAAAAACTGATTGAAACCAGTTAAGTACCGACTATCTAGTAAGAAAGAAAGAAGATACCACATCTGTAGATAGGCACGTACTTATCTTAAAAGCCTGCTAACACTCTTCCGGTTCACAGTCGGGTAAAACGGTAAGCCCCTAAGCACAACAAAGCCTTCTTATACCCTGCAATTCTACAAATGGCTGCAATCACGCGCTTCCAACGTAATGTAATGAGAAGGAATGCTAATTTAATCAGCCAATTGAATTGGACAATTAGTCTGGGTGAGTGCAGCTTTCAGCACCCCCGTATTCGAACCCACTCCATTCGGCTGAGTAATCAATCTCTACATCTAATACTTTTAAACGAGCAATTCTTGTATAACCTACTAATACCGACGCGCATGTATGAAGAATGTAATGAGAGTGAATGAGTAAAAGAACATGTCTGGATCATTGAATCATGTCATGTCAAGTGGAGATCCGTAATCTCTGCCTACCCCGTCGGGAAACAGGCGTGATTTTAAATACCTACGTATATCTATAGGTACTAATTATATATTATTATAAAAAGGAAGTTTTTGTATTTTTGTCTGTAACGAATAAACTCAAAAACTACTGGTCCGATTTCAAAAATTCTTTCACAACTAGAATGCTACGTTATCCCTGAGTAACATAGGCTATATTTTATGTAGGTACCTCGCGGGCAAAGCTGCGAGCGGAAGCTTGTATATAATAAACGCGAAGGTTTATAAGAATGTAAGGGTGTGGGTAGATGTATGGATGGATGTTTGTTACTCTTTCACGCTCAAACGGATTAACGGATCTGGATGAAATTTGGCACAGATATAGATTGTAGTCTGGAATAGCACATAGGCTACTTTTTACCTTGGAAAAATGTACGGTTCCCGTGGGATAGATATGTTTTTATTTTTCAAGGTACCACGTGGGCGAAGCCGTGGGTGGAAGCTAGTAGGTATGTATATAAATATATCTAATATAATATTATATAATCTGAATCTCGGAAACGGCTCCAGCGATTTTCATGAAATTTAGTATGCATGGTTTCGGGAGCCATAAATCGATCTAGCTAGGTTTCATTTTTAGAAAAAGTTGTCGATTTCCTCACGAGGTTTTCATCACTTAAAAGCACTGGCATTGCACATTTTTTCGAATGCAAAAACTCATTGATGCGCGACCAGGTTTGAACGCACGACCGTGAGGCAGGGGTGCTACCACTACACCAGCAGTGGTGAGGACTAAGTAGTGTGAAAATAGCGAATAGAAAAGGCATAAATCCAAAAGGATTAAGTCTAGCACTAAACCACCCGTGCTCACCACGAGTACGAAAAAGTGTGAAAGAAAATAGCAAATAAAAAAGGCATAAATCCAAAAGGACCCAGTCTCAGAGGAGGTTACAACTAAAAGTACCAAACGTACAAATAAGCCCCAAGAGGGTTTTATCTCGTTAATTCTCAGTCCAGTGTCGGCTGTCTCGGTAACTCACGGTAATCTATCGATTAGCATGCCGTTAGTAACTACGATATTCTGGTAATCGACTATTTTTAACCATCTTATATGTGCACATTAATCCTATCTGCACATTGGTGCGCAAGAAGCTAAACTTGCTAAAATTGCCTATCTATCTATCTATAGTATAGATGGATAGATAGGCAATTTTAGCAAGTTGAATTCTATACTTATAAAAGGCTTTGTTCTGAATGACTGACTGACGGGTCCACGCACAGCCTAAACCACTAATCGTAGGGACCTGAAACTTTGAAGGTGTGTTCTTTGTATGAAGTGGCCATCCGATAAGAAAGGATTTTCCGAAATTCTACGCCTCAAAGTCGCGGGCGGAAGCTAGTTAAGTATATAATTTTAATGCATGCCCTAGCTAGATTAATTTAATGGTAAGTAATCAAAATCATCATAAGTGTAAATAACTTAAAGCGCTGAACATAGGCTCCAGACTAAATTACCTACTGGTAAATCCGCCACTGCATACATACATACATACACCCGAAACACATTACCCTCCTTCTCTTTGCAGTCGGGTAAAAACTCAAACCAATATTAATAAACTGATTGAATTCTCCAGCAGGGCGCCTCATGTAAATAACAAATCTGCCAGTCCGTCGCGACGCGATATGAAACTCCAATAACTTTAATTTCCTATCGAGACAGTTTTTCTTTTGCTGGCAACATTATTAAATGACTAGTTAAACTCCCCCCGACTTTGTTCGTTAGTATTTTTTAAACAAACTGGTGGTGTAGTGGTGTCACCCCTGCCTCACGATCCTGAGCTCAAACCTAGGGCCTCACCACGAATTCATACTTAATACATTACCTAATTACATTGTTATTTCGTACCATGATCTATGCAAATTGACTTCAAGCTTCAAATGTGACGTTTCTAAAACGGAATCGTTCTGGAAGATTTCGTGGTAAGGTCCCTGGTCGTGCACCAATGAGTTTTTCCATTCGAAAGTTTATGTGCGCAATGTCAGTGCTCTTGAACGGTGAAGGAAAACATCTTGAGGAAACCGGCATACTCTAGAACCAAAAGTTCGAAGGTGTGTGTCATAGGTTAGTATTCTTATAAGCGGCGATGGGCTTGCAACCTACGGAATATTAACTACTGTGCAAAATGTGGGCATGTACCAAATATCATATTTGGACGTGCCTCTGACTACTCTCTTTAGATATCCTCAAAGATCTAAGTAACTAAAGATCCGAGGAAGATATTACCGAGCCCGTGGATTACAGTCGTGAGCATATTTATTTATTTTATTTGAATACATCTCAACCCCGTAAAGAATTTACTAAATTTCTAGGATCTAGACGATCTAGGACTTACGGTTTAGGCTGCGCGTTGATATTCCAGCCAGTCAGTCAGTAAATTAAGATTTGTATATTTACATATTTAGCAGATTTATTTACATTTCACGCTCCTCATTTTGCGCTGCAGAATTTTTTATTAAAAACTAGTCGAATATTGAATTTTATAAAACTACTTTAGAAACTTTTTACCAAAGAGTTTGTATCAAAAATATTTGCTTCTACCAAAGAGTTTTTAATAGATTTGCATTTACTTTTAATTATTTCTGACTATAAAAAGGCAGACCGCATCGCGAGCTAAGCAAGCTAATAAACTAAATGCATATTGCTAGCTTTTCCGACGATGCCAGCTAAAAATAATAATACGCACTTAAGTATCTTTAATATTGATCAGTTGACTTATTTCTATATTCCATCCAACCTAGGTTGAATGTTGGGAACTTTGTGTGACATTTTCCAACCTTTTCCAGGTTGGATAATACTTCCAAACTGTCATTTATGTACAATGGCTGGCAAAATATACCTACTTACATGAGTATTATTAATAAATTTAGAAGAGAACTAGCTCGCTTAGCTCGCGGTGAGGCTTGGCCTTTATAAAGGCGCATCTACGCTTTATTTTGCACAACACAAATGCAGTGAGCAAAGCGAAACAAACATTATCTATCTGTCCGTTTGTCGCCCGCGCCCCGGGCTAGTCTCAATGTGTTTGTGGTGTATTTAATTTCACTTTATTGCTTTTCGCCCCTACTCTTTTATGTACTTGGGAGGTACCTAAGTAGGTACATAGGTATTACGATGACCTCTATGGAAGCGTTGTCAGCTGTGATATTATGACATAATATGCAGGTTCGATGCCAAGGGACAATTTATGTAAATAGACTTTAATAAAACTTAAAACAAAACGAGTGTGTAACAATTCAAATCAATTTAAGTTTATTTTGTGTCACAAAAAAATAAATTTAAAACAATAATAAAAACTAAGTAGGTACCTACTTTGTTAAAGATAACATAAAGATGGAGCAATAAAAGATTGGTTGATAGAAAGCTATTTCACGAAGGCTACATTTAAAATTTACTAATATTTGGCGGGACGACCTCGATGCGCTTCAGAAGGGCTGGTGGGAAGTGGCGGGTGACCAGGAGCATTGGAAGGAATTGGGGGAGACATTTGCCCAGCAGTGGGAAAATATAGGTTAGTAAAAAAAAAATATATTTTAAGAGAAACCAAAAATTGTTTGTTGCGAACAATGACGAAAGTGCAATCAATGACGAAACAGTTGAGTAGAATGGTTCACTCAAACATTTAAACTTTTGGGTTCACATAACAGTGGGTACTTGGACGAGTAAGTTATACCCACAATTCTCACTAAAAATGGAGGAATTATATGCCTTAATACCTTACATTGTATTGTGAGTTAATTTTTTTATTTAGTTACGATTTTGCGTGTTGGTGAGTTCTAGAAACCGAGGTAAGGAGCACGTAGGTACCTACCTGAGTAGCGACAGGATTGCAGACAGACAAATATCCGAACCGCGACGAGAGAAGCGGATACAAGCGTGGCCATTAATTTAGAGATCAAATGCGAATTTAATATACCTTATTATTTGGACTGAAAGTAATTGAAAATAGTTTATTACAGTTTAAAAACGGGATCTAGAATTAAGTTAAACTGTTAGTCTATATCTATACTAATATTATAAAGAGGAAAGTTTTGTATTTTTGTATTTTTGTTTGTAACGAATAAACTTAAAAAATACTGGTCCGATTTCAAAAATTTTTTCACCGTTAGAATGCTACGTTATCTCTGAGTAACATAGGCTATATTTTATATAGGTACCTCGCGAGCAAAGCCGCGATCGGAAGCTAGTATTTAATATTTTCTGAATATGAGGGCTTATATTTTTATTATTATTAGGTACAGCGATCATAGTGGATTTTGCCCATGTCACTCTTGCAATATATACGAAACCAACGACACCTCATGTCAAAATTCGTCTATCTGTACGAATTTTGACATGCAACGATCCGTTTGGGCTGCAGCGACAGCCAATGGAACTCATATTATAGGTACAGGTACCTACTACTCTCCTTTTTTGCAGTCGGGTAAAATTAAACACGTAATTAGTACCTACCTAAATAATTACTTTACTTTATTCTTTGTACTTACACACAAATTTAAGCTTAAAACTAATGGCATGTAGGTACACAGGCGAGCGAGAAATCTTAGGTTAAACCTAAGATTTCTCTTTCAGCAAACCTTATTTTATCACAAGAAGTCGCTCATCGCTGGTTAGTGGCCACAGCATCTTCATTGCAATCGAAAAGGAATGGAATGAATCCTCTTTCGAGCGGGACTCTCGCGCGGAAATAAGGAGTTTGTGATTTAAAGTATGTTCTGTATTTCAGCACTTTTAGGATTTACGAGTGTAAAGCGCTGGTGGCGCTGATATGTGCTGTGCAGCTCCCGCGATTCTATTTGATATTTTACCATTATTTATTTTCTCAAAAGAATTTACAAATTCACTTACAGAGAGAATACAATTAATCTTATTATCATTAATCGTATTGTCATTTATCATTAATACCTACTACGAGTAGGTACTTAATGTAAAGTTATGTTGCTTTTAGAATTTTTTTATTTTTATTTTTGGTTTTAATCTTGTGGGTAAAATACAAGGCACTTAGATCGGCATTTTAAAATTTTTTATCCTTGATTTTAGAGCTCGTCTTTCAAGCTGATAGCATGAAGATGGAGCAATACATATAAGATTGGTTGTTAATAAGTTATTTCACGAAGGGTACCTAAGTACATTTAAAATGAAGTAATATTTTACAAGGTAGAAAATTGTTGCAAACAATGACGAAACCTATGAGTAGAATGGTACTTACCTACGTAGCCTCAAATAAGTAGGTTTTATTTTAGAATCTTCGCGATCCATTATTCGCGTCTCACTCGCACTCGTGCGACAAGTCTGTTCGTCTGTTCTCTTTGCACAAAATATCTTTATATTTAATCGAAAGCACAAACAATGAAGAGGTTCACCCATCCTTGATCCTCGCGAATTCACGCCACATCCACTATTATCCGAACCAGTGGATCGTGGGTTGGATCGGGAGATCGAGTTCGCATTCTTATGTAAAATGGCTTCAGAGTTTGAAGGGATGGGAGAGGCGAGAGGCTATAGGTTCTTACCCTTATAATGGTCAATCACAACGTCAATTTATTAAAATCACGTCAAATTAAGAACTGTAATGGAGAATGTTCTGACTAAGATCTTATGGCTTTCGTTTTTATATATTTTTCTCGTATTATTTAGAGTTTTACCTATTGTGTAATTTTGGTGGTTATTTTTCCAATAAAACAAAAGTTCTTGACTCGAGTGTGAGATAATGTGAATTAAAGTAAAGTCTTCATTTGAACATTTTCCAAGAATTTTGAACAAAACAGCCATCTTTTGTTTAAAATTGACTTGACAACTTGACTTTGTAACTTTGACATCACAAAATGTTGACAACTGGCAAAATGTTCTAAGAGATAGTTGCCATTATTTCAATTTTAAAAAAACTGTAACTTTCAAAGTATGTAGGCAATTTTCCATCACAGATCCTTTTTGATAAGTTTCTTTTTCAAATTAAAAGAAAAACACACTGCGTGTGTACACCCCTATCCGGCTAGTGCGTATTCGCCGCACGCATTCCAATCTCATTCGTTCATTCGAGATTTCCGATTTTACGAACAAAACTATTCTCCTATTGATCAAGATGGCGCGGATTGGCTGGAAATCTATTTTCTTTACTTTGGTCATTAACTTTTAAGAAGATCCCAAAAGAGTTTTCTTTTGTTCAAAATAACAATAACGGTGAGGTTTCAGCTTATTCCCAAAGTACTCCATTCTTTTGTTCAAAAAAGATAAGAGTCTCGAACATTAGTTCCCAATCTACTCCAAAGAATTATTATTAAAAAAAGGTAAAATAAAAATAGTGCGTTTAATTTTTAAGACTACTCCATTCAAAACATCGAAACAAAATAATGTTTCATTCTACTCCATGAGATGAAGGAGTACAGTCTGTCACAGTATTTCTGTAACAAAATTAGGTACCTATGCTGGCAAAAGTTTTCTTCAAATTATTTAGGACGTTTACGTCTGCGGCAAATGAAATAAATTGTAAGTAGGTACTTCACTTCAACATCACTTAAGTACATACTTTTAACGCATTATTATTCAGAAAAAAAACGGTAGCAAAAGAGATAAGTTTTGTTACACCCAGTATGTTAATGTTACAAGTAATTACCAAATTACAAATTATTTAGTTTCTGAATATATTTTAAGGGGTTGTTCCTCGTGGCCAAACTATTTCGCCTAACTAGTTTGGCTACGAGGAATAACATTTCCTCATAGCCGAACTCGTGTCAAAATAGGAAAAGCAAGTACCTTACCTACAGTTATCTACAAAATGAAAATACCTCTGCAATACTTATGATGTCCTGGTACTTAAAACATTATTATTTATCCATTTGTCATGAAGGATGAATTAATTATGTCTTTTAGATAATTTAGCAAAGCCATTTTTGCAACATTATTTCGAAAACATGATTTGTCCAATGACGACAACGGATAAAATGTTTTGAAGTAAGTACCAGGGCATCAAAAGTATCGCAGAAGTATTTTGATTTAAGCAAGTAAAAAAAAAACCTGTGCAACGTTTCTGATGTCCTGGTCTTTTAAAAAAATCCAAATCACAATTCACACATAGTGCATAATTGCTATTGCCAAAAAGATAGATACTATGTACGAAACAAAAAACAAATTAGGCGAAAAATAGTAAAGAAGAAAAATATGTTTATTGTACTATTATAATAATATGTATTTCTTAAGCTGACTGTACGTCAGTTACCTTGTGGAGTAAAATGCGAAATAAATCAGTAGGTATGCTAAAGACTAATATTAAATGTTTGGAGTAGTTTGAGAACGAATGTATGAGATAATTATTTTTGGACACCAGTAGGGTGGAGTCGAATTAAACTAAAAAAACAATATTTTATTCGTGGAGTAGTTTGAGAATATTTCTTGGAGTACTTTGAAACTAAAACGTGGAGTACTTTGGGAATAAGCCGAGGTTTCACGGGTTTAGGACGGTAACACACCTTAAATTAATAAAGCGAAACCTTTAGGTACGCAAGTTTCGCTAGCGAAAGTCTCCTATCGCACTAAACATGTTGACTGCCAAATATACGCGCGCGCGAAAAAAAGCGGTACCTACCCCAATATGTATTTTGGCTTTGGTAAATAGGTTAATAATTACCGCAATTGCCCCCCAGGGGCCTCACTACAAGCTTTTCGGCAACATCAAAGTAATGTAACTTTAATATTTCGTACCACAAATTGTATTGAAGGTAGTGCTATTTCAAGCTTGAAACTTTGACGTTGCTGAAACATGATGGTTTGTAAGAGCTTGTGGTAAGGCCACTGATCGACGCAATCACGTGAGAAAGAGATAGAATCCTAATCTAATCTGTAAAGTTCTTTCGAATTTTTGATTCTAGGGTATGCCGGTTTCCTTACGATGATTTCCTTCACCAATTAAGAGCACTGGCATTGCGCACATAAATTTTTCGAATGGAAAAACTCATTAGTGCACGACGAGGTTCGAACCCACGATCTAAGGATCGTGAGGCACTACACTGTGCTCTTAGTTACTGTAACTTACGTAAACAACGAATATAATGTTCTAGCTTCCGCCCGCGGTTTTGCCCGCGTGGTACCTTGAAAAACAAAAACAATTTATCCCGCGGGAACCGTATATTTTTCCGGGATAAAATGTAGCTTATGTGTTATTCCAGACCATAATCTATATCTGTGCCAAACTTCATTCAGATCCGTTCAGCCGTTTCAGCGTGAAAGAGTAACAAACATCCAGACATCCAGACATCCAGACATCTTCACAAACTTTCACGTTTATAATATTAGTAGGAAGTGACACAAAGTAGCGTGGATTCTGGCCACGTAACGAGTGCGCAACGACAGCGATACGTGAGCTAAATTACTGGCTCTGAGAGCTCATGTGGGAATTAGCTTGGATAGTCTCCTTTGACAGCGAGCGAGATGCTCGGTCACGTATGTAGAATAGAATAGAATAGAATAGAATAGAATATCACTTTATTGTACACCTTAAAAAGAAATACAAAAGAGAAACAAACTTAAAATTAATGTAACAATGGGCGACCTTATCGCTAAAAGCGATCTCTTCCAGGTAACCTTTGGATGGATAGGAAAAAACAATAGTTGTAGAAGACGGTGGCATATGTATAACTATGTATGTTATTTTCTTTCTTTAAAGCACTTATTACACTACACGATATTCAGGACCCGGTAGTAAGGGAGCCTAACGCCTAGCCTCTACGCCTTATGACTCTTATTACACCACTCTTATTTATTGTAAGGGTCCTTGAATTCAGGGTAGTGTAATAAGTGCTTAATATGTACATCATCATCATCTTCCTGTCCTTTTCCCACGTTATGTGGTCGGCACAACGTGTGATATTCTTCCATTTCCCTCTGTTATTCGTCATCTCAGTACTCACTCCTTTCTTACCCATGTCATCTTTCACACAGTCCATCCATCTTTTCTTAGGCCTACCTCTATCCATTCACATTAATATCTAACGTTCCCCTCGTCACATGACATTCATCTCTCCTCATGACTGGCCTCACAGCTCAGTTGGTAGTGCTAATTCCAGCCTCACCCAAGTCCGAGAAGAACAGGCAAGAAACTCGTCAAACATTTATACTTACTTGGCCTCACACCTCAGTTGGTAATAGCTCTGCTTTCTGCGCTGTAGGTAGGTTTGGATTCGATCCCAACCCAAGATTTAAATTTGTGTGCTGAACACCGATGTTTGTTCTGTGCCTGGGAATTTCATGTATTCCGATTAGATATTTACAAAAAATGTTGATACAACTTTCTGGTTCCGTTCCGTTCGTGGGTTACATCATTGGAGTTTTAGTAATGATCCCTTATTAAAAAAAATATAATATAGCCTATGTCACCTGCTGATAATGTAACTTCCCAACAGTGAAACAATTTTTCAAATCGTTTCAGTAGTTTCGGAGCCTATTCGATGCAAACAAACAAACAAACAAACAAACAATCAAATTTTTCCTCTTAATAATATTATGGTATAGATCATTTATTTAAGTATACCTTTACCTATATTTTAAACACAAAAGAGCGTATCTACCTAGTGTAATTAATAATATAGTGCCCTCTCCACTCTCAGAAAGCTGATTTCCTTTTCAAAGTGGTCTTCAATTACCTCATAATAGAGCGGCCCAATTAAATCCGCTAACTGGGTCAGCGGACATTAATATCGCCGCTCACTGCCGCCGCTCGCACGTGCCGCTTGATTGATCGCGACGTGCAGTGTGTGCCTTAGCCTTTTCACATGTAGGGATTACCTAAACGGCCGCACATAAAGGTCTATTTTGAAAGAAAACGAAAACGGCTGTTTTTGACTGTTATAATTATGCGCCCAACGGGATCTTTTAAAAATATTTTTTTGATTTTTGAACCAGTCATTAAATCCTACTTCTACTCCTACTCTACCTGAGTCTACTCGTGACCGCGGTGATTGTAATATCATCGAAACGTCGAGGTAAATAGAATGTTTCACAATACGCGATTAAGTCCCGAGAATACCTATATATTTAAACATGTTTCCAAGTCGCGATAGTTTAAAAAGTGTTTAACGTGAATGTTGCCGTTAAAGTATAAAGTTAAACGTGAATAAACGTTTGTATGTACCTACCTATCGCTATGTTTGTTACTCTTTCACCCTGAAACGGTTGAACGGATCTGAATGAAATTGGGCACAGAGAGAGATTATAGTCTGGAATACTCGTAGTACCTACATGGTTTACTTTTAATCCCATAAAAATGTAGGTACGGTTTCCGTGAGATAGATCCGTTTTTGTTTTTCAAGGTACCACGCGGGCGAAGCCACGGGCGAAAGATGGATGGACTTTGTGAAAGATGACATGGGTAAGAAAGGAGTGAGTACTGAGATGATAGAGGGAGATGGAAGAAGATCACTTATTGTGCCGACCCCACATAACGTGGGAAAAGGGCAGGAAGATGATGATGATGATGAAGAAAAAGGCACGTCCAAACATGATAGGTACGTTTGTTATTTTGAAGATCGTAAAACATTTGTCAAGACGAGGGAATCGCACCTACACTTTTCGAATCGCCGATTGCACGGAAGTTAGAGATACCGGAATTTACTCAAACGTGGTTATATAACCTTCGATAGCTCTCCCAGAAATCAGTACTTCGTAGCAGCCATGTAAATACCATGTCGCCATTTGTGCATATTTTGTATTTTGTGTGCAATAAAGAATTTAAAAAAAAAGTAATTTTGCAACGGCTTTATCAATCAATGGCACCCATAATTCAAAACAGATGCGCACATTTTGTACAGTTAGTATTCCGTAAACTTTTAGATCTAGCTAGGTATTTAGTGCAAAAATGTTTTTAAAACCTACCCCTTCCACGTAGACCCTAGACCTATTGTTCTCCCGCCTTTTGTAGTACCACCAGTAACACCTGACCTGTGTCATTTTAGCAGTGTTCAGTTTTTAGGTTATTTAGTTGTCCCCTTTAGGGGGCAGAGGGGTCAGGGTAGGCTGGCGGGGTAGGGGTACTTAAGGCTCTATGCTGAGGAGTTTAGAGAGGACTTGAAAGAAAGACATGATGTGCCGATAAATTCTTTGTCTTTCATATTTTTACCCTATTTTTACCCGACTGCGAAGCGAAGAAGGATGGTAATGTGTTGGGACGATTACGCAGACAGTCGTCAAATACTTGTTTGTCCATATCCTTAACAAGTCATAAGCTTAATTTGTTAATTCCGTAATTCGTCAAATTCTTTATTTGTCTTATCCTACTCAAGTCAAAAGCTAAATTTATCATTTTCGCGATTCGACAATTCAATTATCCGTCAAAACGTCATGGACTTTATGTATGCAAGTTCCTTTGGTAGTCTCTGTAGCCCAAACGGCTGGATAGATTTTGACAAATGAGATGTCTTTGGATACATTAGGATCACAAGATAGAGTGACTTAGGCTTGAAAGCTGGACGGAAACAAATGATCACAAAAATGACATACAAAATGTCAAAAAATGTTATATGGCGGCTGTAAAAATCTATTTTCAGTCTACGTTCAGTCGGGTTTTTTATTTTTTGCAAAAATAGTTACTCGTAAGTACACACTCCTCCAAAAACATTACTCTCCTTCACAGTCTGGTAAAAACTTACCAACCGAAGAGTTTTTTAGAATATTATGTTTGAAGAAAATAAAGTTTTCAGAACACAAAGAATAATAAGCGCGATGGGCTAGCAACCTGTCACGTCCGGAATACTAACTACTGTGCAAAATGTGGGCATCTGCTATATATCATTTTTGGACGTGCTTCTGACTCTCTTTAGATATTCTCAAAGATCTAAGTAACTAAAGATCTGAGGAGGTATCAATCGAGTCTGGGGATTACAGTCGTGTGTGTGTTTTTTTTGTTTGAATACAATTCAATTTTCAGAACACAAAGAATAACAAAATCGTCCTTTTTTATAACAAAAATAAAAAACTACAGGGATCAGCGCACACTCCTTATTTCTTAACACGACGTAAAATCCATTTCGCTAATGCAATTGTCTACAACATTTCAACTCCCCGTCAGATAATAAGGCACAATCCCCCCAAAAGCTCTCCAATCCCCCGACTCTATTACCCAGAAGATAAAGGTGAAAATACATTGTTTTTAGCACTTTTTTCAGCAGGACTTTATCAAATCCTGAAAGGTCCTATTAAATTGGCGAGAACACACGGAGCTAACGAGTGTAACGACAGAACCCTCGGGATTGTTCACTTGTGGCGGCTCTGTTATTGTTACTGCGGAACCCTATTTCGAGATAATGGGAGCCAATCAACACTGCCATCTTTTGGATTGCTTTTTGCAACTTAATTAAGGGAATTGGACGTGGGGCTATTACTACAAGTAGGTACCTACGTTATGTAATTTTACATTTTACACTGTGCTGTGACACATATTATGTAAAAAATAAATAGTTTTTGGGTAGAACGAAAAAATACTGGGTTGAAATATAATGGGTTGAAAAAGGTTGAAACTAGAAGCATTCTATATTAGGTACGTCTTGAATATGATTTGTGTTGCTCCACCGAGCGCCGAGAGAAAAGTACAGTACTTTTCTCTCGGCGCTCGGTGGAGCAACACCAGTGCGGAGCGAGTCAACGGTCCTGAGGATGCTTCGTGGAGAAGCGAAACACGTGTCGAGTTTCTATTTGAGGTGTGGTGTTGGGATTATTAATATTTCTATAAGGCATTTTGTGGGGCTCATTAATATTAATAAGCTTAATTAATAACCTCATTAGATAATAGTTTTAGCGGGAAAGTACTAGACATTTCCGTCCTTTTCAGTACTTAAACCTTCTTTCATGAACAAAGGCGTCATTTGGTGGGAAAAGGTGATTTTGTTTTTACAAAATGAGAAACAGACCGGTAACTTCTGTAGATATTTACAAAAATGCATTGTTAGGTCATTGTACTTACTTATATATAGCGGTTGATACTGACAAACAAAACAACAGCCCGACGTTCGGTGGAACAATATTGCGAGACGATATTGGCGTTTGAACAAACATTCACTGTCCACTGGGGTAGCTTTCACCAAAGTGGAGAAAAGAGATATGAAAAAATATTGTTATCCAAGTATTAAAACAAAATTAGTAGTATAGTATAACAATCCACACTATTATTACTCTTTAGCGCTAAGAAAATCATTAAAGATTTTATTTTATTAATATTATAAAAAAACGGCCGTTATATAACGGGCACAGACTCTAGCAGTGATTATAAAATACTAGTAACTCTTCGCAGATTTTTTTTTGAAAACTTTATAGGACTAGTGCGTAAGCAATATCCGAATTCGGTCTGAGTTTTCTAGATCCATATTTTCGGATTCGGATCGGACGTAGTGTGAAGCCGCTCTTTTGCATATTGGTCTCTTTGAACCGTGCTATCTACCAAGGAGGTAGGCACTAACTCTGAAGAGCCGTGTAATTACGAATTATTACAATAATTACTGTAGATAATTATAATTTATTACCCGACATTACTGTCGAGCTGTAATTACAAATAAAAGAGACATGCACCAGAGAAATGGCGCGCAGTTGAGTAATACAGCCATTTATAATAACCGCGCTAGATATTAAATTAAATTATCACTATGTACACGATTATAAAACAAAATCCTCCACCACGTCTGTCTGTTCGCGATAAACTCAAAAATTAATGCACCGATTTTCATGTTATTTTCATCAATGGATAAAGTGGTTTTCAAGGAAGTTATAAGTTCTTACCCTACTTTAAACTCTCCAATCCCACATTTATTATGGGGATAAGTTGTAAGCAGTTTAATGCCGATATCCAAAAAATGCAAAAAAGCTGCTACAAACGCGAGGAAAGCTTTCTCAGTGGCAGAAAAACGATGAATACAAGTAAGCTTAATACGTCATTAGGCGGGACGGTCGAATGTTCTTGCTAAACGTTTTTCAGTGCCATTAGGGCTGACACTTTCGGAAAAAACATTTGGTATGGACACGTGATGAGGGATGAACACCATGTCACCAAAAAAGTTATGGGTATGAGTGTATCTGGGCACGCAAGTAGAAGAAGGCCGATGAAGTGGTTTGATTGTGTGAAAGATGATATGAATGTAAGAGGAGTGGACGCAGAGTTGAATGATAGGAGTGAGTGGAGGAAGAAAACATTGTGCCGACCCCACGCGTGGGATAGGGGCAGGAGAATGATAACTTACGGTGAAAACACATCACACGGCGTCGAGTCTTGGGTTATTACGATGCGTAGATGTCAAGGTTCCATCTAAAAACCAGATTAATGATTGATTCAAGCGTGTTTTTGCGGAAACTCATTACAAATACTGAAAAGATCGGAAATATCTAGTACTTTCCCGCTAAACTATTATCTAATGACCTTAACAACACAAACTCAAATATGAATTCGACACGTGTTTCGCTTCTACACGAAGCATCCTCAGGACCATTGACTTGCTCGCACTGATGTTGCTCCTCCGAGCGCCGTAAGAGAAAACTTCTCTTTCAGCGCTCCAGCTCTACCTCCTTATCATGTTTGAAGGTAACAATAAGCAGAGATTGGTTCTGTTTGGCTACGAGAAATGATGCAGGAAGGGCAATTTAAATCTCTTTTTATCATACTGCGAAGCGTAGACGGTGATGTGTTTTGGTGTATGTACCTATGTATGTACGTATGTACCTACATATGTTTGTATGTTCGCGAGTTCCTTTGGCTGTCGCTGTAGCCCTAACGGCTGGATAGATTTTGACAAATGAGGAGTCATTTGATTCGTCTGGATCACAAGACATGGCTAGACAAAAAAATATACAGTGCACGACGAAATATGCAGTGGTTTCGAACCCACGACCTTTCAATCTTAAGGCAGGTCCACTAAGTAGGTACCACTAGACTGCTGATAACTGTGAATAGTGGCAACCCTTACTCCCGTGGGACGTTATCGTGCTAATTCTCTCGTGATTTATATCACCTTGGGTTTTGCTGGATTACAAGGTTCGACGCCCTCCGATAAGGAAGGATCGGTTCGGTTCTAAGTTAGTTTTCGGGTTCCGAAATTGTCGTAATAATGGACAAAGTAAGAATTGGACAAAGGTGAATATTACATAAGTATAATACGGGTTGAGCCGTTAGTACCTACCTTAGTTGTGTAGAAGGGAACTAAAAGTACCCGCGGCACAATTAGTTGAGCCTTACAGTTGTGCTGTGGGGCCGGAACGATATTTAGGTACCTACTTACCTTTATATTTGGCAAGATAAGAATCACAATAGGTGTTCTTATCTTGTGGAACTTCACGTCGTCACAATATAATTGCGCAACATTTTTAAATGACATCACCTACCTAAATTTTTCGCAGTTTTATAGGTAAAGTGCGGAACATTTTTTCAATGTTTTATGGCTACTGAAAGTCTTGAAATGTATTCGGTGATTTAGAATGTTTACTATAGGTAGGTACTAGTTTATTCAAGTAGGCACATTTTGATGTGAACAAAATAAGATCGGTCGTATTTTACGAAATTTTAATTAGTAGGTACGCGAAATAACTCGATCGCCACCTATCTGCTTTCAGCTAGGGATTAGAACGGTTTTTGATAGTTAACGATATTTTGTCTCGCTTCGTTTCCTTATGCTCCATACTCACATACGGTTTTGCTCGATCGAGCTATCATGTCGACCTACATTTGATGCGGATTACTACTGGATGCGAGCCTTCGAGCCGTGAGTTTTGCGGTCCACACGTTAATTTTTACTCGTTTTCGAGTAAAACTATCGAGTAGGTAATACCGTATGTGAGTACGGAGCTTTGCATTTACCTGCACGGACGTAGGGTACTGCCGATTTTAGTTATTCAAAGTTCCCGTTAGAGGGAAGCTGCAGGGTAAGAAACGAAACGAAGTATTTACATAAATGTAATAGCTGCTAAATTATTGCTTTACTCTATTCTTTGTACACACAAATAAATAAAAACTAATGGCATTTACACAGGCGAGTTTAACCCTAAAAAGAGTTCTCTTTCAAAGCTTGGGATATGAAGTTTTTGTTTTTAGTACCAAATAAACGAAAACCGGGTCAAACAAACAAACGCAAAGAAAGTCATAGCCTATCGGAATGCAGCTCGCAAACTCCGAATTAAAACAAGTAAATAGAGAGACACCTGCGAATTGGAGCCGCCACAGTATGAGTAGCAGTTGGTGATACGTGACGACCCATTGTGATTCGATAGCTGACGGCGTTGCCACAGTGGACAATGAACCAGCTGCTCCATTTATTGTTTTACTACTGCGAAGCGAAAAGGAGGGTAATGTGTGGGGTGTACCTACGTAAATTAAAAAAATTATCACGACTGTAATCCCCGAGCTCGGTAGATATCTTCTCAGATCTCTAGCTACTTAGATCTTTGAGGATATCTCCGAAGATCGTGGATTCAAACCTGGTCGTGCACCAATGAGTTTTTCCATTTGAAAAATGTATGTGCACAATGCCAGTGTCTTAAACGGTGAAGGAAAACATCGTGAGGAAACCGGCATAACCTAAAACCAAAAATTCGAAGGCGTGTGTCAAAGATTAGTATTCTTACAAGCGGCGATAGGCTTGTAACCTGTCACGTACGGAATACTAACTACTGTGCAATATGTGGGCATGTGCCCAATGTCATGTTCGGACGTGCTGACTACCTTCCTTAGATATCCTCAAAGATTTAAGTCACTAGAGGTCTGAGGAGATATTTACCGAGCCATATTTACCGAGGATTACAGTCGTGACGTGTTTTTTTTTCTTCGCACAGAAAATAAACCTCTTTTACGCACTTTTAGACCTTTCACAAAATTTTCACGAAATTAATTTCGTAAGCTAGTGTCATTCCGATACAATTCCATTCTATTCTATTCGATTAAGGCGTTGTCCTAATAGAACGCGAATGCGCGATGCGAGCGATGCGACCATCGCGTGTTCGCGCGACGTCAAAAACTGGGTGTCCTAATAGAACGCGCGGTAAGCGGTACCACGCCGACGTTTTCGCACGAATTTCAATTAGGACACCTATTCAAATTCAATATGTTTGATCGCGCGTTCGTACGAACTAAGTTCGCGCGAATAGAGTTTCAAACATTTGAGTCGCGCGACCGCGTCGTGCGATTGTCAGTTAGGACACCTATTAGAGTTCAATATGTTTGATCGCGCGTTCGTACGAGTAAAATTCGCGCGAACTTACGATGATCGCGCATTCGCGTTCTATTAGGACAACGCCTTACGTTTATGCCGCTTGTCTAAAGGGGCTGGTGACAAAAAACTAGAGACACAGAAGAATAAGAATTTTATATTGGCCGCAGTTACTCTACTGGTTTCTATCTTCAGACTGTGCCTCGCTCTAGCTAAGCCTTGCCAGGGGGTATCAATTTCATTACCCTTCTAATTAGGGGGTTAAGCTCGTCAAGTGGATTGGGGATGACATTTTGTTGACATTAACCCCTTCATCAAAGGGAGAACGAGACAGAAATACTAAAGAGAATTCTTACTTTAATTATTTAATGCGGATGTTTATGTGGAGAGTGTAGTTATTTTTAATATATTTTGAATTTGATAATGCTTTGTTAACAAAACTTTGGTGAAATGGACCTTAGAACTATAGAATGTGTCACGATAATTAAGTTGCAACAGTGACCAATGCAAGAGTCACAGGTGCGCCGGCCCGCGAACAATAATAATTTACGTTTGAATTGTACAATGGCGTTGTAAAACAACTTGTTATAATGCCTATCGCGGTGTTGAATTGTTGTAGTCCAAGAGCTAGGGGTCTGAACCCTGACCACGAGCTTTTTATGCAATAATGATTTATTATAACTTTTGATGTTTCGCCCTATAAAAATTGTATTGAAGTAGTGTTACTTCCAGGTTGAAACTTTAACGTTTCTGAAACATGATGGTTTGTAAGAGCTTGTGGTAAGGCCTCCGTAGTAGGCCTATAATACATATATTTGACGAGTATTTATTTTAAATATTCAAATCACGACTGAAAGTAACGTAATAGCTTTTTACAACCACCATATTTTGTTTTTTGATATTTTATTTAGCCTATGTCACTCTTGTGATCCAAATACCTCATTTATCAAAATCCGACCAGCCGGTTGGGCCACAGTCGTGCCACAGGTTATGTTTTTTTAGCTGAGCCTAGGAATTAAACTTGTGATGTTACTACGTTACTAATTTAGGATCGCAAGGGGCTACTACTACTAGATCAGTGCTAAGACATTTAGGAGTGTCTAGAATTCTAGATCATGTCAAAACACAAGTAATCAGCTTTCAGACTAGCAGCATGTGTGAATATTGAGAAATACCTAGTACCCGCAGGTTTCCTAGTCTCGTAAGAATTATAGGCCTGTAGGCAAGGTATAGGTACAAATAAAGATGGCGATGGCCTTTCCAATGAACTATAGAATATAGATTTAACAATAATTTACACTACGAACATTGAATTTTGCATCGCAATTTTGCATTGGGTGTTGCAGATGTTGGATTTATAATCATCATATAAATAAATAAAAATAAAATAAGAATCTTGTAGGTATTTCCACACAACGCCATCTATCCCCAAAGTAAGCAAAGCTTGTACTGTTGGAACTAGATAACCGATAGACTTTATAAAGATTTTTTTGTAAATACTACATAGGTAGGTACATTGAAATTACAATAACATTCAGACACGGAACAAACATCTGTGTTCATAGAGTATATCTACTCGTAGAAGGCGTGCCATGTAGATCGTATTAGGAAGTCATCCTCATAGGAAAACGTCGCTTTATGTCTATTTGCACAGAAGTTGGTTCGATTCCCGCAACAGAGAAAAATATTTACATGAATTGAAATATTTTTTTTCGACGCTTTTTAGCGACGAGATTTTGGGCTGCAGAAAATCGATGTTTTGAATGCTGTAGAAAATGTGGGCATGTTCCAAATATCATGTTTGAACGTGCTTACTACCCTCTTTAGATATCCTCAAAGATCTAAGTAACTAGAGATCTGAGGAGATATCTACCATACTAAGCCTGGGGATTACAGTCGTGATCATTATGTATATCCTACTAATATTATAAACGTGAAAGTTTGTAAGAATGTATGGATGGATGGATGGATGTATGTTTGTTACTCTTTCACGCTAAAACGGCTGAACGGATCTTAATGAAATTTGGCACAGATATAGATTATGGTCTGGAATAACATATAGGCTATATTTTATTCCGGAAAAATGAACGGTTCCCGTGGGATAGTTTTTTTTGTTTTTCACGGTACCACGCGGGTGAAGCAGTGAGCGGAAGCTTCTTCTTCTTCTTCTTCTTCTTAATTAAGAGTTTGACTCTTGTCGGTATAACTGATGAATCTCTCTCCATTTAGTTCTTTCCAGGGCAGCCACCTTGACCTCTTTATACGACATGACAGCTACCTTCTCTTTCACTTGGTTCATATAGCTTATCCTTGGTCTTCCTCTTCCTCTCTTTCCTTCCACTTTTCCTTCTATAATGTTTTTGATGAAACTGTCATATCGTATAATATGGCCAATCATTTTTCCTCTTCTAAGCGGCGGAAGCTAGTGTAAGTATATTTATATGACTTAAATATTACATTACGAAACGCAGAAGCTCTCAACAAAATTGTGTTCAATCTATCATCTCCATTTTTCGCTCCAAGAAACACTCCATCACAATTACCTACAGATCGTATTATCGTGATCCAAAAATGCAATATTTTTCTTTGTTCAATCCAAATAGACGCTATAAAAATCGCCTACACTATAACGGGACGCTAGTGTTTACATTGACCCAAGTGCTGGCTACTGTCCGGCTATTTGTTAAGTTATCCGGCTCATACTTACTTGTATCTTCAATTTTGTAATAGCTGTACCCGCGACTTCGCGATTGACAGGCGATCATCCATCTCTAAACTTACAACCATTAAAATACCTCCTTAACAAAAAAAATAAAATAAAATCAAACAACGTGCTGAAAAAATACAGCTAAGTACAATTTAGAATTTCATTTCCTCTCCCAAGAGAATTGCTCCGTCCTGAATTTCGGGATAAAAAGTATCCTATGTCTTTCCTTGTGTAACTCAAACCGTGCCAAGTTTCATTTTATTTCATTCAGTAGTTTTGGCGTGATGCACACCCCAAATAAAGACAGAAAAACAGACATACAAAAATTAAAATAGATACAGCTTTGGCTTCAGTATTGATTATAAAGGAGGAATACCCTCCATAAAGAATCAAAATATCTTCATTTTATAGAATTTTACTCGTTACATACCTACACCTGGATATTTTTAAACACTCGAAACTATCCGGCTATTTCAGTAAAAGTCCGGTTTTCGTACAGTTGACTTCACTATCCGTGGTCGAACGCTTGGGCTCTATACAATGCTTGATTAAAATGTGCTAGTGTTCGACACAATGAGAGTTATTATCGTTATTATGGACCATTGTTGCGGATCATGTGGTCCAGATAGGTCGCAGGTACACTTACGACACAAGAATAACATAAGTAGTACTTAAAGAAAATTTCTAACAGATATTACGACCTTCATAAATATTTAGAAAAACAACTTTATTTTGTATTCGTTTTGAACAATACTTAGATAATTTATAATATAACTAGCTGAGCCGATAGACGTTGTCCTGTCTTAACTATTATACCTATCTATACATATTATAAAACAGTTGAAAGTATTTTTTTTGGAGGGCACTCTATTATTGGTACTGAAACCAAAACTGTTAAATTTTCATTTTTGTCTGTCTACCACTCTGTCTGTATGTATCTTGGCTGAGCATCACGCATTTATAAAAACCTTCACCTTACAATAACAAACACGACAAAAAAAGAATTAGCGAAATCGGCCCAGCCGTTCTGAAGTTTTAGTGAGACAAACGAACCGCAATTCATTTTCTTATGCCCAAAGATTTTACATCAAACTAACACCTTGTACGCCCGAAATGGTAAAACGTTTCTTTACTGACTATAATATCGATGGGTATCATCAATATAGTCATCTGTACCTACATAACACAGTTTAGACAGTAAAGTTATTTCTATTATGTATGCTATTATTTGTTAATATCAGTTCCAAGTCTCAAGTTTTGTGGTTCCATAGACACATAGTTTTGGAATCCCAATGCAAGATCAGAAATCAGGGCGATTGTAAGGTGTTTATTTATGTAAGTTCCTGCCTACAGTTATGTAGAGAATATCTGATGGCAGTACAATCGCGCAATTGTGAATCGTGCATTCTCTACCTACCTACCTACTCTATAGGTATATACTTATACTAGCTGACCCGCCGACTTCGTCTGCCGGATTATTAAATTCTAGCTTCCTCCCACGGCTTCGCCTGCGTAGTACCTTAAAAACAAAAACAATACTTCCCACGGGAACTGTACCTTTTTTCCGTGTTAAAAAGTAGCCTATGTGCTATTCCAGAATATAATCTATATCTGTGCCAAATTTCACCCAGGTCCGTTCAGCCGTTTCAGCGTGAAAGAGTAAGAAACATACATCCAGACATCCATACATTCTTAAAAACTTATTTTTTTTATAATAAAAACAGATGACGTTCATCTTCATCCACATTCATACCTAACACTTTCTTCGTATCAAATGACTTCAAATGACAAAATCAATTTAATTAAAATCGTCAAATGACTGATGATTTTCGTATTCCAGTCTATTCCACACCATAAAAACATGAAGTATGGCCGTTCACCTATCAGACCCCTGGCACTCCTCGGGGAAATCAGGGTGCGGAGACTACCTATAGTTTATGTTATTGTTTCGGGATAGGCACGTAAGGGCGATACGTTTTGAGAGGAGGGGTAATTTTGTAAGAGGTACTTTCACTATTTGACCATGTAGGGGGGTTTTATAACATTATAGATATCAGCATTGTCAATATGTGTTGATGTAGTAGGTAATGCCGCCAGCGTCTTGGGACCGCTTTCATCTGGCAGTGATCTAGATCAGTTTAGCTATCTATAGATCGTTTGTCCTCAGATAGCTCAACTGTTTCACATGTATTTCATATATTTATTAAATATTTCTGTAAAAAAAGCTTTTATAGAGGCGTTGAGCTTGCAACCTGTCACGTACGAATGTGCCAAATGTCATGTTTAAAATTACTTCTGACTACCCTCTAGATATCCTCAAAGATCTAAGTAACTAGAGATCTGAGGAGATATACCGAGGTTGGGGATTACAGTCGTGATAATTTTTTTAAAGATTTTATAGATATTTTTTATTCTTAGCGTACCTAGCTACTTGTCTTTCTTCACCAAATACAATAGAAATGTGATAACTTATTCCAAAAAATAAAACGAAATGCTTCCGTATATTAATGTACTTTTATTTTTAAATAAATATAACCAATAACATTTATTACATCACAGGGGCAGGGTATCATAAAACACAATTATTTTTGCAAATACACTACAAACTGTCCATTGGGACAACCATAGATCATGATTTCCTCAGAGTAATGCAAGCTATAGAGAGCGAAAAGGTATGATCCGGTCCGGGTGTGAACATTGAATAATCACTTGCAAATAAATCGAAATGACATGAAAATTAAGCGCTTAAAAACTACGCTTGATATATTAAATATTCCTTGTTCGCACTCTATAGTTGATTACCAAACTGAGTTAAAATCCCCGTGTAAATGCTTCAATTGACATAGCTTATTACAAAATTAATTACTAATAAATTATACTTTAATTAATACGTACTTAAGACTCGATAGCAACATGACAGTCGCGACGAAAATGGTTAATTTTATTCCTACTTTATATTAATGAGAAAGCAATGTAGGCCTTAATTTTGTGCGTTAGCATAAGTCCAATAATAATTAGAAGTCGAAATAAAATGTAAACCAATTTTTTTTGGTAATAATAATATAGGCCACTGGATCTTTCGTTAAATGTTTAAGAAACATTATTTAAAAAATAAGTCTGAATAATTTATTACAGGTTTCATTGACCCATTTTTTCAAAATGCCTGTGTTAAAAAAAAACAATAGTGTAGGCGACACACGTAAATATTAGTTAAGTTTTTTTCTTTTTTTTTGTAATTTTACATGCCTAGGTAGGTACTTACTACCTATCTACTTTCTAGTACTATCTTACATTAGTTTGTGCTCAAATAATACACGTAACGCCATCTGTGGGCGAACTATATGTCTTTATGATTTTTTTTAATAAATAAGATGGTTGTTGAGGGTGGACGCGAACTTTATCCATTATTTTTTCTTTCGAATCGAGCAGTCGTCGCGAACCTATGAACAGATCACCACGCGGCTCCGTACATAAAATCTAGTTTTTCGAATCAGCACAAGACAACTCCGCCTGCACCCCCAACTGCCTTCTGACGTTGACCAAAATACGTTGTTTTCGTTCCCTATCCTCTACAATATGGTCCTTACGAGCCGATCTAAATGAGCGAACCGCGCGCCGCCATGTCGGACACGACAACGCCCTCCGGAGTTCAAACACGCCGTCAACGTCGGGAACTATTGGATAGCTGCAAATTGGAAGGTGCACCTATGAAGAAGGAGTTCAAGAAATTGATTCTTCCTCGCGACACTGATTGTGCTACATCGTCGCGAGAAGGATACGTATCGACGCCAGTGCCGGGCAAGATGGCGCCGCATGGCACTGCGCAGCATTCAACGTGTGCCTCGAAAACCACGATCCGTACGAAGAAATCCACTACGTCTTCAGTTGCACGTCGTAAACAACTTGAACTGGAAGCGGCGGAAGCAAAAGCCAAAATTCAGATGGAGCTAATTGACAAGAAGTTACAAGCTGACCTTGCCAAGGTCGACCATGAGAGTGAGAAAGCTCACGACGTCGGCACTAATGCTGCTCCAAATGACGATCATGCTGGCTCCTATTGTTCGTCCCACCGTACCCAGAGGCGAGTGCACGAGAACGTGGAGAAGTGGCTGGACACGAACTGTGCATCACCCGTCCAGCACGACAACAGTATCCAACAACTAGCCAATACGTTGAAGGATCTTATGACCCAGTCTTTATCATCTAAGCACGAAGATAAGCTACTAAGTCGCCTTGCCACGCCACGAGAACTACCTACTTTTAGTGGTGACAGTATTGAGTGGCTACATTTTAAAAACGCTTATGATGATTCGTCACGTGTGTGTAAATTCAGTGACAGTGAGAACCTGTGGAGACTCCGTAAATCTCTACGAGGTGAGGCCAAGGAAGCAGTGACTGACTTGCTGATCGGCAACACTCCACCGTCAGCAGTCATGGAAGCACTAGAACTCAGGTTTGGTCGAGCTGATATTATTATTAGCAACATAACGATGCAATTGAAGAGTCTACCATCGTTACCTACTAATTATCAACAAGATTTAATTAATTTGTCCGTAAAAGTCAACAATTGCGTGGCAACAATACGCGCACTAGACCAGCACGACTATCTACGCAGTCCAGAGCTCGCTGCAGCTATTGTATCCAAATTGCCGAGCACCCTGATTGGTAGATGGACAGAATTTGCCTACAACCGCCTGCGCGAAGGTAGATCGAGACTGGAACTGCTGGCTACATTTTTGAAGGTGGAGGCTGAAATGTTATCAGTCGTCGGATGTACTCAGCCGCGCGACAAGAAGCCGACGGACGCTCCCACAAAGCGCACTGAAGACAAATATCGTCATCGTACTGTCTGCACTTCTTCTGCCGCCGCAACTGATAACACAAAATGCAGATTCTGTCAGAAGGACAGTCATACCTTACCGGAGTGTCGCATATTCAAACGTGCGATGCGCAGAGATAGATGGAGATTTGTTAAAACGCGCGGACTATGTTATTGCTGTCTACTAAAACGACACGATAAAGATGAGTGCCCCGCGCCTATGTGTGACGTCGATAAATGCGGCAGGGCGCATCACCGCCTGCTACATTGGACGAGACCCGATATGACGTCACAGTCAGCTGATAAGGCGACCGTGACCCCGGAACCTGCACCTGTACCAGCACCCGATGCGTCTATGATGCATTTCGCTCGAGACGATGACGTCACGAGTACTACCTCGGATGAGTTCGCGCTGCTGAAAGTGATCGCGGTTCAATTACGCGGCCCTAAGGGTGTAGTGAATACCTACGCACTCCTGGACGACGGTGCTGAAGTGTCAGTGATCGACGCCGAGCTGGCCGACAGCTTAGGTCTAGAGTGTGTCAGTGCGCGTCCTATAAAGTTTACTGATGCGTTCGGTTTATCAGTATACCAATCGGAAGTGCCTAGTGTTAAGTTACAAATAACGGGACAGGACACAGTTAGTTATAGTTGTAGGTTACGTAAATGTTCTCAGTTAAAATTGTGTTCACAAAACTTGTCTGTTTTGAATAGCGTTAATAGTGCGCATTTGGCGCATATAAAAAATCTGATTTGTACAGATTCCAGTGTAAAACCGCGGATACTAATTGGTGAGGATAATTATTTCCTAATAGCTCCGCTCGAGGTTGTACACGGAGACAGGGACTCTCTGTACGCCTCACGCTGTCGGTTGGGGTGGACCATCCACGGATTCCATCGTGGGCGCACTCACTCCTCGAACACCCGGGTAAGTGATCATAATGTCTTCCATCTCGCTCACTCTCGCGATACTGATGTGCAGGAAATTAGCGAACTTAATAACCTAATTAAAAACTCATTTAACTTTGATTTGATAGGAATTTCACCTGTATCCCGTGAGAATACAGATCATATTCGAGCTGTTGACATTTTAGACAAAACAACACGTCAGATAGGTAACCAATGGGAAGTAGGTTTACCGTTTAGAAAAGATAACTTTAAAATGCCTGAATCGTACAAGAATGCTTACTCTCGTCAGCAGCTTCTGTTACGTAAATTCAATAGGAATGCTGACTACGCCGATAGGTATAAGCAAGAAGTAGGGAAGTTGTTAGACAATGGTTACGCTCGAGAACTAACTGATAACGAGATCTCGGCTGATCATGTTTGGTATTTACCACATTTTGGGGTTCAAAATCCTAATAAACCTGATAAGTTACGGTTAGTTTTTGACGCCGCCGCTAAAGTTGATGGTGTCTGCTTAAATGATTATTTACTGACTGGACCGGACTTATACAATTCACTGTACGGAATCATGCTTCGATTTCGCGAGAATAGAATAGTGATAATCGGAGATATTCGTGATATGTTTCTGAGAATTAAAATTCGCCATGATGATCAGCATGTACTTAGGTTCTTGTGGCAAGAATCTTCCGATAGCCCGATTAAAATTTATGTAATGCAAAGCTTAATTTTCGGTGCAACATGCTCGCCTTTCGTTGCTCAGTATGTAAAAAATAAAAATGCCCTCAAATACGAAGATTTGAACCCTGAAGCTGTAGATGTCATTATTAATAACCATTACATGGATGACTGCTGCTACTCCACGTGTGACGAAAATACGGCCATAAAATTAGTCAATGACATAACACGTATTCACGCAAAAGGAGGTTTCGAGATAAGGGGCTGGTCGAGTAATAGCAAACAGGTTTTGAACTCGATTCCCACAGACGCACTCGCGCACACAGCTGTGCAGTTCAAACATGGAGCCATAAATACAAGTGAGCGCACTTTAGGTTTGATATGGCATCCAGCGGATGACTCATTTGGGTTCCAGATAACGCTTGGTAAAATACCTACTGATATATTAGATGGTTCTACACCACCTACGAAAGCAAAAATGCTTAGCATTATTATGTCTGTTTACGATATACACGGTTTTTTATCGCCATTGGTTATTAAAAGTAAAATTATTTTTCAAGATGTACACAGATCTAAGGTTGATTGGAAATGCCGCATCCACGCTAGCGAGCATGCCAAGTGGATGATGTGGCTCGATGAATTAAAACTTTTAGAATCCCTACGCATACCTAGGTGGTACCACAACGCTGATAGTTGGACACAGTGCTATTATACAGTGCTAGGTATAGGTAGTAGTGCCGAGTCTATAGTAAATAAACAGCTGCACATATATTGTGACGCTTCTATTAAAGCGTACGCCGCAGTTATTTACTGGCGCTTCACTCGGGCCGACGGGAACGTTTTAGTTTGTTTTGCAGCTAGTAAGAGCAGAGTGACTCCACTCCGCCCCGTGTCAGTTCCCCGCCTGGAACTGCAAGGCGCGCTCACAGCGTCACGTCTTGCGGACTCGCTCCAGCGAGAACACAAAGACATGAAAGCTGATAAGCGCTACTTCTGGACTGATTCACAGACTGTACTTCAATGGATTCGTAGCGACCCTAGAAGCTACAAGCCGTACGTAGCTCACCGCCTCGGTGAAATCGATGAGCTGACGAATGTATCAGAATGGCGATACGTACCTACTAAATTAAATGTGGCTGACCTAGCTACTAAAGATGAATCGCCACCGCTAACATACGAAAGTATATGGTTTCGTGGACCCCAATACTTACGGCAACCTGAAGAGACATGGCCTAAGGATTGTAAATCCACGAAAAAGCCGTTACCTGACATTGCCTGTGAGGAAACGAGAATAAATATTGTAACGACTAAAGCCGAGTACTCCTTACCTAACGAAGACAAGTACTCATCGTGGTTACGATTGCTACGAGTCACTGCTCAAGTTTTGATTTTTACCCGACGATGTCGACGAAAAGAAGCTTGCATGAATGTCGAACTCATGAACGAAGCCGAGCTTCTCTTGATAAGGAAATCTCAACAGGACTCTTTCGAGCAGGACATTGATCTTATCAAGCAAAACAAGCCTTTGTTGTCAAATAGTCGTTTGATAACGTTGACGCCCTACTTAGACGACACTAATGTGCTACGTGTAGCTGGTCGAATCGACAAGGTCGATGGTGTCACCCGCTCGTCTATGAGACCTGCTATACTGGATGGTCGTCACCAAATTACTCGTTTAATAGTTGAGTATCATCATAGAAAAGCTCTGCATGGTGCACACGAGCTGGTCGTGAATGAGTTACGGCAACGCTACTGGATTTTGAGGATGCGGCCAACCGTACGCGCTGTCGCCGCGCGGTGCCCGTTCTGCCGGCACCGCCGCGCCGCCCCGCAGCCGCAGCGCATGGCGGACCTGCCCGCGGCGCGCCTGCACCACAATCGTCGACCTTTCACCTATACGGGGGTGGACTTTTTCGGACCGATGGAGGTCACCATCGGCCGGAAACGATGTAAAAGATACGGCGTAATGTTTACGTGCTTAACTGTACGTGCCATTCATTTGGAAATAAGTGAGAGTCTGAGTACCGATTCTACGATCATGGCGCTCAGACGCATGATCGCTCGCCGTGGGACACCCAGCGTTATCTACTCGGATAACGGGACGAACCTGCGCGGAGCAGACAACGAGCTGAAACGGAGTCTGTTGGAACTCAATGAGAGTAAACTCCGTGAAGACGGTACCGTAAGAGGTATCGAGTGGAGGTTCATACCCCCCGGGGCCCCTGAGAAAGGTGGAGCCTGGGAGCGCATGATTCGCACGGTAAAAACGGCCTTGAAAGCCGTTCTGAAAGAACGCGCTCCACACCCTGAAACTCTTTTCACTTTGTTCGCTGAAGTGGAAGCCTTAGTTAATAGTCGCCCTATCACACACGTTTCTTGCGACCCCAACTACCCTGAAGCCTTAACTCCTAATCATTTTTTGTTAGGTACGTCATCGAACGGTCCCGTATTCGGTAGGTACGACAACGATGACCTATGTCTACGCAAACAATGGCGCGTAGCACAAAGACTGACTGATATGTTCTGGGCTAGGTGGTTAAAAGAATATCTTCCTACTTTGATACCTAGGCAGAAATGGTTTAGGGATCGGAGAGCGTTGCGAGATGGAGATTATGTTTTAATAGTAGAACCTAATGTGGACCGTGGTTGTTGGCGGCACGGAGTGGTGAGTGCGACCCACGCCGGGGACGACGGCCGAGTGAGGGTGGTGGATGTGCGCACCCGCACTGGTTTGGTGCGCCGTCCGGTAACGCGTGTCGCACTACTTGAACCGTCGGACTGTTAGTGCTGGACTGACCTATTTTTCATTGTTTATTAGCCTACCAGCTCAGTTTCAGCACTAAGAGGGTGGATTGTAGGCGACACACGTAAATATTAGTTAAGTTTTTTTTCTTTTTTTTTGTAATTTTACATGCCTAGGTAGGTACTTACTACCTATCTACTTTCTAGTACTATCTTACATTAGTTTGTGCTCAAATAATACACGTAACGCCATCTGTGGGCGAACTATATGTCTTTATGATTTTTTTTAATAAATAAGATGGTTGTTGAGGGTGGACGCGAACTTTATCCATTATTTTTTCTTTCGAATCGAGCAGTCGTCGCGAACCTATGAACAGATCACCACGCGGCTCCGTACATAAAATCTAGTTTTTCGAATCAGCACAAGACAACTCCGCCTGCACCCCCAACTGCCTTCTGACGTTGACCAAAATACGTTGTTTTCGTTCCCTATCCTCTACAAATAGTATTACCAACTATAAACCTTAAACTTATAATTATACTTATTTATAAGTACGCTGAAATAATTAAACATTATGAATTATATTTTTGAACACCACAAACAATAGTGTTTGTGTTCGACAATTCACTTCGTCGAAAATATTATGGCGTTCAATAATGTCAGTTGTAGATTTTTTGTTAAGTAGGTACAAATATCGAAATCTAAAGATATGCATAACTAGAAACAGGTAAATAGAATCAATCTACAACTAAATACACTTTTTACAAATCGTAAAGCGAAACTCCTAAGTTGTTATAAATAGATCGTTATAATAACTATAATTTATGAATTAATCAGGTTATAAAAAGTACAAACATTGCTTTTCAATTCCTGAAAAAATTAAGGTTGTATAGGTAATCAAATAAAAAAAACGAATGAAAGTGTTGGAAACACCAAGAGAAATTAAATTTTGATTAATTATTCGTAGTAGCGGGCAACCCTTTCAGAAGGGAGAAAAGTCATAGTTTCATTGTTCATTTTGTAATTCCCGTGTAGACATTCTTTCACTTGCCACTCATCATTACCTAGCCAAACCACCCAGGAATTAGCAAGAATAAAAATAAGTACCTGGATGACCGAGCTTTGCACGGTTTTTTTGGTAAACCGTGGTTTTTGGAAAATAAAACCTAGCTAGATCGATTAATCGTCCCCAAAAACCCCTGCATACTAAGTTTCATGAAAATCGTTGGAGCCGTTTCCGAGATTCTGAAAAATTGCTTGTTTAAAGATATTATAGATTAGATACAGTTCCCTGAGCTCAGCAAAAGTACGGAATACTAATACTAAAATGTGGCAAGTGCCAAATATAATGTACCTAATGTTAAGACAAGCCTCTGACTACTCCCAAGATATCTGAGATCTTCAAAGATATCTCCCAAGCCTGGGGTTACAGTCGTGATCATGGTCGATTTTGAAAGTGACTAACATAGAATGTTTTATTTTTTCTCCAATTATTTATAGGTACTCCTTAAATCAAGTCTGTCAATGCTGCCGGCTGAACTCATTTACGTATGACTAGCGATAAAGAAAGATTGCAATGTGAGACCTTTTATTCTTATTTGCTCGCTCGGCTCGATTTAGGTATTTATTTTATTTTTAGGGCAACGTAATTTCATGTAGATCAGGCTTGGGCAAACTTTTTTCATCAAAACCGATGAAATGTGATGTGATGAGGGCCAGATTTTTTAACTGGTTTTTACTAGTAGGTACCCATTGTTACGTTAGATGGGAAATTTAAGATTAAAAAACAAGAAGAAATGTGCCTAAAGCACAGAAAATATATCCAAAATTATATTATTTTTTACAGAAACAAGCTAAGTGATCTATGTAGTTTTATTTTTATAAGTATTTATATGAAGTAGGAATTAGAATTTTTTGATTTTACTTTAACGGTTTTAGCTCCTTTTGTTGACAGGCTAAAATAGTACCTTCCTACATACTTATGTTGACAAGTACCTACCTATAAGTAATAATAATAATACTGATCGAGTACGGATGTTGGCGCGGCGCGGGGCGGATTAAAACAATTCGCGGGCCGAAGTTTGCCCATCACTGATGTAGACGACGTCGAACCGAGTACCTTACAAGATCTTAATACCCTTATTTTATCCGGCTTTAGTTACAAGTGGATAGCCGACGTACAACTGTTGTGTATCGTTATTTATGATACCAAATGATGCATTTGTTGCAGTTTCTTTGTCAATTTTGCGGTTGATTTCTGAATATGGCCATCGGAACGTGATATCTCGATCGAACGGTGAATAAGTGGATGGCGGTATTGTGTATTTTATCCGAAGCCTCGGGGAGATAACGTAAATAACACTGACAGCTCAATTGTGAATGATTACAAAGATGCGGATGCTACCTTCTGAGAATAGCTTTGCGTTTTTTTTATAACAAAAATATACAGCGTTTAATCCATACTTCACTACATCCTACTAATATTATAAACGTGAAAGTTTGTAAGAATGTATGTGTGGATGTTTGGATGTATGTTTGTTACTCTTTCACGCTAAAACGCCAGAACGGATCTTGATGAAATTTGGCACAGAGATAGATTATTGTCTGGAATAACACATGGGCTACTTTTTATCCCGGAAAAATATACGGTTCCCGTGGGATAGGTTTCATTTTGTTTTTCAAGGTACCACGCGAGCAAACCGCAAGCGGAAGCTAGTTATAAAATAAAGTCCTCCGCCACGTCTGCCTGTCTGTTCGCGATTAACTCAAAAACTACTGCACCGATATTCATGTTGTTTTCACGAACGGATAAAGTGGTTCTCGAGGAATGTTTTAGTAAATCATTTGTCATGTTTTTATATCGCCATAACCGACATCCACTCGGGCGAAGCCGCGGGCATCAGTTAGTAATACTATAAATGCGAAAGTAACTTTGTCCGTTACGAACTGATGGAATTCGGTACAGAGATAAATTAGAGCTTGAGAAAGGACATAGGCTACCTTTTATTGCGAAGAAACACTTGAAAGGGTTTTAATATAGGGTACGAATTGTATGGATGGAAGTCTGTAATTTTCGAACGCGGACGAATACGCGGGCAAAAGCTATCTTTATGCAGATATGATGCAATAAATAATAGTGTTTTACATATTTTTTAATGAAAAAAGTATTTTTAGTGCAAGCTTGTACTTTTTATAACTTTCCTTAATAATATTCTTAGTAAAGCTAGTAATACTGTACATACCTAGTTAGGCAACGTCAGAATGCATCTTCAATGCGAAGGCGACTGGACAGAAACAACATAAAATAAGTACTCTGTACAAGAGAACATGTTACTTTGGCAAGATCAAAAAGTAAATTTACAGACACGAAAGAAAATGTTGCAAAACACAATTAAGAATGTTAATAAGTATGCCAAATCGGTTGAAAGTTTGTTACAGTAAAGCTTGTATGTATACAAATACACTAGTTTTTGTTGTAGTCAAAAATACTTATTAGTTTTGATTTTACAGGAATTTAAACTTCGATAAATATCGAGTCCCACTAACAGTCACGTGACCGCATGTGACGTCAATTTACAACGTACCGCTACTACAACTTTACTGGAAACTAATTGACATATATCGAAGTAATTCTTTCACTTATATTTTTTGTTTTTGACCGAAAATATGGAGAGCTAATTATTCAAAATTAGTTAACATTCTTAATTATATTTTCCCATAATGTAGAAAAATCTATGCGCTAGTTATTATATTTAATATTCTCTTATCTAAGTTTATTTCATAAAATGAGGTACGTGTAACCATTGTGACTGTGTGGGGATGAGTCATTAGCATGACTTAACCCTACATTGTACAATCGCCGGCACAAGTCATAACAGCTGTCAAAACAAACTTCACCAATAAATATTTCGACAGATGATAAAACTAATGTTGCCATTGTAAAAACAAAAACAATATTAACATGCGCAATCTATAAAATAACAATTATACATAAAATGCAAGAAATGGAACGATTACAATAGATTATTAAATTAAACTATTAGCATAAAATAAATAAGAAACTTAGTAATATACATTTTGTAACGAAATCCTAGGAAGGAAACTCCAAATGTAGAAATCCCCAATTTAAACAGATTATTAAGATTGGAAGTTCTTAGGAGTAAATATATTATAATGGGGGCTTTCTCTCCTATTTTTGGCATAAGTATGTATAAAAATCTATGAATATAACATCAAAAATGCTACAGTATTATATAAGTTAGTAATTAACGTTATTCCTAACGGACTAGGCAAACGTTCGACGTCCACAGAAATGAACATTGACTTTTCCCAAGAAAGGAGGGGAAAATTAACAGTCGAAGAGAAAATTAAATTATGATAGAAAACAGAAACTTTGCCCGTAACAGATACAAGCGCGATATGGACATACAACATTCACTTCTGTCGACGCGATTAATGTATGAAGGTAATAGACAGCACGTATATGGCAGTAACAGTTAAAACAACTACATTCAATTCGCGTTTGCACGGATCCAACGGAACACTTCACCAATCAAACAACGAGAATAAACCGCCTGAGCGATTAACTGACGCGGCGGGCGGGGATTGACAGTTAATTCAAGATGGCGGCGGTTAGTGGCAGTTGATGGCACGCCGTTGCAGCCGACGGATGCGTCGGTGCCAGTCGTCGCGCCACTCCAGCAGTAGGGTCCTGTCGCCAACTGTCAGTCCAGGCAGGCCGGACGATATGCCTTCTTTTTCCACTCCTAGGATTAGGTAAGACCTGGAGAAGGTAAGTTTACGTAAGTTGCTGAAGCCAATATTTTTTGAAGATATTCTTCTGTGGCAAAGAGCACTGGTGGTGTAGTAGCCCCTGCCTCATGTGGGTTCAAACCTGGTCGTGCACCAATTATACTTTTTCTATTCGAAAAAGTTATATGCACAAATGCCAGTTCATTTAAACGGTGAAAGAAAACATCGTGAGAAAACCGGCATACCCTAGAACTAAAAATTCCAAGTTTTGCATTCCTATAAGCGGCAATGTGGGCATGTCAGAAGTATCATGTTTGGATGTGCCTCTTCTTCTCAAAGATTTAAGTAACTAGAGATCTGACGAGATATTTACCGAGCCTGGGGATTACAGCCGTCATTTTTTTTTGGTCACAGTATTATGTAACGATTGGTTATTACTTTCATTACTAATTATTATAAACGCGAAAGTTTGTAAGAATATATGGATATATGTTTGTAACTCCTTCACGCTGGAACGGCTGCACGGATCTGGATGAAATTTGGCACAGATATAGATTATAATCTGGAAAAGCACATAGGCTACTTTTTATCCGTACTTACGGTACGAATAAATTTTTTTTTTGCTTTTCAAGGTACCACGCGCGCTAAGCCGTGTAGGCGGAAGCTAGTATGAAAAATGGAGCTTACTTGTTGAGCTTGAGCTTAGGGCACTTGCATGCGAGGTCCCTGGCGCGCACGAACAGCGCCACGGAGCCTCGCCTGAGACGCGAGCGAGGGCCTCTCTTGTACACGGCCTGCACGCTGAGCGCCAGCCGCACCCATTCGCCACCCGCGCCGTGAGCCTCGCGCCCGACCACCCTGCCCATTATGACTGCAACGAATGAACAAACAAGGATTTGTTAAAACGATTTGTTATGATAAACTTGTTCAAAACCTTCAAACCCCCGACATCTAAACCTTACCCTAACATGTCATAATTACCAGTCATGGTTACCTTACCAGTTCTTTTAATATCATTGAAGTAATACTGTACCAAATTTCGAATCGATAGGACATATTCTACAACATCAACTATTAAAGAGCTGATAATCTTCAAACAGCTGATCAGGTCATGGTAACCTTACCATTATACTTAACTAAAATCGGTTCATCCGTTTGGGAGCTACGATGCCATAGACAGATACACTGACAGACACGTTAAACTTATAACACTCAAAAATACATAAATTTGAGTTGCAAGTGGTTTGGCTGAGCGAAAGACCCCGGGGTCCTTCCGTATTATTGAGAATTTAAGAAATCTCTAACACAAATTTTGCCCGCCATTTTATGGCGGCCATCTTGGACCGATTTCCATAAAACATACACTGAACACTCCCGACTAATTCACTTTTCAAAAAAAAAAACAGAATCAAAATAGGTTCATGCGTTCGGGAGCTACGATGCCACATACAGACACATTACCTTCCTTTGCAGTGCGGTAATAAAACACTCGAGAGTCACATAGGTTGACCAAGAATAAGGTCATCATCATCTTCCTGCCCTTTTCCCACGTTATGTGCGGTCGGGACAACGAGTGATCTTCTTCCATTTCTCTCTATCATTTGTCATGTCAGTACTCACTCCTTTCTTACTCATGTCATCTTTCACACAGTTCATCCATCTTTTCTTTGGCCTACCTCTACCCCTATACCTATCCATAAACCAGTGATACGACAAATAAATGTATGTTACCGTAATCTCGGCTGCAGAACTTGTTGAGATTTAGCGTGCGAGCGCCGATGCGACACCGTCCGCACTGATCCGTCGCTGCATAACGTTCAAAGAATTAAAACAATAGTCACTATAACATAAGATATACCACTCAAAAGTTTATCATACAAAGTGTTTACTGAAAAGCATTTAAATCCAGATTGAATAATGCAAAAGGCTTGCTTGCTATAAAAATACTTTTAAACAATATTTACATACTTAGCTATTGCTAACTAACATTTGAAATTTCAAGTTTTTACGTTTTTTGTACAATAGAAAAAATGCTTGCTTTCGTTACACTAAAAGTGACATAAAAATTAAACCATAACAAAATAATAATTCAAATTAAATGTGAAATAAACAAAATGTTACCTTTCAGTCACCACTGATTTTTAAAAGAAATAAAAAACACGTATGTTATGGTCTGTCAATGAATGATTTAGAAAAAGCCTGAAAATAAACACTAGACAATAACGAATGAATTAATGATTTATTTTTATCTAGATAGTAGGTAATGTAGTAATGATAGACAGTAAACAAAATGAAGAAGGAAAATTTTTATAGCCAACACAACTTTCTCTTAAAATATGAAAACACTTTTGGTCGTAAGTGTACTTTATAAAATAGTGTTGCTACATCAATAATATTTATGATGATTATTCTGTAAATTAAATTAAAGTGCAAATTAATAAAACAGTGACTGCATTAGATTTTACAAAATATTGATAGGTAAGGTATTGATATAAAAAAAAACTGTTACAAAAATCGGAAAAAAACCTTAAAATGCAGCCACTCTTAGAGAAAGCATTCAATTTATTATTTTGAAACTATTGTCTTGTAAAGCTACTATTTTTCAGTAAAAAATTAGAAAAGTCTGGCTCGAATGAAGTAGGTACTAGAGTATTTTTTTAATTTAATAGTAGGTATTAATCGAAATTCGTCCATGTTTTAACAAAACATGTTTCAACAAATAAATAAAAAATAAAATAAAAATATTTATTTTTTTTATTTTTAACAAAACTTCTTTTCAATCTTTATTTATATATATAATATCACAGGATACTATTTATATTTTTTTTAATATGAGACTGCAAAACTTCTTTCTAAGTTTACATTATGGTTATAAGTCCACAGACAATATATCTCAAAAGCTCTTCATAGACAAAATTTCTCAAAAACTTAATATTTTTTTTCTAATTTCAAAAATGGAATGCTTCCTCAGATGAAGGTGAGGCGAGAGTGCATGAAGGTCCACTTACTACTTACCGCGGCCCGGCTCGCCGTCCACCGCCTCCATGGCTTGCACCGCCGTCACTACTCTGGGGATACCTGAGAAAAACGCCAGTAAGCTTTAAGGATGGACTTCTTCTGACGTTCTACGACTGTGACCAATGAGTATAATTAAAATTACTTTTTTAATATTTTTTCTCGTGTTATTTTGAATTTTAAGCAAAATAGATACCTTTTCTTTAAAATTGACTTGATCTTTGTGACATTGACAGAACTTAATCAATAAAAATCACTTGATACTGGTAAAAATTATAAATAATTATAAATAATTACACTTCTAATGAATTAGAGTCGCCACTGGCAAAATTGATCTCAAATGAGACAGATGCCATAAATAAAGAGAAGAAGAGAGAAAGAAGAAAAAGGCATCAATCAAATCTCAAGTCAAAATATACGCAGGGATCATTTTGAACCGTCTTACATGGTTATTTTATTGCCAATTCCAATCCTATCCCCAGTCCGAGAAGAACTGACCGGAAACTCGTTGGGCTTAGCTCTGTTAGTTTACTTGCCAATTTCAACCCCAGTTCTAGAAGAACTGTAGGTCTACCATGGGTTTTCACAATATACACTCGCTAGCGACTGTTATTGAAAAAATGTATGAAAACTTGTACAGCGCCTCTAGCGAATAGTTGGATACTAAAACGTCACGTAGTTAACTATTCTACGTCACGGCGTACTACAGCGACTGTAGTTTGCGCTTCATAAATTTGCTTAGAATTTGGTACCGTGAATTTGGTAAATTTTGACAGATGCCATAGTAACGTACTATTTGACGGCCTCTGTGGCGCAGCGGGCGAAGGTCCGCCTGAGACGCAGAAGGTTGCGGGTTCGATTCCCGCCGTGGGACAAATGTTTGCATTATTTGCAGATATTTGTCTCAGGTCTGGGTGTTTTCTATGTATAATATGTATGTATTTACAAAAAAAAGTATATCTATGTAGTTTATCAGTTATGTGGTTCCCATAATACAAGCTCTGCTTAGTTTGGGGCTACATGATGCTGTGTGATAGTGTCCAGCATTATTTATTATTTATTTATTTATTACTACCTGTAGTAACGTCAGCCGATCTAAATAAATAAATAAATAAATAAATAATGCTGGACAATCCACACAGCATCATCTAGCCCCAAAGTAAGCTACTCAAAACTTGTGTTATGGGTACTAGATAACTGATATATTTAATAAATTATATACATAGATAGATATTTTTTATTATACATATGTAGAAACACCCAGACCAACGGAACCAATTTCTGCAGATCGTACACAAATTTGTTCCGCGGCGGGAATCGAACCCGCAACCTCTTGCGTCGCAGGCGGACTCTCGCCCGCTGTGCCAAGGAGGTCAAATGTGACAACTCATGGTAGGCGTATAGTTGGCTCAACGAATCTAGGCATACGTGAAGTTAGCCGCAAGAGCTGCGCAGTATCGTTTTTCGGGACCAATTAGAGGTATGAGGAGGAAGGAACTGTACATGCGCAAACTCGCACCTGTGGCTAACTTCACGAATGGCTAGATCCGTTGGATGAACTTTACTGACAAGAAACTCGCTGGGCTTAGGGTGTGTGACTCACGTATGCAAGGTGCGATGTGGCTGCGAGATTGCTGGTATCCCTTGGCACAGCGGTTGCAGGTGGTGCCGGTGACGCCGTCCTTGCAGGGGCACTGCCCGCTCGTCTGGTTGCAGGTCTTACCACTCGCCCCCACCGGGTGACAGTCGCAAGCTGCAGGCGAAATTATCATCATTATCTTCCTGCCGTGTTATTCTGTAAGACCTCATTTTAAACTTCGAATCTGAATCCGCTGTGAATTTTTTGATTGGCATTCTAAAAGGGATAAGGGCAGGAAGATGATGATGATTCTAAAAACTCGGTAGATAATTCGAATTAAAACTAGCCACTCTTGCGAGCGTGTTAGCGAGTTGAACTAAATTGACGGGGAGATTTTGACAGATAAAGTATGAGATGACGTAAGAAGTGGCATTCTATACGGCATTCTTCGACGCTCGCTTCGCACTTGAACCCGATTCAAAGTGTCAAATAAAAAGCGTCTTGTGAGAGTGAATAGCGATGTGAGATGCGAGTTGATGTTTGAATTTTTCAGAATCGACGTACTGCCGTGTGATTCTGTAAGACCTCATTTTAAACTTCGAATCTGAATCCGCTGTGAGTTCCTTGATTGGCATTCTAAAAACTCGGTTGATAATTCGAATTTACACTAGCGCCACTCTTGCGAGCGTGTCAGCGAATTGAACTAAATTGACGGGGAGATTTTAAAATGATAAAGTATGAGATGACGTAAGAAGTGGCGTTCTATACGTAATTCCCAAGTCACTTCGACGCTCGCTTCGCACTTGAACCCAATTCAAAGTGTCAAATAAAAAGCGCGAAGTGAGAGTGAATAGCGATGTGGGATGCGAGTTGATGTTTGAATTTTTCAGAATCGACGTACTGACCTTTTCATGTGATTTTCCATTTCCCTCTGTCATCCGTCATTTTAACCTGGAAAAATTTACGGTTCCCACGGGCTAGGTTGGTTTTTGTTTTTCAAGGTACCACGCGGGCGAAGCCGTGGGCGGGAGCTAGTAAACTATATTTTATGTAGGTACCTCGCGGGCGTATGTTAGTATCACTATAACCAATGCTGCATCTTTTTTTCCCCGAAGATCACGTGTGTACATAAATTTCAAATAATACATTCCTTTTTGGTTTTTTTTTGACAGCGGGATGAGTCATTCAAAAATGCATTAAGTCAGCTCATCCCGCGGGATAAGTTGACAACGGCCTGAGATCTGAGAAGATATCTACCTGGGGATAACAGTCGTGGTCATGTTTACTACATGCAATGAAAACAATTTCAATCACCAAAGTAGGTAGGTACTTGAAACTTGGCAACAACTTTAACTGGCCAGAGACTCAATTATTCGTATGGCGACCCCAAGCCGAGACCCCAGAGACCCTGGACATTTAGTGGCCCGTGGTTTACGAGGGTCAAAATGATCGCAGTTCCTTTGCTACGTGGGCCGTACGATATTGGACCTCTTTGCAGAATAAATAAAAGTTGAAGATTACTAAAAAAAAACACCGCTGACATTACGCAAGTAAAAAAAAAAATATATGTAAAATATTTGATATCCTCCGTGCAAGATGGACGTGAGGATTCCCGCCAAGGAGAAAATGGCGGTTAGGTTAGGTTAGATTTATAGAAAACGGAAGAAATTAATTTACGCAAGACTAGGCAGTAAGGTCTATGACTATAAGCCTGCTCAAATGAGCGAATAATTTAACAAAAACAACAATGTAAAATATTTTTGGCGGCAATGGCATTCAACGTGGTAATGCAACCAGCGTCTTGGGGTCGCTTTCATCTGGTAGTGATTTAGTTGATCTATCTATAGATCGTTTGTAACGAACCTAAGATAGATCAACTGTTTCACATGTATTTTATATACGGTGAAAGAAAAACCGTCAAGAAGAACAGCGTGACGAAACCGGCATACCCTAGAACTAAAAATTCGAAGGTGTGTGTCATAGGTTAGTATTCTTATAAGCGGCGATGGGCTTCCAACTAGAGATCTGAGGAGATATCTACCGAGCCTGGGGATTACGTGATCATGTGATCATTAAAATTCTAGAACCGCATATAAACAACCCTTTGCTTCATCAGAAAATGCATTTTTACAACCCCTATAAAAACTAAACAAGACTTTTCTATATAAAAAAGGGGTTTCCTCAAGAAACCACTCCGTGAACCCACAAGTCAGCAGAAGTCAACTGTACCCTCGTGGTCCCAAGGGGGTAGTTCCCGATCCGGGGGTCAAGGGGTGAGAAAGACCAATTTGGGGTAAACCTCGCTGTCCACTAAAGTGGGCCTGAATACTCATTACGTATTACATTTTACAAACATCAATGTGTAGGTACATTATAGTACATTATCAGATATCTGGATAAGCTGAGCTATCTATAGATCGTTATGATAGGCGTAGGTTTTTTAAAAAACTCTAGATCATGAATGTAATCCCCAGGCTTGGTAAACACCTCCTCAGATCTCTTGTACTTAGATCTTTGAGATATTTAAACGGGGGTAGTCAGAGGCACTAGAAACAATATATTTGGCACATGCTCACTTTTTGTAAAGTAGTTAGTATTCCGTATGTGTTGTTGACAGGTTGGAAGCCCAACGCCGCTTATAAGGATCTTGACCTAAGACGCACTTTCGAGTTTTTGATTCGATTTTTTCACGAATCTTTCTTTGCCGCACATATTTTTTACGAACACAAAAACTCATGGTGCCCGATCAACTTTGAGCTTTCGAATCGTGAATTTTAATTTTTGTGTAGGTACCTACTGTCGGTAAGAGATAATAACAATAAATAAACGTCAATGTAGCGCGCTACAGTAGACAGTGTGCTTAAAGTAGTTGGATGCAGGACAATTTTTATGGGAAAAACTGTTGGTTAGGTTCGTTCGGTAACATGGGACGTGTAACCCCATTATCCATTGTTTTTATAGGCCCAGCTATTGGCGATTTCAATGTGTTCTTGTTTCGAAATAAGATTTTGAGGGTTCGAAAGGTCAGATGTATAAAACTATCACATTTTGGCTTACATTCCGACTTATTTTTAGGGTTTCGGGTCGTCGTAAAAGAAATTGGTTGATAAGATTTTACCGAAATCGAAAAACTCTGATACAAATTGAGCTTCTTTGGACATCACAAATTCTTTGATATTCAAAGTTAAATAACCAATAATACGAAAAATGGCTGATGATCTGGGGCGTTACCACGAAGTCTAACAGAACGATTCCATTCTTGAAGTAACACTACTTCAATATAGGTAAGACCGACAATTTGCATAGATCATGGTACGAAATAACAATGTAATATTAAAAATACTGAAAAGGACGGAAATGTCTAGTACTTTCCCGCTAAAACTATTATCTAATGAGGTTATTAATTCAGCTTATTAATATTAATGAGCCCCACAAAATGCCTTAATTCGGTAATGCATAATGAATTCGTGGTGAGGCCCCTGATGTATTGGATTATCATTTCATTTTCATCTTACTTACTTTTTATCCGACTGCGAAGTGTAAAAAGAGGCAAATATGTTTTTTGCACTCAAAAACAAATCTAAAATACTTCAAAACATTCCAGCCAGTGCGGAATGTTTTGAAGTATTTTAGATTTTTTGGATTTATCTCCGCTCCGAATAGCAGAAGACGAAGTGCCGGGCAAAAGCTCGTATTTTTATACAATTACATCAAAAAAGGGCATATTTCATTGCGCGTTAGCCGTGTTTAAAGAATAATTCAGCTTCTATTGTAACAAAGATATCTTTATGTTTGTTTGTAGCGACTAAAACGCAGGTGTTAAACTTTTACTGGCCGCTTTTAGTATTTTTAACTTTTATGGCCAACAGTTTACTTGAATTTATCCTTTATTTATTAAATACAGTTTTTAATACTAAGCTACAGTAATGTTTTAATGTTAAGAGAAGTTTTATGGCATCATTTTATAGTTTTATTCATAGCTTGTGATTTGTGAAGGAAACATAAAATAAGCGTTAATTCAATTAATAGAAGCTCTAATGTGGGCACAATTTTCGAGTACAACTTATTAATATTATGCTAAAGTTAACTTTGTCCAGAAATCAGCGATCTTATCGCTCATGGCGATGTAAAAATAAATAAATAAATATGATCACGACTGTAATCCCCATAGGCTCGGTAGATATCTCCTCAGATCTTTAGTTACTTAGATCTTTTAGGATACCTAAAGGGGGTAGTCAGAGGCAAGTCCAAACATGACATTTGGTACATGCCCACATTTTGCACAGTAGTTAGTATTCCGTACGTGACAGGTTGCAAGCCCATCGCCGCTTATAAGAATACTAACCTATGACACATACCTTCGAATTTTTGGTTCTAGGGTATGCCGGTTTCCTCACGATGTTCTTCTTCACCGTTTAAGAGCACTGGCATTGCGCACATAATTTTTTCGAATAGAAAAACTCATTGGTGCACGACCAGGTTTGAACCCACGACCTTCGGATCGTGAAGCAGGGGTGCTACCACTACACCACCAGCGCTCTTGGCGATGTCTTCTAGACAATATCGTTACTTTTGATTTCAATCAATCGTGCTACCGCGTATCGCCTGATTCAGTAAAAGGGCCATAAAAAGGTGACAATGCCGGCAAGACAAGAGAAGTACAACGCCGTTTATTTATGTTATAACTAGCTGTCCCGGCCGCGACTTCGTTCACTTAAAGTATACTAACGTTTTCACCCTTTTTCACCCCCTTAGAGGTGGAATTTCCAAAAATCCCGCCTTAGTGGGTGGTTTTGTTATAAAAGGAAGCCACCTTCCAAATTTCAGCTTTCTATCTTCAGCGGTTTCGGCTCGGCGATGATCAATCAGTCAGTCAGTCAGTCAGTCAGGTTAAGCTCTTATATAGATATAGATATTGTAATCCCGCAATCTCTTTAATCTCTCGGTGACCAGCTATCCGAGAGGAGTAAATTGAAAAACAGCGCGCTGCTTGCGTATCAATGCAAGCAGCAAAATGGTGAATTTACTCCTTTTGCCTTAAATGACTTGTTTTTTTTTAAATAGGTACTTAAGTCTAAATTTTTTATGTTGTGTTTTTTTTTTGGCAATAAACTATTTTCTATTCTATTCTATTCTATTCTATTCTATTCTATTCTAGTACGATTCATTCAATTCAATTTCAATTCATTTATTTCCAAAAACAAAAATATTGTGTACGGAAAGGCTTAAAAATAAAATAAGTATTATAAAATTAAAACATGCATTACAACAATCTAATTAAATCAATTGAAACTAGTTATTAACAATAAAAAATAAAATATAAATATGTCAGTCTTATTTCATCAAAAATTATTACTTACCACTAAGCTACTAACCATGTCTAATATCTTAACCTGAAAACTAGGTATTTAAAATTAAAATAACAAAAATAAAAGTAAATAATTCACTACATTTCAATGTCAACTTATAAAAAACGTTTTTTCTAAACTAATAAGTACCTAAAGTAGGTGATTGACAAACGATACCAAACGATCAAGTCTACAGGTCGTCCAAAGAATATAGACATTTATCTAGTAAAAAGATCCTCAATTTATTTTTAAATACTGTAGGCTGATGAATAATTTGTTTTAGTTCCGTCGGTAGCTTATTAAAAATTTCCACAGCTTGGTAGTTAGAACTGTGCTTCATGATATTTAGGTTGGGATGGACTGTATTTTTAATATTCTTATTTCTAGTGCTCAACCTCACTTCCTTTTCTTTCTCTGTTTCATAAACCGGTAAGTATTTAGCAAGGAAACTAAGAAGTACATGCACATATAGACTAGGTACTGTAAGAATACTTAACCTTTTGAAATAATCCCTGCAAGAAACGGTCTGAGGGATACGCATAATGGTTCGAATACCACGTTTTTGTAAGATAAAGGCTTTTTCTCCATTATATTTGTAACTATTCCCCCAAAACTGAATGCTATATCTAAGTTTTGATTCAATAAGCGCGTAGTAGACTAACTTTAATTGGTCAATACTTGCCTCATCTCGTAATGTCCTCAAAGCATAGCATGCTGATGCAATGGAGCTTTCAATACTAGCAAGCTCATTCTTCCAACTAAGGTACGAATCTATATGTATACCCAAGAATTTAACTGTTTGTACGTTTTTAACAATATCATTACCCAGTATAGTATCTAGGCTGTCTTTATTTCTTGAAGTAGTCTTAAATAACATAACATTTGTCTTTTTTACGTTTATTATCAGATTATTTGCCGAAAACCATTGACTTAAGGCCGCCATCGAGTCATTCATTTTAATTCTAAGTGCCAGCATGTCATCAGCACTAATTATGGCATTCGTATCATCTGCATACACCACTAATTCAATGTCTGGAACCATATTAATCATATAGCTAGGACCCAAAATGGAACCTTGAGGTACTCCAGTCAAAATATTAGTCATTTTCGATTTGAAATCTTTAACTTGGTTGTCATTAATCTTATCCTTGACTTCAACATACATTTTTCGATTGTAAAGGTATGACGAAAACAGTTTCAAGGATGTGCCTCTTATACCATAGTGTTCGAGTTTTTTAATTAGAATTGTGTGGTCTACGGTATCGAAAGCTGAGCTCAAATCCAGAAAAATACCAGATACCTTTTTTTTCTGATTTAACCTAGTAACAACGTCATTTACCAATGCATTAACAGCGTCAGCAGTTCCCACTGAAGTTTGGTAACCATATTGCTTCAGATTTAAGGCTCCGTTTAGAGTAAGATGTGACATTAAACGAGTTTTTAATAATTTCTCAAATATCTTCGAAAGAATAGGTAACAATGAAATGGGACGATAGTTTTTAGGCTCACTTTTTGATCCTTTTTTATGAACTGGAATAATTCTTGCTATCTTTAACTGTTCCGGGAAAATACCTTCAGATAAACATTTATTATAAAAATATACTAATGGTCCGCAAACAACTTTTACATGATCTTTAATAACTCTGATAGGTATTTCATCGTAGCCGCATGACTTTTTATTACTCATCTTCTTGATTATTTTTTCTATTTCTTTTTCATCAGTTTCACATAAATTCATTTCATTGATAACCCTAACTGTATATTGTTGTAAAAAAGAAATTGCTTTGCTGTTCTCCCCAGTCTGAGTTATATTACTGAAATCAAAATATTCAGCAAATATATTGGCAACAGCCGTTGGCTCACCGTGATACTTGTCATGATGTTTTAAAGTTATATTTTTGAAACGTATTTTATTTGATTTGTTAGTGTGTCTATTAACTACTTTCCACATCTCTTTAATAGAGTTCTTAGCCTTTATTATTTGTTCTTGTATTGCAAGCTTTTTTGCCATTCTAATAACTTTCCTATACAACGTGACATACTTAATACGATAACTCTGATAACCTTGACTATTGATATTACCACTATGAGAGCATAAAAATCTTTTCATTTTGCTGGAGACTTTAACTCCTTTTGTGACCCATTTTATACCAGATTTAATGTTAGTTTTAAATTTGACACTTACTTTCTTATAACTATTCCTAAAAATTCTATAAAAATTACTCAAAAATGAATTTATTCCCAAGTCATACCAATTCAGTTCTTGAAACCTTCTATTGAAGCTGTCACTATTATTTTTATTAAATATTCTCTGTGTAATGAGCAAAGTCTGTTCAGTATTTGCATGTTTATTTACATGAGGCAGTGACATTGAGCAAAGCAAAGCACCATGTCCATCAGCAAGACCATTATGATCCACTTCACATTCTACTATTAGGTTCTCGTTAATGTTTGTGAGAAAATTATCAATACACGACGACGAATTATTTCGAATAAAAGTGGGATTTGAGATAAGTGGTCTAAAGTTGTAGCATGTCAGTAGAGTAATAAGGTCTGTGCTTTTCTTATTTAGTACTAAAAGGTCAACATTAAAATCTCCACAGATTATACATTTCTTTTTGAAAAAGTGTTCCAACACTAACTCAAGATTTTCTAGGAAAAAATCTAAATTTTTATCATCAGGACATCTATAGCAGCAACATATATAAAGGTTTGTCTTGACATCTTTAACACAACAAATTTTGAAAGATCCCATTTTGTACAGTTTATCAATCACCTCCACATTTTCATATTCCTTATCTTTGTGTCCTAGTATTAACGAGCCTCCCCTCTTTTTATTAATTCTAGTGTTACACGATGCCATATTGTGATCTTCGAGGCAAAATAAAGACGCTGTCGTCTTATTCAGGAAATGTTCACTGATACACACGTAATCTACATTTTTATCAAGCAAGTACATTTCAACTTCGTCTTTTTTATTTGTAATTCCACATAAATTTTGATGATATATCTTTATGTTAGTCTTACTATCTTCAAAATCCATGTTATTAGTATTGGGACTGGCACCCGCTTCAGAGAATTTTATATTATTCACGAAAAAACTCTTGTGGGGGGGAGGTTTGCGCAGTTTGTGTCGCTACATTAACTGATAGTGAAGACCTACCTAAATTTGTCTCCAGAGATGACCTAGTCTTACGTTGTAATCTAATAGATAACATGTTATTTATATAATGCACATATTTATATCTTTGTTCAGCCCGTATAATCTCTCTATACAATAATCTGCTAGCTTCCAGTTTGTCAAAACCGGGATACCTTTCCTCTGCATTATGATCTAAGGAAACAAATTCAGAATTTGTGCAGTAGCTACAAACATGTCTTATTAATGAGTTAAGGTTGTTTTCATTTAAGTGTCTGTTTCTATAAACCCTACATACCAAAACGTTAGTATGCTTTAACTGATCAAGAGTGTAATATAGGTAGGATTGTACTGTCATAGGATTCTTATCATTTGATCCAGCCAGTAATATAACAAAATCAGATTTAGTGAAATCCTTACAACTAGTACCAGAGTCAACTACGTGCTCCACAACCGCATAGGGTTTAATAACCGACATCACTCTATAATCATCTCCTACAAGTTTCTGTAGTCGTCTTCCTAAGTCTCTTCCTGCTTCATCAGCCAAAATTAGTATCTTCTTTTTGTCCTTTACTTTAATTTGTTCTTTAATTTTTACTTGTTCAGTTAGTTCTTCTTCCTCTATTGTAATATTGTCTTCCATTATATTGGTCTCTTTTACCTGGCCTTTGTAGTCGGTGATAAGTTTTATGTTTCCCGTTGGTATGTTGTCAGGTACTAGTGGATCAGTAGTTGGTATATTTATTGAGTTTTCTTTGCTTTCCACTTCCACTTGCAGTTCAACATGAGTTTGAACAGTGTTTTCTGGTTCATGTTGTAAAAGTTTAAGAGGTGTCTCTTGTAAAATGTCCGTCAAACGCCTCCTAGCACTTTTTTTGTTACTCGATGACATGTTTTGTCGCAGACTAGTAATCGGACTTCTACATATTTGTTTCAGTACTTCTAACTCTTGGTTCATATTTGTTATTTGCTTTTTTAGTTCAATATTTTCTAAAATTATATTCTCCATTTCGATCTGCGTGCTTTCTAAATTAGTTTTTAAAAGTTTTATTTCGTCTTTCATTTCAGTTATGTAAGTTGAACACTGATCGGTCGGCAGGTCTAGGCTATTGCCCAATACATCGTCACTCAGCACGGAACTCATAGAGCCACTTGTGTTGTGGTATTCTAAAGATCTTGATCTAGTAGTGTTTGATCGTTTCCGCACTGTGATATTACTTACTTCTGCCATTTCGATATCTGTGCTCAAAATACCTCGGTACCAAGTAGGTGTCGTGCATGCCCTCTATTTTAAAGGTTGAAACTTCTCTTCGCTGTTGTGGGTAGTCCAGAAAGTGTAGGATCTTTATTTGCAATGATTTTCACTAGATGTCTGTCTGGCTGGTTACTGTTTCTTTTAATTTATTTTGCCTTCAACTGACTTTTTGCATTTTTTGGATATTCTTGATATAATTTTTTTCCGTACAAAAAGCAATTCTGTTACAGAGATTTGAACCATCGACCTCCAACATAGGAGTCGCACAGTGATACCTCCACACCAACCGTTCGTTAATGCTACGTACGAAATTAGTCAATGCTTTTATAATCTTGACACAGAAACAGGTCTTGTGTGTTATTGTGTTATTGTGTCTTGTCTTATTGTGCGTTTAGTGGCGCGTAGGTCCAAAGGTCAGTTCTAACAATTTTGAAACAAAGCTTTGTCATCCAATTTAACGGTACGTTATTCTACAAGATTTAAAATTGCACTCACTACTTGTTGTTTTATCCTTTGAATTATTCTGCAGTGCTTCTCAGTAAACTACCAAGTATCTTGTATTTATTTTTTTTTCCAGAAAATATTGCTGGTTAACTTGTAATAGTAACACTTTAATCTTCTTTGAGAATCTTCACAAATACATAGAATTTTTGATTGCAAACACTTTATGACGCGAGTTACTCAATACTGGACGACTTAAAACATTTCATGTAGTAAAAAACAATACGTTTACTATTTTAATAATTGCTTTTTTATAGAGCTAATGTTTACCGTGACACTAGCGCCATCTCTCCACGACTTCGATTCTCGTTCAAATGAGGTATCAGGATTCTTCTGGATCACAAGAGTGACAGGTTATATGAAATGTCAAAAAGTTCTAATATGGCGGCTGTGTAAATCTACTTTCATTGTTCAGTCGGCTTTTTAATTTTTGCTATAAATACCATTTTTTTTTTTAACCCAGAGGAAATCCTTTAAATACCAACGGCCCCGGGGGGAGCCAGAAGGTTATGTCAGACTCCTGATACTGACTAAAACCTCTGGGGTGTTCCGCTTTGCGCTTCCGGGGCGAGATCGCGGGAACGCTGTTGCTTACTTCCGCAATATTTGCTATAAATACCAGAGATAACTTCCCGCGGTTACGGTTGCCCCATTAATGGTGCAGACGTCACAAGTCAGTTATGTTGGCACCATTAATGGTGCAGACGTAACTGGTTAGTTTTGTTGCCCCTTTAATGGTACAGACGTCACTGGTTTGTTATATTTGCCCCATTAATGGTGCAGACGTCACTGGTTAGTTTTGTTTGCCCCATTAATGGTGCAGACGTCACTGGTTAGTTTTGTTTGCCCCATTAATGGTACAGACGTCACTGGTTTGTTATATTTGCCCCATTAATGGTGCAGACGTCACTGGTTAGTTTTGTTTGCCCCATTAATGGTGCAGACGTCACTGGTTAGTTTTGTTTGCCCCATTAATGGTACAGACGTCACTGGTTTGTTATATTTGCCCCATTAATAGTGCAGACGTCACTGGTTAGTTTTGTTTGTCCCATTAATGGTACAGACGTCACTGGTTTGTTATATTTGCCCCATTAATGGTGCAGACGTCACTGGTTAGTTTTGTTTGCCCCATTAATGGTGCAGACGTCACTGGTTAGTTTTGTTTGCCCCATTAATGGTGCAGACGTCACTAGTTTGTTATATTTGCCCCAGGCAGACGTAAATATTTAGTTTTGTTTGCCCCATTAATGGTGCAGACGTAACTGGTTACTTAAGTTTGCACCATTGATTGATAAGTAAAATGACTTACGTTTGCAAGCCTTCTTATGCGTGATGTGTTTGGTGGGGTCCCTGTAGTATCCCTCGCGGCAGTAGTGGCAATGTCTACCGGCGGTGTAGTGGCGGCATTTCAGGCAGACGCCGCCGCTGACGCGTCCCGACAGCTTGTATAGCTCCATGTTGAACCGGCAGCGGCGCGCGTGCCCGTTGCAGTTGCACTCTGGAAGAACAGATCCATGTAAGTCATAATAAGGCAGAAAGAACACGAAATGAGCCAGTCATCTTAAAATGTTAGGCTGATTATAGTCTCACGCTGACGGCACGCGCACCGTCAGCGCTGATGGGAACTTGTAGGAAGCGTGCGCGCTGATAGCTACGCGTCATTCAAAAACGCTTCCTATAAGTTCATATATCTCGGGCCTTTAATGCAATTCAATCGCCTTGATCAAATTGGGGACGTTTTAGAAAAAGGCCAGGGGCCTTACCACGAAGTCTCCCAGAACGATTTCGTTTTAATGTTTTTGTTGTAACTTCCATAAAATTTTCATAGATCATGGAACATTTTCATAGATCGAAATAACAATGTAATACTAATTTGGTAATGTATTATGAATTCGTGGTGAGGCCCCAGGTCCAGAGTACCCTAAACCGACGCGCATGTATAAAGAATGTAATGAGAGACTGCTAAGATACTGCTTGGTAGATTTGCTGTGAGTTATATGAGCTTAATCGGTGAAGGGGTTCAAAGTAAGTCTCCAAAGTATATGGCGCCATTACTGTTTCTAGAAATTCAAATTTTAAAGCTATCAAACCACACAGAGTCTAAGCAAATGATTATAATGTAGCTTAGTAATTTCTCGTTCAAGATAAAGTTCTTTGAGTTAATCCCAGTAGCAATTACGGCTACTTAATCAACCAATTCAAGCGAGGCAAATGTTAGGACATTTAAATCAAGTGTACCACTCGCCCCGGGTCACAAGTGGAATATTAAAGGCAGTAACTCATACTCGCATTACGGAAAATGTGTAAGTACTGCTATTAATATTGCTGCGCAAATCCTGGTTTATATTAAGCTTACAAAATGTAGATATATTATGTTCTAGGTCTTACAACAGTTTTAGGTACTCATAACAGGTTGTGTGCAAATATTGGACTAATGGGAAGTCTGGTAAGTACATCCTACTAATATTATAAACGTGAAAGGTTGTGAGGATTTATGGATGTTTTTTACTTTCACGCTGAAACGTTTGAATGGATCTGGATAACCGAATTTCATCACCACAGAGATTATAGTTTGGAATAGTACATAGCCTACTTTTAATTTAAGATAAATGTACGGTTCCTGTGGAATAGATTCGATTTTTTTTTTCAAGGCACCACGCGGGCAGAAGCTAGTAAGACAACACTACTAGGGTCGCTTGTATTTTTTCCCATCTGCACTGGTATTGTGTGTGACACTGGGGCAAATGGGAATGCCATTGACCCCGGTAGTCTCAGCATTGGCTTTCAAAAAGTCCCACACGTCCGCAAGATGACTTGAGCGAAATATCGAATTGAAAACATATTTAACAAGTCGGATTAAAAGAACCCACACCCCGAGAAAAAGCAATTAATCTCTCACCAACATACATCAGCAACAAATAGTATTCATAGCCCAAATAAAACACAAAGAAATAACTTTCATATTTTTTTAAACACATCTGTTAGCTGTAATAGTGATGTGTGCGCCTGCGCACAGATCATACCGTTGACAGTTTTATGGGGATGCGCCCGCGCAAGAACATTAGTTGAAGCTCTGAGTTACTACTGTTGGGAGCTTTTGAGGGATCATAATACTACATTATTTGGAGACCAAAATTGTTAGCTTAGATTTCTGTATCTTAAGGTACGAGTTGGTACCCTTACGTTAAGCTTTTATTGTTTTACTTTGTTTTACATTAAATATAATGTTCATCCTGAAAGTTAATTCTTAACATTGGTGAAAGAATTTTTGAAATAGGATGGCTAGTTTCAGAGATTACCTAATTTTTAAAAATCTTTATTTTGGGAAAATGCAGAGAGATTACTACAAACGTAAAACGAACAACCTTATTATCATTTTTTTTTTCTTAACCTATATCGTCCCACTGCCAGGCAAAGGTCTTTCGAGGTCTTCCACCACCTTTGTTCGGTGTAGGACAGATTCTGGATTGGACAGATTCGTAGTTCGGCAGATTCGCTACTCGACAGATCGTGAATTGGGCAGATTCTAGGATTCGACAGATTAGCTATACGGCAGAAAATGAACACTTGCTGAACAATCTACCCTCGAAAGCATAGGCACTTACCTATGTATGTAGTACATATTAAAGTGTGTTCCAAAAACGTCAAGGTGTAAATAAATAAATAGATAAATAATGCTGGACTATCCACACAGCATCATCTAGCCCCAAAGTCAGCTACTCAAAGCTTGTGTTATGGGTACTAGATAACTGATATATTTAATACATTATTATTAGTATTCGGGTATTTATCGCGTTTAAATTACCTTATAATACTAATAATAATGTGTTCAGATCGCGTAAGTTTAAAAGTACATATATTTAATACATTATATACATAGATAGATATTTTTTTATTATACATAGAAAACACCCAGACCAACGGAACAAATTTCTGTAGATCGTACACAAATTTGTTCCGAGGCGGGAATCGAACCCGCAACCTCGTGCGTCGCAGGCAGACTCTCGCCCGCTGCGCCACTGAGGTCGTCAAATACAAATGAGGATAGTAGACATCGCGCGAGAAATCTCAGTTCGGGGCGAACTACTAAGTATATTTTAAATTATACATAGGGTTGATTGCAAAAATGTACAAACTAGGGTTTGTAAAGTCATTAAGCAGTAGGTCGTACATTTAAGATGAGAGTTTGCGACACACGGGATTAACCGCCGCTTAGCTAATGATTTATGGGACTTCCCACGTGCGCGACATTTACTGTTAAATGTTATGTAGCAATACGTTTTGTAAGTGACAACATACTTAGTAATATGGGCAAGCGCGTGTCGGATGCTCAGTACTGAAATAAATATAAATATTGATGGACAATTCATACAACGCCATCTAGCCCCAAATTAAGCAAAGCTTGTACTATAGGAACCAGATATCTGAAAGACTAATTACCTTTACATCTCTCATATTCGGTAAGTAGGTCCTTATTACCCCCAAATGGGGCTTGTAGGTGACCAATTAGCGCTCTAGGGTAATAATGTAGCTAGAAAAGCCCTGGGTGGTAAGTAATTTAAAAAAAAACTTCACTCTTTCAAAAAGTTCGCGTACAGCTAACCATCATACTGGCAATAGACATCATGCATTCAGCCCAATGACAAAAGAGGTCGCTTCGCTATTCAGCCTTGTCTTCGTATGAGTATAATAGTCATCAATTTTAAATATCGAACGGCGAAGCTAAATTTCGTTCTTGAAAAAAATAATTTAAAAAAAAGATGAAAAAAGCGGGAACAGAAAACTTTTACTTTTAAATGTTTTATTCTTGTAATGCCAGTTTTTTTCTACTTACCTCACAAACGAGATGTAAAGCAGAGTAGTTAGCTCGGGTGTAAGCATCAAATCAGCATCATAAATATCTCGGGCTGCAATTGATGCCCTTGATTGATGACTTACAGCCCTTGGCTACTATTTTTTAGCAGCAAAATGTACAAACATAGATAAAAACACAGAACAAACAATCTGCGTTCATCACACAAACGTTTGTTCTGGGTGGGAATCGAACTAACAACCTACAGCGCAGAAGACAGAGCTACTAACAACTGTACCTACTGTCTTCTTCTTCTTTTTAATTTATGACATTTGACCATTTCGAGATAAATTTTACCAGTGTCAAGTGTATTTTGTGTATGTAAGTGATCTCAACGTCACAAAGTCATAGTCAAGTTTACAAGTAAATTAAACAAAAGACTAATGTTTGGTGGTATTTGCTGCGGTGCATTTGACTGACAGCTACGTCGCTCTGGTTTTTATAATTTTTCTCGTGTTATTTGGAGTTTTATTGCGTAAGTTTGGTGGTTATTTTGCCAATAAAGCCCGGGTTCTTGAGGCGAGTGTAAAATATGTGAATTACAGTGAAGTTCCCTTCAAATTCCATCGTAGGAAATCCCGAGAGAATTTTGAACAAAACAGCCATCTTTTGTTTAAAATTGACTTGACAACTTGACTATGACTCTGTGACGTTGACAAAACTTAAATATAAATACACTTGACACTGGCAAAATTGTTCTCTATGAGACAGATGCCATAATTGAAGAAGAAGAAGAAGAAGAATTAAAAAAGAAGATGAAAAGCTTGCACGAGTTACTTGGTTGTACTTGTATTGTTGCAACTGTTCTATCATTGGAATACTTTTTATCAATTAAGTGGAACAATCACTCGGTTTCCGCACCCCGCCATTGAGCCGGCACTAAGGGGGATCCGCACTGACTTTATTCGTGGTCACGCGCCTTCATATTGTTTCGAAAGTAGATTCGGAAGTAGCCGCTCACGTACTAATGTGTAGGGTTGTCCGAAACCGCCACAAACTAATATTTGTAACCACAATCATTTTAGTATTAAAATCCAACAAAGTAATAGAATTAATTAAAAATAAATGCTAACTTAAGTATATTTAATATAAATATTCGTCTGTTCCCGTTGGCCCTAACAAAATTACCCCGCAGGTGGGGCAAATGCGAATTATAAAAATAATATTAGTTAATTCCCGCTGATCAAACTCATGGTCAATAATAGGAAAATCAATCAAATATGGCGGCTGTAAAAAGCCTTTTCTTAATTACTTTCAATCGGGTTTTTTAATCTTTGCAATAAATACTAGTTGTCTGAATGTAGGTAGGTAATCAATAAATAAAGTTCAATACAAGTGATTTAAAATGGCGCCTGTTATTGAAAGGATGAGTGCTAGATTATCATGGTCTGGACACGTGATGAGATATAAAAACCATGTCACCATAAAAGTTGTGGGTATGAGTGTATCTGGGTAAGCAAGTAGAGGAAGGCCGAAGAAAGAGTGATATGAATGTAAGAGGACTCAGAATGATAGGGGTGAGTGGAAGAAAAAAACATGTTGGGTCGATTCCAATTAGCGTGGGATACCTAAGGGCAGGAGAAAGATAAAAAAAAAAAAAAAAAAAAAAATAATGATCACGACTGTAATCCCCAGGCTCGGTAGATATCTCCTCAGATCTTTAGTTACTTAGATCTTTGAGGATATCTAAAGGGGGTAGTCAGAGGCAAGTCCAAACATTACATTTGGTACATGCCCACATTTTGCACAGTAGTTAGTATTCCGTACGTGACAGGTTGCAAGCCCATCGCCGCTTATAAGAATACTAACCTATGACACATACCTTCGAATTTTTGGTTCTAGGGTATGCCGGTTTCCTCACGATGTTTTCCTTCACAGTTTAAGAGCACTGGCATTGCGCACATAAATTTTTTGAATGGAAAAACTCATTGGTGCACGACCAGGTTTGAACCCACGACCATCGGATCGTGAGGCAGGGGTGCTACCGCTACACAACCAGCGCTCTTTAAAGGAGAAAGATAATTGTTCAAAACCATGATAGTGTCAAAAGTTTTATTATTTTTGTGCATCACCAACTATAACAGTCAAGGCGATACGTTTGGTGTGAAGAGAGATCGAAGCGAACAGTGCTAGCCCTAGCGCACGTCACGTGGTCACGTCTGCGCACGTGGCTCTTTGCCGCGGGAAAGTCGCTAATCAGTTACTTTTTAATTTCGGTGAAGAGGGTCGACTTGTTTTATTTATCTTTCTCTGGATTATTTCATGGAAGCGTTTCAGATAGTGTTTTTAGATAGCGCTCCCTTTTTTATGAGTTTTATTTGTTAACTAGCTGTCGTCCGCAAAAATCCATTAATTATATTACACCTTGGGTTACATTATTAAAGTGTTAGTGAGGATTCCTAATTTTTTCTAGTGATAAATGTAGCCTATGTTACTCAGGGATAATGTAGCTTTCTAATGGTGAAAGACTTATGTATGCCAGTTTCCTCATGGTGTTTTCCTTCACCGTTTAAGAGCACAAGTGTTTATGTGCGCAATGCCAGCATTACGCACATTTTTTCTCATTTTTTCGAATCGATAAATATTGAGTTTATCGATCGTGCACGACCAGGTTTGAACTCACGATCTGCGGATCGTGAGGCATAGGTGCTACCACTACGCCACCAGTGTTCTTTTTTACAGTCAAAGCCAAAAAATATTGCCCAATTTTTAACATTTTTACAAAATGAGAACAATCATTTAAGAAAAATACAATGTCTACATATTTTATGTCGAATTTTTTTTTCTATTCTTAAAACTTATTTGTGTCAGCCCTATACATCGGAACCCTAATTCACGTGTCACGTGCCACGGGAAAGTAGCCGATGTCCAATCAGTTACTTTTTTAATTCTACCAACCAGATATACCTACAGACGGGAAATAGATAATTAAGTTATAGTTAACTAGCTTCCGCCCACGGCTTGTCCTGCGTGGTATCTTGAAAAACAAAATTAAATCTATGCTCCGGGAAACGTACATTTTATCTGGATAAAAAGACATCGACACATTCTTACAAACTTTCGCGTTTATAATATTAGTAGGAAAATATTTTGAATATGGATTTATGAAACAACAATATAAAAAAGTATTATCTAACAACTTGAATAACGCAACGTGATAAGTCCTCAGACACATCGTCTTTCTTATTAATTAGTTGACTTTTCTCTGAGAATGTGCTTTTAATTAATTTTCCAGCGATAAGTTAGTATATAACATTATTACATTATGGGTAATTTATACATGCTATCAGTTGATGCCTCCGCCAGACGTTCACCCCTCGCGGTGTTTCGTAGTCGGGGGTTCTTAGGGTTGGCGAATTAACTTTTAGTACCTGGATGACCGAGCTTTGCTCGCTTTTTTTAGTAAATCGTGTTTTTAGGAAAATTAAACCTAGATCGATATATCGCCCCCGAAACCCCCTGTACATAGGTACTAAATAATAAAAAATATCAACATACTAAATTTCATCAAAACCGTTGAGCTGTTTCCGAGATTCAGATTATTTATATAATATGTACATATAATACAAGAATTGCTCGTTTAAAGATAAATAATAAATAGATAAATATCATAAATTGTTGATTTATGTTATGGGAAGAGATGAATGTCATGTGACAAGGAGAGTGTTAGGTATGAATGTGGATGGATACAGGGGTAGAGGTAGGCCGAAGAAAAGATGGATGGACTGTGTGAAAGATGACATGGGTAAGAAAGGAGTGAGTACTGAGATGACGAGTGACAGAGGGAAATGGAAGAAGATCACATGTTGTGCCGACCCCACATAGCGTGGGATAAGGGCAGGAAGATGATGATGATGATGATGATGATCATAAATTGTTGATTTACTCAACATTAAAGTCATTAAAGCTGCCAATAATGATAATGATGAAAGTCCTTGGAATCGTTATTTTTAGTTGAAAGACAATTTAGCAAATGATATACTAATATTATAGCTAGCTTCCGCCCACGGCTTCGCCCGCGCGGTATCTTGAAAAACAAAAACAAATCTTTCCCGTAGGAACTGTACACTTTTCCCGGATAAAAAGTAGCCTATGTGCCAGACTATAATCTATATTTGTGCCAAATTTCACATAGATACCTATTTTAATAATCCCGGAACAACGTACGGTTCCTGTGGGATAGATTAGTTTTTGTTTTTCAAGGTACCACGGGTAAAGCCGTGGACGGAAGCTAGTTGTTCATAATAAAACTAATATCCGACTTATTGTACCGTTTTAGGGCTACTTATGTTCGACAGCCCTGACTCCAAATTGGCACACTCGAGATAACGAGTTTATTAATTTGATTAATCCACGTATCGCCGCTCCCTGCCGCCAGGGTGCCCCTCCCCCCGCCAGGGTGCCCCTCCCCCCCGCCAGGGTGCTCCCGGGTTTATCCAGAAGAGAGGCAGAGGTTCTTCATCAGAGACTTACAATACACTGTTTCAAAACTCATGCCCACATAAGGTTATCTATATTTTGAAACTTGCTTCCGCCCACGGCTTCCCCCGCGTGGTACCTTGAAAAAGAAAACGAACCTATCCCACGGGAACCGTACATTTTTCCGGGATAATAAGTAGTCTATGTGTTATTCTAGAGTAATCCATTCTGTGCCAAATTTCATCGAGATCCTTTCAGCCGTTTCAGCGTGAAAGGGTAACAAACATACATCCAGACATCCATACATTCTTACAAACTTTCGCGTTTATAATATTAGTAGGACTGTAGTTCGCCGCGAACTGAGATTTCACGCGCGATGTCTACAATATTCATTTAGATTGAAACCCTTTTGGACACATATTATGTACTATATACCTACATAGGAAGGTACATACATAAGTTGGTCCCAATCACTAACAAATATTTTATTATCCTATCTACGAGTAGATAGGCACTTATACTTTATTGTAGTACGTACAAAGACGTCAGCGGTATTTTTAATTTTAATTTTTCGGTATATTTCAAAAACTATCCATACTACTTTTTAGAATGTAAGGATGTGTGGATGTATGGATGTATGTTTGTTACTCTTTTTGACGCTGAAACGGCTGACTAGAACTGGATGAAATTTGGCACAGATATAGATTATAGTCTGTAAATGCACATAGGCTACTTTTTATCCCGGAAAAATGTACAGTTCAGTAATAGATTGGTTTTGTATTTCAAGGTACCACGCGGGCGAAACCTTGGGCGGAAGCTAGTCCTAGAATAAAAACAAAAACCATATGAATACTAGGCGTGCGCTCTGACTCCGCTCGGTCCCGGCGTCTGTACGAGACAATGCTAATTAGTTGCACCCCCCGGCGTAATGGAGGAATAAGGGGAAAATGGAATATGTAGCCTTTGCTTTTGATGTTCAATTATAAGCATTAAGTACTTATATGCTACGTTTTTTCGTATAATATTATTATATTATGAAAATTATTTTTAGCTGGTCTCACAATTCAGTAGGTCTGCTAGGTTGTAGGTTCGATCTTCACCCAGGACAAACATTTGTACTAAGTATCCATACTAATATTATAAATGCGAAAGTAACTCTATTCTTCTCTTAGGTTTTCACGCCTAAACCGCCGAACCGATTTTGATGAAACTTGGAACAAAGATAAACTAGAGCTTAAGAAAGGACATAGGTTACCATTTATCGCGAAAAAATGCTTGAAGGAGTTGAAAATAATGGATGAAAGTTTGTGTGGTAGTCCGTCATCTTTGAACGTGGATGAAGTGGCGGGCAAAAGCAAAATATTATGTACAAAAGCAGCTATCTGGTTCCCATAGCTAGATTTGTTTAGTTTGGGACTAGATGGCGTTGTTTGAAATGTCCAACAATATAGTTATTTATTTCTTTAGCTCAGTTTTGTACAACGCGGAACAAAATCGTTATCTCATATTGTCACCAACACTTAGTGCACTAATAACTAACTCAATTAAACACTCATCTATTGAATAGTGCATAAATCGTGCTAAATCTAGTCCTGCCCACCGATTCGGCACACCCGATTCGACTGACTTCTTCTTCTTCTCATTTTTTTTGCGGTTATGCTATATGGCTTGATTTTGAAAAAAATAAGGTTTCGTTGGATTCATCTGGATAACAAGAGTGACATAGTTAAAAGAAAATGACAAAAAAATAATATGGATGCTGTAAAAATCTTTTGTTAGTACAGTCGGGCTTTTTATTTTTTGCAATAAATACTGGTTTTATGATTATGTTCAGCGACGCCTCCGTCAATTGAAGAAACGATTTAAAAAACTATTTTTTTGTTTGAAAGAGTGACATAAAAAAATTAGAAAATCTCTTTGGTCCCACGTTGATACTTTTTATTAAAATTAACCTCCTCGCTTATATTTTCTTAAAGTCTCTAGGTTTTCGTTTTAGTTTTGAAAACGTAATTATCTTTCGTAGAAACGCCCGCTGTCTACAGTTTTCATGCTAGAGGGCTGTTCTTATTACTTTATTTTGTTTGTAATAACCGAATCGGCTGAACTAGTATCAGGGACTGGTCCGGGCTTGCTAGAGCTAATCCAGGCAGTGAGTAACACGAACTGTGGCCAAGTGGGTGTGCCGATATATCAGCAATATCAGGACCAGAGGCGGACTTGCCACCTCATGGATGTGGGCTAGTTTAGATCAGGTAGTCTATAATGTATAGGTACTAATATTATAAAGCTGAAGGGGAAAAATTATATCACTTAAAACCCGCAAAGTTGCGCGAGAGTCAGTTAGTAATATAATAATGAGGAAAGATATATATGTTTATAATGAATAAATTAAAAACTGATTTCAAAACTTCTTTCACCATTTGAATGCTACATTATCTTGAGTAACATAGCCTAAATTGTTTACTAGAAAAACTTAGGTATTAATATAGGTTCAGGTATGTAAGCCATGAAGAATCTGGATCCGATGAGCTATCTATAGATCATTTGTCCTTCGATAACTCAAAGCTTAAGTAATTCCCATGTACCTATTATTTAGTAGGTACTTATGTATAATGAGAAAGACCTGTATCTAAGTTTTTATAAAAAGGGGGTTTGTAAGTAAAAGCAAAAAAATCAAAAAAACATACTTACAGTCGATAAATAATCTTCTCTTTTTTAAGGTCGGATAAATTAATCGTAGGTATTATTGAAGGATAGTTAGTCCTGTGGTCCGGCTCTGGCTTGGCCGACAGCCAGTCCTATCTGAATACAATCGCGACTGTAAGCTCTATTTGTGTAATTAGTCTGTGATTTATGCGGCCATTTTGTTTGTTCATGATTAGTGAGTGTTTTTCAATGGACTGTGAGTGTGAGACTAGTGAGGGGTTTGATAATGGATGTAAGCTGGCAAGGACTTGGGAATAAAGCTACTTTTGACAGCAAAGTGTATCAGTAACTTTTTACTATGCAATTTTGTGTTTTTATTAAGAATATCTACGACTGTAATCGTCAGACTCGGTAGATATCTCCTCAGATCTCTAGTTACTTCGATTTTTGAGGATATCTAGAGTCAGAGGCACGCTTAAACATTAGGCACATGCCCACATTTTGCATTTAGTATTCCGTACGTGATAGGTTGCAAGCCCCTCACCGGTAGCGCGCCATCTATCATCCGCTAGCCCATTATCGCGAATAGCAGGATAACTTTTAAAAGATTAGAAAATGAATTAAGTTTAGCAAGGTCGCAGGCAGGTCTTATGTTACTGACACAGCCTAAACCAAAGGTCATAAAGAGCTGAAATTTGGAGGGTAGTTCGTTTCTAGCTCTAGAGATTCGATCTCGGAGAACGATCGAGAACGGATCTAAACGAAATTTGGCAAATATATAGATTATAGTCTGGAATAGTAGCACATAGGCTACTTTTTATCCAGGAAAAATGTACGGTTCCCGTAGAATATAGTTTTTTTCAAAAGACCACTCGGGCGAAGCCGTGGGCATAAGCTAGTTATTAATATTTCAGTCATCCTGTACATAACTGTTTATAATATTTTTATGCATATTGACTGAAATATTATTAACAAAGTATTAGTATTGGTGGACATTTCTCACAACACCATCTAGCCCCATACTAAGCAAGCTTGTATTATGGAAACCAGATAGCTGATAAATTTATTATTATATTTTTTTTTTTAATATATTCATAATAACACCCAGACAGAGATCAAACATCTGTTTTCATCACACAAAATTGCCCTGGGTGGGGTTCGAACCCGCAACCTACAGTGCAGAAGGCAGAGTTACAACCAACAGAGCTGTGAGGCCAGTCAAAATAAAATAAGTTAAAATGTATCTACTTAAAATTATTAATTATACTTAAAATACTTAAAATTCGAAGGTGTGCGTCATAGGTTAGTATTCTTATAAGCGGCGATGGGCTTGCAACCTGTCACGTACGGAATACTAACTACTGTGCAAAATGTGGGCATGTACCAAAGGTCATGTTTGGACTTGCCTCTGACTACCCCCTTTAGATATCCTCAAAAGATTTAAGTAACTAAAGATCTGAGGAGATATCTACCGAGCCCGGGGATTACAGTCGTGATCATATTTATTTATTTTATTATTATTTTAAAATTATGACTATGACCTTTTCTTATTTTATTTACATAATGTAAATGTACACATTAAAAGGTCATGTGCCACATAACTTGTCTCACTCATTATCGCGTAGAGAAAGTGAATAAGTTGATTTTAATATTCCTCAAAGTTTAATACTTTTAAATTACAGAATAAATAAGTAAACTAGTAGTTCGCCCCGAACTGAGATCTCGCGCGCGATGTCCACAATCCTTTTTTGTATTCATGCCCTAAAGTTTTTGGATACGCTTTATGTACTATGCCACGTAACCTAATCACAAACAAATACTTGAATATCCTACCTAAGAAAGGCTGCTACTTATCTAACAAAGAAAAGAAAATGTTGAGTATAAAGATATATTATGTATATATATTACAAATTAGTCCCTACCTATACTATTTATGAAACTGAGGCTAATAGAAATTAAAGAGTTTAGATATAAAATACAGATAAACGATTGAGGACAATATTTAGGTACTTAGTCTTCTGTTTTAAATGTTATTCAGAGTCCAGGACTGTATAGCAGGAGCATCTAGGATAGCTGTTGCTTCAAGGTGTCACGCCACTGGACCACAGAATATGAGCGGAGTGGACTTTATCTGTCTCCAGAAGAACCTCGGGGTAGATAATGTCACTCCCGAGAGTCCCTTAAGATTCTGTATGACTCTGTTGGTCGCGCTGGTAGAAACTAACCCAATTTACTGTGGTTCGTTCCTCAAGCTTTCCAAGCTTCGTCCTCAGGGCCTCACCAGGCTTTGTTCAAGATATTGGTTCCAGGATTAGTTATGCTATAGAGTATTACAGTAGGTATCTGAAATTTAACGGGGTTAGCACTGGACTGGTCAAGGTTTTAAAATATTTTCCAGGACTTAAGTTGTTGAGATAAAGAAATCCTCGGAAGACATTTTTCAGCGATTCCTCGTAGGATGGTTTCTTCACTCAGACCTTGAGTTAAAACCAGCGTCCGATTTTTTATATGTTTATCTTCCATTTTTTCCATCGATGTAAATATTATACTTTTTCTGCTCCTTCCTTCAAATATGACATTTTTTCTTTTGCTTTTTAGTTCGAGATAACATTAAAAAGGTTTTATTATAATAAGTTTTTATTTATAAATAGAAATAAATAGTAATACTACACCGATTAAGCTCATATGCTTCCCAGTAAATTTGATTAACAGTAAACCCTCCAAGTTTCATGCAGATTGGATGTACGGTTCTTAAGTTATGCTCTAACAAACATACACGCAAACATACAACGCCAAATCGCATAGCTGCCACTGAGATCTTCGCTCGCTTCGCTCAATTGATCGATCAATTAAGAGTAAAAATGTAAGTGAAAGTAGTCCTTATTTTGTCAAAAAAAAACCCCATAGTGCATGAACGGTCATGTACAAAAGTGTTAATTTTATTACTTATATAGTTAAGTTACAACATAATATTGTTTTCAAAATAACCGACGAAAAATTCAAATTATTTAATACCCTGTCATCACTTTCTACGAAATTGTTTTGGACAAATCATATTTAAAACGGCGCTGAAAATACATTTTCAACTGAAATAATGCGTGATTCGTATGAAAATAATTGCTGCCTTTGATCGGGGGATGTCGACTAAGAGGATTTAATATGCAACCTCCGCACATCAAAGGAGAACTCCGAAACAGAAATTAAATATACCCACAGGCTCCAATGTACGAGCGGTGGCGATTCTAGCGACGACGGTAAAAGTTCGAGATTGTAGGGACATAACAACTAGTACCTGGGTGACCGAGCTTTGCTCGGTTTTTTTTATTGGTAAACGACGTTTTCTAAAAATGAAACCTAGCTAAATCGATTTATCGCCCCCAAAACCCCCTGCATACTAAATTTCATGAAAATCGCTGGAGCCGGTTCCGAGATTCCAATTATATATATATATATATATATCAGCGTTGTGTTAGCTATAACCTATAGCTATCACAACATATGCTGAGTCGAACGCCATTTTGTAGCTATAAAGTAGGCATAAGAGGGTTATTTAGTTTATAATGGTGTTGGTAATATATTAGGTTAGTAAGTCAGGATTTTTTATATTAATGCCTACTACTTTAGCTACAAATAAAGTATATCTTTATCTTTATCTTTATCTTTATATATATACAAGAATTGCTCGTTTAAAGGTATAAGATTATAATGTAAACGTAGGTGACATGTATTAGGGCTGACGCGGAGATTTAGGTGACGCGTCCTGTCGCTCAACCTGTGTTATTATTGTAATCATTTTTTTATAACATATAAATTCAGCTATTGATATTTATCACCCTAACCCAATAGATTTTGAGGAAATACATCTCCAATATTCTCATTTCTTTCATGTCTTCTAAGGTTGACGTAGGTAGGTACTATTGCTATAAATGCGAAAAAGTGGATGAAAAGTCTGTATGAGAAAATCGAGTTTAATGGTTGTTTTGGGTTGTTGAGACGCTTATCCAATTCATACAACAAAATTTGTTTCGTAATGATTCCGTAATAAATAAAATAAAACCAAATTTATTCATCTAATGAAGAAGAAGGAGGGTTGTGTTTGGAGTGTATGTACATATGTATGTATGTATGTATGCGAGTTTTTTTGCTGTTACTAAAGCTCAAACGGCTTGGCAGATTAGATTATTTTTAAGAGTGATTTAGGCTATACAAAAAATCTAATATTACGGCTGTAAAAGTCTATTTTTAGTAACGTTCAGGGTAGTTTTATTTTTTTTTAATAAATACTTGTTTGATTTGAATTTGGCTTACGTCATAAAAAAACAAAATGCGTCCAGCATAATGTGGCGGCCCTACCTACCACTGCTCTCGCCTGTAACTTGGACCACCGCGTTCAACAGCGCAAATATCATTCCATTCACATCCGCTTTTCCATTTTCTCTGAACTGTAATTAGATTTTTTTATTTTTAATCCCAAAGCTTAACTTTGATTAGTTTTATACAATCATATTTGAGTAGCCCTCAGGAGGAGTGGTGGCTCGCCCTTGTATTTATAAAGTCTTGAGTACACCGCCCTTATTTGTTCTGGCCGGCAATATTATGAGGAAATAAACAATCTCTGTTTACTTTTCCTGTTGACGAATATACTTTATTTTGCTCAATACTGAGATTATAAACACAATAAGGTTAGAAACCTTATTTTATAAAGCCTCAGCAATAATCAAAATATGATTTTATTGTTATTTATTTATTTATTTATTGTGAATGTTCTTAATCCTCATGAGAGACGAGGATAATGTCATAGATAACAACTTTATTTTTATCAATAATCAAAAGTTGGCAAGCATTTTTTGTGTTCCTCTACCATAGTTAATTTGGCAATTAAATACCAATACTGAGATTATAAATACAATAAGGTTTCTAACCTTACCTATAATCTATTAAACCTCAACTATAATCAAAATATGATTTTAAAACACTTCTGTCATGAAAATGTGCCTCCGTGTCAGTAGTTCTACTAAGAAGTTCAACTGGTAGAACAAACGAAACACCTTTGTATCTCTAGTACTACTACAAAACATACAATCAAATTCACCCGACTTTTTACATTCTAATTAAAACGTAAGTTCAACTGGTAGTACAAATGATACAAACTTGTATCTACATTTTATCTATTAATTTCAATATTTTTTTGCTTCTATTTTTTTTTTATTTGGTGTGCATTTTTACTTTTTTACGAACTTTTAAACACTTCTGTCATGAAATGTACTTACAAATTTAGACGTCGTTCGGGCATCAATTGGTGATCCGATTAGGGCGGTGCACACTGCTGCTAGGGAATCGAGTCACGCCACGCTTCGTTAGGCTGGGCACACACAGACGGAGTTACGTTTTATTATGAAGTTTCAGCTCTATTTGGCCTTAGAATATCAATGCCTAGAGCCCGTGACTTCGTCTGCATTTAATTCTTTTGGTTTTTTGCCAAAATGTAGCCTATATCTTTCCTCAGAATAAAATCTCCTTGGCAAATTTAATTAAAATCCGTTCAGCCGTTTAGTCGTGAAAAGATAGATACTGCACCAATGATTATTCGAGTTAGTGTAGATTTGGCAATGTTTGAACAAATTAAATAGGCTTTTGAGTGTACCTTTAAGCACTCTAATCTTTTGCACAACTATCGATGTTTTTGAACACACATCATTCCAATTTACAGAAGGCACCCCCTAAACTACATAAATTATGTATAAATCAAATGTTTGATTTGGAGCGCTGGTGGTATAGTGGTAGCACCCCTGCCTCACGATCCGTAGGTCGTGGGTTCAAACCTGGTCGTGCACCAATGAGTTTTTCCATTCGAAAAATTTATGTGCGCAATGCCAGTGCTCTTAAAACGGTGAAGGAAAACATCGTGAGGAAACCGGCATACCCCCTAGAACCAAAAATTCGAAGGTATGTGTCATAGGTTAGTATTCTTATAAGCGGCGATGGGCTTGCAACCTGTCACGTACGGAATACTAACTACTGTGCAAAATGTGGGCATGTACCAAATGTCATGTTTGGACTTGCCTCTGACTACCCCCTTTAGATATCCTCAAAGATCTAAGTAACTAAAAATCTGAGGAGTTATCTACCGAGCCCGGGGATTACAGTCGTGATCATATTTATTTATTTTATTTATTCAAATGTTTAAAGTGCCTATTCCACTAAATCTATACATAAATCACTTTTAACCTATCGTGAAAAATCTGGTAAAATCGTGTTTAAACTATTTTTAGTGTGCACCCGCAGAATTATCCGTAACAGACTTTAAAAATGGAGGAGGTTTAAAGTACGACTGTTTTTTTTTGTATATTTGTTGTCAACTATAATACTGCTTCATTCTCATTCACTAAAGCAATCGCAACCTCAAATTTGAGCTAATTTTGCAACGTGCCTTTGTGAAGTTTAGAGTATAAACAGTACGTCTACCATGAGTTGTCACATTTAGATTGGCTGACGTTTTACAGTAGTAATAGTACGTTACTATGACATCAAAATTGTTACTCATGGTACCAAATTCTAAGCAAATTACAGTCGCTGTAGTACGCTGTGACGTAGGATAGTTAGCTACGTGAGGTTTTAGTACCCAACTATCCGCTAGAGGCGCTGTAGGCAAGTTTTCATACATTTTTTTAACTACAGTCGCTAGCGAGTGTAGATTGTGAAAACTCATGGTAAACCTACAGACATCTGAATACTATCTGTATTTTCAGAGTAGGCCCCCAACACGTCATAGCCAATTTATATCCCGTGGGCTTGCGCACGCGTGGGTTGGCGCTAATGTGCACTCACACCGAATGGTGATAATTTGATTATGATCTCATTTAACTGCAATGATAATCTCAAAAGCAGCTTTGATATCTTTAAGCTTGACCCTAACCGACGCGATCTGGGGCCTCACCACGAATTCATAATACATTACCGAATTAATATTTACATTGCTATTTCGTACCATGACCTATGCAAATTGTATTGAAGCAGTTTTATTTCAAGCTTTTGAAGCTTGTGACGTTTCTAAAACGGAATCTTTCTGGAAGACTTCGTGGTAAGGCCCCTGTAGTGCGATTACAGAACTCTGATACAATCAACACTGTCAAAACTGGCTCAAATTGATTGAATAAACACTCTTATGTGATACCAAATAACTTGATTACAATAAAAACGTATTGACATTGATTGTAAGCAAAGATCCATAATCGCCCCACAAATCAAGGATGACTACTAAGGCCAAACTGCTACAGCTGAGATAGATAGCTTAACGTACTTTGAAGCCTTTCTGTGCTTCAAAGTACGTTAAGCTATCTATCTCAGCTGTAATTCTCGAAGGTCTCAATTTGTTGAGTTATTTTAAAAACTTTTAAACCTTGATTTTAGAGCTCGTCTTTCAAGCTGATAGCATGAAGATGGAGCATTAAAAGATTGGTTGATAATAAGTTATTTCACGAAGGGTACATTTAAAATTAATTAATATTTTACGAGATTTGTGACGAAAGTGAGAACAATGAAGAAACCGTTGAGTAGAATAGCCCAGAAGCGCTCAAATGTGAGTGCCATGAGCACTCACCCATCCAAATTTCTACTGAATATCAGGAATGATGGAAGCAACGAACGTTTTGCTAGAGTTGTACTGTGTAAAAAAAACTGTCTTTGTCTATGTTTAATTCAAAAAGTCACGGCGCATTGGTGCACGACCGGGATCGAACCAACGACCTGGCGAGGCCTCTAACACTAAACCACCTACTCTCAAAGATACCATGAATGAACTATAGAATACAACGCACCAGGCCCCGGTCGGCTGTCTTCCATTCCCAACTGAAAATAGAACTTGTTTACGAGCTCATAAATCTGGCTTCACCTGCGTTAGAGAGAGTTCTCTAGTTTGTTATGCACTTGTCCCTTTTTGGTCACTGTGTTAGTGGCCAAGCTTATTTGCCTGTGTGTGTTTATGTATATTTTTTCTCTGATTTAACCCACTTTATTTAAATTTGTTTAACCCCACATTTAGGTACTGCAAATTTCTATTTGGCGTAGAGTGCTTTTATTTCTTTGACGGTTTTTTTGAAAATGTTAAATGTTTTGACAACTGTAGGTACTACGCAGGTAGGTACATCTTAAAAATCTTGAATTCATACTCGTAATTACCTAAGTACAAAAAATAACTAGATGAAATAAATCCTACTAATTTAAAAACGCGAAAGTTTTTGTGGATGTCTGGATGTCTGGATGTATGTTTGTTACTCTTTCACGCTAAAACGGCAGAACGGATTTTAATGAAATTTGGCACAGATATAGATTATAGTCTGGAATAACACATAGGCTACATTTATCCCGGAAAAATGAACGGTTCCCGTGGGATATATTTTTTTTGTTTTTCAAGGTACCACGCGGGCGAAGCCGTGGGCGGAAGCTAGTTCATAATAATTACTCATTAATTAATTAGCTAATATCTATGGGTGTATTTTTGTGAATTTAACAGGGATTCTTTAAGATTTTTTTCAGGATTTCTTTACTGACTATTACTCTGATTAATTCCGTGATGAACAGTCCGACACGGACAGCCCTATATTCAATATACATAAACATGTCGTGTAGGTAAGGCAGTCTGTAGCTGCGCGCGCGCGGACAAATTGATCGCTCTTTATAGACACTGTTGCTCCACTCTGCTTTATGAGGACATATTCAAATATTTACATCGGCAAATAACTTTGATTTTAAACTACACACTGCGAAGTGAAGGCTTGTTTAGACCGTCGAAACCTGCCGTGAATACGAAGACGCGTAACCAAATTTCAAAAGGACATAAGTATTTATTGATGAGCGATTGGATTAAAAACATTTTTTTAAGCTCGTTAACCCAGGAGGACATGTGTAGGTTCGAATCCAGTCGTGGACCGATGGATTTTTCTTCGAAAAGTATACTAAACGGTGAAAGACTAAAGCACTAACTAAACGGTGAAAGAAAATATTATTGTGAAAACCGATATGTCGTAAAACCTAAAAAGTTTTGTATCAAACGTTGAAACTTACCTTTGAAGCACACGCTTGTTGCAAAAAACTAGTGCATCTGAAATTTCATCCGATTTTTAACAAAACAGCCATCTTTTCTTTAAAATTGACTTGACAATTTGACTGTGACTCTGTGACGTTGACAACACTATTCAATAAAAACATTTCACACTGGCAAAAATGATCTCTAAAAAGACACATCATAAATCTTTAGTAACGATTACATATCACTGTCATAAATAACACTAGTGACACTAAAAGAAGAATGGTATGTAAAGTCAAGTGTGGAAAATGTCTAATGATCGTTTGGTGACACTATTTAATGCTCTACTAAGCTATCAGAAGAAGAATGGCATGTTTGTCATGTTAGTGTATAAGTCCGAATAAAAATCCATGTTCTAATTTGCACACATTATGTTTCCCAGGAGTGAGTACCTACTGTGGGGCGATTATGGATCCTAGCTTACAATCAATGTCAATACGTTTTCATTGTAATCAAGTGATTTGGTATTACATAAGAGTGTTTATTCAATCAATTTGATTGACATTTGACAAGTGTTGATTGTATCAGAGTTCCGTAATCGCATTACTGATTAGCGTGGTATGGGCATGTTATGAGAAGAGATGAATGTCATGTGACGAGGAGAGTGTTAGGTATGAATGTGGATGGATACAGGGGTAGAGGTAGGCCGAAGAAAAGATGGATGGACTGTGTGAAAGATGACATGGGTAAGAAAGGAGTGAGTACTGAGATGACGAATGACAGAGGGAAATGGAAGATCACATGTTGTGCCGATCCCACATAACGTGGGAAAAGGGCAGGAAGGTGATGATGAATATGTTTTTCAAATTCACTTTACAAAGATAAATTAATTGCACTGCACTAATGCAATCTCAATGAGAACTGGCCCTAAACTAACAGAACTTTAAACTTCAGCAGAGATGTTCGACAAACTTCGGTTAAACTAGCCTTTGACTGGTCATGAAGCTAACCGAATTGTGGTTTCATAAGGCTGCCTTCACACTGCGGCTGATCCGCTTGTGATGTAACTTAGTTATACATAAATTGACAGATTTAAAATATCACAGAAGAAAGAAATAGGTACAGATTTTATTGCTCTAGAGTTCTCCAGTTCTTCTTTGTTTATGGCATCTGTCTCTCTTGAGATAAATTTTGCCAGTGTCAAGAGTTTTAATTAGTGGTATTGTCAATGCCACAAAGTCATAGTCAAATTGTCAAGTCAATTTTAAACAAAAGACGGTTGTTTTGTTCAATATTCTAGGGATTTCTTCCGATATATTTAGAAAGGCTTCAATTCGCATAATATTTTACTTTTAAATACTTATTTATTGTAAATAGAATTATATAAAAATAAGTAATAGCACCCAGTCACATAAACATTTGCGTTCATCGCCCAAATGTTTATCCTGGGTGAGAATCGAATCCACAACCTACAGCGCAGAAGGCAGCCGTGTGATTCTGTAAGACCTCATTTTAAACTTCGAATCTGAATCCGCTGTGAGTTTCTTGATTGGCATTCTAAAAACTCGGTTGATAATTCGAATTTACACTAGCGCCACTCTGGCGAGCGTGGTAGCGAGTTGAACTAAATTGACGGGGAGATTTTGACAGATAAAGTATGAGATCACGTAAGAAGTGGCATTCTATACGGTAATTTCCAAGTCACTTCGACGCTCGCTTCGCACTTGAACCCAATTCAAAGTGTCAAATAAAAAGCGCCTTAAGTGAAGTGAGAGTGACTAGCGATGTGAGATGCGAGTTGATGTTTGAATTTTACAGAATCGACGTACAGAGCTACTACCAACTGAGCTGTGAGGCCAATCATAGAAGGACCGAATATGTGAAACCGCTGCCTGTGTGTCCAACCCTTAGTGTTAGCCTAGACCAGTTTAGCGAACATTTAATTAGAAACGTTATCGGATGAATTTAATCCCGTATCCCGGCATCGAGCCTGGCTTCGCAGTTTGGCACACACGTAAGTTTATTCTGGTATCGGCACGGACAATCGGTCAAAGGCTTATCAGCTTATCAGGTTTTTATTTGCATACGTTTGTTTAGTTCTCATTGAGCGCTGGCAACCCTAAGGTCGTTTAAGTTAGTATTCCTCAAAGATTTAAATCGTAGATATGCCCGCACGCCAAAAACTGTGGCACTGTTTTTACTTGTGTGTGTTAACAAAATGCCGATGCAAACACACTAATGATTAGTAAAAAATGAACCAAACAGTTATTTCACCATTTATTGTGCAATTATATTGCACGATCTTTCGTAAAAAAATATACTTAAGTATTCCTTTTGTACCCTGAAATTGAAAATATTTGGTGTGGCAAATGAGCGAGCTATCTCATTTCGTGTGGCAACAAAACGGCGCGGTCTCAGTACCGTACGGGCATATCTACGATTTAAATCTTTGGTATTCCTATAATAAGCGGCGATAGGCTTGCAACCTGACGCATACAGAATATTTAGGTACTACAAAATTGTGGGCGTGTGTAAAATAGTATTATGTTCAAATATGCCTCTGACTACCCCCTTTATATATCCTCAAAGATCTAAGTAAATAGATCTGAAAAGGTATCTTCCAAACTTAGGGATTACAATAGTAATGTTTTTAACTTTCCAAATCTGGGATGAATTTGAGACATTGGACTTTTAAAACTTTGTCTCTGACTACCCCAAACTTGTATCACTCGTCGGTGTAAGTTACTATCCCATCAAAAACATAAATGTGAAATGAGAGCCAAGTTCAATAAGTATGCTTTAGTCGTTGACTTCAGCGACAAAAGAAGTGAGATCTAAACGGGTGCCAAGTACAATGGTCAGTCCTGAAACTTATTTATAACAATATGAAATGTTTTTAACAACTTTAAAATATCATTTCATCTCATAATTTAGGATATTATATTGAAGCCTAAGGTCTAACTTGGCTAGTTCTCATTATACGAATTACCTTCCTATTATTAACTACTTACCTACTATGTCCGATCGCTAGTTTCTACCAGCAAGCCAAATTTTTAGAAGAATAAAATAAGAACTTGCAAAGGCTATACCTAATATAATTCGTACTCTTAAGAAAACTAGCCAAGTCAGACCTTAGGCTTCAATATAATATCCTAAATTATGAGATGAAATGATATTTTAAAGTTGTTAAAAACATTTCATATTGTTATAAATAAGTTTCAGGACTGACCATTGTACTTGGCACCCGTTTAGATCTCACTTCTTTTGTCGCTGAAGTCAACGATTAAAGCATACTTATTGAACTTGGCTCTCATTTCACATTTATGTTTTTGATGGGATATCATTACTTTTTGTACAGAACTTATTAGTAAGTAAGTACTTATTCTTATATTATTACACTTATATAATCTACCTGCATAAACGGCTCAAACTATTGGCACATTGTAGGTATACATACTAAGCAGGTAGGTAGGTACTTGAGTACTTACTGAATAAGTATACCTACCTACTACCTATCCGACAAGCCGAGACACACTATAATCTAGGCCTGAATAGTTATCTAGCCATATCTATCTACCTGCATAGACTGCTCCAACTATTGGCACATTGTAGGTATACATACCTATAGTCATACTTACCTATCTGCATAGACGGCTCAACTATTGGCACATTGTATACCTAGGTAAGAGTGTACTACTTACCAATCCAAGACACTACTTCCACTCGTTATTATATTCACGTCAAGACCCTATTAAAATCCACATAATGACCGACTGTCATCTATTTAGATTGCTATTCTTATATTACAGGCGCTAGTAAGGGTTTCTAGGAGAATCAATTAATTGAAAAAGTACGTTAAAAATATAAAAATTTGCAAGTTTCAGATTTTTTCCTTTGTATCCACCCCACTATCTACCTGGATGCCAAATTTGAACTTTCTAGGTCATCTGGAACTGGGTTATAATTAACGTCTATAGGTCAGTCAGTGATAAAAAATTTCATAAAAAACCATTTTTGGACGTTGATATCTAAATAACCGTTTGAGGTGTGTTTATGAAATTCGGAGTATATATTTTACTCGCAAGTGGCAATAGATGAGCCAAATTTGACTTGTTTATGTGAAATAGTTTTTGAGTTACGAGGGGGTGAAAATGGCTCCAAATGGTTCGTGTAATATTACACACGGTGCGCGCCTCGCCCGTTCGCTTGAACTTGGCTTGACACGCTGCCGCGTGTCTAGATACTAATAAAGACAAAATAATACATCAAGCGATATCGTCCAATAATTTAACGTCCCACACAACGGCTTCGTCATCCATCTTGATAATGAAAAGAAATGCAGTATAACTATCTATTACACATCAATATCATTGCTACATCGTATATCGCTTTAAGGAAAGTATCCACTAGAGCGGGGAGGAGTGGAGATCTGTAAATACGACTGTCTCACAGCTCAGTTGTTAGTAGCTCTGCCTTCTGCGCTGTAGGTTGTTGGTTCGATCCACACTTAGGACAAACATTTGATTGATGAATGCATGATGACTGTCCACCAATATTTATTAATCAAAACTAATTAAAAAAACATTCAACAAAAAATATATAATTAAAGTTGTCGACTGTACTTTGACTGACGCGAAACCCCTAGCCTTACTACAAGCTATTTGGGTTAATATCAAGAAAGAAAGCCGCCAGCATCTTGGAAAGCTTCCCTTTGGCAGAGATAGCTCAGTTGAGCTATGTATAGATAGTTTGTAATGGTCTAGATAGCTCAACTGTTTCACATGACAGTATTCTTAGTAAATATGTATGGTGTGTATAAAATTTAAAAGGAATACTAACTACTGTGCAAAATGTGGGCATGTACCAAATGTCATGTTTCGACGACTCTGACTACCCTCTTTAGATATCCTCAAAAGATTTAAGTAACAAAAGATCTAAGTAAGATATCTACCGAGCTCAGGGAGTACAGTCGTGATCATATTTTTTAAAATTCACTATTATTGTTAAATGTTTTCAAAATAACCTTTTTGAAACAGCATGACGATACCTTCACGAAATTCTGAATTTCAGACGCGTTACGCGATTATTATTTGTAATAACATATCCCGTGTCCTGTCTGCTTCAGCAGACGCTGGCCTTTCACCCGTCCAGCGAAACAAGCAATAATTCTGACACTTTCCCCGATGCCCGCACTGACCCCACTCGAGGCGTTCGTATGTCGGGTTCCTGTGACTCTATTACGAACTATTGTTTGCGGAAATTCTTACCCCCTGTTTACACCAATATAATTATTTATTTATTTATGTCATAGACAACACCATACAAAAAAATCATTAAAAACAAAATCTAAATATAAATAATTCAAAGGTGACTGACTGACTGACTGACTGACTGACTGACATAGTGATTTATCAACGCACAGCCCAAACCACTGGACGGATCGGGCTGAAATTTGGCATGCAGGTAGATGTTATGACGTAGGCATCCGCTAAGGATTTTGATTAATTCTACCCCCAAGGGGATAAAATAGGGGATGAAAGTTTGTATGAAAAGTCGCGATAATCGACATTCACGCGGGCGAAGCTGCTAGTGAGTAAATATAAATAATATATTCCTTTTTGGTTTTTTTTGACAGCGTGATGAGTTGACCGATTCAAAAATGCATTAGGTCAACTCATCCCGCGGGATAAGTTGACAACGGCCTCAGTTGACTAAAGACCCAAAATTTTTAACTAAAAAAAAACATTATCACGACTGTTAATCCCCAGGCTCGGTAGATATCTATTCAAACCTCTAGTGATTTAGATCTTTGAGGATATCTTAGGAGTCAGAGGCACATCCAAACATGACATTTGGTACACGCCCATTTTGCACAGTGATTAGTATTCCGTACGTGACAGGTTGTAAGCCCATCGCCGCTTATAAGAATACTACACCTTCGAATTTTTGGTTCTAGGGTATGCCGGGTTGGCATTGCACACATATTTTTTTCAAATGGAAAAATCCATGCATTGTCAATTAAATAAATAAATAAATAAATAAATAATGCTGGACACTAGCACACAGCATCATGTAGCCCGAAACTAAGCAGAGCTTGTATTATGGTAACCACATGACTGATAAACTACATAGATCCATTTTTGGTTTTTGGTAAATACATACATATTATACATAGAAAACACCCAGCCCTGACACAAATATCTGCAAATAATGCAAACATTTGTCCCGCGGCGGGAATCGAACCCGCAACCTTCTGCGTCTCAGGCGGACCTTCGCCCGCTGCTCCACAGAGGCCGTCAATTGGCTGTCGGTAAAACAGTAGATTCGTATGGTTGTGGTTACAACAAAGATTTCATACAATTTATAAGTCTAAACAAGTCCTTAGCTAGGACAAACAGTCGACAATATCAAAGTAATTTGAGCGTTATCTCAAAACAAGAAAGTTGTAATTTAACTAACTTCTCAGGACCTTTACGATCCTTTCATGGTTTGTTTACTGACTCTTATCTCGTTGTATTATGGTCGGAGTTGATACAGTTGGGCCATAAGTTTTGAATACTGTTTTGTTTCTTATCTCGATGTCATAAGGTTGAAAATGCTCGTGATTTTCCGATAGGCCATGATTGGAGTTTGAAATTAGGCTCGTTCACACATTATGACGGTCGCTTTTGAGTGTTATTACATGTCTTTTGTTATACTTGCTATCGTGTTATCTTATTACCTGTATAAAGACACTGTTTGAGATACAATACATAAACTTTACCCCAAATTGGGGGTTTGGGGGTGATTGGTTAACAAAATTGGCATGTTTGGCCTCAAAAATACATAGGACATTTTCTAGAATGATTTATACCTGACTGCGAAGCGAAGGTGGGAAGTGTTTTTGGGGTGTATTTATGTATGTATGTATGTAGCTAAAACGGCTGGACGGATTTTGACAAATTAGGTGTCGTTGAATTCTTCTGGATCACAACAGTGACTTATAAAAAAAAGTATAAAACTAGTCTATCAGTTAGCTGGTTACCATAGTACAAGCTTTGCTTAGTTTAGGGCTAGATGGCGTTGTGTCCACCAATATTTTATTTATTATTTTTATTTTAGTTTATTTCACGAAAGTGTACGAGCCGAGCATTATTGTATGGAAATTTAATATTTTTTTTGGCGCTTCATTTGTTCAAAGTGTATAAACATGAATACGACTGTACCTAATACCCAGGCTCGGTAGATATTTGCTCAGATCTCTAGTGACTTAGATCTTTGAGTGTATCTAAAGAGGGTAGTCAGAGGCATGTCCGAACATGACATTTGGTACATACCAACATTTTGCACAGTAGTTAGTATTCCGTACGTGACAAGTTACAAGCCCATCGCCGCATATAAAAATACCAACCATCGACTTTTGATTCTAGGGTATGTCGGTTTCCACACGATGTTTTCCTTCACCGTTTAAGAGCACTGGCATAGCGGACATACATTTTTCGAATTGAAAAACTCATTGGTGCACGACGATAGGGGCCTCACCACGAAGTCTCCCAGAACGATTCCGTAACGATTCCATTATAGAAACGTCACTACTTCCATACAATTTGCACAGGTCATGGTAGGTACTACCTAAATAACAATGTAATACTAATTTTGTAATGTATCATGAATTCGTGGTGAGGCTCCAGGTTTGAATTTTCGGATTCTGAGGCAGGGGTGCTACCACTACATCACCAGCGCTCTCTGAATCCAGAGTCTACTCTAGAGTGTCTACAAAAAAAGCGCTAGGGCCCAGCGAGTTTCTTGTCAGTTCTTCTCGCACTGGGGATAGGACTGGAACTGGCACTTAGACTCACCTAGTATGTAAGACGTTTCAAAATGATCCTATTGTATTACCTATTGTATACTGTGATTCTATTGAAAATAAACATATTTTGAATTTGAATTTGAATTTGTATAAATAGACCGTAACCTATTTACAGGCTGAATTTATAATAAAGAGACAAGCTGCGTGCGTGTGGTCTCCCGAAATACAGTAGTAGTAAACCTGGATAATTGAGGAGTCGTTAACATGAGCCACTGGTCACTGTGGCTTTTCCTGGAAAACGATCAGTCCACTGAAATTAACACGAACATAAAGAGATAGCGCGCACGGGTTACTTTTGTCGCCGTGATTGTTTCGTCACTCTTGTCAAATCCGTGGTTGTGTATGGAGATGCGCGCATGTTACGACGTGACGGGTGACATCTCCATACGTAGCCACGCACTTGATAAGAGTGACGAAACAGTCACGGCGACAAAAGTAACCCGTGTGCGCTATCACTAATTTATATGAAATTTAAAATTCAGTTCAGCATTACTTACAATACCCGTGAAACTTCACACTTAGATAAAAATTGATTAATATTTGAGAAGCACGGTTAAAAGCTCGCTTTATTACTTCGAAAGGGTTTAAATTGGAGTGTAACGTGTAGATAGCTTAAGTCATTTTTTTCAACGCCTCCTCGCTACCTGAGTTGATAAAAATATGGTATTATGATGATATTCAAAGCATAATTGAGAAGCTCCACCAACCAGAGCAAAATTTTTTGGGATCATTTTTTGCTCAAGCAATACTTCCATGTATTTTCCGTTCACTGGTTCACAGTAAAAGGATATATGATCGTGGAAATACCACAGCGGTACTGTAATGAAAGCAACTGCAATGTAAACATCATCGCTACAAACGCTCAATCAAACTAATTATAGTCGTGTATTCTAGGTATAATTTATTAGTATCGAATTACTAGTGTATTTCAATTAATTAATTTGCTCAAGGCTATCCGATCAATGTAAATGAAGCCTTCTTTACAAAACTTTGGCAGTTATATAGCGGCCGTTATCACTGCAGTTTCCAAAGATCAGACTCTTTACTAGTAAGATTGTGTCTTCTAGTCCCGACGTGGTAGAAATAATTAGCATAACAATTATTAATATTATTAATTTTCATTATTTGGAAACTAACCTTATAATTAAATGGCATTGCATTCATTTGGTTTGAAATTTTAATCCAGCTAGTAGTTTTTAAATGCTGAAGATTCTCGCGAAAAAAATGTTATGCCAATATCAAAAGGTAGCGATAGCGCGTTAATATTTTTCTGTGGCGCCATCTAGTATTACATAAACCGCAAAAAAAGTTGCGCGGTAAAGATATTATAGTAGGTACCTACCTACATGGAACTTTTAAAATATTTTTTTGGCTTCGCAGTAATTAAGCATGCGTGGGAAGACGGATGAAGGAAGTGAGTTATATAATTTTGAGACAATATAGATTATGTATTTACAAAAATAATTTTAATTTATTACAGCAGAATATATTCACAAAATTATAAAAATTCGACAGTAAAATAACATTGTGATCCCTGATACGTGCTTCATTCAGGCCGCACGAGCTACTCGCCCGCCCACTCGCCCACTCGCCAACTCGCCCACTCGCGACTCGTCGATGACACTTGACTGATCGCTTCCGTGCGCCGTGCCGCCATCAATACTAGTATATCGGCGGAGTTATTATAACGCATAGAAGTGAAACACGCACTCTAGGTGACACGGTCAACTTAATCACTGTGTAATAATAATTATGATGTTAGGTATAAAACCGATTACTGTATGATCTGTTTTTTAACTTTTATGAAACAACATTGTTTATATTAACGAATCTGGCTTAGCTACAAAGTTGACAGTGACACATTGAAATATTTTATTTATATTTAATCCATGATTTATTGTTCTGTGTGGCTCATGGAATAATTTGAAGAACTAGAATGCTGGATTTTGATTTTATTATTATTAACGGGAATTATGAGAAAAAAGTATCACAATCCTCTTTAACGGCCATACTCAAAGGGGATTTTGAAACTAACCGACATAGACGAGAAACATGATTTGAATGAAGTGTTTACAATGGAGTAACGCTTCTAAGCTCTATTTTAGAATTTTTCGTCAATGCCCTGGAGTTTTATGTGTTCATGGTAATGAGATTTTGACAGCACAGAACGGAAATGAAATTGGTTATTAAATAAAAATTGATATTTTTCGTTGATTATCTATGAACGGCCTCGAGATGATGACATGGTTGAGTTAGTTTTCATAGGAATAGCAAACTGTGGGTCGTTTTTGATCTTGCATGATTCTACCATTTAGCATAGTAATTTAGTTACTAAAGTAGACAAAGTAAGTTAATAAAACATAGGTTTTGATGTGAAATTTCAGTTCAGTTGAGTTACTAAGTCACTACACAAACACACATTATTTTTTTAAATCATAAAATAGTGTTCTGTTTTACAAATTATTGAAAAAAAAACTATCAAAATTACCTAATACAATTGGGAAAATATTATAAAGTTTTGTGAATACCGTAGATACAGAATGTATGTAGGTAGTTTGACACATTTTTGGAAGATTAATTTTAAATAATCTAAATACAGGTTTTAATTATAGATATGAAACCCGTACGATTATAATCTCCCTTTATTACGAGTTAACCCTTTACACGGGTCGATGAGACCAAATAAATAACCAGGCCCTTGCTTGAAATTGTGGATTATAATGTGTGAACTGTGACAGATGATAGGCACATGACGTCATCGCGGTAGGTAATATCTGATTTAGTACAAAGTAAGGATACTTTACAAGATATTAAAGCTTTATTTTATTTCTAATCGTGAATTTGAACAACTTCTGATATAACTATACTTAAAATACTTATATCACTCGTTATTTTTAGTATTGCATTTGGCTTTCCCCAAGATACAATCTATCTCTTTGATCCGTTTAGTCGTGAAATAATAACAAACAAACAGAACTATTTTCGTTTTTACTATAACTTGGCAGACATTCTATTTCAGTCTAAAAAAAAGCTATTATCAGTAAGTGAGTACTTAAGTACGTTGTTCCTTATAAAATACATAAAGCACTAACCACTTTCTAAAAGCCTCATTACGAAGATTCGTGTAAACGTCGAATAATTTTCTCTCTGCGAATAATTCGGGAAACACCAAATTATTCGCGTTCCTAATCGGTGCAACGAGGTGCGAATTCAAAGAGGGGATTATACAGGGTTGGCGTGTTGCCAACTTTGCAAATAACTTAGAACCTCATTTGATTATTTTGCTAAAAAAAAAAGAAAATTACGATCTAGCCCGATTGTCTCTTACGTGACAGATGCTTGAATTATATTCGTGAGAGAAAAAAATGGCGTTTAGGTTAGGTTAGATTTTAAAGAAAACGGAAGAAATTAATTTACGTAAGTCTAGGCAGTAAGGTCTATGACTAATAGCCTGCTCAAATAAGCGAATAATGTAATGAAAAAACATTACATGACGCTCGATATGTCATTTTTACTGCTGTTTATCTAACATTTCTTCTTCTCTATTTATCTTCAGAAATGTCAGTATTTTTTCATTCAGCCAAGAGATTTGTTCGAGTATTTTTTTAACGTCACATGTGCTCATATACTTCACAGATAAACAGAGCATAATAGGGAGCAGAATATAGTTATTGCTTCATTCAAATCGGTTGTCTCAAGAACGTTATAGCCATGCGGATAAAGGGCTAGTCCATGATAATTCTAATATCACAAAATTGTATACTTAGTCCCAATAATGTCCTTTAATAACGACGGAAGGTGCAGCCCTATTGAAAGGTTTACCCTCCCTTTAGGGCATAGGGTAAGAGGCAATAGCAGCCTGCGGTCAGGCGGTGAGGGTAGGGTTGCCAGGTATCCGCTCTGTTAGGTATTCCTTGCAAAATTGGCAAGGATCTAACAAAAAAGCGCTAGGCCCAGCAAGTTTCTGTCAGTTCAGTGTCGGTGTCGTGTCAGTAGTTCTCGGACTGGGGATAGGATTGTAATTGGCACCTAGACTCACCTAGTATGCAAGACGATTCAAAATAATCCCTGTGATTTTAATGAATAAAGATACTTTGACTTTTGACTTTTGATACGAGCCTATCATTTCCTGGATATTTCTAGGGTTACGAGTTGGAGTAATGAGTCTAAATCCAACTACAAATGATTGCTATTGGACGGGAAATAAAAAAAGATATTGCAAAATTACTAGTTAGGTACTTATTTTAAAAAGAAAAATGCAAATGATTTAAAAATAACATTATACCTACATATTTTTATAAAATCTATAAAAATCCTAGTGTTCATTAATTTCAGGACAGTAAAGTGTAATCACAAGACCACACGTAAAATTCCGGAACTTTCCCAGAACTCCCATCCGACAACCCTAATATGAGGGGCTTGTTAAATGGGAATAAAATTATCTTCCCGTGTGGAGCATTACTTGAGTTTGAAGTGTATTGATTTAAATACGTAGTACTTTTACCTTTTACGGTCGTCTGCTACTAAAGCCGTAATAAGGTTACATTCAAAAATAACTATAGAATAGACGACTTCAGAAATTTTAATATGATTACGTGACTTATCGATTGCAAATGTCATTAGCCAATCAGCGACATTGCTAGTTGAATGTCATTTTGTTTAGACTGTACCTGTTTAGTTACTAAATCGACACAACGGGCATAAATATGATCACGACTGTAAACATCAGGTTTTTAGAAAACAATTCTTCCAATATCTAGTTAGGTACCTACTTACTTTACTTATTCACTGATCTTTGTAGATAACTAAATGGGTGTAGATTACTTCACGTTTGAGCGAAATTTTAGTTAGGTGGGACGAGAAGTTTTTTTATTCAGATCATTGTGTAATTTTTATTACCAACAGTGGGATTTCAAGGCTCTTCTTCTTCCTGCCCTTTTCCCACGCTATGTGGGGTCGGCACAACACGATTTCTTCTTCCATCAAAATTTGTCACGTCGCGGAAATCGCGAAATAAGCGAAAATAACTCGGCTTTGTAGAAATAATTGAATTTACAGTAGATTGATTTGAAAAGAATTTTCTCGACATAACAAGGTTAGTAGACTCTCATCATTTTGTTTACTGAAGAAATTCTCTCACAGCGGAAGCTCTTAACAAACCACAGAGTAAAAAACAAGGATCTAGTATTTAAAACTTCTTACAGATTGAAAACAAAAACTTTTCCGTGGAACTTTTCTCATTTACATTTAACTAGCGAAGCGCCTGCTACTTTGTTTGTGTGCTTGTTATCACTAATCAGTGTAAAGATTTTCTGCGATGCATTTGGCTGTCAACTTTGTCGCTCTAGTTTTTATATTTTTTTTCGTGTTATATTGAGTTTTATTGTATAATTTTGATGATTATTTTTCTAATAAAGCCCGAGTTCTTGAAGCGAGTGTGTGAATAAATACAAAGTTCAAAAAACTGAAAAACTCGACAATTTTAATTAAAAAAAAACTTGAGAGTCGTCAAGGGACACCCGGATGGAACGAAGTTCCTTTCCTTGCTTTCTATGAGAGAGAGAGAGAGACAGACAGAGAAACACGCGCACGCCGCACGGCTTACAACTATAGCAAAAAGTGTCGTTACAACTTTTCGTGAGAATTTTTTCCGTCTAGCCCCCTTTCACAACGCGCGATAAAGAACTTCGTTACAATAGCTAGGTACTTACGGCCACTATATTTGATTTTTTATCATTTTGTGTAGCCTAATATCTCGTGTAATCCAGACGAATCCAACGACATCTCTTGTCATAATTTGTCTGACCTTTTAGGCTACAGCTACATTCAAAGTAGCTCATCCTACTAATATTATAAACGCTAAAGTTTGTAAGAATGTATGGATGTATGTTTGTTACTCTTTCACGCTGAAATGGCTGAACGGAACTGGACTAAATTTGGCACAGATAGGTATAGATTATAGCCTGGAATCAGGGCCGCGCCGACCCCCCACAGCGCCTGTGTGCGAAACCTATGAAGCGCCTCTTTTTTTCACGAATCTTCATGTTTCAACTTAGGTACCTCAAAAATAATTTCGATGGCGGCGCCTCTATTGTCTTGGCGCCTGTGTGCGCCGCACACTTCGCACATAGGGGCGGCTCGGCTCTGCCTGGAATAGCACTGAGGCTTTTATCCCGGAAAAATGTACGGTTCCCGCGGGATAGATTTGTTTTTGTATTTCAAGGCACCACGCGGGCGAAGCCGTGGGCGGAAGTAAGTGTATAATTATAATAATACTCCAAACATAATTCCTATTAAAAATATATCCTCTTTCTTCGCAGTCGAGTTAAAAAAACATACTTATTAACCTAAAACCGCGGATTTCCATCCGAATAAATCAAGACACAACCCAATCGATTCAAGTACGAAAGTCGATTGATCACTGTCACCTCCCTATCGGTGAAAATTACTCACGACGACAGTAATCTTGATAAAGCGAGGGATTCAATGCGTTTGCGCATCGCTATGGTTTTTGCGAAATGCTTATGATTTTAGCGATGTCATCTTGTGAATTGATTGTCACTGAAAAGCTGTGAATGTTTGTAATTAAAGTGTTTTATATGAGAGATTTTGAATTTATTGTGTGATTTTAAGTCTCCGATTACTGCATGATTAAACTCTTTCACAATCTATACTAATATTATAAAGCATAAGAGTTTGTTTGTTTGAACGCGATAATTTCAAAACTACTGGTTCGAATTGAAATATTATTCTTGTGTTGTTTAGTTCATCTTTCGAGGAAGGCTGTAGACTATATAACATCACGTTACGACGAATAAGAGCGGAGTATCAATAAAAAATGTTGCTAAAACACAACACGTTTTCTTCCCTCTATCATCCGTCATCACATTTACACTTTTCTTATTTACTTATTGCAACAACAATCAATAGTCAAAAAGTCAAATATATTTATTTCATTAAAATCACTGGGATCATTTTGAATCGTCTTACATACTAGGTGAGTCTAGATGCCAATTCCAGTCCTATCCCCAGTCCGAGAAGAACTGACAAGAAACTCGCTGGGACCTAGCGCTTTTTTTGTATGATCGTTGTTAATTTTGTAAGGATACCTAGCAGAGTTGGAGCTGATTCATCCCAAGCTTTTTTATCATCTAAGTACTCTGATATTTTATAATAAGCTCTTCTAGACAGTTTCTGAAATTGAAACCAAATTAAATTCCTTTTTGACGGCATGTTTTGCGATAAACTTGCGATACGATAGTATTCTTGATGACTTGGTGAGGTCTCAGTCAATGCCTACATGATCACAGATATGTTAGGGCCGCGGGTGCAAGAGATCTTATTATGCTTGCTTGCAAATGGCGTCAGTGGCTAGTAATATTGTAAGTAGATTTCCATCGCAGCAGCCGGAGGCAGTACATGCGTTTTGTTTTAAAGATAAAATATTTTTAATGTTAGCTCCCTTTAGCCCGAGGTGCCATACTGTTGTCGATACCCCAACTTAAACAACCCATTCGAAAATAAACTCTCTAGTTACAAAAATAAGGTTGGAATGAGGGTGGTGGGAGTGACGAGGACTTTGCAAACCGTGACCGTATCGAATTAGGAGCTTGTTAAATGTCTGGGAAAGGTTTCATTTCTTGTAAGCGTACAGTTGCATTGTTGAAATGTATTTTTGCAGAATTGTCTGGTTTTTAAAGAGAACGTGTCTGAAGAAAATGTAAAAAGCAAAAACAAAACAAACATGATCACGACTGTACCTTATCCCCAGGCTCGGTAAATCTGGGGTCTTACCACAAGCTCTATGGGTAATATCAAAGTAATAAAACTGATATTTCGTACGATGACGTGTAAAAATTGTACTGTTAATTGTAAATTGTAGTGTTACTTCAAACTTAAAATATTGGTTCATAAGTTATTTCACGAAGGCTAAATTTAAAATTAACTAATATTTTACGAGATAAACAAAATGGTTTGTTGTGAACAATGACAAAAGCGTCGTCGAGTAGAAAAGCCCAGTGCCGAAATTATTTCTCTTAAAAAATGACACAAATTATTCTCCGCGCGACACGCCGTGAGTTCTGCGAAGGGTATTGCCGGGAATAGAACCGGCAATACTTCAGTGTAATACTGCCATTTACCTTCGTGTCTGTCTGTCAGATAATGATCGGATTGCGGTATCACCGCGTCTTATTTTGATACGCGCTCATTTTTGCGATCTCAAAGTCTTTGTCGTACATAGGTAGGTAGGTGGTACCAACGTATCTAAAAGCGCGTCCACACTGGTGACAAAATGCCGTGTCTCCGTACCGTAACGTTTGTCTGTATGGCATGATCGTGGCTCCGTACCGTAACAAATGCGTGACAATTTGACAGATTTTCAATGGACTTCGTGAAAAAGTACAAACATTTTGCCGCGTGACGAATGAGGGCGAGTTTCGGCCACAGTCACGGTCACGGCAGAATGTCACAAGTGTGGACCCAGGCTAATACTTGTTTACACTATTTGAGAGTCGAATACAAACTAGCCCAGGACGCTGTTGGCAAAGTGTCGCATGACGTCGCAGTGAAATTAATGTATTTAATAAATGAATGCATCATGTATAATAAAAATATTATTTTCCTCACATTAAAAAAACCACAAATCAAATTTTAATTTTCAAAATAATGCAGCTGCCAAAAAACAAATCAATTTGAATCAAAAATAAAGCTGATTCAATATGACTTTATTGAAAAAAAAATTGTTATTTCGTTAAATTACAACAATATTGAAGTTCCAACTGACGTCAGTAAGTTCAGTGTACACAGTGTTATTGCAAGGAAAGCTTATGTAGAATAACAAATTAGGTAGTCTTCTGAGTCTGTGAGGTCTCTCACTCCTTTCACCACACTGTACGAAAAGTAGCGGTAAGATAAGAAGTAGAAGTGGGTCATAAGAACGAGTTCCGTACAATGTTTTAGGAAAACAAAACACGATGTAAGTATCGCTTATGAATTAGTTTAATTATTACTAAAAAGCTACGTTTAGGAAACTTGCAAGACTTGAATGAAAATTCCGCAAATGCAATTTTAATGTTACAAAAAATGTTTACAATGATCTCAATTCAACATGTCGATAAGTAAAATTACCAAACAAATTATTACAAAAGAATAACTCAGAATAATAAATAAAGCGCGAGCTAATGAGCTCATTAATCGGCGCAGGCGCAGCTCATAATTCCGGCTGTCATCTTTAAAGTGGCGCTGCAATCGTTATTTTGAATTTCGAATCGTGATTTATAGAAAGATGCGTCATTGTCGCGAAATATATGTAGGTAAAAGTACCTACTTTTTGGGGACGTACCAACACTTGAATAGGTAAATAATCTGATTTCACTTATGTACATACGAGTAAAGACTTAATTATGTTAAAATACGTATGCCTGTATTCCCAAGGCTAGGTAAAACATCCTTAGATCTCCTTTTTTTTATTTTAAATGTACCATAAGCGAAATAAGTAACTTATTATCAACCTATCTTTTATTGCTCCATCTTCATGCTATCAGCTTGAAAGATATCAGCTTGAAAGACGAGCTCTAAAATCAAGGTTAAAATAGATTTTAAAAATAAAATAAAAAAATAAATATGATCACGACTGTAATCCCCGGGCTCGGTAGATATCTCCTCAGATCTTTGGTTACTTAGATCATTGAGGATATCTAAAGGGGGTAGTCAGAGGCAAGTCCAAACATGACATTTGGTACATGCCCACATTTTGCACAGTAGTTAGTATTCCGTACGTGACAGGTTGCAAGCCCATCGCCGCTTATAAGAATACTAACCTTTGACACACACCTTCGAATTATTATTAAGAATTATAGATTTTAAAATAACGGTAAAATATCAAATTGAGAAGCGTCAGTAAAATGTGTCTAATATCAAACTGTCCGATAGATGGCACCACTATCGCAAATTAGGTTAGTTTGAAAGTCAATGGTTGAATGGGAACGGAGTATGATTTGTCATCTTGTTTTTTTGCTACAAATCCTGCGCATGAGTGGAGCGGAAAATGTTGATGGAAATGGTTCATTGCACTTTGAGTGTGAAGCAGATGCAGTACCTAAAGTTTATTTCCATGAAGCTTTTTTGAGACGTTATACAACAGTGTTTTATAACAGTAACGGAGATGATATATACCTAAGTCGTTTTATATATAACTAGCTTCCGCTCACGGCTTTGCTCGCGAGGTACCTACATAAAATATAACTTATGTTACTCAGGGATAACGTAGCATTCTAATGGTGAAAGAATTTTTGAAATCGGACCAGTAGTTTTTGAGTTTATTCGTTACAAACGAAAATACAAAAATACGAAACTTTCCTCTTTATAATATTAGCATAGATAAAAAAACCGGCCAAGTGCGAGTCATCAGCCAAGGATTCCGATCTATAGAAAAAGACAAAAAAACAAAAAAAAACAATTTTGTTATATGGGAGCCCCCTTAAATTTATATTATTCCGTTTTTTAGTTTTGTTGTTATAGCGGCAACAGAAATACATCATCTGTGAAAATTTCAACAACAGCCTGGTGACCAGACAGACGGACGGATGGGCAGTGGAGTCTTAAAAATAGGATCCCGTTTTACCCTTTGGGTACGGAACCCTAAAAAGGACACCACTTTGAAAAATCCTATTTATTTTAATGAAACTACAGACAGTTTCAGGTCGTTTCTCGTATATTTTTGCAATATTTCAGCCCTTAAACTAGCCCACGTGATGTAAAAATATCCTATATTTCAGCCTCACGTAGGCCGTGATATATTAGCGCCGGAGGAGCTGCAGATTAAAGATTGTTGTGATGGATAGACCATGCTGCGGGCTGCTATACGAGTCATATTTCACAATTTATAATATGGGGTATTTATTAAAATAATCTGTGCGGGGTGAGCAGGACGGCGAACAGCAGTGACAAATAATCAAACGGATCTAGTAGCGTAATAATATAAGGGTGTATTCAATATAATCAATGGTTTTTAGGTACCATTTAAAAAACCAGGCCCCTATTTTAAATAAACTTTACAAGTCCACAAATTTGTAAACCTACAAATTGAAAATTTTCCACCACTGCAAATTTGTAAATCGTATTTATTAAACAAAAACTTGTAGAATTGTAGTCGGTTAATTAATTGTATTTTACAATTTGTAATCTTATACCTTTAAACGAGCAATTCTTGTATATATGTATATATATATATATATTTTCTGAATCTCGAAAACGGCTCCAACGATTTTCATGAAATTAAGTATGTAGGGGGTTTCGGCGGCGATAAATCGATCTAGCTAGGTTTCATTTTCCAAAAAACAAGATTTACGAGAAAAAAAAATCGAGCAAAGCTCGGCCAACCAGGTACTTAAAATTATCTGTGCGGGGTGAGCAGGACGGCAAACAGCAGTGACAAATAATCAAACGGATCTAGTAGCGTAATAATATAAGGGTGTATTCACAAATATCAATGGTTTTTAGGTACCATTTAAAAAAGTAGGCCCCTATTAAATAAACATTACAAGTCCGCAAATTTGTAAAAAGTGACAATATTGACGAATTTTTTGACAAGTGCTGTTTAATATAACCTACAAATTGAAAATTTTCCACCACTGCAAAATCGTAATTTTTTATTAAACAGAAACTTGTAGAATTGTCGTCGGTTACAATTAATTGTATTTTACAATTTGTAATGTTTATTAAATAAGGGCCAGAATTGCGTAATCGGCACAGTGCAACAAAGACCAATAAATTTCTACTTTTCAAATAATATGGAATAACAAAATCACAAACCAGTTTACGCGCTGGTAATTATTCGTATTAATAACAACTAAATAAACAGAGATTGTTTTGATAAATGAATCGTCCGCAAACACCCAGTTATTAGCGTATCGTCCGCGGGCGAGTTTAAATTATTGTTTGTGCCAGAGCCGCCTGGTGCGTAATCAGGGGTCTCACCACGAATTCATAATACATTACCGAATTAATACTACATTGTTATTTCGTACCATGACCTATGCAAATTGTATTGAAGTAGTGTTACATCAAGCTTCAAATGTGACGTTTCTAAAATGGAATCGTTCTGGAAGACTTCGTGGCAAGGCCCCAGGAGTAGAATATGCTTTTGTACTGTCCACTTATGGCTGAAAATTATTAACTTATGGCTCGTCCACACTACATTTGTCAATTTTTCTTCGACGAATCGTTATTTCTACAGAAGTGAAAAATCACGAATACGTCCTAAAAATGAGAATTTATCCTTCAAAAAATATATTTGTCAATGCTGCTTTTTACTGCACACTTTTTATTCCCATTTCTGCACAAGTCAAAATCACTTTTGTTGCCGTTCATGAGAAAAGAAAAAAATGAAAAAATAATCCCATTGGTGCCCACATCCTAACAAAATACTGAAAAGGATGACGAATATCTAGTATTATACTCTTAAAATATAATCTAAAGAGCTAAACACAATGAGTGAGAAAACTAGACAACAAAATAATTAATTAGAAAATATATATTTTCCTTGCAAGGTAACTTTGAAACTAAAAATATTTAATAACTTACCGTCAAGCACAGAATAATAACCAAGTTAATAAGTACTCGTCAGGGTACATAATTTACTGCCCGAGCTCGCACTATGCGTAAATAAGTAGAGAAATTAATATTATCGCAATTTCAGGAACGTTCAATATTTGTTGTGTAAATGAAAATGGTCAAAATGATTGCCGTATTTATTTTGTTTTTGTTATGAGCTAAATTTCGTTCAAAATATTAATTATAGCATGTGCTATTCCAGACTATAATCGTGCCAAATTTCGTCCAGATCCATTAAGCCGTTTCAGATTAATTTAGTACCAAACATCCGTCTATCCAAACTTTCGCATTTATAATAATTATTAGTAGGATAGGATAGGAATAGTAATAAACAACTATTCATATTTTTTTAATGTTTATAATTAAAAACTGGTAGGTACCTCAAAAGAACTAAAAGAATAAACATGAATTTAAAATAAATGATAGGTATTAATTTTTCACGTAAAAAAATTGGGTTAAAATTACATTGCTACATACACAATACACGCTCCGCCGTTCGTTCTTAGCTTTATTAGTTTGAAATAGGTATAGACTTTTCCGTATAATATTTTTAGAAAAAGAAAAAAAATGGACATAATGTATTTCATGAAAAATGCTGACCTGCTGCGAACACACGCTAAAAAGAACTTTTAATAACCGTAAGAAGAGATTCTCGCTTCAATAACCACAACTTCGGAAGCCACAGATGACGTTACAGTCGTAAACCGGAAGTTGGTGGCGGTAGAGCGAAACATTTGAGCTTTTAAAAGTTTAACGTAAAACGTCAGAAAATAAGCAAATTGATTTTAGTATCTATTAATATTTAATAAATATAATGAATATTTATTTATTTAGATGATTCAGTATTAAGAGGAACTTTTCATTGTTATAGAAGATTTCAGGCAATAACTTGGATCATGGAATTAATGAGGGTGGCTTGTTATGCCAAGTACCTATAATTATCATCTTTTCAGGGTAGTTACAGAATGCGTATGATACTAATGTTTAAACTGAAGGTTTTCTCACAACTTTTTCTTTCACTGTTTGAGAGAAAATTGCGCTGAGTCTTAAAAAAAAGCAACCTATTTAACGTTCAAAATTCAAGGAAATGATTGTATAATCTGTAGCGCCTTTAGAAATTCTTTATTCTCTTTTGCTTTTTGTCCTTTTTCCCGAAAAAATTGTTTATTTTATATGAGCTACCTAAAAATTGAAGCTTATTATAATGTAGCCAACATTGCATAATTGTACCGGATATTGTGTTGGAAAAATCTTTGGAGCATCACATGTACATGCCCGAGGCGGATGAGTGAAATTTTATACAAGGATCTGGAATACAGAAATCTGTTGAGTATGGCTACATGAATAATTCAAACCTTTCATACTTTGAATATTATGAAAGGCTCCGATAGCGAATGGCGGGAAATGTACAATTTGGAAGCGAATGGACATAGATTTGGGCATCTTTCAAAAAGAACAGATTTTTCGAAATCTGATTTTTGCTACAATATTCTAAACTAAGTAAATACATTGTCTTGCTGTCATATAGAGAACTAAAATCTAGCGATTATTGTGAAATTGTAATTAAAGAGAATGCTAGATATAGTATTTATTTTGTTTTATTTAGGAAACAAACGGTGTAGAACGTTAAGAAAACAAATTTCAATAGCCAATGTTGTTAACAAAGTTTTACATAAAAGCGATTAGTTACAAAAAGATAATTATATTATTAAAATTGTTTAATTGTTTAAGATGAAAATTATTTCATCAACACTCATATTCCTAAATAACTCAATATATTATTTGCTTTTCTTTATTCTCTTCCAGCTAACAGCATAAAGAAAACATTTCTCCTTTAAAACCGAAGCGTTAGTTCAGAGCCTTCAGATGCAGGAAGCAAACAGAACAGCTGAACAGCTAATTCTGCGCCTCAGGCTGCACAAACAAACCACGTGATTGCTAGCCCGATGATATGATTGCATGAGCCGTGAACTGCACCTAGACCTGCTTTACAAAGGAGGGGGTTTACCAGCGCTTGTTCAACAACACTGTCCATGTATTTCACAAGCTCAAGCTCATCAGGCTGGTCGCCCATTTGGTCATTAGCATCATGCACTTTTTAGCCTTCAAAGCTCTCAAATATCCTAATAGTTGACCCTCTGGCGTTTTGTTAACGCCCCTAATTATAAGTAGTTAAGTTGTCTATGACCAATAAGATTGTCTATGTAAAACTTCCACCTCCGTATTCCAAATGACAACTTTCTTCCGCTTTTTCTGTCAACTCTCTCTCTCTCTCTCTCGCTCGACCGGACCACGGAGGCGGAAGTACGCTTTGGTGTTAGAATTGATTAATACACGTCTATGAACAACAAGAAGGTTTCCTCTCACCTATACCCTGACAAAGGAACCACCAAAACCCTATAAGTAAACATTAAAAATATCCTATTTCTCCGTAAAAATGCGTCACTAAGTTAAATTAAGCACTAAGTGGGAAAAATATAACAATATATAACTTCCCTTTAGTTACTTCACGCTTACATAATCTTACAATCAGATTATGGAACCGAGTGTAACTTTACTTTTATAGTCCTAATTCACCTATAACTGCTAAGAACTAGTTGGTATTTACTCCTAATGCACTGCATAGAACAAGTAGACAAGTACTGGCAACCTGCTTTGTAAGTGAACTAATAGTTGTGGGCCTAGCATAGTGCCCTGGGGCACGCTCCACTTCAAAACTTCGGCTGATAATATAGGGTGCATTGGGTAGGTAATACGTGAGGCGGGATAGAAATGTGGTGTGGAGTTTGAGCTTGCTTGCTTTCTAATTTACCTAATGTTAGCTGTGGAACGAAGCGTACGGTATCGAACGCTCTCGTAAAGTCAAACTTTTTACGAATACATCATTTTTAGTTAGTAGATTCTTAAAAATCAAGTCTCATAATATGTTTTTACGCAATAATGAGAAATAATAACAAATAGAAAAACACATATATAATGATAATTTTAAAAGGTTTCATATTTTTCTAGATAATATCTTACAATTTTTAATATTAAAAAAAACAATAACGTTTTATTAAGTTTTATGCATTGCCATGAGTTACATGACATAGCTTTACTTTAAGCAAAGTTTACAGAAAATTACAGTATTCCATGGTATTTGTTCGAAACACACTTGGAACTATAAATTGGATTTATAGCGCAAATAACAGCGGAATATCCCTCTAGGCTGATGCAGTCTGTGATACAAACAGACTGTTTTACGTATTAGATGGAAATAGGTAACAATTTCCTTCATTCTTCATGTTTTTTTAGAAAAAATATTTTTAAAATACGATACATTTACGTGTCCTGTCTATGTCTATCCTTGAAAATTAAGGTTTCGGTAACATGATATAGAAACTCACGTTTTGGGACGCGTAAAAATATCAAGTTTTCAGTACATGAAAAGGGTATCGTAAAAAGGCTACATTTCAGCAATCTCAAAAGCGATACAATTTATCAAATAGCCACCGACCCTTGAAAAGACGAAGGCATTCGTACGAAAACTCTCGAAACTGAGAAAAGATTTGTATCAAAGGAAAGGTCTGTAATTCATTACAAGATACTTTCTGGATCTTTTACAAAGTTTCTGGATTCGTGTAGCGATAAGAATTTAACTTGATACAAAAAGTTACTTTTAAATATTGCGTCATAGATAAAAAGCTTTTTGTTTTTTTCTAGCTACAACGCGATTCGCTCATGTGTGAAATTTGAATAAAAAGTTATCTGTAATGCTGTTTCTGATCCTACCAAGTATCTTCGAAAATTGTCAAGCCTTTTTGTTGTGATTGAAAAAACACTTAACTGCAAGACATCTGCACAAACTTTCACACGCACAATTGAATTTATAAATGCAAAATACGGGAAAACAGACCATTACTGAGTTTTACGATATGATATGAAAGAAGACATAAAATGTTAAAAACTGCAAACGGGAATGATAAGAAAGCAGTAAATGAGTATACTAACAGTATAATATCATTTAAAACAGATATAAAACTAAACTTCACACCACATAAACTTAATCCTATACCGGGAGCTAATCTCCATTTAACGAGATTTTGATAAGGCCTTCCTTTTAAATTCCAAAGAATAATGAAGCTCTTAGATTAAAACAATTCCCGGTGTACTAGAGGCCGCTAATCAAAAACGCCGCCAGGTATCTGAAGATGAAGTTCTTATTGTTAAAGACATAGAGACGAAGATACAGTGACGTGAAGATGAAAATAAGCTTGTAACGATAAAACACTGCCGGTTCTATTAAGGTGCAGTCGTAAAAATGGATAATGTCCAGTGCAAAGACGAGGCTAAGTTTTGATTTCAATTAGCAGGGACTCTATGGCTTATTGTTGGGGAATAGAGTTTGAAATAAATTGAAATTAAATGAAGGGCACTTGGTTTAGTGTAATAATGAGAGTTTGTGAAAGTTAAAATGGAACATGAACTATCAATGTTAGAAATTGTGTGCTGAAGTACAAATCACGTTTTCGTATTCTCGTGATTTTCCTTAGTGAATGGTCGCTAGTTCAACTCATATTTCCATCAATTATAATATCAGTACGTACAACATTATCATCTCTGTCTTTATCCCACTTCATTGAGGTCGGTTCTTTTCTTCCACTCTCCTCTATCAGCCGTCATTTCCACATTCACTCCTTTTTCTTATCCATATCCTCTTTCACACAATATAATATCTTTTCTTTAGTCTGATGAAATCTGAGGCAAGAATAGATAGATATATAGATGGTGTCACAAACATATCGTGAGTTTGCGGTTAATTTGTAAGAAATTACTTCGGCGCTGTAAAAAGCCCATCCGAAGTTACGACTTGTACTTAGCTTAGACCTCTGATTGGTTGTTGCTGAAACGTGTTATTAAAATCACCTAATACAAAATAATGATAATGAGAAAATACCTCGGATACCTCATCACTACAAATAGTTATTATAAAGCGGGCAGAAATGGGAACAATTTTTTTTCTATTCCCACGAATGGCACAAAATGTGATTTTGATTTGTGCAGGAATAGAAACAAAATTTGTGTAAGTAGAGGAAAATTGTGCTGTTCGTGGGAATACTTCTGAGATTTTAAAATGAACCTTCAAAGAAAATGCCCCATAAGCAACAATTTACGTCACGTCTAAGTACGCATAAAACTTAAAAACGTAAATATTTTAGGCATGCTTTGACCGGGACTCGACAGGGATCGAATAAGAATAAATCTGAAATCGAGACAATTGACTGCATCGCCTGCGACCTGAGACCAGGGACGTACTTAAGGATGTTGCTGAGCAGGTGGGGCGCATAAACTTACTGATAAGAGTAACATTGTAATGCCCTGTGAGCTTAACCTATAAACAATAATTATTTGTAACTAACAGCATGAAACAGTGAATAAATTAATAAAATATTAAATGATATGAGTCTTGGAGAAAACAACAGAGCCAAAAAAATTATGTGGAATAATTTATTTATCTATGATATAGGTTCATACCTACATGAAAAAATATACACGTCGATTTGAGAAACTCTTATTCGGTGACCGGAAAAAACTCTATCTTATAAAACTTAACTACAGATAAAAGGATCGAGTCGGATCCCAGCCACCAAAGCTTAATCCCTTAATCCGGCCTCGCGGGCCATTGTAAGTATTATTCCGAAGGTTTGGTGGAACAAAGCTGTCGCTTTTTGTTTTTAACAGATATGCCTAAGATTTAATGTACAGTAAAGCTGAACTTCAGTTTGTGAAGAAGCGATGATCGTACGTCTGTTCGTATTTGGACGAGAAACAAAATCCACACTTTTCATCTGTCACATAAACATTACTATATACTATAATACACCATTAAATAAGCCCTCTTTAGAAAGTAGGTTTTTGAATTTCTTACAAATAAAAAAAATCTGACAGCAAACTTAAACAATTTGCGATCGTAGTTGTCAATCTGACAGCCGAACATGTTAATGAGCGTTTACGCTATCAGTGAGGCTGATCGGTTCGGGTCGGAAAGAGCCATTTGGACATTTTATGGGGGCCACTTATCAGGATCAGGGGCTTGGTGCAAAGTAAAAGAGGAGCGCGGAAAGTGGTATTGAAGGGCCATGGTGACTTCTCTCTGTGGAAAAAAGTCCGACTTTTTTCCACAGAGAAGGCAAAGTAACATCCGTAAGAATGAAGGGAAATAAAATAAAGACAAAAAAAAACACGGTTCTCATTCCATAAAAATTTTATGTAATCTCAAAAAAACTGTAGTTTTCCCGAGAATTGTAAACAAAACGGCCATCTTTGAATTAACTAGAGTCCAGAGTCATAGACAATTGTCTATGACTCTGGAACATACAGCACTTTACCTAATTCAATTCTTGTTTATGGCTTTTGCAGCTTGTCACAATTCTGCCAATGTTCTTTCATGACGTAAAATATGTGTAAATTACACTTAAATCTGTCAAAGTTGATCTCTCAAAGACAGATGCTATAAATCAAGAAGAAGAAGTAATCATATCCTTGAAGTTTCGAATCCATCGGAACAAATCCCGAGAATCTTGAACAAAATAGCCATCTTTTGTTTAAATTGACTTGATAATTTGACTCTGACCTTGTGGCATTGACAATACTACTAACTTAAACACTTGACTGGCAAAATTGTTCTCTAAAAGACAGATGCCTTATACAAAGAAGAAGAAAGACACATAAAGACAGATGCTAGGTCAAGAAGAAGAAGTAATCATATCTTTGAAGTTTCTAATTAGGGTCTCCCATAACTTGGAGCACAGTTGCAAGTTTGGCGTGAAGTTCCTTCAAGTGGTTGACCACTGGACCCGCTGTCGCACGCCAGACAATACACAAAAACTTCACCGCTATATTAATATATGCACGCGAACTTGTTCCTACAACTTTTGCAAAACATTTACATATAACTACTTTGTTCTTGATTGAGTGAATGAAGTGAATGACATCTGTCTGTCTCAATAATGCATCTATCTTTCTCTCGATGTGGTCCTAAATTTTAGGCCCAAAATGCCTAAGTGCCGGCCAACAAAAACGATTCAGACCACGTTTGGGAAGTCAACTGTTTTTTTTATAAAATGTATGGTAATCAGTCTATAACCTACATGGTTGTAGAGATGTACGCTAATAAAAAATACTCAGATTGACTTTCCACAGGTGACTGACTACACCTTTTTTTTGTTGGTCGGCACTTTGGCATTTTGGGCCCAACCATGTATGTAATCTGTATGACCTCCTTTGATCCCTGAGGTGTTGATAAACAGAAAAACCTCACTCTCGCTTTTAATTTTCTATGTAGTACCTAGGTGCCGGTTTTTGTTTTTTTTTTCTGTTTACCTACTTTCTAAAGTCTATTGTATACATTTTTCTCTCCAGGCGATAGACCCAAAACTTTATTGTAGACAGATTGTAGGTAAGTTACTGTAATGGCCTAAATCCGTGAAAGAGCACACAGACGGAGATACACAAAGTAAGAATGTAGAGCGGTGCAATCAGCACCTTTGAGGTAAGGGTTAAATTACGAAAAGCATGACGCGGCAATTTGTTTGTGACGTCGAGTCGAGTGGGCTGGATAGGCCACAAGCCCCCTCGGTAGCAAAGAAGCTATCCCTTTCCTTTCGTCAGTGATAGAAAGGGAGGAAGCAACAGTAAATAATAGAGGCCCCTCGGTAACAGATTAGTTATCTCTTTTCTTTCGTTAGTGATAGAAAAGGAGGAAGCAAGTTAAACCAACGCTGAATACTGAGGATTGAAGAAATAACTTGAACTCCATGGAGACGTTATTATTTTTTTCTTGTGCTTACATTTAAGGTCTTATTTAGTGGTTTCCCCACGATGTTTTCCTTCACCATTTAGTCTTCTCAGTATTCAGCTTGCACAAGAATTTTTCAAACAGAAAAGTCCTTGATGCACGACCAGTTTCAAACCCACGACCTTAGGATTGAAAGGCCACTACTACACCACCAGTGCTCTCAAATCCCTCACCGCTCAGCTCTCAGCAAGCGAACAGATATAGTATGTTGCATATACCTAGGTTTTTTTCTACTAGGTACGAGTATCGTGAAATCAGATCGAAAGTGACTGTCGACACCCAATAAACAAAACCAATTCTGATCCAGCCATTCTCTGCTCCAGTGACCCTTCCTCAAAGACCGTCTCTAATTACAGGGAGGGCTTTAATTGAATGTTATTGAAACAGGATCACGCCCCACACGACTGCAGAAGTATCACCTGATGTGTATCTCAAAATATGTAGAACATTCAAAAGAGTTATGCGTGTTATTTTGTAACTAGCTTCTGCCTACGGCTTTGCCCGCGTGGTACCATGAAAAACAAAAATAAATCTATACGGGAACCTTACATTTTTCCGGGGTAAAAAGTAGCCTATGTGCTATTAAAAACTATTATCTCTGTCTATACATCCTCACAAACTTTCACGTCTATAACATTAGTAAGATTATAAGTGTTATTATCTACTTTATTGGCTGTGCTTGTGCACTTTAATCATTTCACCACACTAGTTCGTAATAGCTAGTGATACGAAAAGACGATGGGCTTGCATCTGTCATTAAACGAATTAATATTGTGCAAAATGAGAATCAAAATACAAAGTTTCATAATGACGAGACTCTGAATGCTTCCCTTTTGATATCCTCAAAGACTCTAGAGTTCTAAGTAACTAGAAATCTAAAGAGATGTCTAAGCCTAAGGATTTTTCTTCTGTATAAACAGTTTTTTAAGCAGAAAGATGAAAAAATCTTGTGTCGTGACTAACCCAAAAGGATGACTAACACCCGTTAGATAAATAAGAGCTACTGCATATTGCAAGAGATTGATTGGTGGATGGGAAATGGATGAAATGAGAACAATTTTAACTAATTTTTACTATTTCCACGAACGGCATAATTTTTTTAAATTGTGCAGTAATGAGAATAAAAAGTGTGCAGAAGAAATTTGTGCCCTTTGTGATACCATATAAATTGTCGGTCGACCAAAGGTTTGTTTGATACAACAATTTTTTTTAACATTCACAATTAACGAAAAATTTGTATTAATATAACTTTGTCTTCGCAATATCCTCACAGTTGTATAATTGTTACAAATACAGTCTTACCGCTGAAGAGTGTAGCCTGGAAAGTAAATATGTAGGTACCTGTAACAAGATAATTATAAATTAGGAAGATTTTTAAGAACACGTTAAACAAAAATTTGTTGAAGGCGGTTGTAGAATTCACTATTCTACTATTTAATTATTAGTAAATCCGGCTCACACATACACCAAGTACCTTCTCGTCCTCTCCGTCGTCACCGTGTTTCCGCCACCCGTTACCGGGCTCTTTCCCGCGTACCTCCGTTGACGTTGACAGGTGCATGACGTTGGCAGACTACTAGTCACTTGTGTACGTGAGACAGATAATTATATCTACTAAATAGATACAAACACTACAACCCCTTTCTTATTATTAAATGAGATATATAAAGTTATATAAAATATACATCAGTTATTATTATAATAATAGTTTATTTCTATAACACCAGTTCAAGAAAGCATCAATCCGCCTTGGTTTCTTCAGTCTCTTCAGAAGCAACTGGCGTCCATTGACCTTCTACTTTCTTGAGGTGGATGATGTTTCTCCTTAGCACCTGGCCGGTCTCCTCATTTCTCACTGTTATATCTCCGCCAACAGCTTTTTCAACTATGTGTGGCGTAGGGTTGAAATTTGGTGTAAGCTTATTTATCTTTTCCATCTCTTTCACATATACTTTATCTCCTTCTATAATTTGAGGGTCTTCTGCTCTTCTCTTCCGGTCTCCATACTCTTTCCCCTTTTCTTTCTGCCATTTATCTCTGTCCCTTACCTCAGAATCATCTTCTTGGTTATTCAAATCTTTCAGCATGGGAATTTTATCACGGTTCTGCCTTTTGAAAAATAGTTCCATTGGTGTTTTTCCAGTGACAGAGTGGGGTGTTGAATTGTACATCATGAGGTATTCATAGAGAGCTTCCCTCATTTCTTTTTTTTCGGTTTGACTTATTTTCAGACGTTTCACGATGTCTCTATTCTGGCGCTCGACTTCTCCATTCATCTGTGGCCAATATGGAACTGTGTTATGGAGTATAATGTTGCACTCTCGGCAATACGCTTTGAACTCTTCACTTACAAATTGACGTCCATTATCTGCAGTCATGGACACAGGATACCCCAACCGACTGAACATTTCTTTCATAATTTTTATGATCTGTGCACTTGTAATAGCTCTTGTGACTTTTACCTCTTTGTAACGACTGTAGTAGTCAATGATGACTAACAGGTAGTCGCCGTTCGGTAATGGCCCTAGCAAATCTATAGCGAGATCTATCCAAGGTTCTGTGGGAAGCTCACGGCGTTTCATTGGTGTAGGAGGGTTGGGTAGTCCCACTAGTGTACATCCTTTACAACATTTTACCAACTTTTCTGCATCCTTGTCAATACCTGGCCACCAAACTTTACAGCGTAACCGGCCCTTCATGGCCACAATGCCTGGATGACCTTCGTGAGCAGCATCTAGCACATCTTTCCTGAGTTTTTTTGGAACTACAATTCTATTCCCTCTTAAAAGGATATTTTCATAAAAACATAGTTCATCTTCAAACACTTTATAGTTTTTTATTGTTGCATCCCACTCATTGGTATACATGCCTTTTTTCACACTCACAATTTCAGGATCATGTTCCGACTCTTTTATTAAGTCTCGCAATGGAATACCATGGGGTTTTGCCAATTGTACTATGTGATGTACATAGTCTAAGCTTAATAATTGCTGTTTGTCGGTACTCTTGCATAACCGCGATAATGGGTCTGCAATATTGTTTTTTCCAGGCTTGTATTTGATGTTATAACGATATGCTTGCAGTCTTAAGACCCATCGTTCCACACGTGCGCAAGGTTTAGATTTTGGACTGAATAAGAACTCCAGGGGCTTATGATCAGTTATTAAATCAAATTCTTTTCCGAAAAGGAATGTGTTGAAATGCTCAATTGCCCATACTAAGGCAAGAGCTTCCTTTTCTGTTTGACTGTATCTTCTTTCACAGTCTGTGAGTGTTCGGTTCCCAAATGCAATTATTCTTGGTCCATTTCTATCAACTTGCACCAAAACAGCACCTAATCCGACAGGGCTTGCATCTGCTATGACCTGTGTTTTGTCTCTAACATCATAATAACCCAGTGTTTCTATCTTTAGGAGTATACCTTTTAATTTTTCAAATGCTTCACTTTGTTTCCTTGTCCAATAGCCTTCCAGACTAGTTTTCTTTCCTAACTTCTTTCGCAATAGTTCTTTTAATGGTTCTGTAAGGGTGGCTAAATTAGGGATCCATTTGTTGATATAGTTGACAAGCCCAAGGAAGCTTTGCAATTCTTCTATTGTTGTGGGCATTCTAAATTTTGAGATACTCTCAATATATTTTGGCAATGGTTTTACCCCCTCTGGTGTTAGCTCGTGTCCCAAGAAATTAACTTTCTTTACCTTGTAAATGCATTTATCATTGTTCAACAATACATTGTTTTCTTTCAGCACTTCTAGTACTTTTGACAGTCTAGAATCATGTTCCTCTTCACAGCTACCACAAATCAAGATGTCATCTATAAAGTTGATTACCCCTTCACATCGGATCAACATTTTTTCCAATATTTTCTGAAATAGTTCAGGTGCGCATGTGACGCCAAACATTAGCCTTTTATATCTATAGAGACCTTTAGATGTTATAAAAGTTGTCAGGTGTCTCGAATCTGGGTGAAGCTCTATTTGGTGAAAAGCATTCTTTATGTCAAGCTTTGAGAAATACTCAGCCTTTCTTATTTTAGGAAGTAAATGTTCCATGCATGGCAAGGGGTGATTCTCTTTTAGTATTGCCGCATTAGCGCGTCTCATATCCACACATAGGCGTACTTCACCATTGTCTTTAAGTATTGGCACAATGGGTGAAACCCATGCAGACGGTTCATGTACCTCTTCAATGATGTCAGAATCTAAAAGTTCTTTTATTTTTCTGTTGATCTTGTCTTCTATTGGTATTGGTATTCTTCTGTGTGGTTGCATGACTGGTTTGATGGTATCGTTGATGGGAATTTCCACTAGGACACCCTTGAACTTAGGAAAAGGTTCTATTTCTTTTTGTTTAATTTGATTTACATCAACTCCTAATTTTAATACCCCTAAGCTCATTGCCGTATCCTTGCCCAGCAGACTTCTTGATCCATTTTTTATGACATATATAGTACTGCGATTTGTCCTTCCGTTTACTTGAATATTCGTTTCAAATGAGCCTTTTATGTCTAAAGGAGTTTGGCTACCATATGCCACCAAGGTTTTCTTTGGTTCCTTAACTTGCTTGTCGCATATCACTTTGTTGTTTTTCAAATAATCCCAAGCCTGATCAGAAATTAAGTTCAACTTACAGCCAGAATCAATTAACATTTCTAAATTGACACCTCCTATGTTACATTCTATTGTTGCATCACCAGTCACATTAAAGACATACTGAACTTCATTTTCCTCCAGAGAATTCACTGTAGAGTCATTTCGTGATCTTTTATTGTTTGAATTTCCGTTTTTCCATTGGTTTCCTTCCATTTTCCGTTTATACTGTTGCTTCGGTGTTCTACAGCGCCTCTGAAAGTGGCCAAGTTTACCACAACCTCTACATTTTTTGTCTTTTGCAGGGCAGCTTGTATCTGTGTTGTTGTGTCTAAAACTGCCGCACCTACTACAGCGTTTCTCATCATCAGTTCTCTTACCAGTTTTATCAAATTTTGAGGTTACATTATCATTTTTGGTGATTGCATTAACTTCACTTGTTTTGTTTTTTTCATAGCTTCCTATCTGACGGTTCACGATTTGCAGGGTGTTTGCTAGAGTCACAACTTTGCCTAGTGTAGCTTCATTTCCCATAGTCAAAATCTTTTTACGCAACTCAGATGAGGTGCATGTTTCTATTATTTGATCCATTATATGTTCATCTGGTTTATCAAACACACATTTTGCTGCTTGGTCTCTTAATTTTATCAAAAACTTTTCGAAACTTTCAGATTCCTCTTGTCTGATAAGACGGAAAATATGTCTTTCATATGTCTTATTTTGCTGGGGAAGAAAATGCTCATCCAACTTTCTTATAGCTGTTTTATATAGATCGGTACCAGCTGCAGCATCATCATCAAGTTCGGGCAAATTGTAAAATATTTCTTGGAGTCCACTTCCGCCCAAAAGTAATAGTATAGCTTTCTTCTTCGTTGGACATTCTATAGTAGCGGCCTCGAAGTAGATTTCCAAAGATCTTTTCCACTTTTCCCATCTTAGTCCAACGGAAGCACTGTCTCCATCCAAATCAAATTTATCTGGTGCTGGTAGTTGATTCATCATCATATTAGCTTGAAGCCACCTGAAAGAGTAAACATTTAGTCTAATGGCACTCATTTTATCCATGCAATGGAAGATTATACTAATTTCTTATTTTTCTATTATTAATAGTAAGTTCGGTGTGCAACCAATTAAATGGTAAGCCTATGGTCAATGTGCAACCAATTAAATGGTAAGCCTATGGTCAATGTGCAACCAATTTAATGGTAAGCCTTTGGTCAATGTGCAACCAATTTAATGGTCAGCCTTTAGTCAATATGCAACCAATTTAATGGTCAGCCTGTAGTCAATGTGCAACCAATTTAATGGTCAGCCTTTGGTCAATGTGCAACCAATTTAATGGTAAGCCTATAGTCACGTGCAACCAATTTAATGGTCAGCCTTTATTCATGTGCAACCAATTTAATGGTAAGCCAGTGACCCACAATCATGCAACCAATTTAATGGTAAGCCCTTGACCCACAACCATGCAACCTTTTCAAGAGTAACCCTTAGTAATTGCCATAAGATTATAAAAAAAAAACAGGTTTATTTATTAAATTTACTGCATCTGTACAAGATCACCCAGTTATATATTTATTTTAGTTATTATAGTTTGCTATATCTAAGATCAGGGGTCATAGCTAATAACCTAGGTAAGTATCTGTTTGGTTCTAAATAATATTATACATATTTTTCTTTTTTTTTATAAGCAATGAGTTCTTCTATAATAATAATAATAATAATAATAATAATTTATAATATTAGAGAATTAATTACAGAATCATTATTTAGGGTCAGCTGATTCATAGCGGACCCACCTGTACATTCAGACTGAGCCACCCATTACAACTCATAGTGATATAGTAACTTATTAACACTATTGGCTTAAATAAAAATCTAGGTCTATGAAATGATAGCTAACATGAATAGTATCATTTTAAAACACTGATAATATTATAAACAAGTACTTAGATACTTACTACTACAAGTACTTACATAAGTTCATAAATCGCTATACAAAACCATACTTGGCCATAACATTATTCTTAGTATTTTTTTTTTTTGGTATGTAGAGGTATTAGGTAGATTTAAAACAGACACTGCATTCCTAGCCCTTCCTTCCTACCACAAGATTAGTGTCATGCAAAACCGATGCAGATAATAACCTCGCATATTAAAGAGAAGACGAAACCGAATTTAGGTACTTACCTAAGCCCAAGCAATCACTACAGAGCAAAATCAAATGATCTTTTGTTACGATGGAATTCGCATAGCATCTTTTCTTTCTTATTTTTAACGCCGGCCGAGTCTAGCCATCTTGCATGACAACCGACCACACAGTCGAGTTTGTAAAGGCTGGTAAATAGCCTTTCCCTTTCCCATTTTTTTTAAATAATATAGATCTTACTGACCTGTATCCTCGTCGCCACTTGTAGAATTCACTATTCTACTATTTAATTATTAGTAAATCCGGCTCACACATACACCAAGTACCTTCTCGTCCTCTCCGTCGTCACCGTGTTTCCGCCACCCGTTACCGGGCTCTTTCCCGCGTACCTCCGTTGACGTTGACAGGTGCATGACGTTGGCAGACTACTAGTCACTTGTGTACGTGAGACAGATAATTATATCTACTAAATAGATACAAACACTACAGCGGTGGACATCAGGATTTAATGTATTCGTAATGTATAAATTGCGGAAGTCTTGTATTTGTAGGTCTATCTTGAATAGACTTTGCTAGTCACGACGTGGTAGGAATAATTGGCATCAACATAAAACTCCATTCGCAACGCAGTGTTACATGACGACACGGGAGCCATCCTTCAAATATAAAAAAAAACAATACGACTGTAATCCCCAGGCTCGGTAGACATCTCCTCAGATCTCTAGCTACTTAGATCTTTTGAGTATATCTAAAGAGGGTAGTTAGAGGCACGTCCGAACATAACATTTGGCACAATACATCTTGCAGAGTGGTTAATTCAAATCTACCATCCAATTACGTATACGTACGAGTAGATGCTAATAAAAAACCAACAATCACATTTCACAAATATATAGTGAGATCTCACTGTTGTTGTTCCCAATATTAATTGCAAGAACGGACAGACCAATATTATTGTTTGTGGTACGCGGCTACGAGAGTTAGGTTAGGTTTTTTTTTTATATTGGCTATGGTTGATTGCAATGCAATGGAACCTTTGGAACGCGTTTGTTTTCAGAGGTTAGCTACTGTTTTTGCTGTCTATGCTTTTTATTTCTTTATACCATCGCATATTCATGTGTTTTTCAGTTCATTCGTCAGTCTGATGGATGGATATCCTTTTGAAAACATGAGTTTTTGGCGCACTGCACACGAAATGCAAATATGACGCAAAAATACTATTTCACTCATTGTTATTGTAAATCCGAATCCATAATTATGTGTCTTAAAGTATATTATCTTCAGCTCTCGCAAATATCTCTTCAGATAAAAGAACTAACGAGAAAAGCGTGCATTCGGTGGAGATGCGAAAGTTGAGATGGATGTGTTGAGTAACGAGGATGGATAAATAGGAATAAGTAAATTAGAGGAAGTTTCAAAGTGACGCGGATTACGGAAAAGATGAGGAGTGATAGGTTAGCGTGGTATGGGCATGTTATGAAGAGGGATGAATGTCATGTGACGAGGAGAGTGTTAGGTAATAATGTGGATGGATACAGTGGTAGAGATAGGCCAAAGAAAAGATGAATGGATTGTGTGAAAGATGACATTAGTAAGAAAGGAGTGAGTACTGCTGACAAATAACAGAGGAAAATGGAAGATGACATATTGTGGCGACCCCACATACGTGGAAAAGGGCACTAAGATGATGATCTCTAGTTACTTTTAACTTTGAGAATATCTAAAGGACGAGACAAATCAAAACATACACATGTCCACATTTTGCATAGTAGTTAGTATTCCGTTGTATTTCGTCTTTAAATCAGTTTGTAAAATCATGCAAGTCAACACCGTAATGCAATTAGTCTGAAAACGCGGCTGTAGCCAACATGCGATTAAAATCACAGCGACCGCTCAGTAATAGTAACACCACAACATCAATATTCCGGGCAAATGACGTATTGTCTACTGTCCATGCGTTCGGTTATTAATTCGGCCAACCATACTTAATTATATGCATTTATGCGTTGTACCTAGGTGTTGGCAACTCGTTTACTAGAGCCTCTTTTTCATACATACATACATAAAATCACGCCTGTTTCCTGACGGGGAAGGCAGAGACCACGGATCTCCACTTGCTAAGATTCTGACATACAATCTTTGTTTCATTCACTCTCATTACATTCTTTATACATGCACGTCGGTTTAGGGTACTAGTGACTTCGCCTTTCTCTAAAACGTCTCCAATTTGATCGAGGAACGTACGCCGAAGTCTTCCTTTTCCAATTGTCCCATTCACACTCGTCTTAAGCACCTGTTTCGTCAGCCTCCTTTCATCCATCCTTCCTACAGTTTCATAAACTCTTTTTTTAGTTTGGAGCAATGTAAAGACAGAGATCATCAATGGTCTGAAAAGAAAATTAGTTTATATTGTATTTTATTTAAAAACCCACCATCTGATATTATATTTGTCGTCACCATGATCATAATAACATTCAATTTTCAGCCTTAGACATACGCATCATTTTAATTTGTAACGCTTTGATGGCATAGCTTGCTTAATCCTTCTTTTCAGGTCAACTAGTAAATCAATAATCAGCGCGGTCATCATTTTCCAAGAGATTGTTTATGGCGTTTACATTTCAGTAAGTGCTTTAAAGACAAAGGCCTAGCTGCAGCCTATACAGGGTGTCCCAAAAAGTAGTGTCAAGCGAAAGTCCAGAGATAGAACACTCTTTGGGGTACCCGAATCACCCCCATGTATGTTCCGCGATTTTCTATAGTTTTCGAGTTATTAATTTTTTTCCGAATTTTTGAAAATTTACGACTTGAACAACTAACAACATTCTTACAAAAAAAGTAGAAAACTTTCTTGAGATTTTTTTTTGCTACTGAATTGTTATGAGTTGTTCTTTTATGCATAAAATGATTAGCTACGTGACTTTGATGAAAACTATGAAAATGTTGGTGTAAAGTCAAATAATTACATTCGGTGAACTATGACTAAAATTTTCAACTTCAAATTAAAAATCTTAAAAAGTGATTTCATGGTTCCTAAATAAGTCTAAAGAATTCTCCAGACTCTCAGCTTTCATAATCATTAAAAAAAGTAGTACTTAATAGGCTACTTTTGCTAAAATCGACCTTCAAAGACGGTGAGGAGGAAAATTCTTAAAATTAGCAAACTGATAAAAAAATTGATTTTGGCCATTTTATCATTCCTAAGCTTAATAAGTTTGTGAACTAACCAAAAATGACTGCAGGAAAGTAAGATTTCATTAATATTTGAAGGTTTTATTTATTTAGTTTAGCTTAATTTATGAAATAAAACAACAAGTAAAATTATTAATTTTTTACAAAAAGTTTTCAAAATGTCAACCTTCTAGGTCGATACAAATCCTACATCGTCTTAAAAAGGTTTCCTTAAATCGTATGAAAGCTATTTTAAGTTCCTTAATTTTTTCTTCGGCCTGTCTCAATTTTGTTCTTAATTCGGCCATATTGCTGATTTCTTTAGCATAAACTAATTCTTTGTAGTCGTTTTTGGTTAGTTAACAAACAAATTAAGCTTAGGAATGATAAAATGGCCAAAATCTATTTTTTAATCAGGTTGCTAATTTTAAGAATTTTCCACCTCACCGTCTTTGAAGGTCGATTTTAGCAAAAGTAGCCTATTAAGTACTACTTTTTTTAATGATTATGAAAGCTGAGAGTCTGGAGAATTTTTTAGACTTATTTAGGAACCATGAAATCACTTTTTAAGATTTTTAATTTGAAGTTGAAAATTTTAGTCATAATTCACCGAATGTAATTATTTGACTTTACACCAACATTTTCATAGTTTTCATCAAAGTCACGTAGCTGATTATTTTATGCATAAAAGAACAACTCATAACAATTCAGTAGCAAAAAAAAAATCTCAAGAAAGTTTTCTACTTTTTTTGTAAGAATGTTTTAAGTTGTTCAAGTCGTAAATTTTCAAAAATTCGGAAAAAAATTAATAACTCGAAAACTATAGAAAATCGCGGAACATACATGGGGGTGATTCGGGTACCCCAAAGAGTGTTCTATCTCTGGACTTTCGCTTGACACTACTTTTTGGGACACCCTGTATAACTATGAATGGGGCTATAATGTTGTTAAAATAATTATACTTGTAGAATTTCGTCATTGGATTTACATCGTGTCCAATAAGAGGGCGCTGAGATCGAGCTGTCATTGAGTGGGCATTTCTACCTGTCATTATCATTACCGGAGCACATGACATGACGGAAGGGATCACTAGAATGTGTGGTACAAGCTACAGTTTTTCTGCACTTATAAAGTTCTTCAGAAAGTTTCTGGTAGAGGTCACAGTTTGCGATAAGACCACCCATTTTAATGGCTACAAGATTTTTTAGGTCTTGCAGGTATTCCTCTACTCAGATTATCCTGATTCTTATATTTCTTTAGGTTCTTATATTATTTTTAGAAAGAAGATACGTAAGACTAGGACGCGTCTTCACCTTGAAGTATATTAAAAAAATATTATTGAAGCGTCGCGAGGCAAAACATACAAGGAAGCCGGGGGGCGGACGCAATGCTATTTTGCTGCCTATGGCAAAACATGACAAGAACAGAAGAGACAGAACAAGGACGCAACAAGGGTGTGAGACAGAAGACGGAATACAGACGCAATAAATAAGAGACAAGTGGGCCGCGGGTTGCGAAATATAGAATCTCCAGTTACAAAATATTTAGGTACTCCTGTATATCGCACCACCATTTTCATAGCGATGACAGTTTGACAAATTAATACGGTGACGCGACAGCTGGGCTTACCTACGCCTCGAACGAGTATCGAGAGACGCGGCCATCAGTCCATTATGTCCCTTGTAGGTAAGCTTAATAAGGAAATTATTAGCGGTATTATGTACCTATCTAAAGCTCTTGTAACGACACAAATAGGTATCTAGATTAAACTAAAAGGTATTAATGATTTTAAAAAAAAGCCAGTTATATTTTATGTTAAATATTTTTTTGGATATAGAGGTAGAGGTAGACCAAAGAAAAGATGTATGGACTGTGTGAAAGATGATTGGGTAAAGGGTGTGAGTGCAAAGATGACGGATGATAGATGGAAATGGAAGAAAAAAACGTGTTGTGCCGACCCCACAGTCATAGCGTGGGTAGGAAGAAGTGAAATATTTTTTTGTAAGTACATAGTATACGCGTATAATAAGACTATTCTATACATTGAAAGGGATATTGCCGGTAGAGAGAATTTACTTACACAATTCTGATACCGACTGCGCAATGTAGGTATTAAGATTTAAGAGCGTAATAAAATCTTAAATAACGAGGTTCGCAAGCATAAAATGCTAAATGTAGATTATGTAGATTTCGTCTAATACTTCCTAGACTTATACCAGCTAATACTGCTTAGTTCAGGAAATATTGGAACTATAAAATTATGCTTTCTATCCAAGTAGCTGTGACAATACGCGCAAAGCGGATACAACATTTTCTATACTATTTGGACGAATAATTGGATGGTTCCTGTACCGTCGTGTAAAGGTTTGACCACACTCATGACATTACGCCGTGACCGTGGCTCCGTATCGTAAAAATCACGCGTGACAATCAGGCTGAGTGTCAACGGACCTCGTGTAAAAGCAGTCATTTTGCCGTTACACGCCGTGTGACATTGGTAGCGGTCGTGTTTTAAGGCCCAGCATTTTGAAAATTGCATGTATTGCAACCCTAATCATTCCATTACCGCTTAATAGATTATATTGAAATTGAACTACACGATACTCAAGGATATAAGTGATAAATCAACCGGAGCTAAAACACGAATTAGTTAGAAAACCTTGGTTAAAAATCATGTCAAATACACCTCTGAAAATTCAGGAATTCCCTAATTTATCCAGAACAGTAAGGTATTTTGAATTTCTATTTCACATAAATGTAAATCAGTTAATTTGAAACAAATCAACCCAGCCCTTTTTTTAAAATAAGCTATTTACTTGAACATATTTATGTTTTTTAGAAATTGTCGCTTTCGTTATGTAGTCAATAGTCAATAGTCAATAGTCAATAATCTTTATTCAGTAATATCACAAGGATCATTTTGAATCGTCTTACATACTAGGTGAGTCTAGGTGCCAATTCCAGTCCTATCCCCAGTACGAGAAGAACTGGCAAGAAACTCGCTGGGCCCTAGCGCTTTTTTTGTATTATGAACCTTGTTAACATTGTTAGGGACACCTAGCAGAGTTGGAGCTGATTCGTCCCAAGCTTTTTTGTCATCTAAGTACTCTGATATTCTATAATAAGCTTTACGAGACAGGTTTTGTTTAATTACATTTTTGAATTTCGCAATCGATAGATCAAGCATGTCGCTTGGGATCTTGTTATAGAAGCGTACACATTGCCCTATAAAGGATTTGCTTAGTTTAGTGAGCCTAACCGTGGGAACAGCTAGTTTATTTTTATGTCTGGTATTAACATTATGAAAATCACTATTTTTTTTAAATAAATTAATGTTTTTATGAACATACATCAAGTTTTCATATATATACTGACATGGCATTGTCATAATGTTAATTTCCTTAAACTTATCTCTAAGAGATTCTCTGGGACCCATGTTATAAATTGCACGAACAGCCCTCTTCTGCAACACAAATATGGTGTTAATATCTGCAGCACTCCCCCACAACAAAATACCGTAAGACATAATGCTATGAAAGTAGCTGAAATATACAAGTCTAGCAGTTTCTACGTCGGTGAAATGACGGATCTTTTTAACTGCATATGCTGCAGAGCTAAGTCTCTTCGACAATTTATCTATGTGCGGGCCCCATTGAAGCTTATTATCTAGAGTTATGCCCAAGAACACTGTGGTGTCCACAAGATCTATATTTTCGTTGTTTATTTTTATATTGGTGTTTATCTGCTTAACATTTGGTAGTACAAAACGAACGCATTTCGTTTTCTTTTCATTTAGTAATAAGTTGTTTACATTAAACCATTTTACAATTTTAGAGATTGCATTATTCACATCGTCAAAATTAGTCGTACGCCGCTTTTGTTTAAATAAAAGTGACGTGTCATCAGCAAACAGTACAATCTCCTGATCATCCCTAACAAGTTTTGGTAGATCGTTTATATATATTAAAAACAAAAATGGCCCTAATATTGATCCTTGTGGTACACCCATTGTTACCACTGACCCCGGAGAACGTTTCCCATTTACTTCAACTCGCTGTAGTCTGTCAGTGAGGTAAGATGTTAAAAGATTAAGTGCAACCCCCCTAACACCATAGTGCTGGAGTTTCATGATTAATGTTTCATGGTGCACACAATCAAATGCTTTAGATAGATCACAAAAAATACCTAAGGCATCGTGAGATTCCTCCCAGGTATCGAAAATATGTGATACCAACTCAACACCGGCATCAGTGGTTGAGCGGCCCTTTGTAAATCCGAATTGTTTTTTATCAAGTAAATTATTAATGTTAAAATGTCTTTGTAATTGATTAAGAATAAGTTTTTCAAATATTTTACTAAATGTAGGTAACACTGATATTGGTCGAAAATTACAAGGATCTGAATGACTACCAGATTTGAACAAAGGTGTAATCTTGCTATGTTTCATTAAATTAGGAAAGACACCACTGTCAATACATTTGTTAAATATAAAAGCTAGGTCAGGTGCAATAATTTCAATCAATGGTTTTACAACGCTAACAGAAACGCCCCAGAGGTCAGTGGTCTTTTTAACATTAATCAGTTTAAATGCCTTAATGATGTCGTTATTGTTCACATAATCAAAATGGAATGTTACATCACATTCCGCTAAACTATCTTTTAATATAGATTGCGCGATTACAGGTGAAGAGTTTAAAGATTTTGTAGTAGAGACTGGAATGTCAGTAAAGAATGTTTCAAATGCCTTTGCTACATCATTATCTTGGTTGATTGTTGTATTGTTAATGTTTAAATTGAATACAGTACTATGAGTTTTGACTTTTCCAGTCTCACTATTAATAATTTTCCAAGTAGTTTTGATTTTATCCTGACTGGTTTTAATTTTAGAACTTATATGCTGAGACTTTGCAATTCGACAAACATTCTTAAAAATTTTTGAGTAATTTTTAACTTTAGTTTTAAACTCTTCACTAAAATTATACTGTTTTTCACTGTATAGTTCATACAAAGTGCGCCTGCTTTTATGAATACCTGCTGTTGCCCACTCACAAAATTTAGAACTGCTAGAGACCACAACCGTTTTGGATTTAAAAATTGCATTGAACTTTTGATTAAACTCATTGAAAAAAGTATTATATAAATCATTTGGATTGTCATCATTATAATATAATAAGCGAGGTAAAGTGGTAGCTAGGTTCAATTTCATTTTTTCCAAACGATTAGTGGTTACAGGTGTATAAGTTATTTTTTTTTTGAGTATTTATTTTTACTATTGTTTCTATTGTCACTAGTTGACCAAGATGATCTGATTGAATATTGCTAATTAATTTTTTCATTATTTCTTTTATATTAGTAAAAATATTATCTATGCAATTGGCTGAAGTAGCCGTTATTCTAGTTGGCTCCATAAATAATGGTTCAAGATTAAATGATTTGAACAAACTAATTATTCTGGTACTTAAAGAGTTTTTCTCTAGTAAGTTTACATTGAAGTCACCGCATACTATGATTTGTTTATTTGATTTTGATATAATATTGTTCAAAATTTCCTCCATATTTCTTTCAAAAATATCAAATGAAGCGGTTGGTGGGCTATAAGTGCTTATAACAATGAACTGCTCCAACTCCACACAGGCTATCTCAATGTGTCTTTCTACAGAGTGGGCTACAATGTCTTTGCGTTCTTTGAACTTAATTTGTCTATTTATTAGAATTAATGATCCGCCTCTTATAGAATTTACTCTGCAGAAAGAACTACCAACTTGGTGATTCTGGAAATTAAACATGAGCTCATGGCTTTTTAGCCAATGTTCTGTTAGGCAGACTATGTCAATGTTGTTTGAGTTCATGTATAAGTCTAACTCTAATTCTTTTTTGCTAAGTCCTTGAATATTTTGATGCACCAAGTTAGTAAACTTAAACTTATTTTTACATGACATATTGTTGAATTGACTTTTTTTTGAATATTTGGTGCTAGAGATTTCCTCTATTGTCTCTGCATTTAATTTAAATGACTTGGAGTAATGTCCAGAGTCATGTCAATAATATGCTCAATAGAAGCATTATTAGTAGCCAAATTTTTGGCTGTTATACTAAAATAGTAAGATAGCGACACAGCTACCTGTCGTTTGTAATAATTGGGAAGGTAGTATTTACCTTTTGTCTGATAATAATTTTTATCAATAATACTATTGATGTCTATTAAATGGAAATTATTATTGCATGACATTGTATGCAAAGTCTGATTTAACTTATATCTAAGATCATTTTCTGCTGTAATTCAGAGCAGCCATATTATCATGTCGCATTCTATGTACTTGTCATTTGGGTATTTCGCTTCGTGCTATGTCTGATTCCGCGGAGATCCGCGTTGCTATACGGACCTATGTCACTTTTTTTGTAACTTTTACGTATGGTATAGAGTGACGAGTATTCTGGGCCTTAACATGGCGTCGCGAATTATTCCTACCACGTCGTGACTAGCAAAGGTACAGTCAAACTTTTCATTATTATGTAGTCATTTGATAAAGAAATAAGTAATATTTCACACGACGCTATCTAGGCCCAAACTAAACAAAACTTGTATTATGGGAACCAGATAGCTGATAGATTAATTATATACTTTTTTTTGTAAAAACTTAAATAAAATATAAATAATATTAAAATCCAGATACAGAACAAACATCTGCACTCATCACACAAATGTTTATCATGTGAGGATCGAACCCACAACCTGCAGCGCAGAAGGCAGAGCAACTACCAACTGAGCTGTGAGGCCGGTCAAATTAAGTATTCTATTTCGGTAGAATGTCAGACCAATTACCCAAATACTTCCGCCATCATATCAACTTAGCAGAACAAACAATTCATAACAATAGTTCAGAAGAACATGGAACAATATTACGTATACAACTTGCGCTTGTTGGTGTAGCACATCAATGAAATATTCTTACCCAAACAAATGATAAACATAAATAATTTACTAACTACGCGCTGTTGCCCGTGACTTCGTCATAATTAAATGTTTTTTTAGACGAAAATCTAAAATTTTGGGTCGAAAGTAGAAAAATACCTACTGGGTAGAAAAATCTTGGATCGAATGGAAAAGCACTCAAAATGTAGCATATTATGTCCTGTCCTTCCCCAGTTTATAATCTCTGTCCTTGCCGAATTTCATTACGATCCGTTCAGACGTTTAGTCGTGAAAAGATAACATACAGACAGAGTTACTTTCGCATATATATAACAGATTAAGCATGGATTATAAAAAATATTTGTTTCCATTAATAATTCTTAATAGAAATAGCAATAACAATGGGAACTTCTTACAAGTCATAGATACTTACTACATAAATGCGAAGGTAAGCAACTAAATTTGAAAATTGTTTTTGTTATATTATGACAGATGTTAATAATCCTTAATGCTATCCAAGACTTCTAGAGTGAACTAAATGATGCATGAATGAGTTATAAATTACACTCAATCAGAACCTACGATGCGCAGTTTAACATTGTAGTCTATACTCTGTGGTAGTTTAAATTACAGCTAGTTATAGAGGCCTTATTAGCCCGAATGTGCCATGCAACAGCCGGGAATTGTACCAAACAGTTTGTAAGAACGTGTCCACTAAAGGCCGGACAACTCTGGTTTAATGGCCCAGAACTGACAAATGAGAATGTAATTGTTTGTAGGAACTTTTGTTTTTGTTATTATTTGATATGGTGGATCGTAGCCCTAAGTAAAGCAAGTTCGTTTTTAAAACAATTATTGTTTTGTTTGAATCTATCTTATATTTATATTATTACTGGCTTCCGCCGGCGCCGGCTAAATTTATCCAACGGGAACCATAGATTTTTCCGGGATATCTAAAGAGAGCAGTCAGAGGCATGTCCAAACATGATATTTGGCACATGACCATATTTTGCACAGTGATACGTATTCCGTACATGACAATGGTTGCAAGCCCATCGCCGCTTATAAATTGAAGGCGCCCTTAGAATACTAACCTATTCGATTTTTTACGAAATACGATGTTTTCTTTTACCGTTTATGAGCCACTACCATTGAGCGCCGGTGGTGTAGTGGTAGCACCCCTGCCTCACGATCCGAAGGTCGTGGGTTCAAACCTGGTCGTGCACCAATGAGTTTTTCCATTCGAAAAATTTATGTGCGCAATGCCAGTGCTCTTAAACGGTGAAGGAAAACATCGTGAGGAAACCGGCATACCCCAGAACCAAAAATTCGAAGGTATGTGTCATAGGTTAGTATTCTTATAAGCGGCGATGGGCTTGCAACCTGTCACGTACGGAATACTAACTACTGTGCAAAATGTGGGCATGTACCAAATGTCATGTTTGGACTTGCCTCTGACTACCCCCTTTAGATATTCTCAAAGATCTAAGTAACTAAAGATCTGAAGAGATATCAACCGAGCCTGGGGATTACAGTCGTGATCATATTTTTTTTTTTTTTTTATTTTATTTTACCATTGCGCGCATATTTTTTTCAAATAAAAAATCCAGGTTTGAACCCGCAACCTTCGGATCGTGACGCAGGGGTGCTACCACTACCACCAGTGCTATTATAGCTAAGATAATATTATAATTAACTGGTGTAAGAACATTTGAAAACAACAAACATACAAACTATTACATCTCTGGCTTTTACAACAGACATTAAACAGAACACCCAGGTTTAGCGCACACAAAATAGCGTTAGGAGCGATAATCGCTAACTCTAAAATAGCAAACGACTAAAGTTGCGAATAAACACTTGCATTACAAAACCTCTAATTACCAGACTCGTCAAAACAAGCCCTGTAAGGAAGGAATTATAACGGGAATATCTGGGATGTATTCAGAAGGGGTAAATATGGAAAAAGGGGCAGATAATAGGACCAATTTTTTTAAATATGGAAGCTCAGGAAAATAGGGAGGTAGAGACAAATTCAACTAGGTATGTACGATTTGCTAGTCAATGAAAAAAAATTTTGCATAAAATGTCTACCGACATAGATCCTTATTGTAAACAACATTAAGAGTGTTTACGTAGTTTTACTACTAGACTGTCATTTGACATTACTTTTGACAATAGATCTCGTAAAACTTATCACTGGAAGAGGTACACCTACTTTCTGTCTGAACTCAGGAAAAAAAATGGCGCTTAGGTTAGGTTAGATTATATAAAAGTTAGATTCTAAGAAAACGGAAGAAATTAATTTACGTAAGACTAGGCAATAAGGTAAAGACTATTAGCCTGCTCAAATGAGCGAATAATATAATAAATTATCACTGGAAGTCGATTTAGATAGTAGAGTTTGTTATTAGTATTACGTGGCTGAATGTACCATTTCTGTCAGACATTTCAGAACAAAGGCATTTCAAAAATCAGTCATTTTAGGAAAAGTACTTTTAGGGAATCGCATCAATCAAGATTAGTACCTACCTACTTTATGAATTTCAGTTCAAACAGACCGCAAACAACTATAGCACCACTTGCTTGAATTTGACAACAATATAACTGTTAATCTTATACCTATAAACGAGCAATTCTTGTGTATATATCGAGGGCATCATAACAGAGGAGCGTATGCGCCAAATTGATCAAAATTAGATTTTTAGTCCATCCATACCCACTTACCGTGTTCCATGTTGTGGCAAAAAATCGTAAAGCTCTTTTAAAAAACAAAAGCAGAAAAACAAAATAATAAATAGGCGTAATGTCAAATTTTCATCAAAAGTTATAACATAAAGGCGTAAACTAACATACGCCTTTATCAAAAATCGTTTTCATTTTAACAAATGGGCGTATGAGCATACGAGAAGATGAAAGGAATATTTTGAAAGCTTGTTTGAAAGAGAGGAGGCACAAGCACCTACCTCGGTTACGAATGAGAATGAAAACGAAGACGAAAATGATATTAGCATCAATGAAATTGTGATTGCATTGATAAGAATGAAGTCAGGGAAAGCTGCAGGGAATGATAGAGTTACTGTTGAAATGCTGAAGGCTAGACATGGTTTCATTGCAAGTTAGCTGTACCGCTTTTTCAATCTATGTCGGAGTACCGGCCGAGTACCAAGTGATTGGTGCAAGACTGTCATAGTACCACTGTACAAAGGAAAAGGGTCACAGCAAGACTGCAACTACAGAGACATTAGCCTACTCAGTACCGTCAGTAAGCTGTATGCGAAAGTGTTGATGGAAAGAGTTATGAAAGAAACTGATGAGAGGATAATAATTATTATGGGAGGCACAAGCAGGATTTCGAAAAGGTATGGGATGTAAGGATCCAGAGCCTCACAATAAATTACCGAATTAATATTAGGTACATAATTATTTCGTACCATGACCTGTGCAAATTGTATTGAAGTAGTGACGTTTCTATAATGGAATCGTTACGGAATTGTTTTGGAAGACTTTGTGGTAAGGTTTTTGTCTTTTCCTTGCGATGCATAGCCTAGAACGTTTTCTAGTTTATGAATATTTTTTACATTATTTTAAAACAAAAACCTCTTTATTTTTTTACTTTTACTCTATGTTTCGAAAGTAATCCTTATGGCAGAACAACTGTTCTGCCGCGGGAAAACAACCATTAAAATTTCACGGTGTATAACTAGCTGACCCGGCAGACTTCGTACTTATTTAGAACACGTTTGTATGGGAAATAGAAAAGGGCTATTTTTAGGGTTTTCCCGGCAGTTATTCGAATTTTTCTTACCTTTTAAACCTTCCCTAGACCTCCACGAACATTTCAAGACCAAGATAAGATAAATCCGTTTAACCGTTCTCGAGTTTTAGCGAGACTAACGAACAGCAATTCACTTTTAGATAGATAGATAATCTGAATCTCGGAAACGGCTTCAACGTTTCGGGGACGATATATCGATCTAGCTAGGTTTCATTTTCCAAAAAAGAAAATTTACCAAAAAAAAACGGGCAAAGCTCGGTCAACCAGGTACTTCGATTGAATTCTACTAACATTTCGTTCCGGTATCGTTGTCGTTTTGTGGAGTTGACGCCCTGGCTCGCCCAGCAGTGAAACCGTGAATATACTAGTTTACAAACTTTGAAATCGTGCGGAATCTACACTGATCAAACAATCCAGAACGTACTACGACTTAACATCTAGATTAGAGAATCTATTTCAAGATTGCTTTCAGTTGGGAGGGAGGAATGACTTTGGGAACTGTTGAAGTTTGTTAAGTTCTTGGTATATTTGCGTCTACCCCGTCTTCAGATCATAAGCGTATGTGTACATTAGAGACACTACACCGTGACCGTGACAAACACGCGTGACAATCAAACTGATTGTAAACGAACTTCGTGACAGACACTGCCGTACAAACTCGTGTGACATTTGTAGCAAATGTGGACGGGTTTTAAGGGATTTAATCTTGTCGAGTTTCAGTTGTTTTAGGAAGAAGTTAGTATTTTCAGAGTCTTAAAATATTATAAACAAGAATTATGCAAAGTACAGCTGCCATATTGGATTTTTTACATTTTATTTTACAAAACCTACACTTGTGATCGAGAAAAATCCGTTTATAATAAATAGCCCTAAAGCTACAGCGACAGCCAAGAACTAACCTACCTACTATACATACATACACCCCAAACACATCACTATACTTCTTCGCAGTCGGGAAATACAATTATTGCTGATGCCATCTAAACCTCATCTTGCAATTTTCTATTGCATAAAACAGCAGTAGTTTAAAAAAAATAGTTTTCATATAAATTGTCAAGCATGGCACGAAAAATAAATATAATCCCAAGCAAGGATCTAAAGGCAGGCGTCCACTGCTATCGCTGCAATTAATCGCGCGCGCGCTATCGCCGATCTGTTTGTGCTCGCCGCGACACGGATTTTAAGATTTAATTCCGTTCTTGTGTCATTTTACTCAAAAAAATGTCGTTTGAGGGAAAGTGTAGGTAATACTTAGACACTAATATTATAAACGCGAAAGTTTGTATGTATGGATGTTTGTTACTGAGAGATCTGGATGAAATTTGGCACAGAGGTAGATTTTGGTCTGGAATAGCACATATGTAAGCTACTTTTTATCCCGGAAAAATCTACGGTTCCCGTGGGATAGATTTGTATTTGTTCCTTAAAGTATTAAGTAGGTATTTACGCGCAAAATTACGATCAAAGCGTTCAAAAACGCGTAACGCCCAGCTTCACAAATAATACCAACTCTCCTAATATTATTTTACGAAATCCCCGAAGATCTCCAAGTATTATTTACAACATAAATAACCATGCTCAAGTAAGCCCAGGAACAAAGGGTTTGTAACGTGATTTCCCGCTAAAAGGAGACGGTTTAAAGCCGATCGTCTACCGCCAACTAAACTAAGTTTAGCTTAGCTCGCATGTTGAGCCAGTTTTTCCTTTATTTTTATTTATTCTTTGTACACAGATAATTATATTTTAAAGCTTAAAACTAATGGCATGTGTTTCGACCATAGCTATATCCCTAGAAATTTGTTCCCATTATATTTCAAGGTTTTTAATGTATCTAACCTAACTGTACATTTGTATTTTAATACATTATAAACTATTTGAAGACCAATCAAAAATTAATACCTAGAAAATAACTATATTAGAATTCCACATTCATTTACACGTCGATATAAAGACAGGAGCGTAGAACACTCCACACATGTACACAGGCGAGGCTATCATACATTTTTCTAGCACAAACTGACCAAAACTAACGTAGTTTTAGCTTATTTTTTCGTAGACACATTACTTGTTTCCCAGTTTAGCTTAGCTTAGTTCTTAATTAGTTTCGCTGGCGGTGGAAGATCGGCTTAAGAAGCGGTATTAAAACACGATCAGTGTCAACAGGTGTTCCTGAGTGAATCCTGATCTCACTCCGCAGAACACGTCAGCATGTAAACACGTCTAAATCATCTTTTAAGTCCGGGTTGTGATTACACTCTGATTTACCCTTCTAAATAAAAACCCTTTAAAGAGGGTTATGGAGGTTAGTCTTAAACATGATCACGACTGTAATCCTCAGCCTCGGTAGATATCTCCTCAGACCTATAGTGACTTAGATCTTTTAAGATATCTAAAGAGGGTAGTCAGAGGCACGTTCAAACATTATAAGCACATGCCCATATTTTGCAGTGGTTAGTATTCCTTACGTGAAAGGTTGCAATCCCATCGCCGCTTATAAAAATACTAACCTATGACACACACCTTCGAATTTTTGGTTCTAGGGTATGCCGGTTTCCTCACGATGTTTTCCTTCACCGTTTAAGAGAACTGGTGTTGCGCACATATTTTTTTCGAATAGAAAAACTCATTGTTACACGCTCAAGTTTCAACGCACGACCTTCGGATCGTGAGGGGTTCTACCACTACACCACAGTGCTCTTTGTAAAAGATGAAAATATATTTTTTTTTGATAACCTTTTCTTTAGTGTCGTAAAACACAAGTGAGAGTCAATAAAAGTGCGTATACGAGTGTGAATCGACATCACGTGTACCTATAGGTACCTACTGAAACTCATACTATCTTTGATCCTTTCACGCCCGTATCATCAAAGTGCTATTAATAAAGTGTTGATTGATGGAATCCAACGTTGTAGACTATTTTTTACTTCTATTTTGGAATCTGATTGGTAAAACAATCAAAATCATGAAGAAGCTTATAAAAGTTTCACTAGGAAATCCTTCTTTTGGTTTATGGCATCTGTTTCTTTTGAGATTTTGCCAGTGTCAAGTGTTTTAATTAGAAGTATTGTTAATGTTACAAATGTCAGTCAAATTGAAAAGTCAATTACAAACAAAAGATGGCTGTTTTGTTCAAAGTTCTCTATTTAGAACAGATTTAGAAAGGAACTAGTCACTTTTCCTACTTCACATATTTTACGCTCGCGTCGAGACCTCGGGCTTTATTGGAAAAATAACCACCAAAATTACACAAAAACCTTATAAGTATAACACGAAAATAAAATATAACGAAAAGAAACTATAACGACACAGCTGACAGTCAAATGCATCGCAGAAAATTCTCCACTAAGAAATTGACCAAAATTTTGTAAAATTAACGGTAGCCCCGTGAAAAAATAAAAATAAAACTATCACGCACAAGAGTTTCAATATTTATCAACATGAAAAATTGATATTTAATGTGCGCTCCGTTTTTTGCTTACACTCTTCCGTCGGCTGAATGCACCATCAATCAATGGCCGCGAAAACGATCCTTTCAAAAAACAAACAACGCGCGCAATTTCGAAATTCGAATCCTTTTTCCGTTGCGGTCGTAATGACTTTTCGTGCCAGTTATTTTTAATGGCGCGACACGGGCTCGACATTATGCCGTAAGTATTTAAATATTTCAAAAAAGTTTTGTTGTCATTTGATATGTGGAGCGGCGACTAATTGACTGAAACTGACGTGTCGTGTATTTTATTTCGACAACTTGAATTGCCTTTAAAATTTAAATGTACCAGATAACGTTATTGATGGTTAAGGCATTCTTTTCTGGCAAATTAGGGTTTATTCGTTTTTCTTTAAAATTTTATGTTAAAATAATGTTCTATTCCATAGTAGCGATTCGGAGTCTATCTTTCAGGTTGTGAACGATTAATCACAAAACACACCCCCCATGCGAAAAATACTCACCAAAATACTAACCTAGCTTTTGATAGAATGCAGCGCGAAAAGTAAAAGTGCATGATTATCTTTGATCTTTAGTTTGACGTCTTCCTTGGCAACACAATCTTTAAGCTGGGTTTTCTAAGTAATAAGCCAACGACATTTTAAATCCTACTATCCTACTAATATTATAAACGTCAAGTTTGTATGTATTGATGTAGTAGCTTCCGCCCACGGCTTCGCTCTCGTAGTACCTTGAAAAAAAAAACAAATCTATCCCGAGGGAATCCTACTTTTAGTTACTCTTTTACGATCAAACGCCTGAACGGATGTAATTTGGCACAAAGATAGATTATAGCCTGGAATAGCACATAGCTTACTTTTCATACCGGAAAAATATACAGTTCCCGTGGGATAGATACGTTTTTTTTTTCAAGGTACCGAACGAAGCCGTGAGCGGAAGCTAGTCTATACTAATATTATAAAGAGGAAAGATTTGATTGTTTGTTTGTTTGAATTGAATAGGCTCCGAAACTACTGAACCGATTTGAAAAATTCTTTCACCAATGTGTAGAATGAACTTTCAGGATGAACATAGGCTATATTTTATGTAGGTACTTCGCGGGCGATGCCGCGTGCAGAAGCTAGTAGTAAAATAAACATGTAGTCACAGTAAGCGCTCATCTGAACGTTTACAGTCGTTAATAGGGTGCTAATGACGAGACACACGCGGAGCGGGCCGCGCCAGACGCATGTCACGTGATAAATATTTACTGATATAAACGCATTGACACCAAGGTGGGACTTTTGAAATGTTTAGCAATGTTGCTTTAGCAAGTTTCATTTTGAGAATGACTAAATAAAACGGCTATTCGTTAGCTGATATGTTGGCTTCCCAACGAGTCACACCAGATCCGAGTGGCTATTACGTAACTCTGATTACAATCAATTACAATGAATATCTATCAGCATCTATACTGTGATTACGTAATTCTGATATTTACAAACAATATACAAAATGCAATAAACAAATAATATAATATACATAATAATTTTATGGCAATAAACTTTCTATAATACAAGTCACCACTAGCAAATAGAAGCTGTTTGTAACAATGTTTTGATGGTATCAGAATTACGTAATCGCAGCGCAGGTCACAGTGTGACTCGTTGGGAGTTTTTTCCCATCTAGATACCTACACTGTTACTCGTTGCAACTTTTTTTAATAGAAGAGTTCCCCGCGTGTGACATTTGTGTAATAGTGAGGCTCGATGGGAATAAACACCCAACGAGTTATAATGTGACCGGATCTGTTGTGGCTCGTTGAGAACCCACCGCTGATATCAGAATCAAGAACGTTTATTTGCATAAGTAAGGTTACAAGAGTTTTGACTGTCTTCACAGCTCAGTTGGTAGTAGCTCTGCCTTCTGCGCTGCAGGTTGTGAGTTCGATCCCCAATGTTTGTCTTGACGCTTGTGTGATCTAAACTTTCAACTTTCGACTTTCAACTTTTTCTTTTTTTTACAGTAATCGTACAAATCCAAATCTAAGTCAGATCGTTTCGAATATTTTTGATATGAAACTACAGATGTTACTTTTGAGAATCAATCTCATCAACCTACTATAACACCATTTACTTACGATACGATAATTTGAATCTATTAATTCCACTGAATTCAACGAACATTTCATTCCGATTTATATCGTCTCGTCTCAGTCGCCTTGTATACACCTCCAGCCGATAATAACTTACAAGCCCTTTAACCCATTGCTTACATCAATAACGTTCAATACAAATTTAGCTTCACTGACATTGACATCTACTCTAGCTGTGACAGCTTACTGATGACAGATTTGGATATTGTTGACAGGTTTAGTACCTAACTTGTGTACAGTCCATCTAATTTTAGTCAGATTAAATCATGTTTAGAGAGCTTTTTTGCTCTGTTCTTAATTTACCCACTATAATTTTAAGCCCAAGAGCGCTGGTGGTGTAGTGAGCACCCCTGCCTCACGTTCCGAAGGTCGTGAGTTCAAACCTGGTCACGCACCAATGAGTTTTTCTATTCGAAAAATTTATGTGCGCAATGCCAGTGCTCTTAAACGGTAAAGAAAAACATAGTGAGGAAACCGGCATAACCGAGAACCAAATATTCGAAGGTGTGTGTCATACTTAGTTCGTATTCTTATAAGCGGCGATGGGCTTGCAACCTGTCACGTACGGAACACTAACTACTGTGCAAATATGGGCATGTGCCTAATGTCATGTTTGGACGTGCCTCTGACTACCCTCTTTAGATATCCTCAAAGATCTGAGGAATATATTTACCGAGCCCGGGGATTACCTACAGTTGTGATCATATTTCTTCTATTTTTTTATTTTTGGCCTATAGATGTAAAACATTTTTATACATAATATACAATACTTTTTATGCTGCATTGACTCGTACAGAAGCTCAACAATACCTAAATCACTATAAATATAAAACTCCCAAACATTCGTAGGATTCTCTACAATTCAATCAGCCCTCCTTGTATCACATTTATCGCCCTTTCCATAACCTTATCATAGCGACCTTCCATCCCGACCTCTTTTACAACCAAATTCTGTAACTCAATTTCCAAAAGCCGTTTCGGTTGGACATTCGTGAATAGCCACAGAATATAAAGAATATCGCATAATACCACAGAAACTTTGTCCTTTTTTGTCGACTGCGTCCTTAAATATGGAAATTACTTGAGATTACCTATAAAATCTCCTACTTTTATATCACAGTGGTTTGTTTCCCTTAATGACAAGATTTTTGACTCTAAACAAATTTAGAGAGCAAAAGTTAAAGCTACCCTAACCTAATCTATCCTGGAAAAGAAATAAAAAGCTAGGACTTACATTTGAATATCGTTATCACGAATTATCGATTAGAAATGTTATTCCCATAAGTTTATCTTTTTTAGGGCAACATCAACATCAACTTTGATATTTTGTACCACGAACTACAAAAATGTAATAAGTAGTGTTACTTCAAGGTTGAAACTTTGACGTTTTACAAACATGATGGTTCCTAAGAGCGGTATAGCTGTCAGAGTTGACATAATAGCATTTACTGTTTTGGACATACCAGAGCCAAATCCGATAAAAAAAAATCAAAATGACATTTAAAAGCTCTAGAAAATTGAAATCCCTGACACGAACGGCAAGAATAGTTATATTTTACGATGGCACGGCCAGTAAAGGAGTGACAAATCTTAAAGAGGACTCCGGACCGCACTTTGCCCAGTTTACGAGGCCTGTTATCTCCTGTGGGAACACGACACCACATAAATAGCTTGTGACAACCTCGCGGCAGTAAAAATAGCGGCTTTGATAGAAATACGGAGAGGATTGATAGTTGGGCAAGGGATTTTATACTCACCTAATTCTCTGAATAGCCGTTGTTCGTGGATGTACGGTTTAAGCTTTGGGATTTTTGACATTGACGTGCCGCAATTTGTGTCAGCTGTCAAAGTTTTTACACACGGCGCATTTTGATGAGGTCACGTAAAATGTGGACGATGTTCACTGAATTATAGCTAACTAGCTTCCGCCTACGGTTTCGCCCACCAAGTACCCACATAAAATGTAGCCTAAGTCCTTTCTCAAGCTTTAGTCTACATTTGTACCAAATTTCATCAAAATCGATTCAGCGGTTTAAGCTTGAAAGCGTAAGAGACAGTTACTTTCGCATTTATAGGTAACTAGCTTTTGCCCGCGACTTCGTCCGCGTAGAAGTCGAAAAAACGTACAAAAAAGTAATAACTTAGTATGGATAATCATGCTTAGTCAAGTCAAGCATATTTCATTTATACATTATTCGCTAGATAAAGAAGAGTGTTAGATTATGAATGTGGATAATTATGGGGGTAGAGTAAAGATGATATGATTAAGAAAGGTGTGGGTACTGAGGTGACGGATGATAGAGGGAAATGGAAGAAGAAAACATGTTGTGCCGACCACACTTAGCGTGCGAAAAGGGCAGGAAGAAGAAGAAGATTTTTCGCTAGATGATCTATATTTAGTAGGTATCGTAAGTTTAAAACACTTAAATGTTTTATTTAAAAATGACGGCCAATACAATAATATAACACCCTTAGACATGCAGTTACTAAAATAGATACTTTTGACAAATTGTGACATACCAGATGACAGATGTCAAAACAAGGGGGTTAAGAAAAAGCTTAAACTATTTTAAACGTGACTTTAACGAGAAATATATTATATTTCACCGAGCCAGAAAAGCGATTACCTACACTTTAAATTATGCTTAGCTTTATTATATTATCAACCTCTATGCTATAAGTACAAATACTTGGAGATCATGGTAATAAATCTTTTTTGCAAGATTTTTCTAGATGTGAATCTGGAATTCAAAATATTCAAAACACATAGAATCTGAATATATCTAATCACTTTTGACGATAACTTAATAGATTACAGAAATTTACAAGTCAATGTATTTTATTTGTTCGTTAGAAAACTATTTGTAGAAATTTATTGATGTTTGGACTTTGCCTTGTGTTTGGTTTAAGATAAATCATATATTTTATGACATGCTTAAACAAATTTGAAAGATAAATGTAACACCCTTCTTATTTTGTTTTTTAAATTAAGTTAAATAGATAATACTCGTAATAATGATTATATCAGCTGTTAGTCCCACGGCTGGGAAAAGTCCCCATACCTTCCAGACTTACCGATTTGAAGCTACCGTAACAAACGATCTACAGGTAGCTCAACTGATCCAGATCACTACCAGAAGGAAGTGTCTTCAAGATGCTGGCGGTTTTAACACGTTGAATAGCAATCTTTTATTGCTCCACCTTAATGCTATCAGCTTGAAAGACAAGCTTAAAAAAATCAAGATTAAAAAAGTTTTTAAAATAACGACAAAAATAATAAATTGAGAACCACTATACGTTGAGCCTTGTTGAGCCAAATAAGAGCAAGATCTTATTGATTGAATTGACTTAACAACAGACAGACAGCAATATTCACTTTGACATTAGTAGACACACCTACTGTCAATAACCGATCAGCATAACCGAAATAAATAAATAAATACATAAATGTAGTCGACCAATAATTTCAATAAAATTGACATTAATCTTAACCCTCTTTCTCCGCTACACGAAACTGATGCCTATAACTTTGTAGTAAGGTGCATAAATATTACGCGGAAAGGAAATCTGCAGAAGATTGATGTGTTTATAATTGCCGTATACCACGCCGGAGGGATAATTGTTTAGTGATTTTGTTTATCAAATTGTCGTTATGGTATTTTGTGATTTGATTACGGAATTTCTACTTTGAATGTAACAGCGAGCTGTCGCATTTACTAGGTGTTTTTCATCGCTCTTTCGCTTTAAAGGCCTTTAAAGTAGTTCAAACCAACAACCAACGATGAGAGATCGGAATACTATCTCTGTTAAGCGTTTTCTTTCAGTTAAATCACTTTAGCGACTAGTATTATTTATAAACTATAACATCATCTCTTCCAAATTTGTCGTCTGTGGTATATTGAACATTGTCTGTACCTATAGCCTGTGATAGTTCACTCGTTCTCCCTCTTTGAATTATCACGTCTCACGGTGCGTTTCGGCATCTAATAAATAAACCGTACTACTAATTAATAACCTACGGCAGTTTTATTAAGATACCATATTGTCTATTCACACAGCATACGTTTCTACAAAGTAATGCCCTTTGACAATTGATACCTGCCAGCATCAAGTCAAGTGACCGATGATTACATTTTTGAACGTTGTTACAAAGTTGTGACATTTGGAACAGTAGGTTAATAAAAATTATTGATAGAATTTTGATTATTTTTTACCGTGTTTTTTTATACGATATACCTTTGTAGATACGTCTGAAACATTCCGTAGATGTTTGACGGGCACTAACCTTTTCTATAAGACTTTTTATAAAAACATAAACGTCGTACGTGTGTTTTAAAGAGTTTTTGCTGTAAATAATTTTCCGTTCTAAGAAATGACAAGATACAAAGCTTGACTAAAATGCTGCACAGCGGTAAATTGCAGAGTTAACTGCAGTCGTTCTGGATTCCCCGAGGATGTAATGACACGGCCCGAATGCGACCGCGCCCTGTCATTGTGTACCAAATGCAAAACAAGCCAAGAAATCCCACTAACATTATAAACGCGAAAGTTTGTAAGAATGTGTGGATGTGTGGATATGTTTGTTACTCTTTCACACTAAAACGGCTGAACAGATCTGGATGAAATTTGGCACAGATATAGACTATAGTCTGGAATAGCACATAGGTTACTTTTTATCCCGGAACAATGTACGGTTCCCGTGGGATAGATTTGTTTTTGTTTTTCAAGGTACCACGGCGGTGAAGCCGTGCGTGGAAGCTAGTTAAATATATTTTTAAGCTGGCTCTTATTTAGCTCAACGTGCTTAACATTGCCATTCAATGTGTGCCTCCAGCGATTTTGAGACGCTTCCCTCTGTCAGTGATCGGGGTCACTTAAGTGATCTATAGATAGTTTGCAACGGTCTGTAGATAGCTTAAAATATTTCACATCAATTTTATAACTTTAATTTACATTTCAGTAAGATAAGATTCTTTAGACAAACTTTCAGAAGAAACGGCTGTAATATTAAATCACGAATTTATTTTTTACATAAAAGTCGTTTAAAAACTTCCCTCGCCGCTATAATGCGGATGTTTATAAATTGTTGTCATTCCCTCATAATTCTAAAGTTTTACTTCCAAGGATTAAAATATCGTGCATGTCATTTCGCGGCTTGCATTCTTTCGTCGCCGTCCGAAGCGAGTCACCGATCAGCGAGCAGCTAATGTATCTCAATGCCTCGTCTTAATACTAGTTTATTGTCTAGCCGTACGTCAACAACGCCATCAGTTAGCGGCTGTTATTACCCATCGGCTTACGAATACAATGTTTAGAAATCACGTCATTCGAGAATTGATTGAGCATTGTATTAGTATTGAATCTTACAAACTAAAGTTTACGTGCGGCGCTGTGCGATATTTCAAAACTTCTGCAACATCTTGGCGATATTAAGTAAGATAAAAAAAATAAAGCGATTTTATCAGTCTTATCATAATAGAGAAGACAGGCAAAGTTATCAAAAGATGCGAAGTATACGGGTTTTCATCTACTGTAGTAGGTACAGTCATAAAGTTGATATCGCGTTTTTACGTCTTTACAACGTTACTTCGCATGGAATAGAGTAACATGCTCAGTTGTAAAAATTTGGTTGTGGTTTTTGGTTTATACGTTTGTGACTTTGAATCTTCGGAAGTTTAATCAAAATTATGAATTCTAAATATTTTTTTCCAATAGAATCACAGGAATCCAAGTGAGTCTAGATGCCAGTCCCAACCTGAGAAGAACTGACAAAAACTCGCTGGGCCCTAGCACTTTCTTGCATATGTACTCCTTGCTGATTTTCTTATTGATGCTAAGCTTAGTTGAAGCTGATTCGTCCCAAACTTCATATTAAAATCTTTGTAGAACTTGACCGTCTGACCGTCCCGGCCACGGGCGACTGATCGCGCGAGTCACCGACGTTCAGTCGCCGTTATTATACCATCGGCAAAAACACTAATAACCCATTGTGCTGAAACAATCGCTCTCGCCGACGGAAATCGCTTTTTTCGGCACGATTGTAATTTCGGGATAATTTGCTTTTAAATTGCGCGATTGAAGGCCGATTTACATTGATACAGTAGCTGGCGCCAGCATCACTGGATTCCGGTGAAGCACTGGCACTGGCACTGGATCGCGTGGTTTACACGCGTCCAGTGGTCATTTTTACTTTGTTGCGGTGACGTTTGTATTCTTAAAAAAATAGTGTTTCACAAAAAAGAAGGAAATCAAAAACAACGGTAAAAATGTTTCAATCTAAAAATGCACGCCCCTCCACTTGTACTTGTAGGAAATAGAGTAGCAAATACATTGGAGGGGCGAACATTTTTAGACTGATCTACCTACGCACCTACGGCTATTTCGATCCATCGCTGGATGCTGGACTGGATTGGAACATGTTTACATTGATACAGTGCTGATCCAGCGCCCTAATCCAGTAATGCTGGCGCCAGCTACTGTATCAATGTAAATCAGCCTTGAAACTTGATTGGAGGTTATGCAATGTCAATCTGTTTACTTTTATTGCGCCTCAAGCTGCATTTAAGATGAGATTGTCGGTACTATGTTTGTATCTCTATCTAGTAGTAAATAAGATACGAGTATCATTTTTCGTATTTAACTTTGCTGATCTCTTTTTAACTGAATGCAAAGCGAAGAACGAGGTTTATGTATTTGGAGTAGGTATGTATGTAGGTATCTATGAGAGTTCCATTGGTTGTCGTTGTAGCCCAAACGACTCGACAGATTTTGACAAATGAAGTGTCGTTGGATTCGTATGGACCACAAGAAAGACGATAGCTATACAAAATGTCAAAAAACCTAATATGGCGGCTGTAAAATCTATTTACATTTACGTTCAGTGGGCCATAAATTAAGAAGAAGGGAGAGAAAAGTAGAGAGAGTGGCTGCTGCTGCATGAGTAAGCGAGAAATAACAAAAAAAAATGGTAAGTACTTATCTAATGTAAGGGGTGAGATACAATAGCGAAATTATGTTTTTTTTTGTTTCTTCACACCACATCCAAAAAATATTTTCACTCACATCCGGCTGCATTTACAATACTTACCTAATTTATGGTCTTTAATAGTAACTTGGACTACCGTAAACATACCGCAAACATTACTGGGATGTGTCATGGCGTTCTGAAAATTTGGACTTGGAGTTTTAACAGGCATGTCAGATCTAAGTAAGTATTCAATTATTGAGTAGAAACAAGCCACAGTAATGTAAGCAGAAATGCTCTGAAAGACGACCTCAGTGGCGCAGCGGGCAAGACTCCGCCTGCGACGCAAGAGGCTGCGGGTTCGATTCCCGCCTCGGAACAAATTTGTGTACGATCTGCAGAAATTTGTTCCGTTGGTCTGGGTGTGTATGTATAATAAAAAATATCTATCTATGTACCTACATCATGTATTAAATATATCAGTTATCTAGTACCCATAACACAAGCTTTGAGTAGCTTACTTTGGGGCTAGATGATGCTGTGTGGATTGTCCAGCATTATTTATTATTATTATTATTATTATTATTTATTAATAACTTGAAAACACCATTTGGTTAACCCAATCAGTGGAACTTTCTACTAGGATTTTGGTTATCTATTTCTTTGGTATATTAGTTAATTTCTTAAAGGTACCCTTCGTGAAATAACTTATTATCAACCAAATTTTTATTGCTCCTATCTTTCTTTAAAATCAAGGTTAAAATGGTTTTTATAATAACGGTAAAATATCAAATTGAGTAGGTACCTACCTATAGAAAGATCCATCGCCTTCCCGCCGTTCCCGGGCTTTTTTCCGTGAACGTCAGTCTGACATTGACAGGTGCATGACGTTGACAGATTACTAGTCACTTGCGCACGTGACACAGATAATAATATCCACTAGATAGAATACTACAAGTTTGGTAGACATTATTCAATCCACAGATCTCTAGTCACTAAGAACTTTTGAGGTTATTAAAATAATTTATTTTTCGCTACAGTAGCTCGTCTCCCTAAGATCTGGGCGCCAAACGCCTCTCAAACAAACAGACAGACAGACAAATATTTACAAACAGTAACAATGTTACCGGCTCACGTCGGTTCGTTTACTTTGTTAGTAACAATTTGTTTATTCGGGCGGTCAGTCGTTAAACTTATAATTAGGGGAAATTTAGATAGGTACTGTTTACGAAACAGATCACTGGGACTTTCTTGGTTAGCTTGGGTTAGTGACCTAACCCTAGAGCACAGAAGACAAAGTGAAATTTTCGTTGGCCAGCCCGACTAACATAGCATCCTGCGGAACAGAAATAATGTGAAATGTTTACGCTAATTTAGTCTTTGGCGTGAACAAAATAAGATTGTGCATATTTTAGCATTTTTAAAATTAGTCCGCGGAACAAAATAAATGCCACCAATTTTGATTTTTTTCAATTTCGAAGCCCAGTTTCCAAAAATAAACCGAATAATCACATTTTTAAAACAAAGTCCTCCGCCGCGTCTCTCTGTCTGCTTGCGATAAACTCAAAAACTACAGCACCGATTTTCATACTGTTTTCACCAATGGATAAAGTAGTTCTTGAGGAAGGTTTTAGTATATAATTTGTCAAGTTTATGTATACTTACAATAAAAAAATTATAATGATTATTTATTCGAGGTGTCGGAAAAAAATAAGCCGCGGGCATCAGTTAGTAAAAATAATCAATTCTCAAGCTGTATCTTGTCGCCCTTTTTAGCCGACTGCAAAAAAGAAGGTGATATTCCAAGCTAAGCTTCCATTGTTCATTTATGGGGAACGTGATACGTTTCTATAATAAACTTCCTATAAATGCAACTAAACTTCCTGTTAGAAAATTCAAAGCCTTCATTAAAAATAATCTCTTAAAGAAAGCATATTATAATATAAATGAATATATTGATGATAGGAACTCATGGCCCGATGTCGCTCCGCCCTCCGACAGCTAACCAATTTGCAATGTAAACGCTGTCCTTTTGTTTTATGTATTTATGTTCTGTTTTTATGTTATTATTATTAGATAATCTTGATTACATTTTTTTGTAAGAAGGATCATACAAAAAAGCGCTAGGACCGAGACGAGTTTCTTGCCTGTTCTTCTCGTACTTGGGTTAGGTTGGAATTGGCACATAGATTCACCTAGCATGTAAGACGTTTCAAAGTGATCCTTGTGATTGTACTGAATAAATATTTTTCAATTTCAATTTCAATTTACAAATGCTTCGTAAAAGGTCTTCTTATAAACAAAATTGTTTTTACAATTTAAAATCTCTTAACTAATTTGCAAGATAAATAACTACTTGGAGCTTTCTTAAGTGGTGGTTCTCGGTAAGACGGTCGTTATAAGACGGGATAGATATTTTGTTTTAAATTCATTTATAGTATACGAGTAGTGGAAAGCATAATGACAAATTTTAGGGCAAATATCCATCCTACTAATATTATAAACGTAAAAGTTTGGATGTATGGATGTTTGTTACTCTTTCACGCTGAAACGGCTGAGCGGATCTGGATGAAATTTGGCAAAAATATAGATTATAATCTGGATTAGCACATAGGCTACTTTTTATTCCGGAGAATTTGTTCGCGTGGTATAGATTTGGTTTTGTTATTCAAAGTACCATGCGGCCGCATTTAGTAATATCATAAATTCATTTGAATTTTGGGTCAGTTAAAAATTAATACTTTTACACTTCATCTTCAAACTCATTAAGTAATAGATTTATTTAATGTTTTTAAATACGAACATCACAAAACGGTTGTCGCTATCTAAGAATGAAAGCTTCACTCCACTCATCCTAAACAAACTTCCTTATATAAAATCAGCACGTTTATTTCAATCTAAATGTCTCCGATTACAAAGGAGTCCGTTGCCAATCACATAAAAACTCTTTGTTGAATGAATGATGAATGAACGGCCGGTTCTCGCAAAAAGAGGTTCGTACTTTTTGCTGCCAAGATGTCTGACGTAAATATTCATTGAGAAACGATGGTCGTTTTAAAATATCTGAAAAAGTTTACCCGCCAAGATAAGAGCGGATATGTGTGAAATAAATATAAAACATCTTTGAGTAAAATTGTTACCGAACTAGTATTTATTACAAACTAGCCGTTAACCCGCGACTTCGTACGCATTTAATTATTTTAGTTTTTTTAGACTAAATATAACCTATGTCTTTCCCCACAATACAATGTATCTCCTTGTCAAATTTAATCAAAATCGGTTCAGCGGTTTAATCTTAAAAGCGTAATAGACAGAGTTACTTTCGCATTTATAATATTAAGTGTAGGTAAGAACTTAGATTAAAAAAAAACGACTGAAAGTAATAATTGAAAATAGCTTCTCACAGCTGCCATATTGATTTTTTTTACCTTTTGTTATAGCCTATGTCACTCTTGTAATCAGACCAATCCAATGACATCTTATTTGTCAAAATCTGTCTAGTCGTTTGGGCTACAGAGAGCCAAAGTAACTCGCATGTGAATATATACATAATATACATTGACGACCTCAGTAGCGCAGCGGGCGAGAGTCCGCCTGCGACGCTAGAGGTTACGGGTTCGTTTCCCGCCGCGGAACTAATTTGTGTAAGATCTGCCGTTGGTCTGGGTGTTTTCTATGTATAATAAAAAACATCTATTTAAGTATATAATGTATTAAACTATATCAGTTATCTAGTACCCATAACACAAGCTTTGAGTAGCTTACTTTGGGGCTAGATGATGCTGTGTAGATTGTCCAGCATTATTTATTTATTTATTTATACACCCTCACACCCTGACACGTCAAACTTATAACACCATCTCGTTTTTGCGTCGGGGGTTAAAAACAGTAACTTCTAAAACACCAAACTCTTAAAACTCCATCGAATTAGCCTTATGGGTACAACAAAGCAAACAATAATTCAACTCTGTTCAAAGTCGAGAAATAATAGATTTTAATATCCCTGTAAATTCGCCGTGTAACTTCCTGAAGTCGTAAATAATAAGGGAAGTCTTTTATACATTTTTGGTGTTCTTTTTAAATATTAACAATGTTTACAAAGGTCTCGTAATAATAAAATATCTAGGTACTTTTATAAGCGGCAATTTTGTAATATTTTCATCACAAAAATCTAATTATTAGTTTATAAGATACGGCTTCGCCCGCGTGGTACCTTGAAAAACCAAAACAAATCTATAAATAAATAAATAAAAAGCCCATGTGCTAATCTAGACTATAATCTATATCTGTTCCAAATTTCATCCAGTACCCCTAGTATGAGTTTTTGATTTACGATAACTTTTTTCGAATAGTATCCTTTCATACATTTACCTCCATCGGAAACGTTAAGAAATTAAAATAAGGTCGATAATATCGAAAATATTATCTAATCGGCAGTCCCAGCAATGACTTTCAAACCAAGTTTTCACGATATCGACTTTATTTTAGTTCCTTAACATTTCCGATGGAGGTAAATGTATGAAAGAATACTATTCGAAAAAAGTTTTCGTAAACTATCAAAAACTCATACTAGGGGTACTGATCCGTTCAACGGTTTCAGCGTGAAATATACATCAATCAATCAACACAAACTTTCACGTTTATAATATTATAGTAGGATTATAATATGTATATTTAAGATAGATAATTATTAAGTATCTGTAAATAAATATTTAATATACCTAATAAACCTTTAATTTCAATAGTAATACCTCGTGGGACACAAGCCCAATATAACACGAAGTTGCGAAAGCTAATTGCGTGTAATCGCCGTGTAACGTGATCTTCATCTCGTGTGCGCACACGCATGACCGAGCGACCATCTGGCCTATGTCTTCCGGTAAAGCCCTGGCTTTCAAAGCAACCGTCATAATACCTAGTACTTACTTACTAGATGTAAATTATTACCTAGGTACCTACCTAGATTTTAGGGTATTCATGTATCACTTTTTGAGAGAGACTAACTTCCGCTCGCGGCATTGCCCGCGAATAGCCTATGTTCATCCTGAAAGTTCATTCTACACATGGGTGTAAGAATTTTTCAAATCGGTCCAGTAGTTTCGGAACCTACTTAATGCAAACAAACTAATAATCAAATTTTTCCTCTTTTTAATATTAGTATAGATAAAGATAATTCTCTGACTGTAGGATATTGATTTTGATTTGAGATGATTTAAAATACTTAATGTAATGCTTAGAATATTTTTTTTAATTGAATACGTATTTTCACATTGTTTGATCTACAGTATTACTAAGTATTATTATTTTGAGAATAAATGAGGTTCTATGACACTCCTTAAAATTATCTTCCGTAAAATGAAATATTAACGATACTTTACGTAAAAAAACTTGAGAGGTGTCAAGGGACACCTGGATGGAACGAAGTTCCTTTCCTTGCTTTCTATGAGAGAGAGAGAGAAACACGCGCACGCCGCACGGCTTACAACTATAGCAAAAAGTGTCGTTACAACTTTTCGTGAGAATTTTTCCGTCTAGCCCCCTTCGTTCCAATATATAACGATACTTTAACATTATTGTAAATTTTGATGCCCGATCAGGTAATGCTTTATTAAAAATAGTTTGATGAAATTGGACCTTAAGGTTCTAATTAAATAAGTCAACAATTTGTAGCCTTTCCGTCCAATCCTTATCATTTTCATTACAGATAATTTAGGTACATTTAAAACGGCTCTAAGTTTCCGCTTGAGCTCGCGAAAGAAGCCCATAAATTAACCAAAATGAATAACGTAAGTACTTGGACATAATTAATTTTATAGGGCCCAAACGGGCCTGTAGACACAGTCCTGGGGATGCGGCTAGGTCACTTGTACTCCCATGCGTGACGCTGAGCAAAACTAACAATAGATAATTTATTGTAAGAATCCTTGGGTTTATAAGATACAATTTATCAATTACTATCCTTCGCAAACCTTTACCTTGAAAAACAAAAATTTATATGTACATATATATACAAATATGTATCCCACGAGATCCGTCCATCTTTTGGGACAAAAGTTACAAGACGTTGCTTTTGACAATCGATGATTCCCAGCATAGTCAGTCAGCATAGTATTTAACCGGTATTTTCCCAGACCTTGTATTCAAGTGTTTTAGAAACCGAGCATAGTGGAACTAACCGAACTATAACACTAATAGTTTGAATTTGACAAGAAAATAACTGTTTAATTCGACTGAATTCGACAAAGATTTCGAACCGATTATATCGTTGTCGTTTTGCGGAAGACACCCAGAATATTTTTGAGACATTCTTCTTAGCTTCTTGTAAAAAAAAATATTTTGTAAAATCTAGGTATTATGTTGAAATGTAGGAATAAAAAAAGCACCACATTTTTTCTCGTGTCAAAAAAATGTTTTCACCAGACTGAGTCAGCTGTTTGAGTTGTACCTGCGTTTACAATGAGCGCACGATTCTCTCCCAAGGAAATCTCCACTTAATTAACTTATTGGGCCATTATAGCCGGCGCTCAGTCCAGTTATCGACCGCGACTCGAACTTGTCTATGGGTAATTTCTAAATTAGTTTAAAAATTAGTAACCTACGCCGGCCAGCAACGACGCAAGGGATAATAATAAACTAGCTTCCGCCCACGGCTTTATCCGCATGGTACCTTGAAAAACAAAAACTAATCTATCCCGAAAGAACCGTAAATTTTTCCGGGATAAAAAGTAAACTATGTGCTATTCCAGATTATAATCTGTGCCAAATTTCATCCAGCTTTCATGTTTTTCAGCGTGAAAACTCTTTCACGTTGTTTTTCAGTTTGTAAGAATGTATGGATGTATGTTTGTTACTCAACAAACATACATCCATACATTCTTACAAACTTTCGCATTTATAATATTAGTAAGATAGAATAATATTGGTAGGCAGTTCACACAACGCCATCTAGTCCCAAACTAACCAAAGCTTGTACTGGGAACCAGATAGCAGATAGATTAATTAAATACTTTTTATTTGTTAATACATAGATACATAGAATAAATAATAATACCTATGACACAGAACAAACCTCTGAGTTGAATCCGACGGAGGAAATCCCGAGAATTTTTAACAAAACAGCCATCTTTTGTTTAAAATTGACTTGACAATTTGTCTTGACTTGACACGGGCAAAATTGATCTCCAAAGAGACAGCCATGCCATAAACAAAGAAGAAGATCGTACCTATTAAGCATTAGGTACTTATGTTATTTTTCGGAACAAGACAATACCACCAACATAGCCGATCAAAGCTACCAAACAATAATAGGTAGGTACCTAAACAAATTATTTGTAATGTGATCTACGGCCATTGCTATCTGCTGGTGCCTTGGCATTTGCTTGATTGGAAGCAATTTGAGTGAATAACTAGCAAGGCGATTTACTATGCAATACGGTATTGCATTACAATTATATTTTATTTTGAAACTAACCACTCTGCAACTCTGACACCGGGTGCGTTCACGTAGTACGGTAGGCCAAGAAAGTGGTGTACCAGTTTTGATTTAGTTTCCTAGTCATCAAAAATTACAACAAGGTTCAGTATATACTAAAAAAATAGAAGTTGTCAGATAGATCTGCAAGCGAAACTAATCTTTATCAACTATGAATCTGCAAGCGGCAGTCAACCTTAGGATGGTAAACCAATTTTTTGGTCGACCGTGCATTAATACATCAAAAACTGTATTCTGTTATAGCCTAAGTGCTATTCTAGACAATAACCTATCTGAATAGATTTTTCATCCAGATCTTTTCAGTCGTTTCAGCGTGATCGAGTATCAAACATCCATCCAAACTTTCGCATCCTTTTCAAACGTTCACTGTTTCAAAAAAACTACAGTGCAACTACGATAGCGCAGTTTAACAAATATTTATTGCAAAAATTAAAAAACCCGGCTGAACGTAACTGTCAAAGATTTACAGCCGCCATTATTACCGAATACAATATATTATTACTGAAGATTCATATAAGATAGGATAACTTATATACCTACTTCATTTGTTAAGTGGGTACATAATATTTTTAAGCAACTTATTTCTATTTTATATTTGGCTTTGTTGTGGTTTGTAAGAAATAAAAAGTAATAATAAAATTCATTTTTTCATTTCATTTCATTTCATATTAGATTTTCTGACATTTTGAATAAGCTTTAATTTATGTCGCTTTTGTGGTCCAGACGAATCCAACGACACCACATTTATCAAAATCCGTTCAGCCGCTTAGGCTGCACCGACGGCCAAAGGCACTTGCATTCGTACAAACCTACATACCAAAAATCAGTGATCTGTTATAGTTACTCCAAAAATACACCCCAAAAACATTACCCTCCTTCGCTTCGCAATCGGGGAAAAACGGATGTCAGAAAAATAATGAACCTCAAATCTTATGGCAAGTTATTTGCCGTATTTTCCGCTCCAGACGTCTTCCAGACAAGGCCAGCAAATTACTATTGAAATAGAGGGGCCATTCTGCCTTCCCACTTTATTCAGGCTGCAAATACGTATGAAACAGGTTGCTAGAGCTAGTATATCAGCCCAACATCACCTTACAATAACAGAAGATAATTATGAGAATACTGTAAACTATAATTATACGAGCTAGCTTCCACCCACGGCTTCGCCCGTGGTACCTTGAAAAACCAAAACAACCATTCCCACGGGAACCGCACATTTTTCCGAGATAAAAGTAGCCTATGTGTTATTCCAGACTATAATCTATCTCTGGACCAAATTTCATTGAAATCCATTCAGTAGTTTTTTCGTGAAAGAGTAACAAACATACATCCATACATCCACACATCCATACATTCTTACAAACTTTCACGTTTATAATATTAGTAGGATTTCATAAGAACCTTGTTATAATAACAAACACAACAAAAAAGAATTAGCAAAATCGGTCCAGCCTTTCACGCGTGATGCGGTGACCAACGGAAATAGCATAGGGATTCATTTTTTTATACATAAGCCTACTTTGAAAATTCCATACGAAATAAAACTCAAGGTAGCTATTCAACTCATGAGTCGGTTGTAAAGGGGTCTCAGACGCCAGCCACACCCGTTTTCTATCCAAGTGTGGCCGCACACTGTCTGTCACCGGCAGCGATGCGCGCGCGCACGGTCAGTGCGCTTCGCTTGTGCGCAAACCGGTGTCTCCGTGTAGAGTTTCAGCCCACACGCAGGTTTCCTTTGTGCATAGATAGGTAATTGTACCTTTGAAGTTAGTTTAATGAAAGTATGATGTAGACAAGTATAGAGTAAAAATTTAATAAAAACCTCTGACACAAATAATATCTTAGACAGTTTGTTCTGTGTCTGGGTGTTAATAAGTATGTATTAACAAAACAGAAGGTTAGTAAATTATTAATCTATCTTTCAGTTATCTGGGTGCCATAGTAGGTACAAAGGTATAAGAGGAGAAAAGAGGTGATGATCTTCAAACGGCTGAGCAAATTTTCTTGAAACATAGCTGAGGACACATGATTAATAAATAATTTAATTGATGATTGATTTAATTAACAATTAAATAAATAAATGATTTTGACACCTTTCAAACGAAAAAATCAATAAAAATCAGTTTATTCGTTCATCAGATATTCTATATGTATATAAGTAATGTATAAGTATATTGTGTTCACGTCAAAAAAGATTACTTACGAAAAGTTTCATTGAAATCATAATTAGCCTTATAATAACATCGAAACATCTAAAGATCCTATTCCATTATATACCATACTAGCTGTCCCGCTCGCGACTCCGTTCACTTAAAGTATCTAAACTGAGTTTTAGACAAACCACACAAATAAAAAAATTCCATACATAACTTTGACCTCCCCTTTTACACTTTTTAGAGGGTTATTTTGAAATATCCAGAAATACTTGTCCATTCATTTTGCATTTACAGTACACAAACAAAGTTTCACACCAATCGCACCACCCGTCAAAAAGTTCCCATACAAACATTGACCCCACATTTGACCCCTTTTTGAAGGTTATATTGAAAAATCCTCAAATACGTGTCCATTCATTTTGCATTTTCAGTACACAAACAAAGTTTCAGACTAATCGCATCACCCGCTAAAAAGTTCACATACAAACATTGACCCCACATTTGACCCCTTTTTGAAGATTATATTGAAAAATCCTGAAACACGTGTCCATTTATTTTGCATTTACAGTGCACAAACAAAGTTTCATGAAAATAGTTCCACGCGTTAAAAAGTTTCATACTAACGTTTTCACCCTTTTTCACCCCCTTAGAGGTAGAATTTCCAAAAATCCCGCCTTAGTGGGTGGTTTTGTTATAAAAGGAAACCACCTTCCAAATTTTAGCTTTCTAGCTTCAGCGGTTTCGGCTCGGCGATGATCAATCAGTCAGTCAGGTCAAGCTCCATATTGACCAGAAAAACTATGGACTAGGAATCTTTGTAGATTTAAGGAAGGCTTTTGATACTGTTAGTCATGAAAAGCTTCTCCAAAAACTCGACAATATAGGAGTCAGAGGCAGAGCCCTAGACATATTCAAATCTTACTTATCAAATCGGAGACAAGTGGTAAAAATTGATAACTTTACTAGTTGTGTAAGAAATGTCACTTATGGTATTCCACAAGGATCAATAATTGGCCCACTAATGTTTCTAATCTACATAAATAATATAAATGCAATAGGACTATCTGGCCAACTAACTCTTTACGCAGACGACACCTGCCTCTTTTATTTTGGCAAAAATATCCACAACATTATCGATGATGCTCAAAAAGATCTTAACGCCCTTGATGAATGGTTCAAATACAATTTGTTAACAATTAATACGTCAAAAACCTCATTTATGATCTTTTGTGCAAAAAATAAGCCGGTTCCTAATTTTACGCCATTATCGATTAACAATGATATAATTAAACAATCGCATCTGGAAAAATATTTAGGGTTATGGATCGACGATAAATTGACGTGGAAATCACACATTGACGAAGTAAAATCAAAACTTACGTCATTGCTAGGAGCTTTGCGCAAAGTGACAAAATGCATCCCCGCTAAAATCAGAAATATAATATACAATTCTTTAGTAAAATCCCACTTAGAGTACCTTATTGAAATATGGGGATCCGCAGCTGAGTTACATGTTAAACCCCTTCAAAGGGTCCAAAACAAAATTATCAAAGTTTTATATCACTATTCATATTATACGCCTACAAAAGAATTATACAAAAATACAAATATACTAAACTTAAAGCAACTACATATTTTTAAAACATGTCTTCTAATAAAAAATATTACTTCTAAGTCCATACAATCAAATCTAAGCCTACAATTAAGAGAAACTAAATATAGTCTAAGAAACAAAATTAAACTAAAATTACCCCATACCCGTACGAATTACGGAAAAAAGACGATTCTTTCAGAGGGAGCACGTACTTTTAATAATTTACCAAATACCATTAAAGAATGTGAAAGCATTAATACGTACAAAAATATGTTGAAGGCACATGTCTGCTCAATGGAATAGCAAAACAAATTACATAAATAAACATAACATTATTATACTTATAACACAATAGTTATAATTAATCATTTAAGCTCAGGAGTTATTTACCTACTTAAACTTAGATTTAGTACACATTTATTGTTTAAATTTATCTCATTCTAAGTAAACTGTAAAGTTTTTATGAGAAATAAAGTTCTTTAAACCTAAGCTCTTATATAGATACTAGCTGTCCCGCCAGCGACTTCGTTCACTTAAAGTATCTAAACTGAGTTTCAAACACATCACACAACTCATAAAAATCCCATACTAACTTTGACACCCCATTTGACCCCTTTATGAAGGTTATATTGAAAAATCCTGAAACACGTGTCCATTCGTTTTGCATTTACAGTACACAAACAAAGTTTCAGATCAATCGCACCACCCGTTAAAAAGTTCCCATACAAACATTGACCCCACATTTGACCCATTTTTGAAGGTTATATTGAAAAATCCTGAAATACGTGTCCGTTCATTTTGCATTTACAGTGTACAATCAAAGTTTCATGAAAATCGCTCCACGCGTTAAAAAGTTTCATACAAACGTTTTCACCCTTTTTCACCCTCTCAAAGGTGGAATTTCCAAAAACCCCGCCTTAGTGGGTGGTTTTGTTATAAAAGGAAGCCACCTTCCAAATTTCAGCTTTCTATCTTCAGAGGTTTCGGCTCGGCGATGATCAATCAGTCAGTCAGTCAGTCAGGTTAAGCTCTTATATAGATAGAAAGATCACAGTATAATAACATAGAAAAGACAGTAGGAATGGAATGTAGGTACTTAAATCTTAATAATTTGATATTGAAAGTATGTACCGATTCGATATTCTTTAATTTTTCACTTCCATTTTTTTTGTAGGTAGTATAGAATATTATACAAAAATGTGTGAGGCAGAAAAATGCATTATGCTTAGCTAAGCATTTTTTAAATTAAAAGAGTTGCCGAGGCTATCTTGAACACTGTAATTTTAGTTTTTAATACAAAACGTATAACATTATTTTGCTGATGCAGCGAATTTCGAGAAATTGCTGTTTTGCTGTTGTTTTCAGGATGAAAAACTACCCACTTTATTTACCCGCATTCATCATCATCTTTCTGTCCATTTCTCACGTTATGTGTGGTCGGCACAACATGCGATCTTCCATTTCCCTCTGTCATTCGTCATTATCAGTACTCAGTACTCACACCTTTCTTACTCATATCATCTTGCACACAGTCCGTCTTTTCTTCGGCCTACCTCTCTCTACCCCATAGATAATATACCTGTCTATTAACTAAGCTCTACCCCTGTATCTATCCATATTCATACCTACCTCGTCATATGACATTTAATCTCTTCTCATAAGCCAAATTACAGTTTATTTAATTTGCACTGGTGGGTGGTAGTGGTCCACCATTATCTTCTTATAATCGATCAATCGATTCTTATACTTTATTTTATTCTAGTGTGGTGAAAAGATTAAATTGTGGCTTAGCACTAGCACACATTATCAAATCATACATTCCCCTAAAATATAAGCTCTTCTCCGAAATTTATTTCTCTGTATTCAAGAACTAAAGCTCAAACTACATTCGCATTTAAACCTAATACGATTCTAAACATGTTGGTCCTATAAATACAAAAGCAACAATAGCCGGCGGGACAGCACAATGGCCGCACTGACAAACAAACGGCCAGGCCGCTCGCTTCTTTGTAAACTGGATTGTACAAATTAAATTTGCAATTTAATATTTTATTGTGCAGTTATTTTCAAATTAAACAGTTAGAAATCAGTATCATGTGGGTTGAAATATGAAGTACTAGCCGCTCACGGCTTTGCCCGCGTGGTACCTTGAAAAACAAAAACAAATCTATCCCACGGGAACCGCACACATTTCAGTAAAGTAGCCTATGTGATATTCCAGACTATAATCTATTTCTGTGCCAAATTTCATCCAGATCCGTTCAGCCGTTTCAGCGTGAAAGAGTAACAAACATCCATACATCGGTACATACAAACTTTCACGTTTATAATACTAGTAGGATTGTAGGTTGTCCAGGAAAGAGTGAGGTAGAGGTAGGCCAAAGAAAAGATGGATGGACTGTGTGAAAGATGACATCGGTAAGAAAGGAGTGAGTGAGATGACGAATGACAGAGGGAAATGGAAGAAGATCACGATACATGTTGTGCCGACCCCATATAACGAGGGAAAAGGGTAAGAAGAAGAAGAAGAAGTAGGATGTCCACAAAAACCGAAGTACATACCTAAATAGTGGCCTTCAAAGCGCATGCACACGAAGTTTGAAGTTCAAAGGCGTGATCAAACAAAGTAAACTTATTTACTTATCCTGACTTCCTGAAACGTTTTCCAAGTTTAATGTAATTTCAGATCAATAGACTAGCGCGCAGTGCGTCCGCTACACTGGGCATTTCATAGCTTCCACGACCAGCGTTGCTTGAGCTTCCGGATCGCAAAAACTAATGTAAAACTTACACATTATTATTATGTCAATAGTTTTCGGTTGAATCATCAAAGAACAAGCTTCTATCAAAAACTCGGGTACTTAATATTTTTTATACAAATACATAATATGTTATGAGAAGAGATGAATGTCATGTGACAAGGAGAGTGTTAGGTATGAATGTGGATGGATACAGGGGTAGAGGTAGGCCAAACAAAAGATGGATGGACTGTGTGAAAGATGACATGGGTAAGAAAGGAGTGAGTAATGAGATGACGAATGACAGAGGGAAATGGAAGAAGATCACCTGTTGTGCCGACTCCACATAACGTGGGAAAAGGCAGGAAGATGATGATGATGATATTGGCTCTCCAAACTTTTCAGATAACAATTCTATAGTAGGTAGAGGTAGTCCTTTTTTCAAATAAAAATTTGTAATGCAATAAAGATTCCTCTTAGAAAGTATTTTACATTTTATTCTCTCTTACTAAGGTAGGAAAAAGAATTGAGTTTTACTTAGGTGAGAGAATTGAAAAAGCGAATTAACCTCAGAACTATGTAACGTCGGTCCGCAGGTGACCAAACTAAGAAAATAAATATTTTCAGTAGCAGGACGGACCGCTGGCGCCGCGTTTCTTGGTCAATGTTAAAGTACGTAAAAGTACAGTCAGCGTGAAAAGTGATTAAGTACCTCGCGTTGAGGGGCTAATTTTGTCTGGCTAGCACCTCAAAGTTACGGGGTAGCTCAAGTTTTACTGGCGCGCTCCGGCTGTCAGTTTGTTTGGCGAAATTTGCATAGTTATTAGCTGCCTGTTTATTCAATATTTTACGGTACCCTGATTTAGGGTTTCAAAGATTTGTTTCATTAATTTCGGATTAGAGATAAGTAGCTAGTTTATTAACGAGGGGTTTTGAGTTAATGAAAAATTTAATAATGCTCACGATTGTAATCAAGTTTTGTTGAAATCTCCTCAAAACTTTTAAGGATATCTAAGAGGATAATCAGAGGCACATCCAAATCGCAATATTTACGAAAATCAGAATGGCTATTACGGAACCCTGATTACAATCAATTACAATGAATGTCTATCAGCAACTGTACTATGATTACGTTATTCTGATATTTACAAACAATATAATGTACTCATGGCAATAAACAAATAATACAGGTATTAATAATTTTAAGGCAATAAACTTTCCATAATACAATTCGCCGCTAGTAACTAGAAGCTGTTAGTAATAATTATTTGATAGTATCGCAGCGCAGATCTAACAAATTTAAGACTGTTTATTTGAGAAGCAATTAAAGATAAAGACATATTTTTTTGAGGCAACGTATTCAAGTTACAAAAACCGTGTTCAAGTCACAAATAGCTCAATCATTCGGACGAGTAAACAAACACCACAACGTACAAAAAATGTGTATCGATCCTCACACGTAGCGCAGTAACGGCGGTATCAAATATCAATGAACTAAAACGTCGAGTTTTCTGCTTTTTATGCTGTATCACAGGGGGATAAGGCTTAGATTTGATTTACAATCAAAATAGGCTTAAACTATGCAATACTATTTATTGTAAGACTTGCAATATGGTGTACCTACTGCACATAATGCAATAGGCATAATACCATACAACTCTTCTTCTTCGTATATGACATATAGGTATGTCTCTTTTGAGATCAATTTTGCCAGTGTCAAAATTTAGAAATTAGTAGTATTGTCAATGTCACAAAAACGCGAAAGTTTGTAAGAATTTTGGTAGTATATGGATGTATGTTTGTAACTCTTTCAAGCTGAAACGGCCGAACGGTAGTGCGATTACGGAACTCTGATACAATCGACACTTGTCAAAACTGGCTCAAATTTATTGAATAAACACTCTTATGTCATACCAAATCACTTGATTACAATGAAAACGTATTGACATTGATTGTAAGAAAAGATCCATAATCGCCCACCTGATCTGAATGGAATTTGGCACAGATATAGTCTGGCATAGCACATAAGCTACTTTATATCCCTAAAAATGTACGATTACCGCGAGGTAGATTTGTTTTTGTTCAAGGTACCACGCGGGCAAAGACGTGGGCGGAAGCTAAAAAAAAAAAAAAAAATATGATCACGACTGTAATCCCCGGGCTCGGTAGATATCTCCTCAGATCTTTGGTTACTTAAATCTTTTGAGGATATCTAAAGGGGGTAGTCAGAGGCAAGTCCAAACATGACATTTGGTACATGCCCACATTTTGCACAGTAGTTAGTATTCCGTACGTGACAGGTTGCAAGCCCATCGCCGCTTATAAGAATACTAACCTATGACGCACACCTTCGAATTATTGGTTCTAGGGTATGCCGGTTTCCTCACGATGTTTTCCTTCACCGTTTAAGGCTGCCGTCTGCGAGCGTGGGAACTTCTGACACAACACCTACATTGATAATTTCTACTCACACAAATGCATCGCTCAGTATTGAATACACACCCTGGAAACGAATAAATCTACTTTCGATGTTTCGAACAAGTTACGCGTCCATTACGCGTTCGTCTTTGTGGGATGTTTATAAATGTCATAGAAAATACGCAATGTATTAGTAGCATCGTGAAGCGCGCGAGCCGCGGCGAGTTACCGGCGCGCGGGCAGTTCGTCACGGCGGCGGCAAAGGGTTGGGTCAGAGTGTATGCTCTTTGATTTCATTTTAAACTATGTATTTCTTTTTATGGAAAAATTCAAGATAATTGTCATTTCAATGTTCTGTGTGTTATGAGAAATGTGGAATTTATAGATGAAAAAACTATTATTAAAATCAAATAATATTTAGTACAAACATGGAATAAAATATGTACAGATTAAAACTAATTAAACTTTTTTACTCCGAAAGATTGAAAATAAATAATATTGATTTAGTTATTTAAAACATAAAATTTCGTAAAACCATTTTCAATCGCAATATAAGCGTGACTTATTAAATATTTATATATATATTTTTATAATATTTTCAATATTTTCAGCTAATAATGAATTACCCTATAATATTAGTACTAGTGTACTTCGCCCTGAACTGAGATCTTGCGCGCGATTTCCACAATCCTCATTGTGTATTCACGCCCTGAAGTTTTTGGATACATTTTATGTACTAGGCATAGGTGCATATTTGCCATACTGCATAGGTGCCATGCTTACGAGTACGTAACCTAATCACAAACAAATATTTTATTATCCTACTTAAGTAGGTACTTATGCCCGTGCTAAGAAAATCTTGTTTTTTTTTTCATAATATTTAAAAACTATCCATCCTGGAATAAAAATTAAAACCATTTTGTAATGTACAAGTATACAGTAAGTCAAGTTTTAGCTTCCTGAGGTGAAAACTACCTTCCCACTAATAATTATCTAACAAAGAAAAGAAAAGGTTGAGTATAAAGATATCCTACTAATATTATAAACGCGAAAGTTTGTAAGAATGTATGGATGGACGGATGGATGGATGGATGTTTGTATGTATGTATGTTTGTTACTCTTTCACGCTAAAACGGCTGAACAGATCTGAATGAAATTTGGCACAGATATAGATTATGGCCTGGAATAACACATAGGCTACATTTTATCTCGAAAAAATGTACGGTTCCCGTGGGATAGCGATGTTTTTGTTTTTCGCGGTAGAAGCTGTGAGCTATTATGGCGTGCGCTGCAAAAACCATTGCAGTTACACGTATATAATGTTGAATGGAAATGTTTATCTTAAATAGTTCTACAAAAAAGTCCGCGACAGCATATATCTATCTTTTATGTATAAGCCATTATCGTCAAAATAGTGAACCATAAATACAATAAAATCTTATAATTTATTTCTAATGCACATTTTGGCAGTAACAAATTGATCCTAATCAAAATAAATACTTTTTATCGCATCTGGTATTTCAAGTAGATAAACTTTGTCTTTTACACTACATCATTTGGACAAGTACGTATTAAAATATTTATGACGATAAACAACCGAGTGCGCGATATTATTAAGCGGTCCGGCGGCGCGGGTGAGTGAGTCGCCTGCGGGCGGGATGGGGGAAGATGTCGGCTGTCGCTCATCGCTGAGTACGCGACCCGAATGCGGGCAGACGTGGGGCAAACGTCGACGGTTGTTAGATATGTGGGCAGGTACACTCAGCTAGAGCTACCTACGTTAGCTAGGTAGTATGTACGTACTGTACTGGTCATATACTTAGGCTTAGTAGGTAGGTAAATTTAAAAAAAATCTGCCTTTCGTTTCCTAAGATTGTGGTAAAATGGTAATCTCCTGAAAGTGAAACTTTAATAGCTAGACAGTGACTTTACAAGTACCTACCTACCAACCTACCTATAGAATAACGTACCTATTGTGTAGTTTAGTGTGTCAGATAGGTTGGTAGGTACCTACTTATAGTCAGGTAGGTACTTACTTTATTTTACAAGTTCTATAGTATTCTATTGAGCAAGTGTACCTACCTACCTAGGTACACATACTCAGTAAGTATCTACCATTGAGCTACTTACTTATTGGTGGATACGTGCTAATAATTTGAACTGTTCAATGTCCGTCTTAGTTAGGTTGCTATGTAAATCCTACTAATATTATTAAAAGCGAAAGTTTGTATGAATGTATGTATGTGTGGATGTATGTTTGTTACTCTTTCACGCTGAAACGGCTGAACGGATCTGTATGAAATTGGCAAAGATATGGATTATAGTCTGGAATAGCACATAGGCTATTTTTTATCCCGGAAAAATATAAGGTTCCCGCGGGATAGATTTATTTTTGTTTTTCAAGGTATCACGCGGGCGAAGCCGCGGGCGGAAGCTAGTTATGTATATATTGCAAATTACTCCCTACCTTTACCATGTACCTATTTACAATAAATTAAAAAAATGTAACTTGCGGCTAATATAAATTAAAGAATCACTACATAGTATAAAACAAAGTCGCTTTCCCTGTCCCTATATCCCTATGTATGCCTACAAATCAGTAGTCACAAATTAGTATCCGACACTCGCGACCCACCCGTTGCCTAGTCCAAACAAACAAAAGAGCTCGGCGTGGAACTACAAACGGACGTGCGATCACCTTGGAGACTGAGACGGTACTGAATATTTTTGACGCGCCTATTCTATTATAAAGCGTATTTTGGCAGGCGCTTGCTCCATACTAAAATGTATGGCGGCGGGGAACAATTTCTGCTCACAAAATTAACAATGTTTAGGCTCAGATTAATACTTTTTGGTTTGAATTAGTAGAAAAAACTCCTGGTGACTGTGTTGTTTAACATTTTGTCTCACGATTTGTCCAAAAATATTACAAAAATAACAACGATAATTTCGTAAAAACTCATAATAGAAAAGGTCGATTTCGATGTTTTTAATCAATGTTGACGATTTTTTTTCTCAAAAATTAAGAATTATTTTAGAATAATCACGCGGTGTTAGTGTAGACTCATCTATTGAGAATTCGTATTATTAGTTTGTGTCCTTCTATGAAGTGATTTCTTATGGAAATTTCTAAAACCGTAAGTGCTTGTTCGCGCGTTTCTTAGGGACTCCGCTCTTAAGAGCACTGGCATTGCGCACATAAATTTTTCGAATGGAAAAACTCATTGGTGCACGACCAGGTTTGAACCCACGACCTTCGGATCGTGAAGCCGGGGTGCTACCACTACACCACCAGCGCTCTTCGGCGGAAGCTAGTCATCCTTAAAATGTTGAACCATGATAATAAAACGTACTACGTCGTTTGGAAGCAGCTTAACTGTAACAAGATCGCCCAGAGTTTCTAAAAAGCTTAAATTATACCTTGCCACGACGCATTAAGGTCGAAATTGAAATTAGATTTAAACTGGATTGAACTTTGCAAAGTTTGGCAAAGGGATTATCCTACCCTTAAGTTAGGGTGAACTATTTTATTAGTGGACGTTTTAAAAGTTCAAATTGTGAAGTTTCTTTTAATCCTTAATATTGGAAAATGACACCGTTAGCATATAAACGACTTGCTTATAAAAAAGTTAAAAAAATATACGCGACGTATAAAGTGTAGGTATAGCCAAGGGTGCTTTAGTGAATGTAGCTTTTGCTTGAAAAAACAGTCTAATGACCTCTTTCTTCTTTTTTAGGTCAAATTTCACAAAACTTTTGTGAACAAAACTACCTGATCGGGCATTAAAATTAACAAGAATGTTAAAGTATCGTTATCTTTACGTCATTTCATGTTGCGAAGATAATCCTTTGTCAGGACATGGTGGAACACAAACAACTTTAACAGGTGATTAAAAGGCTACCAAGTTGTAAGTTTATAACAAGTTCTCGCTTAATTTGATATTTTACCGTTATTTTAAAAACTTTTTTAACCTTGATTTTAGAGCTCGTCTTTCAAGCTGATAGCATGAAGATGGAGCAATAAAAGATAGGTTGATACTAAGTTATTTCTCGAAGAATACATTTAAAACTAACTAACATTTTACGAGATAACCAAAACTGTTCGTTGCGAATAATGACGAAGTACCTGGTTGACCGAGCTTTGCTCGTTTTTTGGGAAACGACGTTTTCCAAAAATGAAACCTAGCTAGATCGATTTATCGCCCCCGAAAACCCTATGCGTACTAAATTTCATGAAAATCGATTTACTAATAAGGTACATTTTTTACTAATATTTTACGAGATAACCAAAATTGTTTTATGCGAACAACGATGAAAGTGAGAACAATGACGAAATCGTTGAGCAGAAAGGTCCGCTGACGAAGTTACGCGCGGGTTAGCCAGCGTATCATAATTTATGATGTGTCGCAAAAATACCTACTCAATTGAAATTGAAATTGAAATTGAAAAATATTTATTCAGTACAATCACAAGGATCACTTTGAAACGTCTTACATGCTAGGTGAATCTATGTGCCAATTCCAACCTAACCCAAGTACGAGAAGAACAGGCAAGAAACTCGTCTCGGTCCTAGCGCTTTTTTGTATGATCCTTCTTCAATGAACGCAAAAGCTATTTATTCATAGAGCTCGTTGCATAAAAAGTGCATACAAAATGTAGTCGTGCATTATTCACGCATATCGACCTGCATGGCCTCCATTACGTATCGACTGGTAATGGCAGCCCCACCGGTCACTAGCTGAACCTCTGGTACAGTCAGCGACAAAATGTAGTTGGACGATTCTACTCTACTTCATATTCTACCCTTATTTTACAAACATTTTTAACCTCGATTTTTGAGCTCTTCTTTCAAGCTGATAGCATGAAGATCTTACTAATATTATAAACGCGAAAGTTTGTAAGAATGTAATGGATGTATGGAAGTATGGAAGTATGTATGTTTGTTACTCTTTCAAGCTGAAACGGCAGCACGAATCTGGATGAAATTTGGCACAGAGATAGATTATAGTCTGAAATAGCACATACGCTTTTTATCCCAGAAAAATGTACGGTTCCCGCGGGATAGATTAGTTTTTGTTTTTCAAGGTACCTCGCGAGCGAAGCCGCGAGCGGAAGTTAGTGAAGCAATAAAAGATTGGTTAATTACAAGTAATTTCACGAAGGGTACATTTAAAATTAGCTAATACTTTATGAGATAAACAAAATTGTTGGTTGCGAACAAATAGGCGTGATTTTATGTATGTATGTATCTTCATATAATATCTTAAAGAATATTTTAATAAAATAAATAATAGGTGCATTTGTCGCTGAGTGTACCGACTCTGAATGAATGTTATTTGCTAGGTTTCAATAGCACCTAGGTAGCACTGGATTAATTGGTTTACCGACGACCTCATTGGTCATCCCGGCTAGCACAGGTTTTTGAGTTTTTAAAAGCATCTGTAGAATCCATCCATTTTATGAAGAATGGTGTATGAATTTAGTAATTTAGCGGTCGTTGTATGAAATAACCCGCTTTATATCACACCTTCCGCCCTTCCGTGGTACTTTGTTAAATAATAGCTTACTAGCTTTCGCTCGCAGCTTTGCTCGCGAGGTACCTAAATAAAATATAGCCCATGCTACTCAGGAATAATGTAACATTCTAATGGTAAAATAATTTTTAAAATCGGACCAGTAGTTTTTGAGTTTATTCGTTACAAACAAAAATAAAACTTTCCTCTTTATAATATTAGTATACATGTGTTATTCTGATCTGTAAGCTATATTATTGTAAAGTTTCATCTAAATCCATTCAATAGTTTTTGCCTGAAAGAGTATCTAATTATCTAAAATATGTTGACGTTGCAACCGACTCGCTGAGCGATTTCAAAATAAACTAGTGTTAAGCCCTGATTATAAATGTATGGCCTTTCTTCAACTACCTACCGTTTAGTTTCCACGCATAGTTAACACCTGATTAAAGTTTAATATCAAAGTTATCATGTAAATTAGGCTTTATAGATATCAGAGGTTTTCTGAAATCAAGTTTTGTAGAACATTTTATAGGAACTACATTATATTGACTGGCCTCATAGCTCAGTTGGTGGTAGCTCTGCCTTCTGCGCTGTAGGTTGTGGGTTCGATCCCCACCCAGGATAAACATTTGTGTGATTAATTTGTTCTGTATCTGGGTATAATTGTGTATTCTATGTATGTATTTACAAAAAAAGTACAATATAATTAATCTATCAGCTATCTGATTCCAAGAGTACAAGCTTTGCTTAGTTTGGCGCTAGATAGCGTGTGAACTGTCCACCAATATTTATTTATTTTTTATTGATAGACTCTTTCGTATACACAAAAAAATCCATTGAAGCACGACCGGATTCGAACCCACGACATAAAGATCGGCGGGGCCACTAAGCCCACCGGGGGTCTTACCACGAGCTCTTACAAACCATCATGTTAAAAAACGTCAAAGTTTCAAGCTTCAAGTAACACAACTTCAATACAACTTTTATATGTCATCAGACGAAATATGTTTTATTACTTTGATATTGCTCTAAGAGCTTGTGGTCGGCCCCTGGTGTTCTCCATCCGATGAACGTTAATCCTACTAATATTATAAACGTAAAAGTTTGTAAGAATGTATGGATGTATGGATGTATAGATATCTGGATGTATGTTTGTTACTTTTTCACGCTAAAACGGCTGAACGGATCTGGATGAAATTTGGCACACATATAGATTACAGTCTGGAATAGCACAAAGGCTACTTTTTACTCCGATAAAATGTACGGTTCCAGCGGCATAGATTTGTTTTTGTTTTTGAAGGTACCACGCGGGCGATGCCGCCGGCGGACGCTAGTTTAAGAATAAAGATAATACTATCGTTACCATGAGCGATGGGGTGACTCGACAGTGCTGCTATAACGCTTATCTATAATTTATTCAAAAGGCGGTGGACCCAGATACCGATAGATACTTGACGTTTTTGTTTGATCATCGACTCTTGGGTAGCAAGCACGTTCTTATGGTATTACATCTTATAGTTTCAGGCTTCGACGAATGATAGGAGTGAGTGGAAGGAGAAATTGTGGGATAAGGGTAAAAGAAATTCCCAAAATTAAATATAAATCCTACTAAGTATAATATTATAAACGCGAAAGTTTGTAAAAATGTATGAATTTCTGGATGTATGTTTGTTACTCTTTCACACTGAAACGGCTGAACGGATCTAGATGAACTTTGGCTCAGATATAGATTATAGTCTGGAAGAACACATAGGCTATATTTTATCCCAGAAAAATGTACGGTCCCGTGGGATAGATTAGTTAAGTTAGAATAGTTTTTGTTTTTCGAGGTACCACGCGGGCGAAGCCGTGGGCGGAAGCTAGTAGGTAATAAATAAATATTGGTGGATAGTTCACATAACACCATCTAGCCTCAAATTAAGCAAAGCTTTTATTACGAGAAACAGATAATAATACTTATTATTAATCTATCAGCTATCTATTTCTCTGTTTCTGTTTCTGTGTATTAATACTATATAATAATTCAACCTCAGCAACGGGAGGTTGAGGTTCGTATGGGGTATTCCACTTAGTCGTTATTTATAAAACAGTAAACTTTCAATCAAGCGATCTTATTAAAGCTTTATTCGCGTCGGATGCAAGATGGCGACTCATCAAAACACCATTTGTCTCGCTTTAGGTACGTACAATTGAATCAGTGCGAGAGAATGTGAAATTAGTTGTGATTTGTGCTTTATATGGCCTGATTTGGCGAAGCATAGCCCATATAGGCCGCCTAATTTTATTACCCGACTGCGAAGGTAGGGATTTTCTACATAACGGTTTTGTCATTGTTCTCACTTTCGTCGTTCGCAATAACAATTTTGTTTATCTCGTAAAATAGTGCTCTTCGTGAAATAACTTATTATTAATCTTTTATTGTTCCATCTTCATGCTATCAGTCCTTATTAGATTTTTTGTCTACTCTTCCGAAGAAAGACAAAACGTTCTCGTCACTTCCAAATTTGTCTTCAACCCGAGCATGAGGAGACATCAAGACAAAACTATCTTCTTAGTAGACATAACTTGTCTATAGCACCCAAATGACATTTTTGTCTTCTATTGTCGACAAAACCGTTGTCTACAGTGCTTATGCTAAGCGGACAGCTAGAAAGACGAGCACTAAAATCAAGGATAAAAAGGTTTTTAAAATAACGATAAAATATCAATCTGAGTAGAAAGGCCCGTTTCTTCTAAAACTTTGATTAAATTTTATTTCCCTGCGCTCACAACTCTTTTATCAAAAATCTATCGGTGCACGGCCTGGCTTGAACCCCTGACCTTAGAATCGGAAGGCAGAGGTGCCACTACGCCACCGGTTTAATACGAAGATAAGTAGAAATCTATGTCATTGCAAACATTACGAGATACTTGCAATATCTTTATTGAGCCATGTTATTTTATGTCCTCCACTATGTTGCTAGTTACCATTTACCACTTGCCAGCGAATTGGAGAAACAGCTGCTATATTTTTCCCTACACACTACACAAAACATTGTTTAGCAACATATTTGGTACCTAGTCATAGTTCATAGTCAAAACTAAAAAGAAAACTTACTTCAATATTCATTCATGAATAATACGCAGAAAACTTTTGCTGAAGGAAACCACAAACTCATCGTGTATATAGTCATATTTTTAGTATTATGTTGATTTTTTCAAAAACTTAATAAATTTCGATAAAATTTATGGAACCACCTTTGAAGTATGATCTGCTAAACGAAAAAGAATCATCAAAATCAATTCATAACAAATATAAGATACAAAAAACTCGAATTGAGAACTTCTATTCTGAAGTCGGTTAAAAAGTGAAGCCTTTGCATTTACTCTAGATTTTCTAAAATAAAGTGTCAAATGAACTTTTACTCAGTTGCACGAGTATGCTGTAGTTCGTAGGACAGTCTTTCGGATTATTTTGGTCCTACACTATACAATTATTTAGCAAAACATTTTTCACAAACATTTGTGAAGCAAAAGATAAGTCTATATGTGAATCAAAAGATAAGTCAAGATATAAAGATGAACGAACATAATTGACCGAGCCGACAGCGTCGAAAGATTTTTGTCGAACAAATTATCCGACGGAATTCGACTGCCGAAGAATTCGTTTTCAGCGTCGACTCGGCTATACGCGCCTTCACCTTAAAACAGCAATAATGTGTGGAGTTAGTACCTACGGCTGTAAATTCTCCATAAAATCTTACTACCACAAATTTGCACACACCCATATAAACTACACTTTCTATAGTTTCTGTAATTACTTAGAGAACTTGGTTATCTTAACCATAAAGATACTAACTTAGTTGGTGTCCAGTCCGATTCTTGACCGTAACTAGGTATTAAAAGCGGCGATGGACTTGCAACCTGTCACTTAATACTATCTAACCTACCGTGCAAAACGAGCATGTGACGAAATTTAATGTTAGAACGTGCCTCTGACTACCTTTTAATATCTTTAAAGATCTAAGGAGATCTATCTGATGTTTAAAAAAAACAGGGTTTACAACCAGTCGTGACCGCCCATGGTTGTTTTTTTTTATTTCTAGGGTTGGCAACACGTGCGCGATATTTCAAGCGCTTATAGTATATTTCCATGGCTCTTTGACAGCCCTGTGGAAGTTCATGGTGAAAGTATACATAATTAAGTATCTTTTTGTTTGAATATTCAAAGACGGTAATAAATTGACCGATTAGTGGTATAATCATAAATATAGAGAATTATCTAAAACTATTGTCTTCTATCAAAACTGTATTTTGTAATATAATATATTACAAAATACAGATAAATTATTATGAAAGTTATTGTTAAGTAATAGAAATTTATTATTATTTGATGGTAAGTCCTCATTGTTTTCACTGCTGCTGTCGAGATATTTTATTATCTACTGCTGCTCGTTAATGTTCTCACCACTTTCGAGACGTTTCAGTTTACTGACCATAACTGTTTGTTAAGATTATATTGCCTTAAATTACCTACAACGCTAAACTTTTTGTATCCTACCTGACATTGACATTGACAGCTGTCATCTATCTGCCGTTCTATGACTGATTGTTCTTCAAGTCTTCAACCTTACCTATGTACTATAGTTTATTTCAGTTAGTATAAAGTAAGTAATATTTACGAGAAAACCGCAACAAAATCACAACACTAAAATTCTTTAAACTCGCCTGGCGCACCACTATTACGGCCAGACACGTTCTATTTTCAAATTATTACAAAGCGGCTACGCGCTCCGATTAATTTGTCATACTATCATCGCTGCGTTCCAATGCACGCATTTTATTTTTATTTTGTACCGTAATCTTACGCGCCGAGAGATTTATAACTCGATGTGGTCGCGGCAATTATGATTCTGGCGAGAACACGGAGCCCACGGAGGCTTGGAATGTCACGAATTTGTTTCACCTACTGTCAGAAACTCTCTCAACTTAAATTCAACCTTATTCCTTTCGGTTTAGAATCATAAGTTTCTGCGTATACTGGAACGGAACAAGCTTGTCAACTTTTTACGCGGTAACATGTCCCGGAAATTAATGTCTGTTTTGCATGTTCTTTTACGTTTTGGCGAGTTTTTCTCGCAAATTAAATTAAAGTTGGTTTACATGCGGTACGCTCTGATTGCTGGACGTTTGCGAGCTTTGAGAACATGTCCTAATTATCTCTTTGGCAGCCGTGCAGATTACGAGAATGATAAAGTAGCGAGCTGGGCTTCGGACGTTTTTGTTTTGGACATTTTAGTTGTTTCCTCAAAAGCTTATAAAATATTATTTTTCAGAATTTACCACGCGTTTTGGGTAAATTACTTACCAAACACCAGCATACGACTGCTTTTTTACAGAAAATAATACAAAACTGACAGAAATTTGTAAAGAAACTTGTTTATCTTCGCTCGAATCATGTAGCGTTATCACCATTACCTTAGCGTTGTTGCCCTTTCATAAGGCGTCTTTTTCAATCATCGTTTTACAAACCATTGATAAATCTTCTCAAATAATGGTACTTACTATAACAAGAGCCGGAAACAGAGCTAGTTAATGGAAAGTTCCAGAAGGTGTAAACTAAAATGCAGCACTATTATATCCATCATTACAACGGGGCGTTATGAGATGGCGTGCGATAGGCTATCGGGTGTGATACTGCCTTGGGCCTGATCACAGATACAAGTAGGTGTTAAGTTAAACGCTGAAGCGACTTTAACACCAACTCACAATAGCCTCAGCTCATCAGCTTTTGAGACCTGTTAGACATCTCAACACGCTGCGCGCTGGTTTGAAAGAATTGATGAAACGATATTAAGATGATCAATAGCGTAATAATCTCTTCCAGCTTACACCACGCTCCAAATGCATAATTTGTCCGATCGAGTCACGAATGATGACTTTTAATAGTTTCATGATGGGATCAGACTCAAGAACCTCTTTAATGCCTCTTAAACTAAGTAGATCGACGCCTCGGACTCGTTCCATTGAGGTTTCATCACGCGATTTGTAAATGATGGTGCACGACCGGGTTTCAAACCTACGAGCACAAAACAACTAAGTGATACAGCTAGTGGAATAAACTGCACCTCAGAGGATCATTCTATGCACTTCGAAGTTTTTGAGTTATGCACTCGCGATATTCTCATTCTCATAGAGTCTATTTGTTTATTTATCTATACTAATATTATAAAGAGAAAAGTTTTGTATTTTGTTTGTAACGAATAAACTCAAAAACTACTGGTCCGATTTCAAAAATTCTTTTACCATTAAAATGATACATTATCCCTGAGTAACATAGGCTATATTTTATGTATATACCTCGCGAGCAAAGCCGCGAGCGGAAGCTAGTACTATATATTTATACTACCAGTTTCATCTCACCACTGCCCGATCATTATGCCCTATATAAGGTTAATAGGCAACGCCAACAGCTCACACAACAAAACATTAAAAAACAACATGAAAACAAATAGTACCATGAAACGTAAAAAGTCTACTTGATAGCGCACATAATTAATAGAACTGAAAAATCTATAGTTGGTTAGCCGGTTTTGAACCCAACTTAGGATCGAAAGACCGCTACCACTATACCACCGTGCTCTAGCACTACTATTGAATTTCAATCTTTATCACTTCAAAGCTCTGATTTATTTATCTGAAGTCTCGTGGTTCGATTGTACATTAATTCTGTTGCTATTCGCCACCGACCGATTCGCAACGCGATTAGATACGACTTCTGAATGGTTTAATTGAATTTCATTGTTGCCTGTATCTCATTAACTAACTTTATCTTATTGATGTATCAACCATTTACCCAGTTCACCAATTTAATAACGAGTGGTTAAGGTACGAGTATCAAGAAATTTTAGTTGAAGGAATTAATGACTTATTCGTCAACTGGCGAGCGTGAATCTCGCGAGTGCGCGCGAGTTGGCACTTTTCGATTTTACCTACTTTTTTTCGATCGACTCAATTATTTCGGCTCGGCCAAGTACGCGTCCACCTTTATGGCGTTAAGATTGATTTAAATATTTAAAATAACGCAAGATAATAAAAAAAATACCGAATTCAAAACGACTCCTTTTTTTAAAGCCAAATAAGATAAAGTAGGTAAATAGAGTAATATCCGGCTTATGGTATTTCTCGTCATGGTGCAAATCTATTTTTTTTAATCTGTTATATTTCTGGGGGTTTAGTGGTAGCCGTCTTCCGAAATAAGCCCGTTGGTTCAAATCCAGTCGAGCACCAATGGATTTTTTTGTTCGAAATATTTAATGCGCTCATTGCACTCTGAAACAGTGAAGGAAACACGTTGTAGAACTTAAAGTTCGAAGACTGTCAAGTGCACGAAAAGAGACACACTTTCACCACACTAGTTAAAAAGAACAGTGTGACACAAATAAGAAAAATATGTCATAAAATCCCAGATTATTCTCCACTGCCAATAATATAGATAACTAGACAAAGGCCATCATAAAGCCACGTGCACATCAATCTCCACAAGAGCTTTCCTCATCCAAATGATAGAGTAGGTAGGTACCTACTGATAATACCAATTGGACATAGTAAAATTAGTAAACAGCTAGCTCAGTATATCAAAATAAAACATGATCACGACTGCAAATCGGCTCGGTAAATATCTCCTCAGATCTCTAGTTACTTAGAAAAGAGGGCAGTTAGAGACACGTCCAAATATGATTTCGGCACATGCCCACATTTTGCACAGTTAGTATTCCGTTCGTGACAGTTTGCAAGCCCATCTAATACTAACATAAGTACTCGTTTCATACATCATTTCGAATTTTTAGTTCTAAGGCATGCCGGTTTCCTCACGATTTTTTCCTTCACCGTTTAAGAGCACTGGCATTGCGCACATACATTCGAATTAAAAAAACTCATTGGTGCACGATCAGGTTTGATCCCACTACTGCTGTTGCATTACGACCTAGCTGCATTAACTCTCGCTACGTACTAACCGTTGTTTTTATAACACAAAATTACTAAGGTTATAATGTTGTAGTGTTTAGTGATCACTGATACATACATTATTTCGACATCAACTCGTTAGGTTGCTTTACATAGTAATTTTGTTCATCTAACTGACCTAATAAACATTGGAAAGCTTTAGGGCTAGTTTATCCATGCTCTGTTAATGAAAGTAACAGCTTGTTAGCCTTTTCATCGCCTGTTAAAGATGTTTTGTGTTCCAACTGACAAAGGATTATCTTCCGTAAAATAAATAACGATACTTTAACATTCTTGTGAATTTTGATGCCAAAGAGTTGTTGTGGTTAAGTTTGGAGAAATTATTTCAACCATGGATGCCGCAGGGGTCAATTTTTGAGATTAAAAACTCGTGGTAGGCTCAATACAATCAATATAATCGTGATAAGAACTGCCAGATTATTCTACTTCTGCTAACGATCAGAAAAATATCGACATACTCATTAGCATCGGCGTCGATAAACTTATTTTATCGACGTCCATTTTATCGATAACAAGCGTGTCTCGTTCTACAGCCCTATCGATATTTACAAGAGGCATAAAGATGGAATGTTACTGCACTGTTGGTACTTCTGATAGCAATATACTGATGGCAATAAGCTGATAGCAATTATCTCAATGTTCTTTCAAGTTGTGAATGAAGTAAGCTAAGTAGCTGGAATACTATGAATCTAGGGTGCAACAAAATTGTGAACAAAATTGGCCTGGAGTAGTGAGTATCCCCGTAACAATAGGAAGAATGCAGGTTTGAATCCCGAGAAACTTTGCTGGAATATTGCAACATTCCCACAATACACTAAGGTCCAATGCCACCAAACTTTTTTTAGTAAAGCATTACCTGATCGGTCATCAAAATTAATAAGAACGTTAAAGTGTCGTTAATTTTACGTCATTTTATTTAACGGAAGATAATCTTTAGTAGAACATCAAACTTTAACAGGCGACTGAAATACTAACAAGCTGTTAGTTTAATAAAAGTGAAACTAACCTTAAGTAAGTACTTATACTTACTTAGTTCTAAATTTGCAAAAAAGTTTTACCTAATCAATAGTTTAAACTGTTTGATTAAAAAACAATGAACAATAATAAAAGTTGCCTGATTTTTTTACGTTTCATTAAAAAGCTCATTATTTGCAACAAGACTCTCAAATGGATATAAATAGAACTAGAGAAGAAAATAATATGGATTGAAAAAATAAAATACTTATTTAAATAGACAGTCAATAAAATAAAGTGACAGGAAATAAAATGTCACGCTCGTGAGCATTATAAAATCGAGCAACGCACGACACCATAACAATAAAAACACAATGGCGAAACTGCCCACGCGGCTAAAGGGGTCTGCAAACGATACGGCCATTCGGATGACTTGCTTTCTAGGGATGTCTACTCTTTAAGATGATTTTTAAGCTGTACATTTTCATACAAAAAGCGCTAACGTTTTGCTCCCTTTAAACTTAAGGTACGAGTTGGCAGCGGGCGCGTGAGGCGGCGTCGGACGACGTGTCGCAGCGACACTTCTGGTTTCTATGTATTTCAATGAAACTCCTTTCGTAGCTGGCGACACGAAGCTAGCGACGCGTCGCCCGACCGCAGATCACTGTTCTCGAACACGTCAGACATTTTGTTTCACGGAGCACTCGGAACCAACTGAATGAAGCGTCTGCAGTCGGGTTCGAAATCATGACCAGTGGCAGGACGTAACTAAGTGTCGCGGCGACATGAAGCGACGACACGTGGTCGGCCGCCGCCTCACGTCGCCCGCTGCCAACTCGTACCTTTAGTCAATTATTTATAATTTTTAGAAAAGTTGTAGATACAACGAAAAACTAGGCTTGTACGTTTTTATTTTTAAAGAAATATTGCTAAAATGTCTTTCATCGAATGCGCTGTGGAAACTATTGATGATAGAACAAAAAAATGTGTTAAAAAATAAACGTCCACCCGTGTGAAGCCGGGACAGGCCGCCAGTAAAGAAAATTTTAAGGTTTTTTTTTAATCGATTCTCAGACGCAGCAGAACCAAACAGAAAACTCTGAATGTCTCTATATTGATGATTCACTTTACAGACAAGAAAAACTAATAGCAGTCACGCCTTTATGACGTTTCGTCTAAGTCCACCTTTACAAGAAATTCACACACGTTTTTACGCACATTTTATGTTATTTTCTTTACAAAAGTTTACGAACTAAGATAGAGCGATCTGACCGCCATTGGAGCTAAGTATATTCAAAATAGCTGTATAACTTCGTTTATTTAAATGTAAATATGATTACGCAAATGTATATGAAATGTTTATAGGTTGGCAACTAAAAACAGCCATTTTAATAAATGAGTGGACTCCTGGGGAGTGTGTGGCGTAAACGATGAGAAAATACGTATTTTATCGTCGGGCAGTAAAACGCTTGTGTTGTTGTTCTTCGGCGGGTCTTATCACAAGCTCTTCGGACAATATCAAAGTAATATAACATTGATATTTCGTACCATGACTTATAAAAAAAACGTAGTGTTACTTAAAGCTTAAAATGAGACGTTTCTGAACATGATGGTTGGTTTTCCTGCGATTCTGATGTTATAGAAAAATATTTGAAAAATTGTAACCTGTTAGTTTTCTAATAAAAATAATCTATATCTATATAAGAGCTTAACCTGACTGACTGACTGACTGACTGATTGATCATCGCCGAGCCGAAACCGCTGAAGGTAGAGAGCTGAAATTTGGAAGGTGGCTTCTTTTTATAACAAAACCACCCACTAAGGCGGGATTTTTGGAAATTCCACCTCTAAGAGGGTGAAAAAGGGTGAAAACTTTAGTATGAAACTTTTTAAGGCGTGGAGCGATTTTCATGAAACTTTGTTTGTGCACTGAAAATACAAAATGAATGAACACGTGTTTCAGGATTTTTCAATATAACCTTTAAAAAGGGGTAAAATGGGGTGTCAAAGTTAGTATAGGAACTTTTTAACGGGTAGTGCGATTAGTCTGAAACTTTGTTTGTGTATTGTAAATGCAAAATGAATGGACACCTGTTTCAGGATTTTTCAATATAACTCTTAAAAAGGGGTCAAATGCCGGGTCAATGTTTGTATGGGAACTTTTTAACGGGTGGTGCGATTGGTTTGAAACTTTGTTTGTGTACTGTAAATGCAAAATGAATAGACACGTATTTCAGTATTTTTCAATATAACCTTCAAAAAGGGGTCAAATGTCGGGTCAATGTTTGTATGGGAACTTTTTAACGGGTGGTGCGATTGGTTTGAAACTTTGTTTGTGTACTGTAAATGCAAAATGAATAGACACGTATTTCAGTATTTTTCAATATAACCTTCAAAAAGGGGTCAAATGTCGGGTCAATGTTTGTACGGGAACTTTTTAACGGGTGGTGCGATTGGTTTGAAACTTTGTTTGTGTACTGTAAATGCAAAATGAATGGACACGTGTTTCAGGATTTTTCTAAATAACCATCAAAAGCAGGTCAATGTTTATGTATGGGAACTTATTAAAGGGTGGTGCAATTGGCCTGAAACTTTGTTTGTGTACTGTAAATACAAAACGAATGAACACGTGTTTCAGGATTTTTCAATATAACCTTCAAAAAGGGGTAAAATGGGGTGTCGAAGTAGTATGGGATTTTTATGAGTTGCTTGATGTGTTTAAAACTCAGTTTAGATATTTTATGTGAACGAAGTCGCGGGCGGGACAGCTAGTATAACAATAAAATCGTCTTCCTTAATTCGAGCGACAGAGGACGTAGTGATGAAAATTGAGAAGGGTATGTTAAGATAGTTTGGGCATGTAGAAAGGATGGATGAAAGGAGATTGACGAAACAGTTGTTGAGAGTGTGAATGGGACAGTTGGAAGGGGAAGACCTCGGCGTACGTACCTCGATCAAATTGGGGACGTTTTAGAGAAAGGTCAGGTCCAGAGTACCCTAAACCGACGCGCATGTATGAAGAATTTAATGAGAGTGAATGAAGCAAAAGAAGTATGTCAGGATCGTACCAAGTGGAGATCCGTGATCTCTGCCTACCCCGTCGGGAAACAGGCGTGATTTTATGTATGTATGTATGTATCGCCTTCCCCTTTTGACTTGGACCTCCAACACCTCGGGGACGGTGTTGACGGAAAATTATCGACGGCTTTGTTTTTTAAATCCACACTTCAGCTCTGGTTTCTGCAACGTGATGACCGTTATAAGACGTTCGTTAACTGGTGGAGACAAATCTGTGAAAATCTTGTCTTCAGAGTAGATTTTAGATGCCCCTGATCTGTTCTGAAGACCTCAGTTTCTTGTCTAAAGCAGAATAACTATTCTGAACAAAACATTTGAAAATGAATTAAATGCTAAGTCGCGGGCGACAGTTAGTCTACACTAGTCCATCCTACTAATATTATAAACGCGAAAGTTTGTAAGAATGTATGGATGTATGTTTGTAGTCTGGAATAACACACAGGCTATTTTTCATCTCGGAAAAATGTACGGTTCCCGTGGGATAGATCTGATTTGTTTTTAAAGGTACCACGCGGGTGAAGCTGTGGGCGGAAGCTAGAAAGCTAGTAAATAATAAATTGTTGAAAACATTCCCGCTATGAACTCATGGCTAAAGTTGGCTCATCAAGTTTTCCTTAGAATTAATCGCAACAGAAAGATTACTCAAGTACCTACAGAGCAAAGAGCGAAGGCCCTTTGATAAAATTATTTGTAATTCTCTAATTGTTTTTTACTAGCCGTTTTCTGCTGCTTTGCTTGCGTGCAAAAGTTTAAAAGGTGTGTCTGTAAAGAATATATTTATTTTTTAGCGACGATGGGCTTGCAATCTGTCTCGTGCGGAATACCAATCAGTGTGCAAAATGTGGTCATGTGCCAAATATAATGTTGAGACATGCCTCTGATTACCCCCTTTAGATATCCTTAAAGATAAAGTAACTAGAGATCTTGGAAGATTATCTACCGATTACAGTTGTGATCATGATTTTTTTTACAGACAATAGACTACAAACACAATACTTTATAGAAAACACAAAAATAATACAATAAGAACTTTTCTTATCTTGAACCGGGCTCTCATTTCAGTTGGTAAGTTCTTGCTCACTAGGAGTTGTGGGTTCGATTCCTACAAAGGAACTCAACATTTGTGTGATCCCATGACCTAGGATCGAAAGACACTACACCACCACCCAGTCCTGCTTGTTCATCAGTACCCCTAGTATGAGTTTTTGATTTACGAAAACTTTTTTCGAATAGTATCCTTTCATACCTCCTATCCTTGACGTTGTTTAGAGCAGACGTGCTACTTAATACATTGATGTACTTATTTAAAATAAATAATTTCAAATTGCTGACTAGTGACCTCGTTAGCGGTTGCAGTTCCGTGTCATAGTGTTTGGTGAAGATGGACTAAATAAACTACAAAATTCACTGTTTCTTATCAAAATGGATTTTAACAGTCCTTTTAGCCGGAGCAGCAGAATAGCCCGCAGCCCGCCTCGAACGCCCACCTCACCCTCGGCCGTCCCGCAACCCTCGGCCGTGCCGCAGCAGCCCCCGGATGTGCCGCACCCCTCTACTCGTCCTGCACTGAAGCCTGAAGACGCAGTAACTACATCGGATCTCGTATACTGGTCATCGAGCATCGAGCAGTTTCTAAATGAGATCTGCACAATCGCCGAGGCAGGAAAACTGAACTCGGATCAAAAACAGAAAATAGGCGCTTTATGCCGTAAAGTGGGTAATGGTACTTCGCAGATGTTAATTTATTATCAAGCTATGCAGGCAAGAGCCATGACCATGAACATTGAAAACAAGGCCCTCATCGAGAAAATGAACCTATCTGAGCAACTCAAGATTATGCAGGATAAAATTGAAGAGACATCCAAACCCCTATCTGGAAACTCTTCTTTTGCAGACATGGTGAAAAGAGGCAACAACAACTATATAAAGCCTACTACTATTAGCTCTGTGGCCATCTATCCGCAAGACAACCTCAAGTCAAGTAAGGAAACTAAAAATTTAGTTCAAAAAATAATTTGCCCTGAAGATATGAAGCTACAAGTAAGAGGCCTCAGAAAAACGAGAAATGGAGGAGTCATTATAAGCACTGAAACGAGGGGCGACATAGAGAAGCTGAAGCAGTCGGCGCAGCTCACAAATTCTGGTCTGCTGGTCGATGAGCCGCAAAAACGTAAGCCCAGAGTCGTAATAATTGGAGTGCCCTCATCTATGCAGGAAAAGGATGTGTTTACCTGTTTGTACAAACAAAATATAGCCGAATCACTGCCGGAATTAACACTTGAAAAATATCTGTTATTGACCAAACTAAGCCATAAGTCCGGCAAGAAGGACGCTGTGACCTGCAACTTTGTGATTGAAGTTCCTGCAGTTATTCGTAAGGCTCTAATATCAAAGGAGCGGGTTTTTATTAACTGGTCCTCGTGCCCTGTGAAGGACTTTACATTGGTAACCAGGTGCTTCAAGTGCCAGCAGTACGGACACGCTGCCAAGTCCTGCCGCGAGACGTATCACATCTGCAGCCACTGTGGACTTCAAGGCCATTCAATAAAGGATTGCACCAAAAAAGCAGAGGATCCAAAGTGTGCCACTTGCCTTCACTTCAAAAAGCCAAGTAAGCATATAACGGGTTGTGCTGACTGCCCAGCTAAAGCAATGGCCGAAAAAAGGTACATCAACTCTATAGATTATGAAGGCGCCTAAGAGCGCCGCTTATTTATTTTTCCTGGTCCTTGTAAACTTAGTTTTTATTAAAAATGATGTTAAGTAATGTAATTAATGATTTAGATAACTATTCTGTATCAGATTCTTGCCTCTGTGAAGTTGAAGACTGCAGACGTTATCTTTCATCTTATATTAATCCATTAACTGTGCTAACACAAAATATTCGCAGTGTCTATAAAAACTACGACAATTTTACTACTTTTCAACAAAGAATGAATATTGACTGTGACATTATTGTGTTAACAGAATGCTGGCTCACTAAACAATACAACGTGCCGCAAATGCCTGGATATTCTATGTACCATACTAACATAAATTATAATCAAAACGATGGCGTAATAGTCTATACAAAAAATCATCTTAATGTCTCTGTCGAGGAACCTGTTATGCAAGACTGCAACAGATTGCTGATTAAAATTGGAGATGAAACAGCAATACTTGCTCTATATAGACCACCTTCTTTTAGAAACCTCAGCAACTTTACTAATTCTTTAAACGATATACTACAAAACATATCGTCTGTGAAGAATATTATTATAGCTGGAGATATTAATATCAATATTATGCCTGAATATAGCGACGAAACTAACCAGTACTACCTAAATTTATGTTCCTTTCATGGTTTGCTTCCTGCGCACACACTCTCAACGCACCAAGGTGGTTCCTGCTTAGATCATATGATGCTTAAATCGAATCATCCTTCACTTGCCCTTGTCATTAACTCATCTATTACCGATCATAAAGCTATCCTACTTTCTTTAAATTGTAAATTGCCTAAACCAAATGTTAATCGCACTAGGTCAAAGATAAACATGAATAAGCTCGAAAAGGATTTATGCAACGTAGATTTTGCTCACGTTTACAGTTCTAATGACCCGCAATTGTGCATGTCTTTTGTAATAGATAATGTGCAACGCGCAATTTTAAGGAATTCCTATGATGTTTGCTTGACTAATAAATACCATAACGTTAAACCTTGGATCACACCAGGTCTCATTCGATGTATGAGACACCGTGACAAATTGCATTTAAAAGCAAAATCTAACCCAAATAATTTGGTTCTACAGATGTCGTATAAACGTTACCGTAACTTTTGTAATGATCTTTTACGTAAAGTCAAAAATAACTACGACAAAACTGCACTTGAAAAAGCGGGAAAAAATATTAAAAAACTCTGGAATCATATTAAAAATGTAACGTATACGTCGAAATCACATAAGTCATCTTCGTGTTTATTGCAAACAAACGCATCACATTTGCAATCTGCTAACTCTGCAAATTCTTTCTTCGTAAATGTAGGTAAGTGTTTAGCAGAACGAGCTCAAGGCCATCTACAAACGCAAAAATATACAGCTCCCTTGGATCACAATGCTCTGACATCCTTTGTGTTGCTAGAGACTGACGAAGCCGAGGTAGAAAGGATAGTCATGAGTTTAAAGGACGACTGTGCAGTCGGATGGGACAATATCTCAACTAAAATACTAAAACAATTTAGGCACATTTTAATTCCCCCATTGACACACATCTTCAACAAATGCCTATCTATTGGTGTTTTCCCGGCATGTCTGAAAAAAGCGATAGTGGTCCCAGTGTACAAATCTGGCAGTAAAAACCAACTTACAAACTATAGACCAATTTCTTTACTGTCTTCTGTATCTAAAATATTAGAAAAAATTATTAATAAAAGGTTGGTGAATTACCTGGAGGATAAACTGATTTTATCTAAGACTCAATTTGGATTCAGACCTAATATTTCCACTGACGATGCTGTACATCACCTGACCAACTATCTCGTTCAAGAACTTGACAAGGGAAAACACACAGTAGGAATTTTCCTCGACCTTGCTAAAGCTTTTGACACCGTTTCAATACCTATTCTTTTGCGCAAGATGGAACTTTTAGGAATCAGAGACATTCAGTTAAAGCTCTTTACTAGCTACCTAGAACAACGCACCCAATGTTTGAGAGTTGGCAGTGTCCTGAGCGATTATCAGGAAAATACATCCTTCGGCGTTCCCCAAGGAAGTATACTGGGTCCAACCCTTTTTTTGATCTACATTAACGATCTGTGTAACTTAAAACTAGACCACGGCACAATTATATCATACGCTGATGACACTGCCCTCCTTTTTTCTGCTGATTCCGATGAGGAAGTGTTCGAGTTTGCGCAAAATGGATTCAATGAAGTTAACAAATGGCTGCAGCACAACCTACTAACATTAAATGCTGACAAGACTAATTATACTAAGTTTTCGATGCGCAAACAGACGACAACAATTACCAACACTAAACTATACGCACATCATTGCTATAGCCCTGACAACACCCAATGCTTGTGTCCCGTAATTAAAAGTACTAATCAAATAAAATACTTAGGTATCATACTAGATGATAATCTTACGTTTAAGCCCCACATAAAAGTCTTATGTGGTAGAGTGCGTAAGTTAATATTTATCTTTAAAAAGCTACGCCATATTGCAGATCATAATATAATTAGACAAGTTTACTTTGCCCTGTGTCAATCGATTTTAACTTATTGCATTACCACTTGGGGTGGAGCGGGTAAGACAGTGTTACTAACAGTAGAAAGAGCACAAAGAGCAATACTTAAAGTGGCTACCTTTCGCCCTTTCATGTTCCCTACTAATCTTTTATACGAGGCCTGTGATGTGTTAACAGTCCGGCAGCTATTTATAATGAACACAGTGCTAAGACAGCACGCAGCCCTTCCCTACAGCACTAACTTTACTAATAAGAGACGGAATGATAATGTTTGCCCTCAACCAACAACCCTAAAATTTGCCTTTGCGAACAAATTTTATCTTTTTCTTGGTCCGTTCCTATACAACAGACTAAATTCAATGTCTAATTTTTACGCACTTAACTATAATAATTGTAAAACTGCTATTAAACTCACACTAAAAAGTCTATCCTACGATGATACAGAGAAGCTATTAGATATTATCAAGTAATATATATTTTATAAGTTCCTTAGTAGTAGTATCCTTAGTATAGTGATTTTCCTAGATATTATACTCAATGTAAGTTAATACCATGCACAAATTGTTTCTAACTTAAACAACATGTATAATATGCCTTAATAGTAATAGTAAGTGATTATTTTATAATATAGCACTGTTATCGCCTGAAACACAGGATTACCTAGTTCAGGCTCAATTAGTTTACTTAGCTATGTTTAGCCGTTTAGTGCACCTTATGTACCCTTTGTCTTATTATGTTTTTTTGAATAAATTTTATTATTTATTTATTTATTTATTTATTTATTTATACATTTACCTCCATCGGAAATGTTAAGGAACTAAAATAAGGTCGATAATATCGAAAATATTATCTAATCGGCAGTCCCAGCAATGATTTCCAAACCAAGTTTTCACGATATCGACTTTATTTTAGTTCCTTAACATTTCCGATGGAGGTAAATGTATGAAAGGATACTATTCGAAAAAAGTTTTCGTAAACTATCAAAAACTCATACTAAGGGTACAGTTTTACCCCAAACAACCAAACAAACTTCCACATTCATAATATTAGTAGAAATCAGTAATTATTTTGCCATAACAACACGCATGGTATTCACGCTTAGGTACAAAAAACGTTATAAACAACACTTTAACCACACAATTACATACTTTGTAGCGATGGATTAAGGCTTAAAATGGCGTTAGAAAGAGATAACGTAAGTAATTTTACAGTGTAATTAGAGACTGCAGATCAAAGGAGTTACCGCAATAGTAAGTATACCTTAACTTGACTAATAGACCTCAGTTTAGTAATGACTTAACTTTGTAACGATTCAATGAACGCTGAGAAGTTTTAAAGATGAGACTATTAACTTAAACTTTACATTATACTACTTATATTTTGGATATTATTATCTGCTATATATATTTTAAGTCTCAATACGTTGAATTTGAAGCATCAAAAATGGTTTAAAATTAAAAAAATAATAATTTGAAACATCAAAAATTAAAAAAAGCTTAAAATTACAAAAAAAAATGAAGAAGTGTTTCAAAATAGCCAAGTTTCGACAAGTTCTTGACGATCGATGTCTTGACGAAGTAATGAAGATGAAACAATTCGAAAAAATCCCCCAACTTTGCCCCCCGATTGTAAAACAAGTCTCTTCTTATCTTATAATTCTTCAATTATAATCTTTCAATCTTACCCCCACCACGCGATAGTTATTAAAACGGTGGCGATTATAAATATACGAACTTTCTTTTTCATGTTAAGTACTTATCGTGTCACTAGTTTTTATAACCAGTGTGGTGAAAGGATGTCCATAAAAGGATACATGATGAGAACATAGGTAAAATTGCGCAGACGTCGGTCATCATAGTTTAACGGGCAGACCGTAATTTCGCCATAAAAACTCCAAATGTAGGTACCCACATTACCATGACAAAGCACTGAAGGCCGCGCATTGTTTCAAATGTATGTATTCAATGCTGGGGTCAGCCGACCTTGCGTCGTGTGTCATCATGAGACACTCTTCAAAAACACAGACTAACCTTACTTACAAAACTCAACAAAAAAAATACAACCTAAGTATTAATTCACTTACGAGTACTTTTACATTGTTTAATGTTAGACTGAGGGTGGATTTGACCATACATTTTCAAGAACTTGCCATTTTATTAATGTCCCGCAGGATTTTGGAACCTTGAATTTACCTGAAACAATAAATACAAAATTAATAAATCAATGGTTATAAATAAAAAAACATGATCACGACAGTGACTCCCGGTTCCGGTAGAATTCACAGGTTTTTAAGGCGGAAACATACTATTAACACGCTACGCGACCCGATGAAACGCGACGCGTGACGACTCGAATCAAATTGTACTATTTTCTATGACTGAATCATACTATGGACATCCGACGTGTCTCATTTGATTCGAGTCGACACGCGTCGCGTTTCATCGGGTCGCGTAGCGTGTTAACAGTATGTTTCCGCCTTTAGTTAGGTACTTAAATCCTAAGGATAGCTAAACGGGGTAGTCAGATACAAGTCCAAACACACTTGGTACATGCCTACGTTTTGCATTTTAGTATTCTTTACGTGAAAAGATGCAATCCTCTTTAGAACAATAATTTACTAAAGAGGATTTAGGCACAGAATACTGAAAAATAAATTCGACAATATCAAAGTAATGTAACATTGATATTTCGCACCGTGACATGTACAAAATGTAATTGAAGTAGTGTTACATAAAGCTTGAAATTTGACGTTTTTTTTTGAAACATGGTTGTTTGTAAGAGCTTGCGGTAGGCTAATCCGTATTCACGTTTAAGGCTTGATTTGGTGACGTCGAACGTAAAATGTACGTGATGGTAAACATGATTCTTAATTCACGTAAGAACGTAGTAATTTTATTAACGTACGTTACGACAATAAAAATGAGGAGGTACCTACTATGCGTTGGAAGTAAATAGGTATCTAGGTATCTACTGTATATAGGTATTGGCTAGATTATAGCTGAGTACCTACACTCGCTCGCGTGGGTGGTGTTAAGCCCTGATCTTCTAAAAGCGGTCGTCATAATCCTACGAACGTCAAATATTGGTGATGGCAATCATCATCATCATCATCATCAGCCTATAGCAGTCCACTGCTGGACATAGGCCTCCCCTAATGAGCGCCATTGCGCCCTGTCACGATGGCAAAGTCACTGTTTAATATTTCATTTTACAAATTGAGAGCTTGTGAACTAGTGGTAGTGACCCCGCCTTCCGATTCAAGGTACGAATACGGTCGTGCACTAATGGGTTTTTCTGTTCCAAAAAAAATGTGTGCTATGCTATTTTCTAACGGTGAGGAAAACATCCACATTAATCTTTTCACCATACACTGTTTCGAGGGAACTAATAACAACGATGAGTGAATGAATGAATGACTAAATGGATTATTAAAACCCTTTTTAAACTATCGCGACTTGGAAACATGTTTAAATATATACTCTCGGGACTTAATCGCGTATTGTGAAACATTCTATTTACCTCGACGTTTCGATGATATTACAATCACCGTGGTCACGAGTAGACTGAGGGCCGGCGTCCGCTCGCATCTTCAACTGACGAGACTACCCTCAATCAGTCATCACAAACTACTAGGGTCGCGACACACCACACTAACAATGTCCGGCGATATGTTAGACGATTTTTTACGATGCGAACACATTTTGATGACTGGATCCCACGTTGAAGACAGTTTGTAACCATTTTCCCGGTTAAAATTTTTGTGTTTCTTTATTTCAACCGCCTCACGCACAATTCGGCTATAACGTAATATCATTGTGATCATTGTGATATCATTGTGTATCAATACCACGGTGATTGTAATATCATCGAAACGTCGAGGTAAATAGAATGTTTCACAATACGCGATTAAGTCCCGAGAGTATATATTTAAACATAAATGGATTATTGTCCATGAAGTCATTCATTCAATCATTCATCAAATCGAGAAGATGAAGAATAACTTTAAAACAGACAATCAACATTTTTAAAAACATTTAAGGTACGAGTTGGCAGCGGGCGACATGAGGCGGCGGCGGACGACGTGTCGCGGCGACATTGCTGGTTTCTATGAATTTCTATGAAATGCGTCGCTAGCTTCGTGTCGCTAACTACGAAGGGAATTTCATACTTCTTCTTTCTTACTTTATCAGCTGATAATGACGGTACTATATTTATAAAAACAGGGCTTAAAGAACACCTGCTGGTCTAATGAAGTGCCCACTTAGTATTCTGTGGGTACACCTTAGCTGTGTAGAACTGCGCATTTTATTATTTAAGTACCTACGATGTAAAATATTTCAAAAGTGTGCAAAATGTGATTTGCCTATAATGTAATGTTCACAGATATCGTCTTTACAACCTTCTGTAGGCAATACCATAAATCATTTTGATATCAGTTTTATTTCAGGCTCTAGATTACCAGTACCTAAACTATCTGAAAATTTACATACTGGGTGTTACCAAACTACTTCCGAAAACTTCAGGGGGTTAAAGTACCCATCAATATAAACAACTTTTTCTAAGAAACCAACTCTCTAGGCGCGAAAAAAAACAGCTGTTTCATACAAAAGTTCAATACCTTTTTGGCTAAAATGTTTATTTTTTGTCAATAAATAAAACACAAAACATGCTCATGACTGTAATCCCCAGGCTCGGTAGATATCTCCTCAGACTTTGAGGATATTTATAGAGGGTAGTCAGAAGCACGTCCAAACATGTAGTTGGTAACATCGGTATGAGTGTATCTGGATACGTAAGTAGAGGAAGGCCGAAGAAAAAGTGGTTTGATTGTGTGAGAGATGATATGAATGTAAGGAGAGTAGACTCAGAGTTGACGAATGATAAGAGTGAGTGAAGGATGAAAACGTGACGAACCCACGCGTGGGATAAGGGCAAGAGAATGATGATGGGTGTTATCCATACGTGACAGGCTGCAAGCCCATCGCAATGTCAATTAATAATCATAAGTATTAAACTGTAAGTTATTCTATATGAACTCTTAACCTATAAATACAAGTAGGTATATACCTATAACAATAGTGCACGCGTCTGTAGTGTTTGTCTGTTGTCACTGACGGAGCGCATCTGGGCCCCGCCTGTCGACTGTCACACTGATTGGTACAGTCGCCGTCACCACTGATGTACAGGCAGCATCTTTTAAGGTGGTCAAAACTTTTGGCAATTCTGTAGGCGAAAGGTTAGATAATGTGCTTTTTATCTTATGATAAAAAGCACATTATCTAACCTTTACGCTGTACTTAAATAGAATTTCAGATGAAATGCGTGAGATTTTTTTTTTTAAAGATACGAGCTTCCGCCCATGGCTAAGCCCGCGTGGTGCTTTGAAAAACAAAAACAAGTCTATCCCACGAGATCCGTACATTTTTCTAGGATAAAAAGTAGCCTATGTGCTATTCCAGACTATAACCTATCTCTGTGCCAAGTTTCATCCGATCTGCACAGCCGTTTCAGCGTGAAAGAGTAACAAACATCCATCCATCCATACATACAAACTCCAACTCTGCTAGGTGTTCCTAACAAAATTAACAAGGATCATACAAAAAAAAGCTCTAGGGCCCAGCGAGTTTTTTGTCAGTTCTTCTTGGACTGGGGATAGGACTGGAATTGGCACCTAGACTCACCTAGTATGTAAGACGATTCAAAATGATCCCTGTGATATTACTGAATAAATATAATTATTTACTATTGAGTATTCACGTTTATAATTAGTAGGATAAAGGTATATAACCTAAATTCGAGCATAGGTTACTTTAATCCCGACAACTTACGATCTCATATCTGATATTATAACAAATGGTTCTGTCGGCAAGTGTACAGCTCTAACTAGGTGAACCCGGTGTGTTTGCTCGCTAAATACTGCTGAGCATACATTCAGCTATGATATATTTGGACGGTGGTGTCTACTGTTGGACTGTTGTGCAAGTGGATAAGGTACTTATCAAGACGATCTATATATATAAAAATGAATTGCTGTTCGTTAGTCTCGCTAAAACTCGAGAACGGCTAAACGGATTTATCTTATCTTGGTCTTGAAATGTTCTTGGAGGTCTAGGAAAAGTTTAAAAGGTAAGAAAAATTCGAATAACTGCCGGGAAAACCCTAAAAATAGCCCTTTTCTATTTCCCATACAAACGTTTTCTAAATAAGTACGAAGTCTGCCGAGTCAGCTAGTATTATATAATATGTATTGGTGTTTTCATACAGCGCCATCTACGAACTAGGTAAAGCTTTTGAACCAGTTATCAGATAGAATAACTACATGTGTAAATAATATAATATACTAAGTACTAATCTCTTGAAATTCGGCGCTCATATAATTATGATAGAACATAGCTTACATGTAAGTTTGTTTGATCATTAATTTTATTTTAGCAAATTTATGATATGCGTAGACGCATGTAAAGAGTTGTGATGCTGTGTATTCAAAATTTTTTTTTTTTTTTAATAAAATTCAAAATTATCTAAGTACCTATATAATAATTTTGAATAGCATTTAGGGTGGATTCGACCAAAAGTAGTTAAGCAATATCCCCAGAATAAATTGTTGTTATCGAAGGGTAAACTGACGTTTCTCTTGCTCATATTATTATTATTATTATTATTTGATATTTCATTATTCTGAGAATAGTAATACCATAACTTGGTCAAATCCACCTTATGAGTGTAGGTATAACATAATGATAAAATATCATGCGACGGATTCACAAAATACAAATAATATTAAACTGACAACACACAATAAAACGTGTAATATCAGCGTTAACACATTATTACATATTACTTCCATTTTGGTCGAAACTGTAATACGCATGTATAGTGTAAGGCTGGTTACAGTGCTTGTCATTAATATGAAAATCCATAAAATCGTACAGTGCTGGACCGACCGTACGCACGCGTATATTGCTACGCACTGCGTACGAGGACCGTCGGTCGAGCGCGTCCGCATGCGACCGTGTCGGTCGGCCGACGCGCTATGGAAACGTATGAACGCGTTTTTTTCATCTGGTCAGTTTGTTGGTCAGGAGAGCACTGAATGATACAAACTGACGGTCGGTCCGTATGTATCGTCAGGACCGACCGTGCGCACCGACGGTCAGTGAAGCACTGTAACCAGCCTAAGAGCCGACTTCTGAAAAAGCTTCTCATAAGCTTGCGTTATAATAGTCTCCTTGCTTAGTTCAAATCCAATGTTAAATACAAAACCTCTCTCTCACACACATAGCACTAACTCACTCACTATTATTTTTTTAAAATATTTCTTTAAAGTTTGAGTGATTTAATTTTTTTTTTATTTATTGAACATAACGTTCAACTTTTAATTTAATGATTAAAACGCTAGAGAACAGTCTTATTAACATTTATGGACTAAATTCCACTTAAATTTATTTACAAACGAACATCGGACGTTCTCAAGCATAAATACGAGTCTTTTTATACACAATATAATTTTTTGCAAATACATCGCGTGATTTAAATTATTCTATTTTTTTAATAATAATAAAATTAAACCGCGTGTCTCCTACTCTACATCATATCGCACATCACACCCACTCAAACGATTCAGTTACAATCCAACCCAATCCAACCACCGTCCAACCGGGCCGTTGTAACTACGCAACGGATTCGGCCCGGTCAACCACAACGGATCTACCACCTCAATACTGATAACGACCATTTCTATATTGGACTAATATTGGAAAAGTTAGCTTTTGTTGATAGTTTATAACTCTTAAAACTTTTTACCAACAAAGGCATTTTGCTCTGCGGATCTGATCTGGGTCCTTACCTTACCACACTCTTGCAAATCATTATGTTTTAGAAACGTCATTCTTTGAAGCTTATCCCCGCCTTCCACTAAAAAAAGGGTAATGAGCGGAAACTAAACTAATGATCTGAGCGGACCGAAGTAAAAATAGTTGTACACTTCCACTAAGAAAGAGTACTTATCAGATTTTGCCTTCCACTGCCAGAGGGCTTTGCGGAGCTAACTAACTCTTTGTACTCTTTTGATCCGTTCTGTCCGCTCATTCACAGCGGAAGCACTTCCATGAAGAAAGCCGTTGCGAGTTAAACGGAATCCGTACGGAGCCCGCTCCGTTCGCAGTAGAAACTCAAATACAATTTTTATGTCATGGTATGAAATATCAAAATTATATTACTTTCATATTCTTTGAAGAGCATTCATCGGTGATGTTCAACCCAAAAACCTTAAGTAAAACTTTTGGCAATCAGTCGGATTCACTTGCAAATACTAACGCGAAAGTGTGAAAGTAAACACACGCGCAGCAGCCAGTGCAGATCCGTATTCTGATGAATAGATTAACCGGGAGCAAACAGCCCACAACTGTTATCATAAACCTGATAAGTTACGTGGCGAGGTGTCGTTCCAATTGCATTCAATGTACACAAGTCTGAGTGCGAACTTGTTTTCTACATTATACAGAAGAAATATACTGAACTAGCTGTTGCCTGCGACTTTGTCCGCATATAATTCTTTCGGTTGTTTTAGACAAAATGTGGCCTATGTTCTTTCTCAGAATACAATCTATCTTCATGCCAAAATCTTCTTGTTTTTGCGTTCAATTGTTAACAAAATGATCTTTGAGGATATTTAAATAGCGCAATCACACATCCAAACATGATATTTGGCACATGCTCACATTATGCACAATAGTTAGTATTCCGCACGTGACAGGTTGCGAGCGCATTGTCGCTTCTACGAATCTCAACATAATGATACATACCTTCGATTTTTTTTATCTATGGTTTGCCCGTTTCCTCTCGACGTTTTCCTTTAAGATCATTGGTGCATGACCAAGTTTGAACCCACGATCGTGAGACAGGGGGGTGCTACCACTACACCACCAGTGCTCCTGGACGCACATAAATTTATCGCCCAGAAAAATCTATTGCACGAATTTGAACCCACACGACCACGGTTTGAAGACCGGAAGTGTTTTCAAACGAACTGAATGATGATGATGATAATACTGAGCTTAGTTTTCAACCGTTTCATATTACTACGTAATATTTTGTGACGTAGTACATTTATACTTGGCCATAAAGTTATGTCGTAAAATAAGGTATATTGCCAAATAGTAATACTGCATGGTTAGTACGTGCCTTGATTGTAGAGTAGGCACCCACTAAATATTACGACAGATATTTATCACCTGTACTTATCAATGAAAATATGAGTAGTGAAGTAATTGAGGGTAAATACCTAAGCAAAAATGCACGTGAGAAGTTTAGAGGTTACAAGAGCTTATTCAAATGTCAATGCGCATTGCACGCATTGGTGTAAGTATTATAGTTAGGAGTAGCGATGTATTTATTGGTCCAGAAACTTTTTTTTTATGTTTTCACATCTGTAACTAAAAGTATTTTAATCTAGTATTAAGTACATAAGTAGGCACCGATGCAGGATTTACAATTTTTATTTATTGAGTATTGTCGATAGAGCTATGCAAATTACCTGACACTGACAAAATCGATCTTACTAGACAAATACTGTAAATAAAGAAAAAGAAGAAGAAGAAGAACTATTTTTGATACAAAAAAACTATTATGAGAGTCAGGTAGTAACACTTTTTTTAAATCACGAATAATTATGATTTTAATTTATTCAAATGTATATTTGAAGACAGGGCGCAATGGCGCTCATTAGGGGAGGCCTATGTCCAGCAGTGGACTGCTATAGGCTGATGATGATGATGATGATGAAATGTATATTTTGTATTTGTAAATTTTGGACACTCTATGCCAGCGGCAATGTTTCCAGCTCAAACACAGCACAATCGTTTACGTTATCAAAACACTGAGTATTATTCCAGCGGACAGTCTCAATAAACCCTGTTATTAATAGTTTACGGAATAAATATTTATTATTAATAATTCACGGGAAATAGGCCGTTGGAATTAACTTGTAAAGTGGATTTATAGCTTGGATTGCGGCAATATCTAGTAATGTTGTAAATACGATATGACACTAATTATGCTGGCGTAAGGCGAAAGTCGAGGAAAATATATCGAAACGCTTGGAAAGTAGTAAATAAATAAATAAATAAATAATGCTGGACAATCCACACAGCATCATCTAGCCCCAAAGTAAGCTACTCAAAGCTTGTGTTATGGGTACTAGATAACTGATATATTTAATGCATTATATAGGTACATAGATAGATATTTTTTATTACATACACACCCAGACCAACGGAACAAATTTCTGCAGATCGTACACAAATTTGTTCCGAGGCGGGAATCGAACCGCTGCGCCACTGAGGTCGTCATAAAGTAGTAAAGTAGAGGAGTAGTATAAAGAATCCTGTACAAGAATACTGTAGAATTCAAAATTTGATGACTGTACATAAAGTGTTTGAATTTTAATTATTCTTATCTTTGAAAATATATCGAATAAAAACATGAAAAGATCCTTTTAACTTTTCAAAAACATTCATTCACCCATTTATGAAAACAAACAAAAATTGAAAAATTCAATTCCAAGGCATCCGTAAAAATATTAATTTACGTGAAATGACTCGCCGGAAGTGACGCCATGACTTATTCATTGCGACTTCCTTTCTGCGGAATTAACGAGATGTATTCATTGGGGCGCTATAAAAGGTGTCATTTGGGACCCAGACTCACCACAGTCTGGATGAGACAGCTAGGTTAGTATTGGGTGGTATTTATTGGCTAAGATTTAGTTATTTAATCAGTAGGTAGCTTCAAAGCTACCCACGTGTCTATATTTTCCCTTTTTTAGCGTCAGCTTACAACAAATAAACTGATTTTAATGATTGTGGCTACCAAGGATTAAAATTTTAATTTATTTTTCCTCTTTTTATTAAATTTTAAGCTTTACATGTATATTGGCTAAATTCGACTTGTATTGAGTTACCGCTGAGTACCTACCTTATGTTATTATAATTGGTATTACTTATGTATATATTATTAGATTTGCATTAATTATATAACACGATGCTATGGGTAAAAGCTCAGCTCAACGCAGCTCAGCAAAGGCCCTCGGGGATCCGGGGAACCTCTTTATTTTTATAAAAAATATACATTAAGTAATATATATTACGCTTATAAAATGTTAATATTATTTGACTATCTAAAATGATGATCAGAATAGCAACCATTCTTCAATGAATGGAATGCACCAGCTATTCTTCCGCCAGCTGTGTCCAAAAGGCGGTAAACGTAGGATCGTGCATTTTGTAATTAAGGGGCTGTCATTAATGTCGCTGCCGACACGCTCTTGAACTTTTTAGATTTGTGGAAAGCATAGTTTAACTGCGCAATTTCTATTAAACGGTGAAGGAAAACATTGTGAAGAAAAATTCGAAAGTGTGTTTAATATTGGGACATTTCACACAACGCCATCTAGCCTTAAACTAAGCAAAGCTTGTATGGGAACTGTATGGGAACCAGTTGGTTGATAGATTACATATTTAATATATACTTTTTTTGTAAATGAAAACTATTGTAAATATCGCTTCCATTTGGCAATGATCTGGATTAGTTGAGCTATCTATAGGTCGTTTCTAACGGTCGGTCCTTAGATAGCTTAACTTTTTCACATTTATTTTATATAGATGGCGACGTAACCCTGGTTTCCTCCTAACTCTGCCAAGAGCATACCGTGAATGGACTTTTAAAACTTTTCCTCTTACGAAAACACACTTAACAAAAAACCAGTGCAACGATTATAGACTGTAATCCTATAATTTTTAGGTCTAAAATTGATAAAAAATTACAAAGTTGACATATCATCAACATAAGTGCGGTGTCTGATATTATGCGCGGACACGCGTCTTGTCCACATGTTTATTTTACATTGACAATCGAAAATAACCCATAATTCCTGCTAAAACGACTGATTTTCAAATAAACTAATATACATTTCATCTTAAAATTTGGGCCTACTAAATACACATTCCGAAATCAAACACAACAAGCGTCATAGCACGGTATTATGAACTCTAAAATTGAATTATAGAGTAGGAATTCCAATGTCAAGGTGTTGTTAAGGGGAGGCATGTTTGCTCTGCTTCCGCGGCTTTGAGCGCTAATCCGCACGACGCATGCGCGGACGTGACGTCCCTTATAAGGACGGATTAAAAAAATAATGAAAGACGACGATTGATCGATGTAAATGATCTCTTAAAATTACGTTGCTAAATAGCCGGTTCAAAATTTTTTGGTACACTGTTCATTTTATTTTTGAATTTAAACAATTTTCTCACTTACAATTTTTTTTATTTGTGCTTAACTTGTATAATTATCTCAAATTCTTCCTCAAAAGTTTTAACTGTTTATTTGATAATATTTCATTAATCGTTGAGACAATCGTTGATTACATTTTTTATAAGAAGGATCATACAAAAAAGCGCTAGGACCGAGACGAGTTTCTTGCCTGTTCTTCTCGTACTTGGGTTAGGTTGGAATTGGCACATAGATTCACCTAGCATGTAAGACGTTTCAAAGTGATCCTTGTGATTGTACTGAATAAATATTTTTCAATTTCAATTTCAATTTCAAAAATTTCAAATTTCAATTTCAACAAGATACGTTCTATACACCGTGACATAATTTCAAAAAACACTTCAAACACCTTGGTTTCTAAATTAAAAAGTCAATTTCCATCGCAGATATTCCAACTAAGCAAATCGTTTCCTCGCAAATCCATAAATCCCAGCGCTCAATCAGAGAGACAAATCTACGATAGATAATCGGTTCCAATAAATACAGATTGTGAACATTTTTCAATTAACTCTAAGTACTGCACGTTGTCTCTGAGCTATCTATCTCCGTCACGCGGCGTCCTTTACGACTGCTAGAAGCTTCGGGCTGCCCCGGCATTGAGGCTGGCACCATAGAGTTAGGGATACAACTGGAAATACCTTTCTTAAAATCTGCATTAGATTAACTCAAACTTTATGGACAAAGCCTTTGAGATAAATAACGTTGGTAAGTTGTTGATTTGTATGAGAGAACGAATCAAAAATCGTGTTTAACATTCTTCTTCTTCTTCTTCTTCTTCTTGTCCGTCAAAATCAACTCTTTCTAGCCTTTTTAATTGTTTTTCAGTAACGCAAAAGACACCGAAAACTAAGAAGGCTTCCACATCTTTTAATCCAAAACATAAAACATTTTACATTAAAGATTCAATGTTGTATTTAAATCCTGCGAAACTGCGCCTAACTGTAGAACGCAAGCCTAGATCGAATCTCACTTCCTGTGACGTTTTAGTTCGTTCTAAATTCCGCGGCGAGTTTGAGTAATGGCCATCCCGGAGCACTCCAAACGTTGATTTATTAAATAAATTAACGTCGTGATAAACGAGCTTTTTAATAGCGAATACTGTTGCACTTTCCTAAACAAAACAAGTTCGCCTTAATAGAAACTGACAGGTTGGCACTTAATGATAGGGTGCAGTGGTTGATAAGCGCGGTCAAATAGTATTCTAGAAGAAGAAGAAGTTAAAAAAGTACAATACAACAGATCAAGGCTATCATAAACTACGCGAATTCCAAGTTTCATTCAGATCTGTTCAGCCGTTTCGCGTGAAAGAGTAAGAAACATCCATTACATTCGTACATCCTCATAAACTTTCACGTTTATAATATTAGTAGGATTTTTTCACAGACAAATTGGAATACATAAAATACAATACTGAACCCATTTACGTGCTAAAAATTATTTGCTTAAATCCTGTTTTCGATAATACACAAACATTATTTTATTTACATTTCAATATTACCAACATTGAAAACAAACAAAGCATATTTTCCGGCAATCTGAACGCAAAATAAATCCAACCTTTTCGTAAAATCACCTATTCATATTTATTTTTTTCAGTCAGAATCACAAAACTGGCAAAGAAAATAAATCAGCAAAACGCACCCCTGTACTGGTGGAGATTAGGGTGGTCTATTGATAATAAAAACGAGGGCGGTTTCAACCCCCGTCAATGAAATGGATACAATAAATAAATGCCATAATTAGACCTATTCATCTATCAAATAATGTCGTGTACGGTTCCCTAAATTCGCGACAATGAGGTAATACAACTGTAGCGTTGAATAGAATCGTGCGAATTCGAAATTCGAATGCATTTGACAGTTGGGGCGTCCATTTTGTATTGTTGTCGCAAAATGGAGGTCAGTAGAGCGTCATTAAACACAGGATGTAGCGACATCTGTGTAAATTAAACTAATTTAAATTATAGCGAATTTTCTCTTTGTTGCCACATTGCATTTTATTGATGAATTCGATATTGGGGCTTAATTTAGCTAGCACTTACAATGCATTTTGAAATGTTATATTCGATTTTTGGTTCGAAAATCAACAATGGCAACACTTGAGGTTATCAGAATAGGCACACTTCCACAGAAAAGCTAAAAAAGTGATGTGAAAGCCAAAAGGACACAGAATAAAGGCCTGTTAACAAAACAGAATAGGAACTTAGCAATTAAAAAATTGGTTCCTCACCTCTTTACTAAATAGATAATCCTAGATTATTAAAGTAAGCGGTCAAAACGCATACTTAATTAAATTAAACACTGATCAAAGTAAAAAGTTAAATAATTATCTATAGGTTAGGTAGGTACCTACATAATTTAATTACCATAATATTTTTTTGGCCAAAAAATTCATTTATAAATAGGTATCTAGTTGAATAGATTTAGAATCAAAAGACATACTGGTTTAGTCTACATACGGTATCGGGTCAGTCCCAAAAATAGGTCCTTGGCCCATTCTACTCTACGTTTCGTCATTGTTCTCACTTTCTTCATTGTTCGCACCAAACAATTCTGTTTACCTCGTAAAATATTACTTAATTTCAAATGTACTCTTCGTGAAATGACTTATAATCAACCAATCATTTATTGCTCTAACTTAGCATCAAAGGCTCTAAAACCAAGGTTAAAAACTTTTTAAAATAACGGTAAAATATCAAATTAGGTAGAATGGGCCCTGCTCAAAACTAATTTTGGCACAACGCCAATTTATTATGCAGCTCCAAATGAGAATAGATTGGGACTAATGTCGTCATACAGTTTTATTATAAGGAAGTCATAGGAACCATAACTTCAAATTAAAGAGAGATAGTGTTATGTGAAATAACTGGGACGTGGGAATGAGAAACGAGATTTATCTAAATCAGACTTCTGAAATATTTATGTAAGCTAGGGAAGATAGGACATCCTGTATAGAGTCCTGTTTTTGAAATAAGTCGAGTTTTGAGCTATGTTAATTTTAAGGGCGTGTTCACAAAAATACCATTTAAAGAACCAGGAATCACAACTGTAAAGATGCTATGGTATAAAATTAAAAGAAATATATTCATCTCTGAAGGTAGCAAATAAAAATTGGGCAGTCCTATACAACCAGTGAACGGAAAATAGGTATATGGAAGCATTCCTTGAATTAAAAAAAACCACAAAAAAATTGCTGTGGTAGGCGGAGCTTGTCAATAATGCCAAAGCTTATTACACGTTACATGGCAATTTAAATCCGAACGTCGAGAGAATAAAGTCGACGTTCATCAATTTTTGGCAAATCCACGAAGGAGTTTCGATGTGTGAATATTTTCCTTGAAGTAATGCTTCCATGTTTTTTTCCGTTCACAGTATAAAATATTTTCATATAAATACTGAACATTCAAATTTAGAACTTCTAATTTCAGTAAGAAGATTTAAAAAAAAAAAATTAGATTTCACTTCGTGAAATAGTAAAACTCTACCAGATAATACTCGTATATATTGTTGTATTTCTATAAAAGAGCTTTTTATACGCCGGTACTAAACGACTTGTTTCATTATTTCACCCAAACATTTACTTATCCAATCTTTTTATAATCATAATCAAGTTAATTTTATTTGCTCCAGTTAACTTGAGAATGAACAAAAAATACGATATTTACTTAAGTACTTAATAGGTTGAATTATGTATAACAAAATTGAATTTTGAATCTTATCCACAACATCATAAAGGTCATCGCACCAGTCTCCATGAACTCTACTGACTATTTTTAGTTCAAGTTTATTTTTAGGGTTCGAATACTTAGTCCTAAGAATGCAAAAGCCAAACATAAAAGCAAATACATAATAGTACTACCATTGAGAGAAAAGTAAAAAAGCGGTCGTGTTACAAAACGATTCATAAATCTTAGTGTAACTGCCGATGAATGTTGGGTAGGGCTGTCGCGGCGGTTACACTATTTATAACCTTTTATGATCAGTTTGTTTTGAATAACATTGTTTCTGCGTTCAATATTCGAGTGAGGGATTGTGTTTTTTTATTTTATTGGGTATTGTTTTATTATTACAGAGTTTTGTGTATGTAATTATAAAGTAATAAAAAGTACGTAATTAATCTATCAACCTAAAAAAATCTGGTTCCCATAGCACAAGCTTCGCTTAGTTTGGGGCTAGATAGCATTGTGTGAAATGTCCACCGATATTACCTATATTATTATTATAAAGTATAAGTTTAATTAACCAATAAACTGTTATATTATGTAGCTATGTTTATTTTTACTTTATGTTATTATAATATTTATTTTAACTCTCAATAATTTCATCATACTAATCTAGACACGCGGTAGCGTGTCAAGCCAAGTTCAAGCTAACAAACTGGCAAGCGCACCGTGTTAGACCAAGTTATTTTGCTTTATACCTTCAAGGTAGCTTAAAACTTACAATGTTTAATAAAAACATTGTAAGTTTGGTAAATAAGGTAACACCTTCATGCACTACAACGTGTAACATGACGTCGTGAATGTAGGCATATTGTTATGCTAATTATTCCCACGTGACCATATTTTTTAATGTGGCAACCCTAGCTTGCCGCCAGTTATAGCTAAACCGCGGTTATTAATACAACGACGGGTTTATGATATTCGACTAAAAGTAGTTATTTTAAACAAATGCGACGTTAAACGGTTAATAATAGCGATACACCTTGATCGCTTCCTGTATCGAGATTTAAATCGAGAGCGCTGTCCGACTATTTCGACTAGGTACCCCTTAAGAGAATTGTAAAGCTGTACATTTTCATACAAAAAGCTATTTTGCTCCCCTTAAACTTAGTCCAATATTTATAATTGTTGGAAAAGTTATAGATACTACGAAAAAATAGGCTTGTACGTTCTTATTTTAAAGAAATATTGCTTAAAATAAAAGTTATGGATACAAATATCCATATTGTGGATATAATAATATGATAATAACTTTTATGTATAGCAATATTTCTTTAAAATAAAAACGTATAAGCCTAGCTTTTCGATCCCCACCCAGGATAATAGGTATTTGTATTATTTTGCTCTGTGTCTGAGTGTTATAATTTATTCTCTGTATTTACCTATGTAGGTATTTACAAAAAAAAAAGTCTTCTGGTTCCCATAGTACAAGCTTTGCTTAGTTCGGGGATAGATGGCGTTGAATGAAATGTCCACCAATATTTATTTATCAAGATGAATGATTTATTAAACATTTTAAATATGAGTAGACCGCATACCACAGTTGTTCCCACCATATCAGAATAATTTCTTCAATTGTCATAAAATGTAAAACTTAGTTATGGCCACACGACCAAACCAAGATCTATCCAGTTCGAACAAATTCCACTCAATCTATGTTTATTTCCTCCAGCCAAAAAAAAGGCAGAGGTCAAGTTACTCTGGTCTGTGTACGGTTATTGAAACATCGCGTGAGTGTAAGAAATTGATGGAAATTACGATATAATGATGGAAAGTCGTGTTTGCTTTGGTTGTTAATCCTACGGTAGTTGGTAACTTTAACGGCTTTTTCAGATTTCGACAGCTTTAGGGTTAGTTTCACCATACTCTGTACTACTAAACTAACGGCTTGTTAGCCTTTTAATCGCCTGTTAACGTTGTTGTTTGTTCCACTATATCCTGAGAAAGGATTATCTTCCGTAAAATGAAAATTACGAGATTTAGGTATACGAGAGCACTGGTGGTGTAGTGGTAGCTCCCTGCTTCACGATCCGAAGGTTGTCGGTTCAAACCTGGTCGTGCAACAATGAGTTTATCCCTTCGAAAACATTATGTACGCAATGCCAGTGCTCTTAAACGGTGAAGGAAAACATCACGAGGAAACCGGCAGATCCTAGAACTAAAAAATCGAAGGTGTGTGTCATAGGTTAGTATTCTTATAAGCGGCGATGGGCTTGCAACCTGTCACGTACGGAATACTAACCACTGTGCATAATGTGGACATGTGCCTACATTACATGTACGGAACCTTGAACCAAAGAAATGACTGTCACTTCTAAAAGTATAACAACTCTTCAATTGTTTTTTTACCCAATCGCGTGGGCGGTATTTTTTGACATAAACGTCAATTAGTTTGACAGTTTAACATCGAATTGACAAGCCAGAGAATGAAAACATACAAGGCATTTTAAACTCTATCTCGTACGGTTAAACATACTAATGCAAACCACACTTTTCGACACAAAGGACGATGTCTTTATGCACAAATGTCATTTGCAAACGTATGAGTGAATTATCACTTCCTAGGATCTTAAACCGTTTTCAAAAGACGTTTTATCTGTCCAAGGCTTCTTGTGGTTACTTTTGGTAAACGTTATGAAAAGATGGTGAATCATTTAGGATCGATTTCTCTATATTCTAAACTAGCTTCCGCCTGCGGCGTCGCCCGCAAAGTACCTACATAAAATATAGCCTATGTTCATTCTAAAGGTTCATTCTACACATTGGTGAAAGAATTTTTCAAATCGGTTTCGTAGTTTCGGAGCCTATTCAATGCAAACAAACAAACAAAAAATTAAATATTTCCTCTTTATAATATCAGAAAGTATAGATAACTTTAAATAGTACACCTACCTAGTTAGATTAGCCGCAGTGGCTAGTATTACGTAAGTGACAGGTTGCAAGTCCATCGCCGCTTATAAGAATTAACCTATGACACACACCTTCGATTTTTTGGTTCTAAGGTATGCCAGTTTCCTCAGGATGTTTTCCTTCACCACTTAAGACCACTGGCATTGCGCAATTGCATCTCATTGGTGCACGTCCAGCGGCCTTACCACAAGCTCTTACAAACCATCAAGTTTCAGAAACGTCAAAGTTTCAAGCTTGAAGTAACTTCAATACAAATTTTATATGTTATGGTACGTGTAGAATCCACTATTCTACTATTTATATTAAAATCCGGCTCACACATATGTACATCAAGCGTCTTTTCTCGTGATCCGTCCTCACCCGTGTTGCCGCCACTCGTTACCGGGCTTTTTCCCGCGTACCTCCGCTTGACATTGACAGATGCATGACGTTGACAGACTAGTAGTCACTTGTGTACGTGACAGATAATTATATCTACTAGATAGATACAAACAATACAGTACGAAATATCAAAGCTAAATTACTAAAGTTATATTGACATTGTCTGAAAGCTTGTGATAAGGTCCTAGTTTTGATCCACGATCTTCGGATCGTGAGACAGGGGGGCTCTCTGTACCATTCTGTATCAATAAAAATATCTAGTCTACCGGTGTCAGTGCGTCGTCTCAGCCATTTGGTGGGTTGCCAGCATCGACTGACTATTTATTTGGGGAAATACAAATACATTATGTTGTAACGATGTCATTGACTCTAGGCTGGGATTTGTGACTGTTTCCATCATTGTTTTAGCTGGATAAGGAAACCCGTGATATAATGATATTCTAAACGGTATCCGGAAGACATTTTATCACAGAAACGTATCTTGTGCGTCTAAAGCTCTTTTCATGCACTCGACATTTCTCTGAACCTTCCAGATAGGACTTGCTTGTTTTCTCATGAGTCATGATGTTTTCTTCAGCGTTTGACAATATAGGCTTAGTACAGGCTTTAATACTACTAATTTAAACACTTGACGCTGGCAAAATTGAATTCAATAGATGACAAAAAAGCCAATTCTACTAGGTATCCCTATCAACATTAACAAGGATCAACAAAGCGCTAGGACCCAGCGATTTTCTTGTCAGTTCTTCTCGTACTGGAGATAGGACTGGAATTGACACCTAAACTCGCCTAGTATGTAAGACGATTTAAAAATATGATCCCTGTGATTTTATTGAATAAAGCATTTTTTTGACTTTTGACTTTTCAAAAGAGACAGATGCCATAAACAAAGAAGATAATTTACGAAACTTATTTTGTTTCGTTTCCGCCAGGGGTGCTGCAGGTATGGAAAGAAAACAAACGAAATAAAATGATGTAAACTATTAAAGCCCGTACTAACCCCGCTGTGGTATAACGCACATAACTACATTTTTTGGACAGGAAAATCCATTGTTCAACCGAGAACTCACGAGCGTAGGACTGAAAGGCCACACCACTAAGCCAGAACAACACAAATATTAAGCTCGCTGTAGTTAACCTGCGACCAGTTGACCGCGTGCCAAGCTAACGATAACACAGGACTGTAAACAAACTTATCTTATTTAGTGTACCAACCTACCAGTTTGGGAAAAACGGATCTTAAATGTGTATATGTGTGTGACAGGCTGTGACACACATAAAGACATATTCACAGGTTAGATCATGTGAAATACGATATGAGTTAGAACGGTATGAGATGACAACTGATAGAGGGAAATGAAAGGATAATATTGTAAGGATAAATAAATAAATAAATATTTGTGGACAAACGGTGAAAAAAAACATTCTGAGGAAACCGGCATACCCTAGAACCAAAATTCGAAGGTGTGTTTAATAATGGAACATTTAACACAACGCCATCTAGCCCCAAACTAAGCACAGCTATGGGAACCAGATGGTTGATAGATTAATTATGAACTTGTTTTTGTAAATACACACTTAAAATACATAATAACACCCAGACTCAGAACGAAAATCATGTTCATCGCACAAATATTTATTCAAAGTGGGGATCGAACTCACATCTTACAGCGCAGAAGGCAGAGCTACTACCAACTGAGCTATGAGGGTTAGATGACGTTGTGTGAATTGAAATTGAAATTGAAAAATATTTTATTCAATAAAATCACAAGGATCACTTTGAAACGTCTTATATGCGGTGAATCTATGTGCCAATTCCAACCTAACCCAAGTACGAAAAGAACAGGCGAGAAACTCGTCTCGGTCCTAGCGCTTTTTTGTATGATCCACCAATATTCATTTATTATTTCATACTAGCTGACCCGGCAGACTTCGTACTTATTTAAAAAACGTTTGTATGGGATATAGAAAAGGGCTATTTTTAGGGTTTTCCCGGCAGTTATTCGAATTTTTCTTACCTTTTAAACCTTTCCTAGACCTCCACAAACATTTCAAGACCAAGATAAGATAAATCCGTTTAGCCGTTCTCGAGTTTTAGCGAGATTAACGAACAGCAATTCATTTTTATATATAAGAGAAGGAGATTTTAAGCAAATTGCCTTCAAAAACAAGTGTTACCGTTTCGTACCACCCCACAGAGCTAGTGAAATTATTTGACGCGTGAGTTGAACTCATAAAACACTAACAATTCAACAGCCTTCCCTTTAATTTAAATTCTTTCACCTTGTTGAGTTTCAAGAAAGCTTTTACGTGCTATAAAATTATTTAATGCACTGTTCCTTGTTCATACCTGTTGTTTGCCTTGGCTTGTGTCACTTGCCACTGTCTCACATGCTGGGTGAGTCCAGGGGCCTTACCACAAACTCATAATACATTACCGAATTAGTATTACATTGTTATTTCGTATCATGACCTATGCAAATTGTATGGAAGTAGTGACGTTTCTATAATGGAATCGTTCCGGAATCGTTCTGGAAGACTTCGTGGTAAGGCCCCAGGTTAATGGGGGGTTTTTGGTTTGGATACATGAATACGTTTCATGATTTTTCAAAATAACCCTCAAAATGGGGTCAATGTTTTAAATTCCCGTAAAAGGTTTCACACAGACGACTCAAACTGATCAGTGAGTTAAGTCAAAATTAAGAAATCAGTCAATGAACGAATAAAGACTCCTTGAGGACCATAGTGAAACTTCTGCACCACAGTGCTAGTAGTCTGTGGCATGTAAAGCAAGGAACAATGGCTATGAAACTTATTTTTATTACTTCCTCCATCAATAAAACTTGGCCGGCCTTTCCCCTGATTCAATAAACTAGTACTTATTTCAAAACTTTGAATGTACATAAGCTAGAAGTAGATACGCACCTAAATAAATATAAATCAATCTTAATCAATGTTGAATTCTTCAGGGGCTTAACCGAATGCTCTTACAAACCATTATGTTTCTGAAACGTCACAATTCAAGCTTGAATTAACACTAGGTACTTAAATACAGTTTTTATAGGTCATGGTATGAAATATAAAGTTATATTACTTACTTTGATACTGCACAAAGAGCTTGTAGTAAGACTCTAGGTTTAACTTCATAACATGATGATAAAGTGACTCACAGAGAAGGATAGAATTGCTATCCATCCAAAAAATTTAGTGCTTACTTTTCAAGGTTCCAAGCGCAAATAACAAAAGCCGAAACTCTGATAGAGTAAATCGTTCTTTCTAAATTACATCAAAATTACTTCCAGACCACACACTTTCTCGCGTTATCAAAGCAAAAGACACATTGATATCTCCACGACATTTAAACAACAAAAGTTAGTAATAAATAGCAATAACCACAAAATGCAGCATTAAATCCGATCTATACCATAGACAATCGACTCTTCTTTTCACTTCACAATAAAATAAACGATCGAAAGTTATCGATATCTCATTGTAAGTGTGGATAAATTGAAACGCGCTACACCATACGACATCTTCCACACATAACAAACCAAATAGACCCCTTTCCAAAAAGTTACGAATACAAATAACCGGTTTTACTTTGACAGCTGTCAGATCGAAGGTTTCAAGGTAAAATGGTCGATACAATTTTCTATTACCACATCAAATATTAATATATCAAGATGGATGTCCGAATACAATTCAAATCGGGTTATATTTTATCAGAAAGCTCACGATTTTGTATTTTTCTTTTATTTCTTGATTTCTTTCCTAATACTAAGAACCCGGTATTATTAAAATAGAATAACTGTTTAGAGTAGGCATTATAGACATAATGATATGAATATAGAGGAGTTTGATAGATCATCAATCAGCTTCTATTAAGAAACTTCAAGATATTATTATTCTAGAAATCACTAGAAAGTTCTTGTAAATATGCTCCTTCAATGTTTTAATATTTTTAATCTATACTAAAGCTGAAGAGTTTGTTTGTTTATTTGGTTGAACACGCTAAACTCAGGAACAACTGGTTCGAATTGAAATATTACTGTTGTCATGTATAGTCCATTTATCGAGGAAGGCTATAGGCTGTATAAAACATCAAATCACGCTACGACCAATAGGAGCGGAGCATCAACGAAAAATGTTGCAAAAACGGGAAAAAAATACATTAAGTACCTACATAAAACGCACAGACAAAGTGAGTCAGCGAGAGTCAGCTAGTTTGAAATAAATTAAATCAATTAATACTTACGTCTAGCTCATTAATTACCAAAAGTTAAAACATAAACGAAAATTAACGAAATAAGTATAAAGAAATAAAAATTGGAAAAACGACAAGTAGGCCCCTAACTAGACACCAATTTAAATCAAACCAAAAAATACCTCCAACCAGCAATCCACGCGTCTAAATAAGTCTTTACACACAAAAAAATAATGGTAGTCTCACAAAAAGATCTTGAACGAATTTAAAGTATGGTTTGTAAATTTATGATAATGTAGAGATAGTTGGCCACAAATCATAGAGCCGGGTTGCGTAGGAGTCGCCTATTATCGGCCTCTTCACTGCAATGTGTACGATTATAGTTACTATTGTACTCCCCCGCGACTTTGATCACTTTAGAAGTTGGAACTCAAAGCCAACAACCACATGATCACGACTGTAATCCCCAGGCTCGGTGGATGTCTCCTCAGACCTCTAGTGACTTAGATCTTTGAGGATATCTAAAGAGGGTAGTCAAAGGCACGTCCAATGATATTTAAAAATACAAAATACAAAAATACAAAAATCTTTATTAGGAACAAAGAAGAACAAAAAGTTACATGCCCACATTTTACACAGTATTCCGTACGTGACAGATTGCAAGTCCATTGCCGCTTATAAGAATACTAACGTATGACACACACCTTCGAATTTTTGATTCTAGGGTATGCCGGTTTCCTCACGATGTTTTCTTTCGAGCACTGGCATTGCGCACATAAACTTTTCGAATAGAAAAACTCATTGGTGCGCGACCAGGTTTGAACCCACGACCTTGGGATCGTGAGGGTTGCTACCACTACACCACCAACGCTCTCTCAAAGACAATACAGTTTAATTCTATTATCACAAGGATCATCGAATCGTTGAGTCGTAAATTAAAACCTATTAAAAATTTCGTACCGAACAGCACTAACTTGTACTTCATACTTACAGATTTGAATAAATAAACAGGTATACGGCCCACCTGTTCGAGAAGTGTCACGTGCCTTCGCATATACATAGAATATTATCCGCAAATACGCAATAACGTAATGGCATAATGATTGAACTCACAAAGCGTGGGTTCTATACCCGGCGGCTTCAATTAGGCTTGACTTACATTTATCTTGCTAAAATCGTTCACCACAATATTTTAGAACTAAAAAATAAATATTATGATCACGACTGTAATGCCCGGGCTCGGTAGATATCTCCTCAGACCATTAGTTACTTAGATCTTTGAGGATATTTAAAGAGGGTAGTCAGAGGCACGTTCGAACATGACATTTGGTAAATGCCCGCATTTTGCACAGTAATTAGTATCCTTTTTAGAACTAATGATCATAATAATAAAAAAATAGGGATATAAGGGTAGAGGTAGATCAAAGAAAAGATGGATGGACTGTGTGAAAGATGATATGAGTATGAAAGGTGTGAGTATGTACCTACCTACTGAGATGATGGATGATAGAGGGAAATGGAAGAAGAAAACGTGTTGTGCCGACCCCACATAGCGAGTTTAAAGGTCAGGAAGAAGAAACTTTATAAAGAGTTCAATTATACTAAGCCCAACTCCCAAAACGATATCTACGCTCCGTGACCTTTCTTATCAAGCTATGCTCACCATAATTCTACCACTTAATTAATTTTACGACTAAGTGATAATTTTTTACGCTTACATCTCTCACGTCTCTAATTACAGCATGCTAGCCATGGTGATAAATGGCATGATTCAAATTCCTTTATAAAAATTCTTACTTTTCTTACTAATAATTATACGCGAGATCAAAGTGTCAATTGGAACACTGTGTCCCTGTAAATTTTGTCCGAGTCGTCAGCAACCCAGATTTTCGATGTTTGGATGTTTGAGTCTTAATCTCGCCTAAACGGGTGGACGGATTTTGACTAAATTTAAAATAGATATAGTCTATGAAGTGGTATCGCATAGGCTTATAATCCCGTTGTGTTGGTACCTTGCAGTATTATGGTAAATCCACATACAGGTGAGGAAGCCAAAACGGTAGTAGAAAACAAACGGTAGAGAACATCTAGTGTGACTAAACACATCTGTACGAACCTTTGATGTAGATTCTCCCTGCATTATAAATCCTTGGCACAACTTCACAAGTTACGACAATAAACAATTCAAATAGTATACCTTTGCATTCGTTGGCCTCCTTCGCCGTGGCGCGCCCCCAGGGCCGGTCGAAGTGGAACGGCTTGCATCGCTCGCAGTCCCTCCCCGCCGTGTTGTGCTTGCATTCGCAGGTCAGCTGCTGGACTCCACTACCCCCAGGACCCGCCACTTCCCCCTCTTTCATCGGCACGCAGCGGGAAGCATGCCCGTTGCACTTGCAACGACCTCCGACCGCAAAGTCGGATACAGCGTAATGCTGACTGCCCGGAGCCGCTTGCTTCTTTCCATCCACCTCGTCACCCTCATTGAGCATGTGCAGCCGGTTGAAGACCACCCGGATATCGGTGGCGGTCACCCAGTCTTGCAGGACGGGGGATTGGTCGAAATTCGCCGCGCTCGGGCGACCTTCCAAGGTGCTGAACGCAAGCCTCGCTCCACCGTTAGTCTCGCCCGTCAACCTGTGGCTATCGGAGCATCTAGCTTCTTGTTCATTGGCAGCGGTGACGGTGGCTTTGTTTGGGCGTCCGTACACTCTTCGGCATTGGCTGGAGTAGAACTGGAAGGGTTGCCAGGTACCGCCGTAATCAGCGCTCTTGTAGATCGCTACCGAATCCGGCCTGGCCGCTTTCGGGCAGAACTGCAGACTGACGTAGGTCAGCTCGTACTTCTTGCCCAAAGAAAGAGTCAGAGAGACGTTGTCGGGGGGAGAGTCGAAGGCCGCCGGCGGCAGGGGAGCGGACCGCCAGCAGGTGACGTCGTTGGGGTTGTTGAGGTCGGTGAGGTGGCTGGGCGGCAGGCGGCGGTCGGCGCGCGCGGCGTCGCACACGCGGCAGGCGGCGTCGGGCGCGGCGTCACCGGGAGGGTCGCAGAGGCGTTCGGGGCCGCGCCGGCCGCAGATGGAGGAGGCCGCCACGGGCGCTCCGAAGGCGGCATTCACGAAGTCGGGGATGCAGCGTCTCGGACGGCCTTCTTCGTAGCAGGCGTCGGGAGCGGCGAGCACCAGCGCCGCCCCGAGGGCCACGACGCTGAGGGCGCGGGCCACCATCGTCGGCTCACTCACTCACTGCACGGCACTCGCGTAAAGTTTCCGCTCTCGCGCGCGGACTCCGGCTCGGTTGGACACGCGCGCGCCGGTTCACGGCCGACGACAGACTGGCGGGGCGGGAGCTTCGCCAGCTTCGCTGAAGCTCGCCGGCCGCCGCGCGCACTTGACGACTTTGTTGTCAGTGAAAGTTTCTTTCATCGCGACTGGACTGCGCTAATGTGAAACGACACTTATATTTTACAGGCGATTTGTCATTTCATTTTTATGCGCCCTGACTGCTACAAGTTTTACGAGGCGCGAATCGCTTGAGGTAACACATCTAATCGCATTTAAATCTACAAACGTTTTGTAAGTTTAAAAATGGCTTTGCTGACGCACTTTCTAAATATATTCTTCTCGTTTTGTTCATTCTTTTAATAAACACGGATGCTTCATTCCAGTCACATCACACGTGAAGCTATGCAATTATCCAATTACAATACAGTCCCGCAGTACAAATAGAAGGCACGGCGCGACGCGGTCGATGAAAAACGCACGAATGCACGTCTACCTGAGACTAATTCATAAGCTCACCCCATCCACAGAATAAGTTGCACTGCACAGAAAAATAGAGTACGAATTCCCTTCCCCTGCGTTACCGCTACGATTTACTCCCCAGTCTGCAAGGAGTCTTTATATTACGTTTTTATGTCGACGCTATTTTTCGTCGTTGTTTGTCTACTTATTATTTATACTTCTGTTTGTTTTATTGTATTATAGCACGTAATTAAGCACGTTAATTAATGACAATAAATTTTAATGAAACTACCCGCATTTGTATTTGCATAATGAACGATAGTGTTAATAGGATTTTTTCAATTAAACAGTATTATGGTGTAAATTAAGAATGCGTTTGGATAAGTCGATTATTTCTTCCGAACGCGCCTCTATTGCTAGAGTTAGGCTAGACCAAACAAAATCTACGAAAATGATATTTTTTATCTGACTGTGAAGAAGAGGGAATTATTATATGCGAGTTACTGGCGCCCAAACGGCTGAACAGGTTTTGACAAATAAGGTGTCGTTAGATTCGTCTGGATTACAAATGTCATACATAAGCTACAGTGGAACTTTAAAAGCAGTACGAGTATAACTACATATTATAAAACAAAGTCCTCCGCCGCGTCTATCTGTCTGTGTGATAAACTCAAAAACTACTGCCCTGATTTCCACGCTGTTTTCACCAAGGGATAGAGTGGTTCTCGAGGAAGGTTTTAGTACTTATATAATTTTTCAAGTTTTTAAGTTGCGATAATCGACATCCACGCGGGCAAAGCCGTGGTCATCAGCTAGTCTCGTATAAAATCACTCCTTGGGTACCTAGTTATATCTATACTTACGAGATTATATTGCAAAACGACTATCTTTATATGAAAGGTACAATTATAGCACATTCATCTGGCACAATACACACCACTTGCCGCGACGTGTTATTACGCAAATCAGGCACACAATGGAACCTAGATCATCTGTACCGTTCCTGGAAGAACTTTCCTGTAATATATACACTTGGCCATGGCTTCTTTGAAACAGACACCGCCACATAACGGCCGTATAAAGGTCGCAACATGATCACGACTGCAATCCAGGCTCGGTAGTTACCTCCTCAGATCTCTAGTTATTTAGATCTTTGAGGATGTATAAAGAGGGTAGTAACAGGCACGTCCAAACATGATATTTGGCACATGCTTATAAAAATACTATCCTATGACACACACCTTTGAATTTTTGAGTCTAGGGTATGCCGGTTTCCTCGCGATGTTTTCCTTCAAAAGCACTGGCACTTCAAGTGAGGCAGGGGTGCTACTACTACACCACCAGTGGTGCAGGCAATAGCAGGACAAGAAGAAATGAGAGCTTTGACACTAGAAACAATAATAGTACATACATACGTGTTCAAGAAACGTAGGTTCATACATCAAAGACTAGCCTCAAACTTTTTCTAGCCGCCATTTTCTTTATCGATCAGATAGAATGTAAAATTATTCGTGCGTTCCGTTTCACAGAACTCATTTGGCCAAAACGCGATACGTGGACTTGGCGAGATTGCTGCGTGTTCCGGCATCTCGCTTACAAGGAGACGCCGTGTAACTGAGAGCCATGTTACACGCGCCGAGTGCGAGCCGAGTCCCTGGGAATCTAAAGGTTATTTATTACATTACTTGCTGTTACCCTCGACTTTGTCCGCATTTACGAACAAATCTGACAAATCAAAAATCATGCAAATCAAGTTCTCGAGTAAATTGGTAAGTATAACTAACACGACTTTGTGTTAATTTGTGCCGGAGTCGATTTCACACACACCTGCTTTTCAGCTTTATACTCATAGGATTAAAGTTTAAATTCCGAGTGAGGCTCGGCCCGGATCCGGTTCGGAAGAACATGAATTATCCTATATACATAATTATGGTCGACAAGTTTAGCTGTGGAGAAAATAACTTCAATACTTTATTCTATGTATCCACAGGAAAGACATGCTCAATAGTACGGAGCTGGTTTCCAATGTTTTCCGTCACCATTTAAAAGCACTGGCATTAATACATATTAGGCTATATGACTACACCTAATAAAGCAGAAATGAATGCAATATCAAAGTGTCTGAATGATGATTATGAACTACCATTACCCGCCACTTCATCTGCAAAAATCCAATAACAATTACACCTTGGGTTACATTATTGAAGTTTTAATAAGGATCCCAAACTTTTTCTATTAATAAATATAGCTTATGTTACTCAGAGATAATGTAGCATTTTAATGGTGAAAGAATTTTTGAAATCGGACCATTAGTTTTTGAGTTAATTCGTTACAAACAAAAATACAGATATACAAAACTTTCCTCTTTATAACATTAAGTATAGACAAGTGAAACAGTGGTCAGTAGGTCTACCATGGGTTTTCACAACACTCGCTAGCGACTGTAGTTAAAAAATTGTATGAAAACTTGTACAGCGCCTCTAGCAGATAGTTGGGTACTATAACGTCACGTAGTTAACTATCCTACGTCACAGTACTACAGCGACTGTAGTTGCACTTCATTCATTTGCTTAGAATTTGGTATCATGAGTAACAATTTTGACAGATGTCATAGTAACGTACTATTACTACTGTAGTAACGTCAGCCGATCTAAATGTGACATAACATGGTAGACGTACAGAAGCTAGTGACGGTCACCCGCATCTCCGTTATATGAAGGTTGCTGATTGAGTAGGCTTTAGCAAGTGAAATGGTATGCCGGTGCGCAAGCGCATCATCGCGCGTGATGCTATCTGACAGATTGCGCTGCGCAAAAACTTGCAGATAGCTAATCGCTGCTATTTGTCCCGGTATGGCGGCGGTGGGGTTCCAGAGTAGCCCATGAACAGAGCCATCAGTATATACCCTAGATTGAAAAGCCGCATTTATATGGAGCGAGAATTGCCAAATTCAAATTCTTCAAGATAAGCTTTGATTGTTTTTGTAAGTAAATGATGTACAAACTTTATATTCTTTGTGACTTTGTATCATTAGTTAATTTTTTTATGCAATTTCTATTTATTATTTTACGTTTAAGTTATTCAGCGGAGGCAAATCCAACAAATTCAAAATCATGAGTACCTATCCGTCCAGTCGTTCTAGAGTTATAAGTGTTCGAACAAACCCGACCTTGTTTTTTGATGTTAAAACATCTTCTTAATGTATGTAAATAAAACGTTTTAATTCTAAATTTACTTTTAATCATTGCAAAAAAAATATTGCACGCCATACCAGTAGAAAATCATTGATTATTTTTACCATAACCTTACTTATGAACCGTACTCACATAATATTTGATGCAATAAAATATATCTTTACTTTGAAGTATCTGTGTCAGCCTGCACTGTACAAGCCGTAGTACAAATATGGCTTGCAAGTGACCACTGGCAAGCAATTGGTCGCAAAAACTCACCACGTCCCGTTTAGTGGACAAATTACTTACGGCGCGAGAGCCAATCCGGCGATGGCGGTGGATATCGAGATCATTTGTAATTACTTTTACGATAATTCGCGGTAATTACTTGATATGACCACAAGTGGGCACTGGTACCACCATGCACTTGCTGGTAAACACATCGTAAATGAATAATCAAAGTTTATTTTCAACCCCCGACGAAAAAAGGTCTGGTATCTGTGTATCTGTCTGTGGCATGGTAGCTCACAAACGGATGAACCGATTTTCGTTTAGTTTTTTTAGTGTCATAGATCATTTTATCCCGAGTGTTTTTAGCCATGTTTCATGAAAATCTGTTCAGCCGTTTGAAGATCATCAGCTCTTTTCTAGTTGGAGAGGATCTGACTACGTTCTATATGTCATATTGATTCGAACGCGTGGTACCTACCCGGATAAAAAGTAGCCTATGTATTATTCCAGGTCATAAACGCGTATTTTAAGTTACATCCAGATCTGTTCAGCCGTTTCGGCGTGAAGAAGTAACAAACATGCATACATCCTCGCAAACTTTCACGTTTATATTAGTAGGATTTTATTTTAATTACATAAAACTGACTGACTGATAGATCAATGCAAAGCCCAAACCATAAGTCTAGAGCTAAAATAAAGGTTTATTTCTAGGTCTAAAGATGCACGATCCTTGAGGTTACATAGCATTTCGATAGCGCAAAATACTGATGCTAAGAGTCACGACATAGCTGAGCTTATGATCGATGGAAAATGGTATCTTAAACATTTTTGCTCGGATACTGGTGAAGTATAAGAAAGATCGTAAGGACCTCTTCATACGTAGAAGCCAAAAAGTTTGAAGACATGTGTCAAGTGCACCAAAGGAGCTTTTTGGGCCATTCTGCTCACGACGACATAGCAAAATACATTTGAGAGGTTGGCGCTTGATAGAGGCGAATGGCAAAAGCGAAGAGAGGCCTATGCCCAGCAGTGGGATGAGAAAAGCTGATGATGAAAGCTACCTTCAAAAACTTGATATGACCATTAATAGTAGATTAGTAGCCAAGGGCTGTAAGGCATCAATTGCAGCCCGAGATATTTAGGCGCACGAGCGCAGCGAGGACGCCTATAGTTCGAGGGTGCAATTGATGCTTACACCCGAGCTAACTACTCTGCTTTACATCTCGATTGTGAGGTAAGTAGAAAAAAACCGGCATTACAAGAATAAACAATATTTTAACTGACCTAATGACAAAAGAGGTCGCTTCGCTATACAGCCTTTGTCTTCGTATGAGTATAATAGTCATCAATTTTAAATATCGAACGGCGAAGCTCATATTCGTTCTTGAAAAAAGTAATCAAAAAAAAGATAAAAAAAGGTGGGAATAGAAAACTTTTACTGAAATTGAGCTTCGCCGTTCGATATTTAAAATTGATGACTATTATACTCATACGAAGACAAGGCTGTATAGCGAAGCGACCTCTTTTGTCATTGGGCTGAATGCATGATGTCTATTGCCAGTATGATGGTGAAGAGTGAAGTTTTTTTTTTAATTACTTACCGCTCTAGGGCTTTTCTAGCTACATTATTACCCTAGAGCGCTAATTGGTCACCTACAAGCCCCATTTGGGGGTAATAAGGACCTACTTACCGAATATGAGAGATGTAAAGACCTTTTTAACTCGGTCATGGTCAACTATCGGGGCTTAAACCCCGTAAATCACGCTATATCTCTATCCACAACAGCCCTAAACTAAGATAAGAAAGATACACTTTAAGGGTGTCCCAAAATTCCTCAATACTTGTCCGGAATGCGACCGACTCCGGGCCGGAATGCGGAAGTGACGTAACACAACCCTTGCGGAAGAAAAATGCTGGGAGTAATAGAATCTTTCTGACTATCCTACTATTATTATGATACTAGCTTCCGCCCACGGCTCCGCCTGCGTGGTACCTTGAAAAACAAAGAAAATATATCCCAGGAAACCGTTCATTTTTCCGGGATAAAATGTAGCTTATGTGTTATTCCAGACCATAATCAATATCTGTGCCAAATTTCATTTAGATCCGTTCAGCCGTTTTAGCGTGAAAGAGTAACAAACATCCAGACATCCTCACAAACTTTCGCGTTTATAATATTAGTAGGACTACGTGTTATTCCAGACCATAATCTATATCTGTGCCAAATTTCATTAAGATCCGTTCAGCCGTTTTAGCGTAAAAGAGTATCATACATCCAGACTCCACACATCCTCACAAACTTTCGCGTTTATAATAATACTAGCTGTCCCGCCCGCGACTTCGTTCACTTAAAGTAGGTATCTAACTGAACTGAGTTTCAAACAAATCACACTAATAAAAAAATCCCATAATAACTTTGACACCCAATTTTACCCTTCTTTAGAGGGTTATTTTTAAATATCTAGGAATACGTTTCCATTTATTTTGCATTTAAAGTATCCAAACCGAAATTAAGACCAATCGCACCACCCTTTAAAAAGTACCCTTAGAAACATTGACCCCACATTTGACCCCTTTTTGAAAGTTATATTTAAAAATCCTGAAACACGTGTCCATTCATTTTGTATTTACAGTACACAAAGTTACAGACCAATCGCACCACCCGTTAAAAAAATCCTATACAAACATTGACCCCTTTTTTAGAGTTACCTATATTGAAAAATTTTGAAACAGAAAACAATGTTTAAGGCCAATCGCACCACCCGTTAACAAACATTGACCCCCCCATTTGATCCCCTTTTTTAGAGTTATATTGAAAATCCTAAAACACGAAATTAAGTTTCAGACCAATCGCACCACCCGTTGAAAAGATCCCATACAAACATCGACCCCAAATTTGACCCCTTTTTCAAGGTTATATTGAAATATCCTAAAACATGTGTCCGATCAATTTTTATTTTTTACAGTACACAAACAAAGTTTCAGACCAATCGCACCACCCGTTCAAAAGTTCACATACAAACATCGACCACACATTTGACCCCTTTTTGAAGGTTATTTTGAAAAATCCTAAAACACGAATTTAAGTTTCAGACCAATCGCACCACCCGTTGAAAAGTTCCCATACAAACATTGACCCCCCATTTGACCCCCTTTTTTAAAGGTTTTATTGAAAAATCTTGAAACACGAAACAAAATTTCAGACCAATCGCACCAGGTTAAAAAGATCCCATACAAACATTGACCCCACATTTGACCCCTTTTTCAAGGTTATATTGAAATATCCTGAAACACGTGTCCGATCAATTTGTATTTACAGTACACAAACAAAGTTTCAGACCAATCGCAACTCCCTTTCAAAAGTTCATATACAAACATCGACCACACATTTGACCCCTTTTTGAAGGTTATTTTGAAAAATCCTGAAACACGTGTCCATTCATTTTTCATTTACAGTACACAAACAAAGTTTCAAGGCAATCGCACCACCCATTAAAAAGTTCCCATACAAACATTGACCCCACATTTGACCCCTTTTTGAAGGTTATATTGAAAAATCCTGAAACACGTGTTCATTTATTTTGCATTTACAGTACACAAACAAAGTTTCAAGCCAATCGCATCACCCGTTAAAAAGTTCCCATACAAAAATTGACCCCACATTTGACCCCTTTTTGATAGTTTTATTGAAAAATCCTGAAACATGTGTCCATTTATTTTGCATTTACAGTGCACAAACAAAGTTTCATGAAAATCACTCCACGCGTTGAGAAGTTTCATACTAACGTTTTCACCCTTTTTCACCCCCTTAGAGGTGGAATTTCCAAAAATCCCGCCTTAGTGGGTGGTTTTGTTATAAAAGGCAACCACCTTCCAAATTTCAGCTTTCTAGCTTCAGCGGTTTCGGCAGGGCGATGATAAATCAGTCAGTCAGTCAGTCAGTCAGTCAGTCAGGTTAAGCTCTTATATAGATATAGATAGTAGGATTACATACAACTGACTATTGTGCAAAATGTGGACATACGTGCCAAATATCATGTTTGGACGTGCCTCTGACTACGCTCTTTAGCTATCCTCAACAATATAAGTAACTCACCGAACTAAAAAAATAACTAGAGATTTGAAGAGGTATCTACCGAGATATGCCCAAGGGGATTACAGTCGTGTGTGTGCAATACATAAGAGTTTTCATGCAACGGTAGGTACCTATATTTTTATCAGAGCAGCCATCACATGAAGAGTTGGAGCCGCAAGACCCTGGCAAGAAGCCAACAGTTCCAGGTGGGCCCATCAGGCAATAATACACTTTCAAAAGCACTAACTGACACTCATTGAACAGGTGTTTACAAAATGTCAGATGAGTTGCAAGAATTACTTTTTATTACTATGGAACTGCCTGCGACTTTGTTCACGTTACCTTAACGTTTACACTTGTGACAAATTAAAAAAAAAATTTAAAAATATGACCACGACTGTAATCCCTCGGTAGATATCTTGACAATCAGTGATCAGTAGTGCGATTACGGAACTCTGATACAATCAACACTTATCAAAACTGGCTCACATTGATTGAATAAACACCCTTATGTAATACCAAATCACTTGATTACAATGAAAACGTATTGACATTGATTGTAAGCAAAGATTCATTATCGCCCCCCTGTAATAGTATGTTGACAATACTACTAATTTCAACACTTGAAACTGGCAAATTTGATCTTAAAAGAGTCATGCCTTAAACAAAGAAGAGTGTGTAAACTAGGCACGTAGACGTATGAATATGTACAAAAGTACCTTATGTACAGCACCTTATGTAAAGTACATAGGGTACGGGATGAGCAGTGCATCTCGTTAGCTTAGTGTTCATTAAGCGGATAGCTTTCACGATCTTCGTAATTACGTCTCACTCCGCCTCGGACGGTTTCAACTCAATCAAATTATATATTCAAACAGAAACAAAGATGGTCATTGCTGTTCCACGGCTTAGTAAACAACTCCTCGGATCTCTACTTACCTAGATTTATGAGGTTGTAAGGAACGTCCAAAAATTATACTTGCAAAATATCTACACATATAATAAAATCGTTTACGAGTATCTTTGTGTTTGTGCACGCTAATCTCCGCAACGTCTGAATCAAATCGAATGGTTTTCACTCATGTATTGAGATAAACTTGGATTCTTCTTGAAACATAGGCTTTGTTTCATCGAGATCGGTTAACAAATAAAAAAGATATGATAATTTTAATTATTCCTCGCGTGCGGTGGACGCTATGCGTAAAAGTAATCTAACGCGTATAAAGTCGCGGGTAACAGTTCGTTTTTAATAATTCTCATAAAATTCTTCTTCTTCTTTATGGCATCTGTCTATTTAGAGATCAATTTGGCCAGTGTCAAGTGTTTAAATTAGTATCGCCCAAAGTCAGTCAAATTGTCAAGTCAATTTTAAATAAAAGATGGCTTTTTTGTTCAAAACTCTCGCGATGTCCTCCGATGGATTTAGAAAGGAATTATTCACTTTAATTTAGATGCCATAGTAGGTACCTAGCGCTAGCGTCTAGTGCTGCTTTAACGCTGGTGTTCCATGACACCGCGGAATTTATTTCTACTCATTTAATGTAAAGGTTTTGATGGATACAGGGGTAAAGGTAGGCCAAAGAAAAGATGGATGGACTGTGTGAAGGATGACATGGTTAAGAAAGGAGTGAGTACTGAGGTGACGGATGATAGAGGGAAATGGAGGAAGAAAACGTGTTGCGCTGACCACACATAACGTGGGAAAAGGGCAAGAAGATGATGATGATAATGTAAAGTTTTGGATCTTTTAGGGAGGTAGGTACCTATGGAAAATGTGTGGTCTGTTCCCAAATGGCAACTAATTCAATGCATTGTACACAATCAAAGTTTCATGGAGGTCATCTAAGTCAAACGGTCCATTCAACAGATCAATGGATTGACACGTTGTTCCAAACAGAAAACCAAAAACCACAGGAATCTAAACTCTATACTCATACAATAAGAGTGTAGAGCTAATGCGAGTTTGAAAGTTATGTTTGCTATCCTCTCTGCGTTGGATAAGAACAGTTATAGGATTATCGACGTTGTTGCTTTAAGGATAGGAGATAGGTATCTGTAAGATGGTGATTTAGTGGTTGTAAAAGCTCGCGAATGATACCAGACACTCGAAGTCTTCTCGAGATGATCGAATCGTATTAATTTTGTCGCTTCAAGATTAACGGCGCTTTGAAATCGAATGGTTTGAGGGATGATGTTGAGGATTTAGGTACTATTGATTCATTTGATTTACTACTAGCTTCCGCCAGCGGCTTCGCCCGCATGTTACCTTCAAACACTTATCTATCCCACGGGAACCGTACATTTTTTCGAGATAAAAGGTAGCCTTTGACCTCAAGCTCTATTCTATCATTGTACCAAATTTCATCAAAACGGCACTTTTGCATTTATAATATTTGTAAGGATTAACTTACCTAGTAAAGTCTAAGAGTGTTGGTGTATTGGCAGTATTCTTGCCTACCATTTGTGATGTAGCAGCTTCGAAGCTGGTCGTGCACCAATGGATTTTTTATTAGAATAAAGTATTTAATGCGTAGTGCTAAGAACACCCGCGACTAAACACCTCTGCATTTATTGACCATGACTTTCCTGGTGATGCGGCAGACTAAACTCGGAGAATGGTTATAGGTCGGTACTGGGCAAATCTTGTTCTATCTTAAAAACTGTCTCAGGCTACAGCTTTCATTGAGCAAAATGTTCCACTTGACACCTTATAAATCATCAAATACATCAAATAATGCCAAAGGCCTGTTTACTTACTATATTAGTGTCTGATAGCATGCTTGGTAGGTACTTGGTAAGTATAGTTTCCAACTGGTTCCTTCAATATCCTCACACCAATCATTGACAGAAACGAACGAGAATCTTCACTGAGCCGTGATAAACTCAAAAATCGGCTGCTTTGCTACTGTGTCACAACGTGCCGAAAGTTTGTTTCCACATCTCCAGCCATTTGTTATCTGTAAAAAGGAATCTGTTTTGGCTCTCACATCCAGCGCCCTGATTCACAAACTTTCTTCTAAATACTTATCCACTACGATACCACAGTCAAGTAAAATAAAACGACGTGAAATAAAATGTCATCTTCAATCTTCTTTTTGGTTTTTGTAACTTAACTGACAACGAAGGGTAAGTTGTCGTGAGTTTTCTCTTACTACTTACTTCTTTATTACTTAGACCTAGTCATTCTGAGATCTAGTCTTTTCGCAATTTGATTTTTTTTGAGATTTAGCCCAATCATAACAAGTCTTTCTTTACCCGATCCGTTATGGTAATGTTTGACAGAACAAAAAAACGAACCTTCTATAATTTCCTACTCTCGTCAACTAGGTGATACAGCTAAAGTTTCGATCATTAACTTAGGTACCTATATCTAGTTACGAGCAACCTTCAGTCGCGCTAGAAGATTATAAATCCTTAAAAAATATTGAGTGTTTGTGAATTTGGTATAGATCCCGAAATCTAAATATAGTTCCGAATTGGAAATGGACATGATTTACCGGCCGTCGCCAATGGCCCATTTAGTCACAGCTATACTTAGCGCGAGGCGACAAAACGAATGCGCGCGCGCATACCGACTTAATCCCAGCTTTCCTGTCCATTTCGCGCGTCTGTCACTCTGACAGTGAAAGGGGAATCCATTCAATGAGATTTATGGAATGAGTTAGTTAGTAACCTAGCCAAGTTCACAAACCATCCATAGAATGAAAGGATTCATGCCTAGAGACCGATGAGACATGCTTAACTTGAAGAAATATATAATAGTTTAAAGAAATAAACATCATGACAATGCCATGTCTGTATATATATGAAAACTTGATGTATGTTCACAAAAACATTAATTTATTTAGGAAAAATAGTGATAATCATATTGTTAATACTAGACTTAAAAATAAACTCGCTGTTCCCACGGTTAGGCTCACTAAAGTAAGTAAATCCTTTAAAGGGCAATGTGTACGCTTCTATAACAAGATCCCAAGTGACATGCTTGATTTATCAATTGGAAAATTCAAAAATGTAATTACCTAAACAGAAACTGTCTAGAAAAGCTTACTATAAAATATCAGAGTACTTAGATGATAAAAAAGCTTGGGATGAATCAGCTCCAACTCTGCTAGGTATTCCTTACAAAATTAACAAGGATCATACAAAAAAAAGCGCTAGGGCCCAGCGAGTTTCTTGTCAGTTCTTCTCGCACTGGGGATAGGACTGGAACTGGCACTTAGACTCACCTAGTATGTAAGACGTTTCAAAGTGATCCCTGTGATTCTATTGAAAATAAACATATTTTGATTGACGACCTCTGTGGCGCAGCGGGCAAGAGTCGGCCTGCGACGCAAGAGGTTGCGGGTTCGATTCCCGCCTCGGAACAAATTTGTGTAGGTACGATCTGCAGAAATTTGTTCCGTTGGTCTGGGTATGTATGTATAATAAAAAATATCTATCTATGTACCTATATCTTAAATATATCAGTTATCTAGTACCCATAACACAAGCTTTGAGTAGCTTACTTTGGGGCTAGATGATGCTGTGTGGATTGTCCAGCATTATTTATTTATTTTATTTATATTTATTTATTTGATTTGATACTCGTAGGTAGATTTTTCATAACATAAGCCATCTTAACTCTTTTACTCGATGTGTTTAAGAGTAGGTAGGTACTAACAGGTGTTTTAAGAATCAAAAACGATCAGCAGGTCTACCATGAGTTTTCACAATCTACACTCGCTAGCGACTGTAGTTAAAAAAATGTATGGAAACTTGTACAGCGCCTCTAGCGGATAGTTGGGTACTAAAACGCGCACCATGAGTCACGTAGTTAACTATCCTACGTCACAGATACTACAGCGACTGTAGTTGCGCTTCATTAATTTGCTTAGAATTTGGTACGATGAGTAACAATTTTGACATATGTCATAGTAACGTACTATTACTATTGTAGTAACGTCAGCTGATCTAAATGATGTGACCACTCATGGTAGACGTAGTAGACTCAGTATGAAGCCGGGACTCACTTTCTTTTATCTCACGTCGATGTAGACTAGATGTAGGTACTGCCAAAGCCAGTGCCGCCATTCTGGCCCAAATTAGCGGAAACCTCTCCAAGTCGCATTCGGGACGCATACCAAACAGTTTTACAGAATTGGATATTTGAAGATACAATGCACCAAAATATATAAAATACCTAAAAAGTAAAGTTTTATGAACTATGCTCTACCTACTCTACTGATAAAATCGCAAGATATACTAATTTTGTTTATCGACTGGCCCTCAGCTCAGTTGGTAATAGCTCTGCCTTCTGCGCTGTAGGTTGCGGGTTCGATCCCCACCCAGGATAAACATTTCTGTGATGAAATCTGTGTTTGTTCTGTGTCTGGGTGTTATTATGTACTCTATGTACTCGTACTTATATATGTATTTACAAAAAAAAGTACTTAAGTATTTAATTAGTCTATCAGCTATCTGGTTCCCATACTTAGTACAAGTTTCGCTTAGTTTGGGGCTAGATAGCGTTGTGTGAACTTGTCCACCAAGATTTATTTATTTTATGTATTCTGATATATTGCCGCAAAAGTCTGGTCACGTGCCCTCAAACGTCATAATGATAGTTGGTGCCTTCGTCTCGGAATGGAAATAGTACGTCCTGGTCGTCCCACGGGCGGCGGCATCAGGCCGGCATGCATTATTCATGGCAACAGATAGAAATTGCGAAGATCTGTCCATGCTTTGTTTCTCTAATGGCATTGTGGAGACCTCTAGAAAGTACCTATCATACCTACCATACTTACCTACTGGTAAAATTTAAGTCTTGGTATGAGATTTTATTTTTATTTTTAAGATGTGAAGTGTTTTTAGTTAGTTGTATATTTTCTCATTTAGGGTCGGTTCTCATCTGACCGAAGATACTTACGTCGCGTTTTATCGGTCAAGTAACGCCAAAACAGACAAAATATTATTAAATAATACAACCTTTCACAATCAACCGATGATTAGTAAGATCGTTGATACGCTCGACACATCTTCCGTCAGATGTTAACCGACCCTTAGCACCATTCGCTCAGCGAAAAGGTTAAAAAAGATTGAAAAATCTTCTTCTTCTTATTCTTTATTTATTTATTTATGGCATCTGTCTCATGTGAGTTCAATTTTGCCAATGTCGATTTTTTTAAATAGCCCTACCTATTGCCAATATCACAGTTAAATAAATAAATGTTTCCCAAGTTGTTTTGGACAGTGTCTGTAGGTATTATCTGTATTATGGTAAGATAATTAATTTCTAGGAGACAAAATTCTGTTCGTTACAAAATAATGTTGACGCGTCTCTGACTACCCTCGCAAGACTGATAATAATTATTTTGAAAACTACCCGCAAACTTCAGCAGTTATTCACTCTCACCCTTTGTTTTGAATCAAATACCTTTACACTCGTCGGAATGCAATAGACACAGCAGGGGTTGTTAATTAAATGTTTTGAATACTCAGGTTAGGGTGGGCGAGGGGTGAACCTGCCCCCTGATTGCACATCATACGATTCGGCGATATACATTAACGCTGGCCGCATTTGCACAAAACGCGTTGTATAATGTCACAGCAGATTGTATGTGCTTTTTCACGAGATCCTAGTGACCTGTCATGGCATTTATCCGCGTGACAACCTGTGTGATTGTCACGTGTATTAATCTATCCATACCTACTGATGGGCCATTTATATTACTATGAATATTTTTTTTGTTTACTTTTTTCTTTCTTAATTAAGTACCTTTTTCTTATAATAACAAACACAACAAAAACATTATTAGCAAAATTGGTCCAGCCGTTCACGCATGATGCCATAACCAAGGGAAATAGTGATTCATTTTTAAATAATAGAGAAGATAGAATAGGTTCGTTTATATTCTTCAATCGATCATTTTTATTATTCGGTACTTATTCCCAAAATCATGTTACCAGATATTCGCTAGTCAATTTCTGAATGACGTTTCATAACATCTCATAACTCCCTTCCACAAGAAGATACCTAACTTTACGAATGAGGTTCTATTTTCTAACACGACGTGTGCTTATCACAGTGACGGAGCCACGGAGCTTCGATTGGTTCTGGCAGTTGCTGAGGTTAGTCAGCCGAATCGTGGTGTTCCGAATTGGGAAGCGGATACGATTTGCGTGACCTGTGATGGGGTATTTTGATGTCGGTTCTGATCGTAAACAGTGGCAATACCTTCACTGCAATTACCAAATCTCATTTTAGGCGTACTAGGGCGATTCTCCTCAACGGTTTCATCATTGTTCTCATTATTTGTTATTGTTCGCAACAAACAATTTTGGTATCTCATAAAATATTAAAAAAAAAACCCTAAAATCGAAGTTAAAAAAAATTTTAAAATAAAGACAAAAATAACTTACCCGCTGGCGCTGGCAAATTACATTTTTCATTGGCAAGAAGACTCTGTTGATATCCTTCAGCTTCTCCACAAGACGCAATGGCTAAAATAAAACGTTATACAAAAAAACAGCAATGAAAAAGTACTTTTAGCGGTGATTTGGTGTTATGTAGATTGTAGGTAGGTACCAGCATGCAGTTCCGGGCCGGAAGGAACCGGAAGTGCAACTTGCACAATTTCCGGCCGTCGCTCGCAGCGCCCTCTGCATTAAACTATTAATGCTTGCTGGCGGAAAATTGTAACGATGTGAACACAAACTAGCTAGACTGTAAATTATCTACTTGTTTGTCGATTAAATTATGGACCTGCAGGAATAGCCAAAAAAAATGTTATGGAGGAAACTGAGAATTATCTGCTATGAGGAGCCCAACAGGTCGACTTCTTCTCGCGATTTCTGATGATATAGGTACGTACCTATTCAATAATTAAAAAGGAATAGCGTTGTTTATAAGTATACCTATGTAGTATACAATTGTGGAAATACTTAAGTTCCATAACAAAAAATACTCAAACGGAGAGAAATATCAATAAATAAATATTAAGGAAATATACCTAGGTAGAAGTAAAAGTAACATAACATAACATAACAAGAAATAGACATTGTAGAAATAAACATAGAAGTCCCATCAGAAATAGACACAAATAATAGACTTTTCCACATTGTAAAAATACCGATGTAACTTCACCTATATTGGAGTTCAGTATGAGAATCGAATCGTTAAACCGCAAATAGCGTTTGATTCGAGAAACAATAACATTAAACAATATGAGTTCAACTGAATAATAAAACAGTACCTACCTAGGTACAATGAACCTCTCATAAAGCTAGATTTGAAACTTTGGAGCGTATTTTTCTACTAGATGAAAACCCGGCTTCGCTCGGGTGAAATGAGCCTCATCATAATACACAATACCTATGTGTCTCTGAGCACCATTAGAATTTAACGTAACAAATAATTATGGATATTATACCTACTACCAAGTTTGCGATTACCTAGGTACCTACCTACCAACCTACGTAGTGCAGTAGAACAAAGAGGTTGGTTGCACGTTGATTGTACCTACATAACTACTTTGAGTTTTTATTACCCAAGATGTCATCCGGTGTCAGTGACGAATATGGCGACTGCGATTTGTCTCTCAGCACCATTAGAATTTTACAAAATACTCGACAATCCGAATTTTGCGGATGTATGTTGTCGACTCGAAATCTTTACTTTTTATGTTTTATTACTCAGGTAAGGTTTCGATCGAGTCTACCGTACCCCATGACGAAATTATTAATTTTTCTATAAACACTGAGACAAAATAAATAATATAAATTATTTAGGATAAGCATAACCCGCCCGCAAGTATGAAATAATTATTTCTTGTATTATTGGTTACTAGCTTCCGCCCGCGGCATCACTCGCGTGGTACGATGAAAAACAAAAATGAATCTATCCCACGGGAACCGTAAATTTTACCAGGATTAAGAAATGTACCTATTAGATAAAAATTAGTACCTACCAAATTAGTACCTAAGTGCTATTCCAGACTATAATCTATCTCCATGCCAAATTTCATCCAGGTCCATTCAGCCGTTTGAGCCTAGAAACTCTCTGAACAAAGCCTCCTGAAATTATTCTCAAAGTTTTTGGCTTTTACATTCATTTCTAATTAATTGCTCCATTATGTAACGATTTTAATTTAAGCCCTCGTAATAATCACGTTCGTTCGTTCTGTTTAATTAAACTAATGAATAATGAGGTAGCCTGTTCATTTCCCGGCTCCAGACCCTCGTGATGGCGAAATTAAGGAGTTTTTTAATGGCAACTAGCTTCCGTTTCCGGTGGCGATTGCAAAAATTCAAGCATTGTTTTGACCTAAACATTAAAAATCACATCCCGTGACCACGACAGTGAGTAAACCTGTTGAAACGACGGGGAAAATAGGTAAATACCAGTTTAATACTAATAATAACTCCCAAAAGCTTTTGTGGTAAGCGTTTACACTTGTGCCGTTCGTCCGACGATCTTACATCATTTTATCCATTAGAGAAATAATAGAAAAATAGTTGCAGAATGTACATTTCCCCGCTTCATACCCTCACGAGTCCAATAAATAAATATCTTCCCGGCTCGTGATATTTCACAATGCACGGCGGATGTCAGGCGGGACTCGTAAAATAAAATGGAGCACGCTGTATCGTCACGTATTCCACCGGGAAATAAAATCACTATATCTGTTGCAACTCGCTAGGTGAGTAGACTGCGGTTTTAGGGTTCCGTACCCGAAGGGTAAAACCTGACCCTATTAGGTACTAAGACTCCGCTGTCTGTCACCAGGCTGTATCTCATGAACCGTGATTGAAATTTTCACAGATGATGTATTTCTGTTGCCGCTATAACAACAAATACTAAAAAACAAAATAAAATTAATATATAAGGGGACTCACATACAACAAACGTGTTTTTTTTTTGCCGTTTTCATAGATAATGGTACGGAACCCTTCGTGCTCCGACTCGAACTTGGCCGGTTTTTTTTTGACTTATTAATTTACCTGCCCAGAAGCTTTTTCACTTTACGAATACTCGGACCACGTTTGTAACACAAATTCTTTCTCGGTTATTCTGTCTTAAACGTCTTATAAGACTCATCATTTACTTATTTTGAATAGTAAATAATTTAGCACCTACATAATTTTCACTTACCATCTCTTTTTAATGCTGAAACCAATCACTTAACTTTTCTCATCTAAAAAAGAACACATTAAAAGCTTTAATCTAAAGTCTACAGTAATTAAATTCAAAAACTAACTCAGCAAAGTTTTAACGAATTGTAAAGTTACCAATTCACTCAGCCAATATTACTTACATTAACTGTAAGCTACGAGATGGCTAATTACCAAAGACTTGGCTAGACTAAAGTTAACATCCACTGCCATAGCGATAGCGAGCGAACAATAGCTATAGTTGCAACTTCCACGGTCTAAATCTGACTTGTCATTGATACCTTACTAGCTACGTAGGTAGACTAGCTCTCAACCAGGTTAAAGCCAAAATTTGGCAAAATTGCTAACCAAAGGCAGAAAATGCCCCCTTGGCATGAGGCCTTTCTTTTTTGGCAATGTTTATGAGGTAATAAAGTATAAAAAAATTAAAACACTGAAAAGCCCAGATCGGGTCAGCGCCAAAATTTGGCAAAATTTCCAGCTAAAGGCAGAAAATACCCCCAAGGAGGGAGGGCTTTTGTATAAAGTGTAAAAAAAAAACAAATAGCATCTGAAAAGTTATTGTATAAGTAAGTAGGTGTACTCGTGCGATAACACTTTTGCCGGGTCATGATCACAGTGATTGATTTGACCGATAGTTCTTTCACGGTAATTATTTTTGACGTGAAATTAAAATAATTCGCAGTTTTTCACCACTTGCGCGTCCGGTTTTTGAATTTGCACACCCCTGTACGTCGTTTCTTTAAAATTCAAACATCAACTCACATCTCACATCGCAATTCACTCTCACTTCGCCTAGGGTTCAAAATGACATTTGACATTGACCTTTTTATTTGACACTTTGAATCGGGTTGGAGTGCAAAGCGAGCGTCGAAGTGACTTGGGAATTACCGTATAGAATGCCCTTCTTACGTCATCTCATACTTTATCTGTCAAAATCTCCTCGTCAATTTAGTTCAACTCGCTGACACGCTCGCAAGAGTGGCGCTAGTGTAAATTCGAATTATCAACCGAGTTTTTAGAATGCCAATCAAGCAACTTACAGCGGATTCAGATTCGAAGTTTAGAATGAGGTCTTACAGAATCACACAGCAGGAAGATAATGATGGACAGTCCAGCCGGTTTTTTTTTTTTTAAATTGCACATAATGCATTTTTTATATATTGCATGGTTATAATTATTCTATTTTTCGCACCCAAGTGATACAAATTACGAACTAAGTACATCTACCGTTGTTGACAGTTGAACCGGGATTGAATCAAACTCAAACCACTATTTCTCACTACTATTTTCGAACTATACGATACTTCCAATATATTTTATCTTGCAGTGTGGATAGTCCTGTAGCGATCTCGACACGACAGTCTCGATGGTAAGTGCTGTGGTGACGGTACTTACCGCCTGTAATGCGACTGTAGTCTGTGATGTGACTGTAGCCTGTAATGCGACTATAGACTGTAGTGTAGGGTTGTAGAGACAGACGATAGCATGACAATGTATTTTAAGACTGGATGAGATTTTTAATGTGGACTATTTATGATGTTGCTCTAAAATATTCGCACAAATTAGAAAGCTCTAGTATGGAGCTAAGTATTTATAAGTATATACAAAAAAATCAGATCTGTTTCCCGACGGGGTAGGCAGAGACCACGGATCTCCACTTGCTACAATCCTGACATAGGTAGGTACCTCTTGCTTCATTCACTCTCATTACATTCTTCATAGGTACATGTCCCCATACATGTACGCCCCCCCGCCTGCGCCCCCGCATCTACTCCCGCGCCTCCATCAGCGCCCGCCGTCGTCTTCGCTCGTCCCGCTCAGCCAACAGCGTCCCTATCGCGTAACTTCGCTGCCGTCGCCGCGACTCAAGCCGACTCCAAGCGACAGTTAAAGGGGAAGAAACAGGAACACTGCGAGCCGGATCCGGGTCCCATGAAGGGTTGCAGCAATAACGATGGATTTGTACTAGTGGAACGAAAGAAACGAAAGCCCACTAGTAGCAAGAATCGCTGCGGCACTGCATCGATCTCGCCAGAGCAGCGGTGCCCACTGCGCCCCGAAATACCCACCACGCAACTGTACGTGTCTCGCGTCCACTACGCCATGACAGTGGATAACGTGGTGGAGTATCTGAGACTGAAGACTGGCCTGTCTATAAGAGTCGAGAAGTTGGAATCTCGCCGGAATGTGAATTTCAATTCATTTATGGTGAGAGTACCAACGAATCGGCTCTCCATGTACATGGACGGCGCTTTTTGGCCGAAGGGTGTTGTGTTCAGGAAGTTTATCGGCAGACTGACTCGAGACACCCCGCATAAAACTAAGTAGTTTATTAATAATTGTGTTTTATGTATACACTTTTTAGTAACTATTTTTATAACAATAGCCCAAACTTTTTATTTTTATATATTTTAAGTTATATTAATTAATTAAACTCTCCCTCGGACACCCGCGACACAGGCTTAAGCCTAGTGCGGGGTCATTGTATATTATTTGCCCTTTGAAATTGATAGTCTTTATGTGTTTTTGTGTAACAATGTTTTATTGAAATAAATAATCTTTAATCTTTATGTGCGTTGGGTAAGAACCTAAGTAGATATTTACCCATTTACCCATCAGTGTTGAGCTCATAAACTATAGCGATGTGTCAAGTCAATAAATAAATCGGTCATTCTCCTCTACAGTTTCTTTCATTGTTCTCACTATTCGTCATTGTATTAGCAAACAATTTTGATTTCGTAAAATAGGCATTAATTAATTTTAAATGTACCTTTCGTAACTTTTTATCAACCAATCTTTTATTGCTTCATCTTCATGCTATCAGCTTGAAAGACGGCTCTAAAATCAAGGTTAAAAGTTTCTAAAATATCAACAAAAATAATAAATTGAGAGAGAACCATACAAATACCTACGTTGTGCCTACGTTCTTAATATTTAACTACCTTCAAAAGTAATTTTTGGGGAGATATATTTTGCAACGTAAATCTCTAAATCAAGAACCTTATTCCAATTGAAAATAAATAGGAACATCGCCCCTATAACCCTTCAAATCCCCAATCACCCTTATAAACTTGTTATAAAATCGGAAGAAACGATACCATAAAGCAACCCAAGCATGCTGAAGCCATAAGGATGTATTAGGTACCTACCTACATCCACTCTTCATCTTACTAGTGAGGATGTTTGGACGTTTGTTTGGGAAGAAGACAAATTCACAAATAATACAATTTCTGCTCACCTTATTTTTCGAACAGATCCTATCCAAAGGTTGTTTGGAAGAGATTGGTCTGAAGCGATATGGCCGTATGTAGGTAAGTACCTACCTATACTTGCTCATTTAAACATTTTTTTTTTATTTTTACATAATTATTATATTCAATATTCACATCGCAGAACAAAACAAAAAACACCTGGTCCAATAGAATATACCTACCAACCTAGCAAAATAGTTAAGTAGCTAGGTAGGTAATTAGTAGTTCTTATTAATATAGGTAGGTAAACAAGAAAAGCCATGAAATTATACTAGTCCGCAGGAAACTTTTCAAGAATCTTATTTACGGTTTGCATGAAAGGCAAGGACTCAAGCAGCATTTTTACGCTTTTCAATTGTACGTCCCCCTCTCGAAGGTTCTCGTCTCGCTGATTTATCCGACACACGGATCTGCATCAGGATTGAGGGTAGACAGATAAATAGATTCGTGTCTTATTCGGGATAAATAGACTTATGGACTGCAAGAGACAGGTTGGCCAAATGAAAAACATGCTTTTCAGCCGATCCTACTCAATTTTATATTTTACCCTTATTGTTATGATAGTGAAAGTTGGGTATGGCAGAAGAAGTATCAAAGTAGAATAAATGCAATTGAAATGAGAGCTTCAAGAAGTATGTGTGGTTTAACTTTGAATGATAAAGTGAAGAATAGTGTGATAAGAGAACGTTGTGGAGTGAAAGAAGACGTATTAATGAAAATTGAGAAGGGTACCGATGCTAAGATGGTTTGGGCATGTAGAATGGATGGATGAAAGGAGATTGACGAAACAGATACAAAAGGCGAGTGTGACAGTTGGAAGGGGAATGTTGTGCCGACCCCACGCGTGGGATAAGGGCAGGAGAATGATGATGATGCAAACATATCTCCGCAGCGAAATTCGAATATTGCTAGGACATCTTACTCGTTCAAGGTCTGGAAACTGGAAGAATTTCAAATATTTGTCACAGAACAAAACTACATTACATTGAGATTAATCTCAGAATGCAAACAGCCGTAAACCAGTCGCGGCGGGCAACATAATCCCGACATAAATAGTGCTGCATTAGTGGCTCCTGCTCACCCTTTTTGTTTTCAAAGCGGTGCGAGCGAACTTGTCGCTTAGGACAGACAAAGAAACGCACCTAGACACCTAGGCACAGAAAAAATACGTAGGTACCTAGGTCGATTTTATGGTAGGTAGGTATATACCTACAGAGCGTTACATTTAGATCGGTCAGTATGGGAATGGCATTACGCACCAGTGTTGCCGGCAGTCAAACTGAAAATTCCAAACCGAAGGCTCAAAAAGTCCGAAAATTGATAAAAAAAAGTCCGTTTTAAAAAAATACATAAAAAAAATTATACCATTCCCCTCTAAAAAGCTTATTTTATTCACCGCAAACAGTGAATAAAAAGCACTCACAATTTACTCAGTTTTTTTTTTAAATCAATATATTCGAACTCCATCTCAATGCTAAACAACCTCCTTGCGCAAAAAAAACTCGATACAATACGCACATACCTACATTTTTCACAAAAACTCATTGTCACACGACCACGTTTGAACCCACGACCTTCGGATTGTGAGGCAAGGGTGCTACCACTACACCACCAGTGCTCGATACCTACAAGGTGTCAGTTTGCCCATAACCATGATGAACGCTGCCTTTCTGTCAATGCAGTGGGCGGGCGGGCAGGGCAGGCGGCCAACTAGCACAAGTGCTCTACATGGGTTCAGGTTAGCTGACAAATGTTACAACATTGTTCAAGGATTATTGTACACGGCTTCACTAGCTATAGCATTTACCCGGATAAAGTAGCCTATGTACCTATGTTATTCCAAGTCAACTACGCGTATTCCAAGTTTCATGAAGATCAGTTGAGTCGTTTCAACGTGATTGTGGTACAAACAAAAATTAAAAATATATTAATTGAATTTTATTAATAAAATAATTTATTCAATAAAATCACAAGGATCACCTAACCCAAGTACGAGAAGAAAAGGCAAGAAACTCGTCTCGGTCCTAGCGCTTTTTTGTAGGTATGATAACAAACTAACTAAGTACCTACATCCATCCATCCAACCATCCATCCAAACTTTCACATTTATAATATTGCTATAGGTAGGTCCATAGTAAGATTTGTAGGAAGTATGATAGTAGGACTAGGTAGGATAGGATAGGATTGTATGTGAGAACTTACACACAGCAAAGAGGACCTACTATGCTTCGAACTTTCGATGTTTCGACAATGCAATTGCTTGTATATATTCCTCAGGCTAAAAGAAAACTAAAAGCTTCTAAATAATTCATCAAAAGTTTTGGTCGTAATCAATGCCAACTTTCCTACTGCTAAATAAAACAAATTCTTTCTCGTTTCCTTCCGTCTTTACTAACTTACAGAACAAAGACACTGGGCACACTTTCTCATGATCAGAACAAAAGATTCTGGGTACTAAAGACAGCAAGCAAAGTCAGAGGCGCCTATAAAGTTATCAGGGTCTACTCTAAAAACTAGCCAACGTCATTGACGGTCGTAATTTAAGACGAGGCGGAACTCCATGCAATACTTAATGATACCTAATGAATTCATCCTAAGTAAACGTTTGTTATAACTATTTTGACAGTTAGAGGGTGAGTAGGGGCAAATCTCTGAAAAATGTCAGCCATATTTTACGTCGAGAGTCGGGCGGCGCCAACGCGAACAAGCTTACTCGAGTTCCGATCTAATTTGCAAATTGTAGTAGGTACCTACCTATTACACTGCAGGCTCGAGAAATGTGCCGAGATTTATTACACACAGACTACGATATGCATGAAAACTTGTTTCGTTTTTGGATACTTTCATTCGATAGTAGATATTCGTTGATTCTGGTACAGCCGATTTTAGTTCTTTAATATTTTCGCTAGGGGCGCTGGAGAGAAAAGTATGAAAGGAAACTATTTCAAAAACGTTTTCGAAATCAAAAACCTAACTACTGTAGTACTACAGTAGGTACCTACCTAGGTACTGCTAAAATAACTTAGGGTGGATTTGAACAACTTCAGGTATAACTATTCTCAGAATAATGTAAATAATGTCAAATGCAAGAAATTGTCAGTATAGATACCTATTCTTGATAGTGTTTAAAAACCAGTTTTGTCCAATAACTCGTATTGAATAGACCAATACTCCTATGATTTTGACGCTGGCTGTATGGTAGTCCTAATGTTTGTGCCCGCAAGTATATTCAGCTTACAGTCCCGACCGGGCGACGCGGCATAATTTCAGGTATTAACTTAGTGTTTCAGTCTCTGTAAACAATTACCTAATGAATATTATGTTTTGTGTGTTTTGCACACACCTAGGTACATTATTGTTTAACTATACAGTTTAGTCTATATAGTTTAGATATATACCTACTTAAAATAGGTTTAGAGCTAGTTTCCATGCTCTGTTAATCAAACTAACAGCTTGTTTTGTGTGCTAAGTGTTAACAACAAAATTATGCTTTTGAAAGAAACTGTAGTTACCTATCGCAGTAATAGTTGAATCCTTCTTTTTATTTTTTCACTTTCGAAACACACTAAGTTGAGTAGGTACCTAAGTTAACACATTTTTTGACACCTACCTACCTAAACGCATTGTAAGTAAAATTAATAAAGCTTGCAATTCTTAATATCGTCATCATTCACAGTGGTAGGTAGGTATTTGAAAACTACCCCACCGACAATAAATAGCATAAAAAATAATATCTACCCTATTAAGGCGCGTGTCGAGGCTCCACCGAATAAATCCAATTTTTAATAAACCCTGCTTTACTACAAATAAGAAGGGGCGCAGTTGTTTGGTAAATATTTAGCTTCTTACCTATTTACGAGCACCCCAATGTGGCAAGAAAAAATACAATTTATTGGTAAGAACAAGAAATATTAAGATTTATTATTATCTACTTAGGTACCTACCTACCTTCAATCAAAAGAAGGAAACTTGCCTCTTTCCATTCCCATTGCTTTTTATCCTTATTATTAGATACTGGCTGTTGCCAACGACTTTGTCCGCATAACGTTAACATGAAAATCCGTTAATAAAAAAGTATGATTATGTGATTGATTACCCTCTGAATTCCAATAACACACTGCACAATCCCTCAAAAACACACTCGCGAGCTTTAAACTGGAACTGCTTCATCAAGACCATTTTTTACATGAAGCCACGAAGCGATTCCAGTTTAAAGCTCGCAAGTGTAGTTTACACACATTTAATTGGCATTTTCCTGGACTTGTAGGTACATTTACTTACTTACACTGCCGAAATATTCCGCTAGGGGGGCTCTCCAAGTGCCTAAATGAAAAGAAAAATAGTAAACTATTTTATTGTTATCTTCTTATATAAATAAAAGAATATCTTTGAAATTATAGGTAGATATTATCTAAAGGGGAATAAGTAGACAGAAATTCATAGATACCTACCTACTAGGTCATACAAATTCATTGAAAAAACATGCACTTTGGTTACTGAACCCCAAAAGCACTTATTGGCATGATTAAAAAAAAATAAGATACCATCGGATAGGTATTGAAATGAGACTTGGAATCTGCAGAAAACAAACGCCACGTAACTTTATATTTTTTTGTTTTTTTCTGTTTGTGGTAAAATATCATGCATGTGCGATTTTTTTGCTCTAAAGTGTACTAACCTATCATACATTTATACAACACTACCAAAAGCCGTCCCACTATCGCGATAACGATTTGGCACATCGCTAAATGGGTCACCGTTCCACGTGGTAGTTATGGAGGCGGGAGGCAGATGGGAGACACTTGGCTCCATACAGCATTCAGCTAGGCTCTTGAGCGGGAGGTGTGTCTGTCTGTCTCTCATGCTATTTACCTAGGCTGCGAGCAGTAGTCTTTAAGGTGGCCTCGCCTTTGGGTTAAATCCGGTCCATCCACCACAGCGCTTTGAAAGAAGTAAGGGACAATCGCGGTCATTTTTAATGTAGGTATTTACCAAAGCCAAAACACACTTACTTTAAACACATTATCGTATTGCTATGATCTGAATAAACCTGTTCTGTTCGGAATTAGTTGGTGCCGAGGAACTTTTTCAGAGATAAACATCCTCATCAGAAATTAGGGTAAAGTCAGAGTACTTCACTAGTATAGCAGGATATTCCGCGGTTGGCTCGCGCTCGGATGCTCCAGCTTAAGCCTTTGTGATTGCGTATGCAAACGTATCTGTAGGTACCTACTTCACCCTACCTATTAACCTAGCTAGAATTATTTGACTCCCGATCTATCAAAGTATGATAGAACTATAGTATTTTATCTGGGGATAGAACTAAGGTAGAGCATTCAGTAATTGAAGCAGTATAAGGTGGCATTTTAAAGCCACTTTAGGAACTTTATTTATATATAAGCCTAAAGGAACAAAAATTGTTATCTTAATAAATATTATTTAAGATTTTTCAAAGAACACTTTTTAATCGATTGAATAGAGTTTTGATTCAGCTAACGACCTTGTAGGTTATGGATTATGGAATGTACCAAGGTATAGCCAACAAAAGGCACATCCTAAAAATTTTACATTTCGAAAAGTAAAATAAATCCATTAGGACTATTAGCAAAAAAATAATACACTTGTCCGTGTTTTATCTAATTTATTGAAATTTAACTATGATAGTCAATTAATCTATTACATTCATAGAAAAATATGCAACCTATTTATACAAAACAATCACACGCAACATACATACTTAAAATCACGCCTGTTTCCTAACGGGGTGGGCAGAGTCAGCTCTTTACACGCAACAAACAAAAAATTATTAGGTAGATAGTAGATAATAACTACATATTAAATATTGTGACAAAAAAATAAAGAATTAAATGAAATTAAATTAATAGACTTAGAAATACAATAAAGGAAAATGTTTAGAAGATAATTTTATTTCGACGACATATCGGCTGTTAACAATAATCACGATAAATCATACCAGAATCTAGTTTTTTTTCAAACTCAAAGGAAAATTAGGAAAAAATCTAGATTTTCCTTAGTATTCTAGTGTCTCTAATTATTTTGAACCAACGCAGTGTAGTGAAAAGATAAAGGTATCTCAGATATTGGTATGTATTAATTTAAATGTGATGCGATCGCAATTGCGTTTTAATAGTACCTAAATACAAAAGTAATAAGTAAGAATAAAGAGGTAATTATAACTAAATAATTCAAATAGTCACATGATTAATTCTAGGTAATATTATCATAGCACAAGACTTTCTAAAGGCACTTTTTGGCTTCAAATGTGGGGTAGCTTAAAGAATATATAGATTTTGAGGAAAAAAATGTGTCTTTTACAAAACATGACGTTTGACAAAATACTGTTTTATTATTCAATGTAATAGTTTTTATAACAAAACCAACACGATCACGACTGTCATCCCTAGACATGGATTGATCCCCAGTCCGCTTATTCCGATCTCTAGTAGTTAACATAGTTGAGAATGTCTAAAAGGGGCTGAAAGTGATTTGTGAGATTTTATTGAATAAATATATTTTTGACTTTTGCAGGCACGTTCATTATATTTGGCACATGTCAACATTTTAGTTTTAGAAACTTAGTTCTAATATCTGAGGCCTTACCTTTATGAGCCATCATATTTCAAAAACGTCAAAGTTTCAAGCTTGAAGTAACATTACTTAAAAACAACTTTTATAGGTCATGGAACGAAATATCAAAGTTATATTACTTCGATATTGCCTAAAGAGCTTGTGGTAAGGCCCCAGATATGTCAAGCTGTAAGATAAACACCTCACGCATATATTATTAATCATGATTTTGTTCTATCTACCAGATTAAATCAGCCTTTTACGTTTATACAACCTTATTCTAAACACTAAAGAAGATTTGCTAAAAGATTTTATGGGCTAGTATAAACTTTAGTTTGCTATTCTGATTCACTTTAGCCAGCTGTGTGTTCACGCCAATCTTTCCTTCCTATGCTAAGAGTTCTTCTTCTTCTTTCTAGTGGTATCAACAATGGCTGACTGATGTCAAGCACACTTCAGTTCACGCGGCCAGTTCTTGAACAACCTCCCGCCTCCGCCTGGGAGCTCTCTTGGGTGTGGCACCTTCCATTACGTTGGTCTCCAGATCTTCCAAGACCTTAGACTTGCGAGTCGAGCGCCGGACCTTTTCCTGAGTTTTGGTCTTCTCTTGAGGAGTCTTGGTCTTCTCTTGGGGAGTTGCGTGGCTCTTGCGGCGGCTGCGGGTCATGACCGGGCTACGGTCTTCTGTGGCGTCCTGAAATGGAATTAAATAGTAAAATCTAGACCCATTTACATACATACACACTATAAATCCCAGGGATCATTTTGAATCGTCTTACATACTAGGTGAGAGGTGCCAATTCCAGTCTGATCCCCAGTCCGAGAAGAACTGACAAGAAACTCGCTGGGCCCTAGCGCGTTTTTTATGATCCTTGGTCATTTTGTTAGGGACACCTAGCAGAGTTGGAGCTGATTCGTCCCAAGCTTTTATCTAAGCACTCTGATATTCTATAATAAGCTTTTCGAGACAGTTTTTGTTTGTTTATACATTTTTGATTGTTAATTACATTTTGAAAAATAATAATGTATTTTTCGGATATAGTACACCTATAATAAAAGAGGATTTAAAAAAAAAATATATAATTTACCTGTCGCATGAGCCTGTGAGATTTTCTACAAGAGTTTTCCTTCTCTTCTTTCTCAACGTCCATAGAAGAGAGACCACTATCTACATTTATTTCCTTTGCTTCTAGAACATTCTCTAGTTCTTGCTCTTTGTCTGTATCCGAAGGGGTCTCGTCCGATTGGTCGAACAGCACCATTTTAATGGATTTAGACGTTCTGTTGGCTGTGTCGGTGAAGTTCTGTTTGAGGATGCTGCGGCCGGGCGTCGCGTTCATTTGTGGTAGAGGTGTTAGCTGTGGAGATCATAAGGTATTGTTGGTTATTTGTTATATTCAGACGTGTCTTTGTGGGACTATATTCTTTTTATTATACATACTAGCTGTCCCGACAAACTTCGTACCGTCTTCTACATTGCTTAGACAACAGTCAGTGATTATAATTTAATATGAACTTTATTAAATAGTAATAAAGTTCAAATTGACTCTACATTTTATTAAGAAAACGTTTGTATGGGAAATAGAAAAGGGCTATTTTTAGGGTTTTCCCGGCAGTTCGATTTTTTCTTACCTTTTAAACCTTCCCTAGACCTCCACGAACATTTCAAGACCAAGATAAGATAAATCCGTTTAGCTGTTCTCGAGTTTTAGCGAGACTAACGAACAGCAATTCATTTTTATATATACAGCGTGTAACGTAATACCCCTATAAGAACAAAAGGGGTGTATTCAGACCGAGCACTAGAATACATTGACGTGTGCAAAGGTTCAATACATCATATTTGAAATTCCAATACAATTTAAAACAAATTATTTTATGATAAATTTGTGACAACCCTATGTGTTTGTTTACTATTTGCGTAGGTAACAAACACACGCGCACCCTCCTATCGCGTTGGACCCACACACACACACACTTAGACAATTGAATGTGTGTGCCATGCTCCAGATGAGATAATAGTAGCTACAGTTTTCAAAAGAATTTGCAATTTTTTACGGATAATTCTTACATAATTCTACGTAGAAATTAAGGTCAAAGATTAAAATCACGATATCTTTTTATATCTTTTTATTAGTAAGCTACTAATGGGGTAGGTAGGGTGATAGGTTAGGTACATAGCTATCACTGAATTTTGACACGTTTTTATCACTGTTGACACACACAACACAACACATTTCACAGGAAAGGCTCAATGTGCCCTCCTTCACGAAAGATGCAAATGTCTGCTCTGCGAGCCACCGTTTTTGTTGCGTTCCGAAGCTTTTCAGGCGTTATGTCCGCACACGCTGAAATTATTTTCACTCTGAGGGCATCTACTGATGGGCTTTCGACGCGATAGACGATAGACTTGAGGTAGCCCCACAAAAAAAATCAAGGGGCGTCAGATCAGGGGAGCGTGGAGGCCATGCTACTGTACCAGCACGACCGATCCACTCGCCAAACCTACATCGTATCGTACGCTAATAAAGTTTCGCGAACCGAGAGATTGCTTGTTGCAGTTTTTGCAAGAAACGAATGCTATTGCGACTGATTAAAAATGACATTTCATTCAACCAAAAGTACCTATTGCCAAAGAGAATATAATCACTACCAAAGAGAATATAATCACTACGTCTATGAGATGGGACATAGAGACTTTTTAATAAACTTCATTTAACATACCACCTATTACTAATTTAAAAATAAAAACGTCAACAGTGTCAGTCAGCATACGTTATACCGACGTAACGATAAGAACATAGGGATGTTCTCAGGTTATTCCTAATTATATCGATATCGATAAATTATTATGAAATGCATCGTGGATTCCAGCTACAAAATTAACAAAAATAATTACCGTTAAAAATAAAATGAATAATTATGGATTTAAAAATCAAATTTATTCAACGTTAATTTACATTTAGGTACAACTTAAACTTAAGGATATTATACAAAGTACGAGCAGCTGATGTGTCAGTAGACAGCTATTGTGCCGTGTGATAGCTCGACTCGCCTCGCTCGGTCAAAGTCAAACAGATTTTTTTCAGTAAGATTACAAGGATCACACTGAATCGTCTTATAGCTAGATGATTCTACTCCTGTTCCTTCGCGACCAGTACGGTGATGACATCATAGCATACAAATGAAAATGATCTCCACAAACGTATTTCATTTCATGAAGTTTTTCAATAGGAGTATAGGCCAAGTCTTCAATTCCGATAATCTGCGCCCATTGTCTACATCTAAAATTAAACATACCATTGAAAATATCACTAACAAAAGCCATGTACTTATGTATAGCCCAAAACTTCTAATAATGTTAATAATATGTAATAAAGTTTATCGATAAGTAATGAAGATACTTGTGCTACATCACTACTGTTTGTAAACACGAAAGTATTTTTCCTGCCGAGTATCTATTCATTTATTATGCTCTGCAGACAGTACAAAGATACAAAATTCATCAGTATGATACTCAATTTGTACTTACTTTTCTTCATCTAGAGGGAATTTCATCATAAATTTACTTTTTTTGCCATTTATTCGACCATATCTTTTTCGACAAATTGTACATGTTCTACAACGTGGAGTCGGTGCCTTTTTTGTTGAAAGGCACATTATAACTATTTTTAACTTTCTCACAGCCTAAAACCACGCATAAAAGACCAAAGAAACATAAAACTTTGCAATTTGCAGTAAAAAAAATTCAAACAGAAAGCCGTTAACTGACTGACAACTGACATGACAGCAGACAAAGTGAGACAGAGATGCAAAAACATAGCCTGAGATAGCAACCAATGAGAAATAGGCTATTCACATAAAAATGAAGATTAGTAAGACAGAAAAGTCACAACCTTTGACTTTAGTGCCCAAGTAGGTAGGTACAAAATTGGATTGAAAAATGCTCCGATCAACAATAATAGGTACATCGTTGGAAAAATGAAAGTGAAATTATGGTCACGGCTTTATCCTCAGGCACGGTAAACATCCTCTCACACTTCTTGGTATCTACTCAAGATACCTTTATGGCCCAAATAGGAAGGTACAAAATTGAGTAGGTACCTATCTCCTACTAGGTAGGAAGTTAACAAAGAGATCTGAAAGGATCTTTACCGTGCATAGGGATTTTAGTCGTGATGTGACCCTACGTTTTAATTACCAATAAATACCAAGGTACCTACCAACTTGGCCTTAAAAAAAAACAGAAGTTTCTTATTAAGCTACCTCGTTATTAAGTAACCTACCTAGCCTGTAGGCACATTATTGATTGGTGTCCGTTCTGTTACCTATTTCATCTAGAGTTCACACCTAAAGGTCAAAAAACAGCTGTTAATAGGGTTGCCTCATGTGGTGTCAAGGTACGTATTGGAGCAAAGTTTAAGAGACATTTCATGAATGAAAACCTTTGAAACTTTAAAAGTCGTTGAACAAACGTTGTTCGCAATGACGTATAGAATACTCCCGTTCCGGCCTTATAGGGATATTATGTTACTCATTGTATAGATATAGATAGATATAGATTATACTTATCTTTTATTATGTGCGCAATGCTAGTGCTCATAAAACGGTGAAGGAAAACATCGTGAGGAAACCGGCTTACCCTAGCACCAAAATTCAAAGGTGTGTGTCAAATTAGTATTCTTATAAGCGGCGATGGGCTTGCAACCTGTCACGTAACGGGAATACTAATAATTGTGCAAAACGTGGTCATGTGCTAAACATCATGTTTGGACGTGCCTCTGACTACCCTTTAGATATCCTCAAAGATCTAAGTAACTAGAGATCCGAGAAGATTATCTACCGAGGAGGATTACAGTTGTGATCAAGTTTTTTTTGTTTTTTTCAATATGTTACCGGCAACGGCGCTACGCCATCGCAGTCGATGTTCTTGCCGAGCACGGAAGCGCGGAGCATCGCAAATGACGCGGAGTTCTGAAATAAAAAAACAAAAAAAAAATAACAAATAAAAATATAAATAAAAATACAAAAAATAAGTACTTAATTAACTGAAAATAGCTTCTTACAGCTGCCATATTGGATACTAGCTTCCGCCCGCGGTTTCGCCCGCGTTGTATCTTGAAAAGCAAAAACAAATCTATCCCGCGGGAACCGTACATTTTCCGGGATAAAAAGTAGCCTATATTGACGACCTCTGTGGCGCAGCGGGCGAGAGTCCACCTGCGACGCAAGAGGTTGCGGGTTCGATTCCCGCCTCGGAACAAATTTGTGTATGATCTGCAGAAATTTGTTCCGTTGGTCTGGGTGTTTTCTATGTATATTAAAAAATATCTATCTATGTATATAATGTATTAAATATATCAGTTATCTAGTACCCATAACACAAGCTTTGAGTAGCTTACTTTGGGGCTAGATGATGCTGTGTGGATTGTCCAGCATTATTTATTTGTCCAGCATTATATGCTATTCCAGACTATAATCTATATCTGTGCCAAATTTCATCCAGATCCGTTCGGTCGTTTCAGCGTTAAAGTGTAACAAACACACATCCAGACATCCACACATTCTTACAAACATTCACGTTACGTAATATTAGTAGGATTCTACATTCTGTGTAGCCTATGTCACTCTTCTTCTTCTTCTTCAATTATGGCATCTGTCTCTTAGAGAACAATTTTGCCAGTGTCAAGTGTATTTATTTATAAGTATTGTCAACGTCACAGAGTCATAGTCAAGTTATCAAGTCAATTTTAAACAAAAGATGGCTGTTTTGTTGAAAATTTTCGGGATTTTCTCCGATGGAATTTGAAGAGAACTATTCACTCTAATTCACATACTTTACACTCGCGTCAAGAACCCGGGCTTTATTGGCAAAATAACCACCAAAATTACGCAATAAAACTCAAAATAACACGAGAAAACATATTAAAACCAGAGCGACGTAGTTGTCAGGCAAATACACCGCAAAAATCCTCCTATGTCACTCTTGTAATCCAGACGAATAAAATAACACCTCATTTGTCAAAATCCGCCCAGCCATTAGGGCTCCAGCGACAGCCAAAGGAACTCACATACATACACTCTAAACACATTACCCTCCTTCTTCTTCCTGCCCTTTTCCACGCTAAGTGGAAAGAAGGAGTCGGTATAAATACTATAAATAAATTAGGTGTGACGATTATGGTGAAAACAGCATGAAAATCGGTGCAGTAATTTTTGAGTTTATCGCCACAGACAGACAGACAGACGCGGTGGAGACTTTGTTTTATAATGGAGTAATTTAATTTACCTTGGAAGCAGATTTATTGGCTTCACTGGAGAGCACAGCCTTAAGCAGACTCGGCTTGCCGAGCGGGGTGTGCGGGGCCGGGGATCGAACCGGCGACCGCACGCAGAAGAAGCCAGCTTCGAACGTCTTTTCAACCGGCATAGATAGTTGATCCTTCTTAGCTTTCCGCGCAGCTGGAATAATACAATCAATATTATAGCTAGTCTATCTTTCTCTTGATTGATTAATTATAGAGATACAACAAATTATCTAAAAATTGACGACCTCAGTGGCGCAGCGGGCGAGAGTCCGTCTGCGACGCAAGAGGTTGCGGGTTCGATTCCCGCCGCGGAACAAATTTGTGTACGATCTGCAGAAATTTGTTCCGTTGGTCTGGGTGTTTTCTATGTATAATAAAAAATATCTATGCATATAATGTATTAAATATGTCAGTTATCTAGTACCCATAACACAAGCTTTGAGTAGCTAACTTTGGGGCTAGTTAATGCTGTGTGGATTGTCCAGCATTATTTATTGTTTTAGAAAAGACCTTATGCGTTTTGGACTGTCAAAATTTTCACCACTAAAGCTGTAGCAAACTGAATTATTCGGTACTGAGTAACGGGTACGCCATCTAGTACCGAGTAACGAGACTATACACGAATGCATCTCGTTACTCGCATACTACTTCCGAAAACTTCAGGGCTTAAAGTACCCATAAACAACTTTTTCTGTATGAGTATGTTTAAAACAGCTGTTTCATACAAAAGTTCAATACTTACTTGGCTAAAATGTATGAAATAGCTGATTTTTTCTCAGTGTTTCTTGGAAAAAGTTGTTTATACAAATATTGATGGGTACTTTAACCCCCTGAAGTTTTCGGAAGTAGTCTGGTGACACCCTGTATAACTTACCAGCGATCATTTCCTTGATCCTGCTAGCTCCACCCACCGGTTTCGCCTTGGCCACCTTAGCCGCCTTCACCTTCTTGGCCACGATGACAGGCTGGTCTTCCACCCAGCCTCGAGCGCGTAACTCTTCGAGCTTCTTAAAACGCATATCCACATTCTCCACCTGGGAGGCAGAGTGAATTTGACACGTCTTCTAACTTTTTAGTTTCTACGACACACCGGTCGCTCACGATGTTTTCCTTCACCGTTTGAGGGTACTGGTACAGCGTATATAACTTTTTGAACAGAAAAATCGATTAATACATGATCTGGGGCCTTACCACGAATTCATAATACATTACCGAATTAGTATTACATTGTCATTTTGTACCATGACCTATGCAAATTGTATGGAAGTAGTGACGTTCCTATAATCGTTACGGAATCGTTCTGGAAGACTTCGTGGTAAGGTCATGTTAAGCAACATTTGCTCGCTAACATTAAGTACTTGCGTAACAAGATAGAGATTTTGTTTAGACTAAGATTTTTTACGAATAAGGAGTTAAAATTAATAATTACAATCGATAAACAGCTAATAAGACAAGAGTTGCTACAAATAAACCACCAACCCCCTAGCATGGTTGACTGTGACCTTACATATAGTTGGCTCAACGAATCTAGGCATTCGTGAAGTTAGCCGCAAGAGCTGCGCAGTATCGTTTTTCGGGAGCAATTGGAGGTATGAGGAGGGGGGAAGGAACTGTACATGCGCAAACTCGCACCTGTGGCTAACTTCACGAATGCCTAGATCCGTTGGATGACCTATACCTGCATAAACACCATGTCCCAGAAGCCGTGCAGGTCGGCGGGCGTGACGAGCGCGGCGCCGGGCTCGGGCCGCGCGCAGCGCTCCACCAGCGTCGCGAACTGCTGCATCTTCTGAGACATCAGCAGGCGAGCCTGCCCCACCGCGCCCAGGACGCATTCCTGGAATTTAACAGCTAGCTGTAAACACTATGACGGAGTGTAGTTATGAGCTAATCCTACTAATATTATAAACGCGAAAGTTTGGAAGAATGCATGGATGTATGGATGTATATATGTTTGTTACTCTGGATCTGGATGAAATTTAGTACAGATATAGATTATGGTGTGGAATAGCACTTAGGCTACTTTTTATCCCGGAAAAATTTACTTTTTTTGATTAATTTTTTCACGCGGGCGAAGCTTGGGCGGAAGCTAGTTAACAATACAAAGTAACAAACATGATCACGAGGGTCAAAGGCGCGTCCAAATGTGATATTTCACACATGCCCACATTTTGCACAGTAGATAGTTGGTATTCCGTACGTGACAGGTTGCAAGCCCATCGCCGCTTATGAGAATACTAACCTATGACACACACCTTCGAATTTTTTGTTCTAGGGTATACTGGTTACGATGTTTTCCTTCACCGTTTGGGAGCACTGGCATTGCGCACATAAATATTTCGAATGGAAAAACTCATTAGCCGGATATCTGAATGCATTTTTACGAGATGTTGGTCTTGTCTAGATTATTGAAATTTGAAATTGATATTGAAAAATATTTATTCAGTACAATCACAAGGATCACTTTGAAACGTCTTACATGCTAGGTGAATCTATGTGCCAATTCCAACCTAACCCAAGTACGAGAAGAACAGGCATTACATCGTGGTCTAGACGAGTAGTGATTATATTCTCTTTGTAGACGAGATGCATTTTCTGTTGGCATTCAAGCCAGCCATTCACCATCGGAAAGATCAAATTGTATATAATTTATGATGAATGAAGTACCTGTACAGAGTCCGGTAGCACTGTTTGCTCCGAGATCCGGTCCCAGGTGTCGCACATCTCTGTCATCCGGTTGATCTCCGACGCGAGCTGGCGCCGGAAGTGGTCTATGTTGTCTATATCACTGGTGTCTTCATCCAGTAAACCTGAACACAATACATTATTATTTTCACATTTCACAAAAAATGTACGGTTCCCGTGGGATAGATTTGATTTTGTTTTTCAAGGTACCACGCGGGCGAAGCCGTGGGCGGAAGCTAGTTTGGAATAAATAAATAAATAAATAAATAATGCTGGCCAATCCACACAGCATCATCTAGCCCCAAAGTAAGCTACTCAAAGCTTGTGTCATGGGTACTAGATAACTGATATATTTAATACATTATATACATAGATAGATATTTTTTATTATACATAGATAACACCCAGACCAACGGAACAAATTTCTGCAAATTGTACACAAATTTGTTCCGCGGCGGGAATCGAACCCGCAACCTCTTGCGTCGCAGGCGGACTTTCGCCCGCTGCGCCACTGAGGTCGTCAAATGGAATACATTTTATCTTATTGGGATCAATAATAAGACATACCTTGTTCCAATTTCATCTTCATCTCCCTCCGAGCATTATCTTTGCCCCGAGACATTGTCACACACGGACTGATCTTTTTTGCCTCTTCAGTTATTTGTTCCGGAGTCATCATAACATCTAAGGGAGGTTTAGGAGACCTCAACTTTTCCTCCGAGGAAGACTCACTCCTAGGCACTGAGTTTTTAGGTGTTAAATGCTTTGGCTCGTCCACTCTGGAGTTCAATGGAGTGGACTTCCTAGGTGTTTTTAAAACAAGTACTGGTGAATCATTTGGTAGAGTTTTTCTGGTTCTGGTTTGAATTGGTGTATGAGATCTCGTTGCATGAACGGGAGACTGATCTGAACTGTCAGTTTCCGTGCTTGACATTAATGCAGGTGATCGAGGGGCAGGTAGTGACTTCCTACTCCTGAGAACAGGTGACTTGATGGAGTCAGTTTCACTGCTGGAGGCGCTTTGAAGTGTTTTATTGGTTTTGGGAAGAGGCTTGGCTGTTTTTTCTGTTTTATCCTTAGGTTTTGCATCACTCGCTTTGCTCCTTGTGACTTTTACATCAGCCGGCATCAACTTGGTTTTTTCTTTTATATTTTGAGCTTTCTTGTCACTTGTTTTGCTTCGAGTGACTTTGGCTTCAGTGGGCATGCTCTGAGTTCTAGAGATGGTTTGCACATGTTCATTGTTAAAGTGATTCTGTACACTTTTGTGCAAGATGGGTTCAAAAGTAAATGTAGTTTTCTTAGTTTTTGAAGGTTTCACAGGCTCCAACTTCACATATGGCACTTTTGGGTCGTTTTTTAACTGTGGTGGTTTGAATGTAGCATTTTGTGGAGCAAAAGACTGATACGTAGTCTGCTTTTCTTGCACTTGATTGGTAGCACGAGCCCGTTGAGACCGCGTGGTCACCCCTGAGGTGCTGGGTTTGACCCGGACTGGTGGGGGTGGGACATACTTGAGAGACGCATGTGGAACCCCAGCGACAAATGGCTTCTTTTTTAGAGAAGCAGCTTCCTTCTTTTTCTTCTGTTTTTCTTCTTTCCACTTCTCCAACTGCTGTTTTCTATGCTCCATCTTCTGCTGAGCCTTAGACAGTGGCGCGGGACTCGCACTTCTTGACAGATTCCTGATACTGTCAAATATTGTCAGCCGGCTGCTTCTTCGATTCTTTAATTTGTTCTCTAAGCGCTTTTGTACCTGAAATAGTGTTTTGTATTTTTACAATTCGTATGAAACGACATCTGAAGAGTATAAAGCAATGAACAACATTACATCCATAGGATTATCTGAAATGGTGGTGTGAATGATTTGAGGAATGCAATGTTTAGTTAATAAACTTGTAGGTACCCCGGCAGCCACGCTAGTAAACTGCAAAGGTTTGCTTTTGTGCTTCTTTTCATGGTTCTTCAAAACCCGGCCGAAGTTGAAGCTCTCGTCTGAAAAAGGACGAAATAATAGATATTTCCTTCCACACAGAGTAGGTACACTATCGTATCAAAAGATCAGTCAAACTTTTACAATAAAAGTTGGATATTATTTATTTAACTTACCCATCGGTAAACCTGAAAAAAAAACTAAAACAAATCAAAATAATCTACACAAACAGAGAAACAGAATGAACCCAAATTTGAAATTATTTTGTAACTGTCAAAAAGTGTACAAGTACGTTAGTGATGTGCTGCATTGCATACAATGACGAATATAACATGAACTTGAAGCAATACAACAAAATTATGCATATAAAGAGAGCTTAAAAAATGTTACTTTTTTACTTGTTAAAAGTTTTATTTTTATCTAACTAATAATATTATGTATTTAATAAAGATATTACTGTGATATTAAAGGTGTTTAACCGAGCTTCGATAAAATATTATTCTGTTGTTGGTGCGTTTTCAATTCAATTCAATTCTTAAGCAGTAAACATACATTAAGCCGCGGCTTATAAGCCGCGACTTATGAGCCGCGACTTATGGACGAGTCCGAGAGGTATCTGGACAATGAAATTTCACTGAGCCTTGCACACTATCGGACGAAGTCGTAAGTCGTGCCCTTGGCTTTCGTGTCGCCTAGTTGGCGAAAGGAGTTTCTTATAAATACATAGAAACCAAAAGTGTCGCCGCGACACTGTGGCGACACGTCGTCCGACGTCGCCTCACGTCGGGTCGGCGTCGCCCGCTGCCAACTCGTTCTCTTAGTCTTTTGTATATAATCCAATTTTAGTTTAGGATTAACTACATCCCTATTAGTTTGACAGTTTGTAGCAGTCTTAATCAATCAAACAAAATTGATTTGTTTGGAGCACGTTTTGTAATCAAAAAATTTTTATCTATTGAAAAAAAAAAAGATAAATCATACCGGTTTAGAACTAATGAAAATAAATATTTCAGAAAATGTTTTCATTAATTAAAATTGCCGATAGATGTTATTTTAGATTGCAACATTGGGAAGTGAAAATGGACTGAAAGCGGCAACACTATTTCAGTATCTCCTATTTCCGGCTGTCAGCTGATGAATGAATCTCTCGCTTTCCAAAACCTATTTCGATTTCGCAAAGAAAGAAAACGTCAGGCACCATTCAACATGGGCTTGAAATACGCGATCAAGAGCTAGTTTTAGCTGAAATACTGCTCTAATTGTAGTGTTATTGTTATTATAGTTTCTTTTACATGTACGTTGTGTAACATTATTAGTCGAAAATGGATACGTTTATCATAGGATCCCTCGGTTATGGCGTTTGTTGATCATTAAAAATTTCGTTCGGTTCATAGTTTTTCTTAGTATTTGATGTCCGCTTTTAGTTCGTGATCGTTCTTTTCGTTCGTGTTTAAGTCTTCATAAAAATGGTGAAGGAGAAGCCTAATTCGATTCGCATCTACGACGAGGAGGGCTTCAGACGCCGCGCGGCATGCATCTGTGTTCGTTCCGACGCCGAAACGGAGGTTAGCGGGCAGACAAGTCACCATACCTCCACATATTTAACCTCACATGTGTTTCTCGGTGTTCACTCGGTGTTTGTGGCCAGGTGCTGCTGGTTACATCTTCGCGGCGGCCTGACAACTGGATCGTGCCCGGCGGGGGAGTGGAGCCGGAGGAGGAGCCCTCGGTGACTGCGATGCGCGAGGTTCTAGAAGAGGCCGGCGTCATCGGCAAGCTGGGACGGTGTCTCGGCGTCTTCGAGGTACTTTGTAAACATACTATAACCTTGCTGAAAGGTCATTGCTCTAGATACAAAGAAAAGTTCCATGGCATTGCACAATTCATAATGTGCTATTCACTTCTGTGACAAAACAAACAGGATATAATATGGACTAAATTAAATGAAGTGTGCATGTGAAGGAAAAACAACATTATTATTACAATAGTCTGTTCAATAATATCCTTGTAAAACTGCTAAGATCTCAAAATCTGTAAAAGATTTTCAACTCAAATATTTTGGCATTCAACAACTAATGTAACCATGTGCTATCTGTGCACTACTTTATGCTTAGCTACAAGCATTGCACAACTGCTAATTAGGACTTATGCCAATATCTACATTTCAAGAAAAACAAAAGTTGTGTTATCCATAGATTGTGTTTAACGGTTCATGGATAGTTCAAATTTTTCACATAATACATTATAATTACTAGCTGTTGCCCATGACTTTGTCCAAATTTATTTAATTTTCAACTGTTTTAAAAGTTATTCTGCTGGTCAGGGTGGATGCGATTCCAAAAAATAGAAATCATTAAAATCAGTTCAGCCATTATAGATTAATAAATGGTATTACAAACACAATTTTGTTTTATATATATTAGATAGAGTGTAGGATATTTTATAGATAAATATTATCTATACATATTATATCTATACTATATTTCTGTAAACAAATTAGCTTATCTTGAAAAACAGTACAGCACCCTTTGTAAAATAGTTTTCTGTGGAAAATACAAATATACTATCTTATTAAACGTAAAGGAAGAATAAGTTTGTTGGCCCCTTGGAAAAAAAATCCAGGATCAATAGTAACTTGAGTTATCATTATATAAAATTTCGTCCAAATTCGTGCAATGGTTTGAGCATAAAAAAGTAACAAACTACCAACTTTCACATTTATAATAGTTAGATAATCATTAAAAACAACTTTCTGTGGGTCTACTCTTATCTATTACTTATCAGCTAAATAGCACATTACTCGGAATCTGATTAAATTTCTGAGCATTAAACGGATTAATAAACACAAGACGTCATTATCCACTGAGCCTACACACTACACAGTATGATCTTTGTCTGTATATTATTAGTTATTACCATATTTGTATCACACTTGGTTCCCTGACTCATATCTGACTAATAAAAGGCAGATTTTGTAAGATCATGTTAGCTTTATCTGAAGCTATTTGCACAGGTTTGTAGAAATTAAACCTTTTATACACATTATTTAGTGTTTGTAAAGGACATTATGATGTTAAAAACTATGCTACCTTTTAATCTTACAGGCTTTACAGCTCAGTTGGTAGCTCTGCCTTCTGCGCTGTAGATTGTGATGAACACAGATATTTGTTCTGTATCTAGGTGTTATTATTGTATCCTATGTACTTTCAAAATAATTAGGAAGCTAATTAATCAGCTTTTAAACTTACGCGATCTGAACACATTATTATTATTATTAGTATTAGACGGGTATTTATCGCGTTTAAATTACCTTATATTTTCCCGACGTCGTGGTCACGACCACGACAGCGTGCAAACCTGTCGAAACGTCGGGAAAATATAAGGTAATTTAAACACGATAAATACCCGTCTAATACTAATAATAATGTGTTCAGATCGCGTAAGTTTAAAAGTACATTATTATTAGTATTAAACGGGTATTTATCGCGTTCTAATTCAAAACTGGAATGCACTGCCGGAGAACATTGTTACAGCTACTTCTATAAATGCGTTTAAGAACAAGCTCGACGACTGGCTAAGAACAAACAAACTAAGAAACTAGTGCTCGAAAAGGAAAAAAATATTAATTACTATTTCAACAAAGACTATTCCAACACTGTGTGATATAGACATACCAGCGACAGCTGCTCGTCTATAATAATAAAATAAAATAAATATATAATTACCTTATTTTCCCAACGTTTCGACAGCGTGCAAACTTGTCGAAACGTCGGGAAAATAAATAGGAAATTAGAACGCGATAAATACCCGTTTAATACTAATAATAATTAATCAGCTGTTTTCCATAATACAAGTTGCATGTGTGAACTGTCCACTGATATTTATTTATAGTTATAATCCTTGATTATCTAAGTAACTTAACATCTGAGGAAATGCCTGCCGAATGTGGAATTATGGAGATATAAATTTATAATAACATGCCTATATAAAAAACTTAGTTTATACCTACCTATGTTTGTTATTCCATCTGTGTAATTGCTTCACAAATTGTTATGAAGTTTGGTTTGCAAGTAGTAATTGGAAACCAATATTCACAGCCACATAACGTTATTAGTGAGCTAAATAACAAAAACTCAATTAACGGTAATTTTTAAGGGTTCCGTAATTAAGGCCCAGAATACTCGTCACACTATTCCTTACAAAAAAAAGTGACATAGGTCCGTATAGCAACGCGGATCTCCGCGGAATCAGACATAGTGGTAGACGAAGTGAAATACCCAAATGACAAGTAAGTAGAGTGCGGCATGGTAATATGGCTGCTCTGCATTACATAATGTAAGCGATAATTTATAAAAAACATAAATATATTCAAGTAAATAGCTTATTTCAAAAAAAGGGCTGGGTTGATTTGTTTCAAATTAACTGATTTATATTCATGTGAAATAGAAATTCAAAATACCTTACTGTTCTGGATAAATTAGGGAATTTTTGAATTTTCAGAGGTGTTTTTGACATGATTTTTAACCAAGGTTTTCTAACTAATTCGTGTTTTAGCTCCGGTTGATTTATCACTTATATCCTTGAGTATCGTGTAGTTCAATTTCAATGTAATCTATTTAGCGGTAATAGAATGATTAGGGTTGCAATACTTGCAATTTTCAAAATGCTGGGCCTTAAACGCGTCTAGCTTCAACCTAAAGGCAGGCTTTGAAACGACAGCTGTATTTAATACAAGTGCCATTACTAGAGTTAATAAGTGCGCATTGTTCTTATTAATGATACCTACCTAGTGTGTATGATCCGTCCATTGTATCTACATACACGTAGGCAGGAGATTAACAAAGATTTAAATCGTAGATATGCCCGTACGGTACTAAGACCGCGCCGTTTTGTTGCCACACTAAATGAGATAGCTCGCTCATTTGGCACACCAAATATATTCAATTTCAGGGTACAAAAGGAATAAGTATATTTTTTTACGAAATATCGTGCAATATAATTGCACAATAAATGGTGAAATAACTGTTTGGTTAATTTTTTACTAATCATTAGTGTGCGTGCATCGTCATTTTGTTAACACACACAAGTAAAAACAGTGCCACAGTTTTTGGCGTCGGGGCATATCTGCGATTTAAATGTTTGGAGATTAATAGATAAACTAGTCATTAGTATGTGTAGGTGTGTAAAACTTACCTACTGGTAAGTTTTTTGTGATCTTAGAGCCATTGATCTTTTATTATCAATGAGATCTATCACTAAGGTCAATGACTTCAACAGAATGCAAAGTTTGCGTGTTGGTTTCTTAGATTAAAAAAAACAAATACTGGTTGTAATAGCTACTGTTGTTTTGTAAGTAGGTACCTACTTATAGTTATAATTTTCTAAAATACGAACGATCTAATTTTGTTCCCAAGTTTTATCTTATAAGGTACCTTAGAACGAACAATTCTTGTATTGAATCTCGGAAACGGCTCCAACCAACGATTTTTATGAAATGTAGTATGCAGCGGTTTTCGAGGATGTCTATCAAGGAAATCTATCAAGCTAGGTTTCATTTTCAGAAAAATAAATTTAAACCAAGCAAGGCTCGGGTAACCAGATATATGAATTTCCCAAATGACATAGTAAAAACACATTGGTCAGTATCGCAACTAGTAACATTAAACTTTCGTTTCAGAATCGGGAGCACATGCACAGGACAGAAGTGTATGTGATGACTGTGACCCAGGAGCTCGCCGAGTGGGAGGACTCCCGCCTCATGGGCCGCAAACGACAATGGTTTTCCATTGACGACGCTCTGGCCCAACTCGCTCTCCACAAGCCGATCCAACGCCACTATTTGCAACAACTGCGCCGCTCCAAGAAAGACGATAGCTAGACTTTACACTCTGCTTAGAATAAGGGTACACAGGCAGTGGCGCAAATTGAATTCAGTTAAGTTAAGTAGCGCATGTTAACGGCTTAGGTCGAGAGGCCTAGACGGCCAGTACCAATGTATCTGGAATCTAGACCATTTGGTGGCGCAATAGACGAAAGATGTGCTCTATCGCGACGCAAAACGGTTAACTCCTAGAAAAGGTTAACTAACTACATACACTATTGGCTTGTACAATAAAGTGGGGTTCCCAAAAGCCGCGGAGATATAGGCTGGCGAAACATCAAGCAAAGAGGCCATAAACGTGGTGAATAATGTTTTAAAAATCAGTTACCAGAATACGAAATGTGAATATGTTTAAGTTAAAAAAGTAAACTCTTTAAACAGTGCTGTGTACCTGAAAAGTAATTCTCAAAGTGGTCGCCGAGAGCCGCATTATTGTAATCGAAAGTGCGATCAAAACCAGTGGCCCGTACATTGTTTATGGAGTTAATTCGGAAGATGTGGCCAAATGTCTGCGGCAGGCGCGCAATAATGAGATTGGGAAGCCCCTAGGATAGAATATTTTATATGAAACTGGCTTCTGATTATGAAACTGGATTAAGATGCCGACATTATGCTATTGGTGGTTTTGGTGGGAATTTCACAGCAGGGAATTGTCAATTGATTCCGAAATAATAGTCAATATCTGTTTTAACGAATAATCTTAATTTATTTGATTTTAACTAACACTATAGATTTTTAAACAAGGCTGACTCTTAAAATTTTAAATCTGTCAAGAATAACTGGAGTTTTTTAAGCGATTTTTTGTTGTCTGTGAATTAATCGAGATTATTTGCTGGTGCAAGTCGGATGTAATATGTAATTAATGGCAACATTGTGATATTATCTAAACTCTACCAGAAATCAGACGTTAATGTTTAAAGCAGTTGAGGCAAATTTAAAGCGAAATACTGTATTCAAGCTCTGCAAAACGTAGGTCGGATAACTTGTTCTGACTAGATTAATTTAGTATGACCGAGTTGCGCTACTGCCTCCAATGTGTACTGTGGCTTTACTAAACCAGCCACGCTTCGCCGAAACAGTCTTAACACCATAACTTAACTTCTTTTCTATTTTTACGTATATTTTTATACTACGATGAAATAAATGTTAATTTTATTTTGTTAGCATTAAAACGAAAAGACATACACGCTCTATTTTATTTAAATTGAAATTATTTTTATTTTTTTTTGTTTTAAGATTCCTAATGGGTTTTTAAGTAATAAATTTTATATCGCTCTTCTGTAAAGGTTTTTGTTTGATGGGCAGATCCTGGCTACCCAGATAATGAGATATCTATCCAGAGCAGCGGTCGGCAACACGCGGCCCGCGGGCCGCATGCAGCCCGCGGATGTCTTGCGTGTGTGTGGCCCGTGAATGGTTTTTATAAAAGTTAAATATCAAGATAAATGCATGAACGAACCACGATCGACCGTTCAGTGTGGATCCAGCCTTAAAACGCGCGTCGGTCGCTCTGCCCGCAAACGAACAAATGAGCGATGCGCGAGTTCATTACAATTTTTGGTAGCACTTATTTATGCGAACAAACTATTTCAATTGTCAATTATAGAAAAAAATAATATGCTTCTCGTCTCATAAATGGGCATTTGAGAGCCATAATTTGAGCATTTAGGTTTAATATCACAACAAAAGTGTGGCCTGGCCCGCCTTTAGTTTATTTTGTCACCTTGTGGCCCTTGCCTGCCAAAAGGTTGCCGACCCCTGATCTAGAGGATGAACGGCGTGTCCTATCCGGCTCGAAGGACTTTAAACGTTAGTAGTATAGATGTCACCAGTGCGCGGGCGCAGTAGGTATGTAATTTTTGTGACGTTGAATGAAAATTAACTCCTCACAATAGCAAATATTTAAGCTGAATGTCCATTAGACATTGATATAAAATGTTCAAAACTCATTTAATTCTTAAACTCTACTAATACTGGCTAGGAACACCCACACACTGAGAACGTTGTTAGGGTAAGCGTACACTTCAACTGCTAATCCAAACTCAACGTTAAGGTCGTCGCTCATCTGTACTCCCGTGGATTTGACAGCAGCTATCACGGATTTGGTAGATATAAACGGCATATTAAGTGGGAATCCAAACATCTGGAACAAAACATTATTAAAAGATAAATATAAAGCTGGTGCTGTGGTAGCCCCCTTGCCTTTTGATCCTAAGGTCGTGAGATTAAATCTGGCTGTGCAATTTTTGTTCTCTAGAAGAACTTGTCTGCGCTTCGCCAGTGCTCTCGAATGATGAGGAAAATCACCATAAAGAAGCCCTTGGCTTAGCTTCGCATGTATTGACTATGTTTGTCCTTTATGTGGATACGGCATAGAGAGGATGCTATAGGTGCAGCCAGACAAAATTTTGTCGACTCTTTTGTCCCGCACTTTCTCGTGCGAACATGAGAAAACAGGCTCAACAAAGTTTTGCGCGGCTGGTATGTTAGCCTGGCTACTCTATCTAAAAACTGTTCCAGGAAGTTAAAAGTTCTACTTGACACTATATATCATACAGAATAGGATGCAACTTATTTTACTCCTTTAGCGGCCGGTTTCTTTATTCTATCTATCTGAAGTGTTTGTATTTTGGATAGGTAAATGCCTATCCAAAATCCAAAAACCACACTATAGAATATAGAAACCGACCGTAAGTAGCAATTATTCGTTTGTGTTACCTACTTTGTACGTTGCCATCAACTGTTTGAATTTCTGACTGAAGCCAGGTCTGTTCTCATTAGAGTTGAAAGCCCAATATTCCCAGTAAAGTAGCGCGTCTCGGAGTAAGCCACTGCAATACCTGCAAGCGTGCATTTTTAAATGATGGTTAATTTAAATTAATTAATTTAAGAAAAGATGGCAAAGAAAGGCCTATATGCAGCAGTGGGTGAAATCGGGCTGCGGATGATGATTGATGATGATGAAGAAAAGATGGATAGTGTGTGAAAGACGATATTATGTGTAAGAAAGGAGTGACTATACTACTAAGAGATGACGTATGATAGGGGAGAGGGGAGGAAGAGAACCTATTGTGCCGACCCAAGGGTGGAAGTATAAAATTCACCATTTAGTCATCTTTGTTTGGCAAATGGCGTGTTTGCTGTGTTAGAAAGAGAAGAATAATCACAGATTTGTGAGAACGTTCAATTTTACACACACATGCACGTACACTGTACATGAGTTTGGAGTGAAAAGCTAGTGTGGGGTCATATCGATAGTTTGATGTCGATAATTACAATGATTAGCGGGCTTGGTAGCTAGCTAGCGGGCTGCTGTATATTATAATAATATGCAAAATTTATTGGACTGACTTTGAATAGCGTAAGAATGTTTTTGTCAAATTAAAATAGTTTTGTACGGATAGAAAAGAGAGTAAGTAGATAGAAATCCTATAAATTATTCAGGCAATTATTATTTTCAAATGGACTGCAAGTTTTTAAGTAGATATCTGTATAATTATGTACCTACATCATATTATGCTTAGATTGTAAATTAATGTATTATATTGATGTTTGTAAAATCACACTTTAGGACCGATCTGGATGAAACTTGGATAAGATGTAGATACCTACGTAGATAAGATGTAGATACCTACGTAGTTAACATTTATGAATTTCTAAATAACGCACCGCACAAGACTTTGTTAGGGATGACATTGCGCAATAGAAATAGAAATACAGAGGCAATTCGCTAAAACGAGATATCTATAGTGCCTTTCAAATTTAGCCGTGTAATAACGCTACACATGCAAAGGAGCATAACACTTGACAAGTTATTAGATTTCTTCTATTTATCTTTACTCTGAGTGCCGACCCCACCTAGTAGGATAAGGGCAGGAAGATGATGATGATGATACCAGTGAAATGTCATTTTATAACTCCGGACCATTCTGGATTATAATCGCTTCGAATTTATAATAATAACTCACCTGTTCCAAATAGTCTTCATATGCGGGCGCCATTTCTGCACTTTGGCTCGAATCTTTGCTTCTAAAGCCTGTCTCAGCGCCTCCACTTTGCTCGGCGAGGGGTATAAGTTCAAATCGTTCACCATCGGGTGTTTCATAAGATATATAGACTTGTCGAAAACCTAAAAATATTATGAGGAAAGTGTTCTTCAGTCAGTTTTGTTCCAAATAAAACTATCGAGGCTTGAAGGACCAACATTGTTATGATAAAAAAGATGGTAAACTTTACTTACAGGCTGCCAATCGGATGATTTGCTAAAGTCAAACACGACGCTTTCACAATCTTGTGATGATTGAATGTTTACCCAGATCTAAAACACAATAACTTTCACCTAAATCTTTAAAAGAAACAACCAGCTTTTGAAGTTCATAGGATAATACTCACATTCTCACTATCAAAAACATATTCGACCGTTTTCATGGGACACGCCACATCTCGCACTTCGCTTCGCTCGCCGCTGCTCGCGTCACAAACCAGCCAAAGATACCCGTCGCTCCTTAAAAACCCCCTGCTTCTTATCTCATCACTGGTCAGAACATATCGTTTAGTAGTGAGGTCGTATTGAATGAGGACGTAGCTGCTTCGCCCTCGCGGCAGACTAAGCCCTATAGCTATCCAGGACTTAATGCCAAGATAGAGGAAATAGCTAGAGAGAAGAATTGAGTGGTCTAGTGGCGTACCGTGAAGGACTTTTAGTAGCTCCTGAAAGAATGGGAAATATTATGATGAATAGAACTTACCTAATGCTTTGAACTTGATGACTATTTGCTGTCTCATCTATAAGGCGAAGAGCTGACTTACCAATCCCATCAAAGTGACGGCATGTGTTTCAGTTACTTCATAGCTCGGTATCAGAGCTACATACCTCAAACAGATATTCATAATCTTCGACAAGTTATCCCCCCCTTTCCAACTCCCCTGGCTGTACACAGACTCTTTCTCAGCATTAGATTCTATATCAACTTCTCTCTTTCTCTCACCGCTTTTGGAAGACGAGCTTCGTGAAAATCCAGAAGACTTTGACATTGCGGAACCACAACTCTTCGGGTTTTTCGGGAAGTGATCACGACTTGGCAATGGAATTGGTTGTAGAAATTGAGTGACACATTTGTTTCTACCCGCACTGTCAATAAATGTAAGTGATATGTTCCTGTTAGGAAAATCGTTGATGTAACCTGTGACGAAGGCGTTCAAATGTTTGATGATGTAATCATCTTCGACTGTGCTGGGTAACGGCTGACTGTACAGCTGAAATCCACCTAAATGGGAAAGGCTTGTGGTGATATAAAGCGTTATGAATGAAGTATCTTTCTTCATTAGTTGTGTAACTTCAGGAATTAGTGAACGTGATTCCTTGTTTTGCAACGTTTCATAGCCGAAAAGGAGTGGTGGAGTTGTTATTTTGAAGGTACCGCGTAACTGTAATCAACGACGGAAAGTCAGATTCAAGTTAGTTGGCTTAAATTATTTTCTAGATAAATTTAAAAGCAACGGTCAAAAAACACCATCCTGCGCTACACCTCAAAACTCTTTCAGATTATGAATAGCTCACAATATAATCATTTCAAATAATATTAGCTCTAGTTCTTATAGTGTAAATTATTGAATGGTCAGTGTTGTTACAACAACCCTTATCTCAAACAAATCTAATCATTTAGTGTTGTAGAAGGCAGTCAAAAGCTTGCGTAAGTTTCAACAAAAACTTACGGATCCCAACTTAAGCACAGTGAATAACGGCACTTGCGCAGTTCCCAACCATTTGTTACTATATCTGTAGTGGACCGTTCTACTGGACTGGTCTTCAGTGCCTTCGCTCTCGGATAAGTTCTCTTTGTACTCGTCGAAGATGTTAATGTGGAGAGTCGAGAGAGGGTTCAGTCTGAAAACATGAAGGACAAAATATAATTGCTAGAACAAGTTGTGAAATGCCACTATTTGAATGCAAGGGTCATAAACTTGTCATACCTACACTAATAATATAAAGAGATAAAGATTGTTTGTTTGAATGTAATATAGGTAAACTACTACCCATTCGATTTAAAAAAATCTTTCACCAATATTTAGGGTGAACATTAGGCTATATTTGATGTAGGTATAGGTATCTCGCGGGGGAAGCTAGTAATTAAATAGGTACACTAACTTTGTCCCAATTTTCAAGGTATGGTTCCAGGTAGGATGGCAGCCCATAGCAGTCACGGTTTGTGCGCTGGCTCCATGATAGCTGACTCTCACAAATGGACGCAGTGGCCGAACTTTGAACCCTGAAACAGGCTCTACAGATCCTATTATTGCACATTTCTACAACCGAATGTGCAATTTTTAAGCATTTTTCTTTAATAGTTGTAACTAGGTTTTTGCCAGAACTACTTTTACCTGCAATCATCTCTGCATCATTTTCACTGTCTTCGATGGTGGCTTTGCTCCTATCTAATAAGTTGAAAGCTCTCACAACAGTTATTTGAATTTCTTGATCTCTATTCAGTGATTCTGATAGAATTTGTTGTTTCGTGTTGCTGGAAATTGGTGCTAGCGATGCTGAATTGCTTTGCATAGAGAATAATGCCCTGAAATTTAGCAAAAGCTTGTTTTATATATCTAATTTATGTATCTATTTGATCCAGAATCAGAACAAGACTACGATAAATTTTATTCAAACCTAAAACTGAAATTCTGGTACTCCCTTACTACGTCTTTTTGAGTTTTAATCATCAGATGTTCATTCAAACTTTTCATTACATTCTTGTTCAGTTTTTGTATGTATTTAGCCGCAATAAACCTTTGCAACTCAATACGATCCATATCAGCTTCTTTGCTCTTCAAATAGTCGATATCGATGTCTTTTTCTTTGGTACTTTGGAGACAATTTAAATGTTCTGTAGATATCTGGCTACCATGAATAGGAATCATCTTGTTTTCAACGTGTGTAAATCCTCCACTATTTCTTAAATGCAAAAGCTTAAGGCGAACATTTTCTGAACTATTTTCGTCCAAGGGAAATGTATAGTCGGGTTTTACTTTCAATTTACACAATCTGTGAATTGTTTTAAGCATATTTTCGTCGTCTCTAACATCTTTGCCATATATTTTTCCAATTATTTCAACAAGCTCGTCAATGTTAGGTTTGTCAATACCATGCATCAGTCTTTGCAATTTTTTGCCAATTTCTATTGAAGATTTTATAGCTTCCATTCGATCAAATGTTTGCCTCCATCCAATTCTCACTAGTACTTCACACGTTGTTGTTAAATTTCCCTTGAATATATTGCTGCTTTTAAGCCTTACTTTATTTGTTGCAGCGATTTCTTTCATGCTACTGCCCGTTCCGACACTGGTAAGCGTAGGGCTTATATCATTGCGGTATTTGAATTCGACGGCAGCGAAATTAGAATTTACCTTCATGTCCTTTACTTTGTACAGATGTAGTTGTACATTAGCCACTTCCTCGTTATTTTCAAATAAAATGACTGTTAAAACTTCATTTTTTGGTAGAATTTCAATTGAGAAACTCTCAATAAAGTTTGCACTGAGCATTTCATCATCACTATTGTATATTTCTGATACACAAACGAATTTATCGTCAGTATGGACTTCAAAGTGATAAACATTTCTAATATTGTTCTGATGAGATATTCTTTCTTCAGTTTTAACTAAACTCACATCTACTTTTTCGCGTAATATAATGCCGTCTACCAGTTTCTCTACCTCGGCTTTTAATTCGTCTTCGTCAATATCCATTCTTGGTTTGTTTACTTTTTTCTTGGATCCATTTTGGTGACTTTGATCGTTTTTAGATTCTTTATATTCCACATATTTACTAACATAGTCATATTCCAGTTTATCAAGCATATCATTTAATTCTATTTCGTACAATTTATTCCACGATTCCTCCAATTCATCTTCACTTAAATTGTATTTTTTTATGTACAAATCGTATGTCGTATCCTTACATTTCAACTTTTCTCTTACCATTTCAATGTCTGACCACAGTGATAGTAACTTGTGGATAGCAGATTTGTATTCTTTGAATGTTTGTCTGTGCCTTTCTTTCAAATGCAACAACTGCCCAACATACTTCCTTATTGTAGCATCAAATCTTAGGTCATCTTTTTTGCTAGGACTTACTTTTATAAGGTCTCTTTTGAGATTATTCTTTGTTTCTCTACTAACTTTGATGTCTCTGGACAATTCTTTCAGTGTTTGCTGAAGATTTTCATATTCGTTAAATTGTTCGATTAACTTCACGCATAAGAGAGTTTCTAAGGAGAATTTGTGATGGTATTTAAACATAATATTTTTTAGTTCAACGTCTAAAAACTTAGCTGATTGCTCATCGTCGGTGTTATTGCATTCGGCTATCACGTCTTCAAATCGGGCTGGCTCAATATACTCCACAGGGAAGAAATTTAGCATATCAGCTGCAGATTGTTCAATCACATCAGGTAAAACTGGTCTCAAGTGAATAGTTAGTGAGTTTTGAAATCTGTGTTTTAATATAAAATAAGACTGTCTCCTCTGAATCGTCCTAAAATCTCTTGGAAAGCAATCAAAGTAATTTCTAAAATAACTGCTGTGAATACCGAGGAATTCTATCACGTTTTCCGTGATTGGAACACTAATGGAAGCAAGCTCTGAATTTACGATATCCATCAAATTAGGGGACTTGTCTTTCTTTTTGCTTTTCTTTTTCTTTTCGCCCTTTTTAGGCGTAAGTTTCGGCTCACGAATCGTAAAGAACTCGTAATCATCACCAATAGGTTCTGTTAGATACTTGGTGGTCAAAGTAGATTCTTCTTCAGCAACTGCTTTTTGTTTTATTTCGTGATATACTTGTATATTATCTTCATCTTGTTCCTTACGAGCAGGATACGAATAAAGCTCGAAGTTTTCAGTCATTGCTCTTGTAAAATATTTTTTACGGAGATAAAATCGCCCTAGCTCAAACCAAAACTGTTTTGTTTTGTTGGCGCCAAAAGTTACCATAGTGATTATTCCACAGATTATTTATCTCATCTTGAATAACTTGAGGCTACAGTATTTTTATTGTACCACGTCCTTCTGTCTTTGGAGTTCAATTGTCAAATAGACATTACAATCACTGTCAAGTGTCAACCAAAATTGACATAACAATAATAAAAAAAAATGCAAATTGCAAAACAATGGACAAAAGTGAGTGCCGAAAAACCGAATTCGATCGAAAATAAGTAGAAAACAATTTGATAAAACCATGAGTTTCAATCTAAAAGATAGCGATGAATACTATTTATGCCTCTCCGACCAACCCAAGCGATTTGATGCCGATAGCCCTGCCACAAATGTGTTTTTCGATGACACAAATGGACAGGTAAACAAATAAACACCCACTTCTTGTGCAAAAATTTAAATTTTATTTGAATTTCTTAAATTTTCATGACTTTTCTACGTAGTAAATCTCAATAGTAAAACATTACGTTTATACCTACTTAGATATATATAAATTTAAAAGTGCCATAAACAACTCGCTGTTTTTATAGCATGAATGTAAGTTACCAAGCTTTTTATAGATGTATGCCCCAACAGGTATTCACAGTCAGGTCAGGAGGCGTCACGGGTGTCACAGTCAATGGCATGGACGAATCAAAGTCCACATCCTTCCGAATGGAAGACCGAGGACCGATCATATCAATAAAATTCTCTCCCGACCAAAACATACTTGCAATCCAACGCAACCAGGACAACCAGAATGCTACAGTAGAATTTGTGAACTTCAAAGATTTGGCACCTACTAACGTGGAGTACACGCATACATGTAAATGGAAAAATGCAAAAATACTGGGATTTGTGTGGCCGAAGGTGAATGAGATAGCGTTCATAACTGACCATGGTATAGAGCTGTTACAAGTTTTACCGGAAAAGAAACAGCTAAAGAGCTTGAAAAATACCACCTTCAGGTAAGTCCAGATGACATGGTATTCTGGAAAATTCTATCCAAAAAAGGCAATTCTGTTTACTAATGAGCTAAAACTTTTCTCATGTATTTAATCTCTTCTAAATCCTACTAATATTATAAATGTGAAGGTATGTATGTATGGATGTTTGATACTCTTTCCCGCTGAAACAGCTGAATAGATCTGGATGAAACTTGGCATAGTAATAGATTATAGTTTGGAATAGCACATAGGATACTTTTTATCCTGAAAAAATGTATGGTTTCCATGAATAGCTATGTTTAGGTTTTACTTTTTTTCCGGGTGTGGAAGCTAGTACTTATATCAAACTTTTACATTACTGACTGACATATAAACACACTGCCTCAACCATAAGTCATAGAGAGCTGAAAAGAAGGAAGGTTTTGTTGTTGAGTCTAGGTGCATTAATAAATTAATCCCTAAAATCTAGAAGGGGCGCAGGGTAAGGTTGAAATATTCATCAAGGTATTGATAGAGCCTGTCTAATTTCAGCGGAGCATGGTTCCAGTGGTGTGCTCCCAGTAACATAGTCCTGCTAGCCGGCAATAACAGCATCTTACTGCAGCCATTCTCGTTGAACAACTCTTCAATCACCAAGCTCCAGAAACTAGAGTGTAAGATCTGTTTGTGCCTTCTGTGCTGTAGTTGTGGGTTCAATATTTGCCCAGGACTATTATTTATGTGATGAGCTGATTGTCTAGGATAATCAGTTATATCTGATATATTATGATGCGCATGTATGAAGAATGTAATGAAAGTGAATGAAGCAAAAGAGGTATGTTAGAATCATAGAAAGTGGAAGCAAGTGTGATTTTATGTATGTATGTATTACGAATTCTCATTTTTTCATGAGCTTACTATCCCTTTAACCTACTAATATTATAAATAATAAAATTTTGTTGCAAGTGAGCTAAAACTGCTGGACAGTTTTGAATGAAAGAACTATAAAAGGAATATACAGTCTGTGATATTATGTACTTAATAAGCTACATGTTATGTGTACAGAATTAAGAAAGATACCAACAGAAGCTAGTTCATAAACAAACTGTTCTCTTAATCGTTTGGGCACAAGACATTTATTATATAGACTAGCTGTCCCGGAAAACTTCGTACTGCCTTCTACATTGTTGAGACAACAGTGAGTGATTATAATTTAATATGAACTTTATTAAATAGTAATAAAGTTCAAATTGACTATACATATTATTTAGAAAACGTTTGTATGAGATAGAAAAGGGCTATTTTTAGGGTTTTCCCGGCAGTTATTCGAAATTTTCTTACCTTTTAAACCTTCCCTAGACCTCCACGAACATTTCAAGACCAAGTTAAGATAAATCCGTTTATCCGTTCTCGAGTTTTAGTGAGACTAACGAACAGCAATTCATTTTTATATATATAGATTAACTACATTATTATTTGTACAGTGGACCCAGCAAAGCCGGTGGTGGAACGGGATGTGTTTGTACTGCGAGTGTGCGACGCGACCTGGTGCGCCGTGTTCCGCCACGGGAGCCCTGCGACTCCGGGGCCTACCGAGGCAAGTTTAGTGACAACATAGTATCTATAAAATAATAACACTCACATACATACTTCTAAACCCATCTTAATATTCTATTAAGAGGGTACCTATCAGAAACTAGATGATTCTACTCAATTTGATACCGTTATTTTTAAAACTTTTTTTTAACCTTGATTATACATAGAGCTCGTCTTTCAAGCTGATAGTATGAAGATGGAGCAATTAAAGATAGGTTTATAAAAATTTATTGCACGAACGGTACGAAGGGTAGGTACATTTAAAATTAACTAATATTTTACGATATACAATTGTTGTGAACAATGACGAAACCATTGAGTAGAATGGCCAACTACCAGTAAGATGGTACCAAAACATCAAAATATTTGCAAAGAAATTTTGTCCAACTTCCCCTAAAAAGTAGGGTAAAGTAGACAAAATTCGAGTATAATTTTGTTTTTTTATATCATTTATTTTTTGTTAAAGTAAAAGGTCAGACAGAGTACCAAAGACCGACGCGCATGTATGAAGAATGTAATGAGAGCGAATGAAGCAATAGAGGTATGTCAGGATCTATAGCAAGTGGAGATCCGTAGTCTCTGCCTACCCCGTCGGGAAACAGGCGTGATTTTATGTATGTATGTATGTATCATTTTTTTAAATTATTTTACTTACTAATTTCAGGTGTGGCTAATGCCAATATCAGGTCCGAGCAATCTACAGTACACTCACATCTTGAAGACTGGACTCTCGGGGAGGTTCGCTGTCTCCATCGTCGATGACCTGGTGGTGGTGCATCATCAGGTCAGTACTCTTCTCTTCTTCTTCTTCTTTTGGATATGGCGTCTGTGGTTGAGTTTTCCACAATTTTGCCAATGTCGATGTCAAGTAGGTATATTTCATCCAAAGGATCTAGGCATTCGTGAAGTTAGCCACAGGTGCGAGTTTGCGCATGTTCAGTTCCGTCTCCCCCTCTTCATACCTCCATTTGCTTCCGAAAAACGATACTGCGCAGCACTTGCGGCTAACTTCACGAATGCCTAGATTTGTTGAGCCAACTATACCCTTCTCTAAAATCGATCTCAAGACCGCTCTAGTCAATATTCTTCCTCACTGTCACTTCTTTCAAACCAGTGTGGGGAAAGGATTAAGGTGCCTCATCAGAGGCACCTATCCGGCACTAAAATACTCTTTTATCATTTACAGTCGAGCCAATCATCGCAGCTGTTCGACATAATGGAGGAATCTAAAACAGATGGCAACACTATCGCCCACTTACCGATCGTAGCTGGCAACACTATGCGGCCGGCTGTGCTTGGCGGCGTGGCCTGTCCTATGTGTATCCTTTTAAATTTTATCATCTTAATAATTGCAAAATTGATAACAAGTTATAATAAAATAATAATAATATTATGGGTATACAATGGATGATGTGTATTCTACAGTAGTACAAGCTTTGCTTACTTTTGGGCTAGATGGCGTTGTGTGAATTGTCCACCAACATTTATATAATGATAGAGGAGAAAAGTAGAGAATCAATGCAAAATAAAATTTCATTGTATTCATTATCAAGTTTATCTTTGTTATTTTAATGTCCATAAAGATAGCAACAGATTAAAAATACATTGCTTAAAAATGTATTTAGCAGACAAATCCATTTGTCACAATCTATGCAGCCCTTTAGGCTACAGTGATAGCCAAAGAAACTCACAATATACCACTACCCCCACTACCAACTGAAGCACTTATTACACTACCCTGAATTCAGGGACCCTTACCCTAAATAAGAGTGGTATAATAAGAGTCAGGGCGTAAGGCGTAGAGGCTAGGGCCTAGCCTCTACGCTAGGCGTTAGGCTCCCTTACTACCGGGCCCTGAATTAAAGTGTAGTGTAATAAGGGTCTGAGCTGTGAGGCCAGCCTTAAATATAAAAACCTTAGCTTAAAGATCAGATTCGGCGACGTGGGTCATGTTCCAGCCCGAGTACGTTATAGACGCGCGCCTGGGTTGCCTCTGGCAGGTCCAGTTGTCACCAGAAGGCTTGGCACACGCTGTACGTAACCCAACCCCCCACTTTAACATCATCATTCTCCTGCCCTTATCCCACGCGTGGGGGGCACAACATGTTTTCTTACACTCACTCCTATCATTCGTCAACTCTGAGTCTATTCCTCTAACATTCATATCACCTTTACACAATCAAACCACTCTTTCTTCGGCCTTCCTCTACTTGCGTGTCCAGATACACTGATACCCATAACTTTTTTGGTGACATGGTTTTCATCCCTCATCACGTGTCCATACCATGCTAATCTATAGATCCCAATATCTTTACAACCACTGCACCAATTAAGCTCTTTCCCAGTAAATCTACATAGCAGAATCTCTAGACCTTCCGAGTTTCATGCAGATTGGATTAACGGTTCTTAAGTTATGCTCTAACAAACATATAGTACCTGGATGACCGAGCTTTGCTCGGTTTTATTTTGAAATCGACTTTTTCTAAAAATGAAACCTAGCTAGATCGATTTATCGCCCCCGAAACTAAATTTCATGAAAATCGTTGCAGCCGTTTCCGAGATTCAGAAAATATATTTAAACAAGAATTGCTTGTCTAAAGGTATTAGTACCTGGGTGACCGAGCTTTGCTCGTTTTTTTGGGGTAAACGACGTTTTATAAAAATGAAACCTAGCTAGATCAATTTATCACCCCCGAAACTCTCTGCATACTAAATTTCATGAAAATTGCTGGAGCCGTTTCCGAGATTCCAATTATATATATATATATATATACATATATATATATATATATATACATATATACAAGAATTGCTCGTTTAAAGGTATAAGATTAGATACAAACATACAACGCCAAATCGCCTTACTTGCCACTGAGATTTTGTTCGCTTTGCTCGGTTAAACAAAAACTATTTGTGTGAATGTTGGCTTTTATATTAACAGGTACCCAAAGACGAGATCTCCAAAATAGTAGCAGTGTTGCTCAGACGGACGGGATGTCGGGAGACCATATACAAGATCCTCAACCAGCTCGTGGCCGAAGCCAGGATCTACCTTCTGGAACTGTCCAGTGTGTTCGATGAGATCAACTCTATATACAGGTATGGTGTTACAGTTGGCCCAACGAGTCGAGGCATTCGTGAAGTTAGCCGCAAGAGCTGCGCAGTATCGTTTTTCGGGAGCAATTGGAGGTATGGAGAGGGGCGGTGGGACTGTACATGCGCAAACTCGCACCTGTGGCTACCTTCACGAATGCCTAGATCCATGGAAGAAATGTCAAAGACTGAGGATCACAACTGTAATCCCCAGGCTTGGTAGATATCTCCTCAGATCCCTAGTTATTTAGATCGTCGAGGATATCTAAAGAGGTTAGTCAGTGGCACGATATTTTGGGACTGCCCGTGTACGTGACAGGTTGCAAGCCCATCGCCGCTTATAGAATACTAACTTCTCGCGGCTTTGCTCGCATGGTACCTACATAAAATATAACCTACTAGCAGACCCGGCAGACTTCGTACTTATTTAGAAAACGTTTGTATGGGAAATAGAAAAGGGCTATTTTTAGGGTTTTCCCGGCAGTTATTCGAATTTTTCGTACCTTTTAAACCTTTCCTAGACCTCCACGAACATTTCAAGACCAAGATAAGATAAATCCGTTTAGACTTTCTCGAGTTTTAGCGAGACTAACGAACAGCTATCTTTTTTATATATAAGATAGATATTACTCAGGGATAACGTAGCATTCTAACGGTGAAAGAATTTTTGAAATCGGACCAGTAGGTATCGAGTTTATTTGTTACAAAAAAAAATACAAAAATACAAAACTTTCCTCATTATAATATTAGTATATAATACCCTAAATAAGAGTGGTGTAATAAGAGTTAGGGCGTAAGGCGTAGAGGCTAGGCGTTAGGCTCCCTTACTACTGGGCCCTGAATAAAGTGTAGTGTAATACCCGTTTAACTTATGACACATCTTTGAACGTTTGGTTCTATGGTTTCATCAGGAAGTGGGCGGATGCGGAAATGGCTCGCAACACAGCGGGCAACATTCCCTCGCAGACGTCCGCGTGCCGGTACACGGTGATCTCGCAAGCCGATATGTGCACGCATGTACTGCAGCTCAGCGAAGAGGCAGAGTGCATTGTCCAGGTCGGTTCTCCATCTTAATGTATAGTTCTTCCAACGGATCTAGGCATTCGTAAAGTTAGCCGCAAGAGCTGCGCAGTATCATTTTTCGGGAGCAATTGAAGGTATGAAGAGGGGAGGAAGGAACTACATGCGCAAACTCTCACCTGTAGCTAACTTCACGAATGCCTAGATCCGTTGGATGAACTATACCTAATCGGTTCCGGGATAAAGTTTCAAAAAGTTAAAAGATATGTATCATTTTTTTTCGTAACCAATTTATGGTAAAGAGTTAGGTTGGGTAAAGCTTTGTTTAATAAAAGATTGAATGAAATGATTAATATACCGGTCTGCGGGTGGTGCATCTGTATAAAAGGAGTCTTAAGATTCAATATTTTGATATTATATAGGTACTATAATACAGTATTTTGTAATGGATTTAGTTTGAATTAATCAAAGTTAAAGATCATTACCATGAGTTCAAAATTATATTATGACATGTAGTAGTTCAAATTCTGGAACTGACCGTCCCACAGTTTGTCTATCTGTTTTTGAACGCATCTACTTTTCAAATTTTTTTTTGTTGTTAAATTATTCGCTCATTTGAGCAGGCTTATAGTCATAGACCTTACTGCCTAGTCTTGCGTAAATTAATTTCTTCCGTTTTCTATAATCTAACTTAATCTAACCTAACCTAACCGCCATTTTCTCCTTGGCGGGAATCGACTCTCATCTACTTTTCAATGTCATTAGAAGTGTCAAATTTGATTATTGATTTACTTTTAATTTTATGAAACAAAACAACTTCCGGCCGGTTCCTTCCTTGTTCCTACTTCCTCTTACTACGTGAAAATTACCTATTCTTTGTGTGTGTAAAATAAATGTAATTGTGAGAAAAATAATGCAAAATTTTGCAAAGGATTGCAATTATGTCCTCTTTAGTCATATAAAATGTCTTTCAACATTACACAGGCATGAGATATTCCCTGCTGATTCTTTATTTAGGCGAAATTTGTGCACAATCAAACATGCCACCCTCGAACGAGACTTCCCATTTACATTCTACGGTTTTTAGATAATCAAACTTAGCAAATTTACAATCAGGTTTTGGTAATATATCTTTAAATGTAGGTACTCCATTTTATTACGACATAATTCAAAATAAGTTTCTGTCAAGTTCGTTTCGGACACACTCCACTATTACATGTTCCACCGGGCACAGGTGGTGACGGCGTACGCGCGGTCGCTGAGCGCGCACGCCATGGTGGTGCAGCAGTGCACGAGCGAGCTGTGCGCGCGCGCACTGCTCACGCGCGGCGCGGGCGCGCGGCTGCGGGCGCTGGCGCGGCGCGGCGCGCTCGGCGACTCGCGCCCGCTGGCCTGCGCGCTGCTGTCGCTGGCGCACGCGCACCCCGCGCACCGCCAGCTCGCCACCGACATGATGACGCGGCTCAGCGCGCACCAGGTACCTATTCGAACCAGCACCTCGTGCACTAGCGCACTCCTCAGTATGTCTACCATGAGTTGTCGCATTTAGATCGGCTGACGTTACTACAGTAGTTATTAATAGTATGTTACTACGACATCTGTCAAAATTGTTACTCATGGTACCAAATTCTAAGCAAAGTTGCTAGTGAGTGTAGATTGTGAAAACTCATGGTAGAGCTACAGTTGTGATGTTTTGAATGAAACTATAAACTGAGAAGATGATTTGTTTCTAAATTCATTGTAAAAGAGCATTCAGGTAAATAAGGAGAAAAGAGGTATTGTGATAGCTTACACATTGAGCTACATTGCCAGACCACAGAATCTCACAACGAAATTATATTTTACAATTTTGTACAATATTATTTCATTGCAATTAAGGTAAAGATTAAAATATGAATTTATCCCATTGACCATGTCATGATAACAAAATAATCCAGTCATCCATGTAACCAATTTTATATTTTATTTGTTAGGAAATAATAGAAGTCTTGCTGAGTTCCGATGACCCGATCAGCGCGATCGGAGTGGCCAAGCAGGCGGGGGGGAGCGTGTGGAACTCCATCCCCCCGAGGAAGCTGCTGGGGGCCGCGCAGCGAGCCGGGCCCCCGGCCTTTGTGGCCGTCTGCCATGTACTCTTCAACAGGAACGAGAAGCTCAGGGGGTCGCATCTTTTCTTGAAAGGTGAGATGATGATCAACGCCTAAAGGATTCGACCAATCTACTTTAAGCACTATCCCCTGAGTAAATTGTTGTTATTGAAGAGTAAACTGACATTTTACTTGCATTTGTCATTACATGTCAGTAACATGGTCTATGTTACTAACTAACTATTAATGTTAATGACCATGTTACTAACTAACTATTAATGATAGTACCTAACTAAGCAAGTATCTTTTTTTTTCGCGCGCGATGTCTACACTCATTTGTATTCACACCCTGAAGTTTTTGGACACATTTTATGTACATATTTAGTAGGTAGCAAATCTACATAGCATAATATCAAACCTCCAAGTTTCATGCAAATTGGATAATCGTTTCTTAAGTTATGCTCTAACAAACATACTGCCATATCGCCCTACTTGCCACTAAGATTTTCGCTCACTTCGCTCGCTCAATCAACATGTTTTCCTCTCATAGGGCAAGACATGGCATTTCTTTATCTGGGTCATTATCATTCAGAATTTAATTTATCAACATTGTTATTGCTATCGCTAATTGCAAAAACTATAAAAATATTTATTAGTCTGATATCGCAATAACTGAGTGAGCACGCGACTTCTCTCAAGTACTGACTAGAAGAAGTTTTTTTAACCAATGTGATGAAGACTCTTTTCGTGCATATCATCATCATCATCATCTTACTGTCCTTTTCCCACGCTATGTGAACGGCACAACATGTGATCTTCCATTTCCCTCTATCATTCGTCATCTCAGTATTCACTGATTTCTTGTTTCCTTCTTTCTGTCATCTTTCACACAGTGCATCCATCTATTCTTTGGCACAATTATAATAGAAGAAATCATTAGTAACATACATTTTTAACCGACCTCAGTGGCGCAGCGGGCAAGAGTCCGCCTGCGACGCAAGAGGTTGCGGGTTCGATTCCCGCTTCGGAACAAATTTGTGTACGATCTGCAGAAATTTGTTCCGTTGGTCTGAGTGTGTAATGTGTATGTATAATAAAAAATATCTATCTATGTACCTATATCATGTATTAAATATATCAGTTATCTAGTACCCATAACACAAGCTTTGAGTAGCTTACTTTGGGGCTAGATGATGCTGTGTGGATTGTCCAGCATTATTTATTTATTTATTTATTAACCCCATTCTACTCAACGGTTTCGTCATTGTTCGCAACAAACAATTTCGTTTATCACGTAAAATATTAGTTAATTTTAAATGTATTCTTCGTAAAATAACTTATTATCAACCAATCTTTTATTGCTCCATCTTCATGCTTTCAACTTGAGAGACGAGCTCTGAAATCAAGGTTAAAAAAGTTTTTAAAATAACGGTAAAATACCTATCAAATTTAGCAGACGTCAACTTATGCTATGAACGAATTTGTTTAGATATTTTACAAACAGATTCTTGTTGTATTTTTGTATAGAATTGTGATGATAGTATTGGAAATAAAATGTGTTTATCATAGGGTGTCATGGGGCCACTGATGTCGTTTCGTTTGTATCTTATCTTCGAAGCTGACGCAAGGTACCATGGTGTTATTGCAACCTCGTTTTATGAACAAGCAATTAAAATATTATCTAATTAGTTTCTCGAAACGTCAAAACCTTACCAGAAGCTCTTACAAACATGTCTCAGAAACGTTACATTTCTAGCTAGAAAGCTTGAAGTAACACTACTTCTTTACAATTTATATAAGTCATGGTACGAAATATCTACAAAGTTTTAAAAGAAAACTAGACAATTTTACATTGATACAAAAAAAAAATATGATCACGACTGTAATCCCCAGGCTCAGTAGATATCTCCTCAGATCTCTAGTTACTTACACCGGTATTCACAAACAATACTTGCCTCAGTAAACTAGCATTACTATGCGAAGTAAGGCATTTCTCGATTCTCATTGGCCGATCGCCACTCAAGTAGTAGCGATCGGCCAATGAGAATCGAGAAATGCCTTACTTCGCATAGTAATGCTAGTTTACTGAGGCAAGTATTGTTTGTGAATACCGGTGTTAGATTGTTGGGGATAATCTTAAAGGTTAGTCAGAGGCACGATCTACCATGAATTGTTTATACAACCCTAACGTTGGTCTGACTTACACATAATATGCTGGATAGCCACCAGTGGTGGATTTATCACCAGGCTGAGTAGGCTGGAGCCTAGGGCGGCAAATTTTAGGGGGCGGCAATTTTGGCTTATTACCTTACACAAAATAATAAATAAAAATTATAATATACACGGAGAAAAAATTTAACAAAATTGCAATATTTTAATACTATACACCTATACCAAATAATCCAACGATTTTACATGATAAATTACTAAACGCTAAATTTAATAGCCTACTGGCGGCAAATGTGTAAATCCGCCACTGATAGCCACATAGAGTTTCTACTTTTGTTTTCACTTTTTTTCATGACTGTCCACACAGCTCAGTTGGTAGTAGCTCTGACTTCTGCGCTGTAGGTTGTGGGTTCAATCCCCACCCAGGATAAACATTTGAGTGATGAACACAAATGTTTGTTCTATGTCTGGGTGTTATTATATATTTTATGTATTTAATTACAAAAAAAAATGAAAATATAATTAATCTATTAACCATCTGGTTCGCATAATACAAGCTTTGCTTAGTTTGGGGCTACATGGCGTTGTGTGAAATGTCCACCAATATTTATTTATTTATTTATGATTATTTATTTGGTTCTTATCTTTGTTTCAGGAGAACAATGCGACAGCTACATGGAGTACTATAAACAGTTGACTGAGCAAATGCACCAATGAACAAAGTCAGCTTCAACTTAACTTACTAATATTATAAATGCGAAAGTTTGGATGGATGGATGTTTGTTACTCAATCACGCTGAAACGCTGTACGGATCTGTATGTAAAATGGGTATTACAATACACGTTATTCAGGGCCCAGTAGTAAGGGAGCCTAACGCCTAGCCTCTACGCCTTACGCCCTAACTCTTATTACACCACCCTTATTTAATGTAAGGGTCCCTGAATAACGTGTAGTGTAATAAGTGCTTAACTTGGAATACGCGTAGTTTATGGAATAAGTGAATAACACATAGCTACTTTTTTTCACAGTCCTTATCATTTGTTTTAGGAAATCATGTGATGATTCGAAAATACATTGGCATTTATTCATAACTAGCTGTTCCCCGCGATTTTGTCCGCGTGAATATCAGTTATACCCATGAAAATGTTGTATGGGAAAATCAATGGAACATGTGATTTCTTTTGTTTTATTTTTTCGTTAATTTTCCAATGTTTTCAATAGTTATTCTGCTATTTGGGATGGAGACAAACACAACAAATCAAAAACCATCTAAATCGGTCCAGCCGTTCTAGAGTAATAAGTGTTTGAACAAACCTGACTTTGTTTTATAGATTTGTTGAACAATTGTTTTAATTAAGACTTTTTTTTCAAAAGATGTTATTTTTGATGACGAATGTACTTACCTACCTATACAATAGGTATATAAGTAAGTACCTAGTGCTTGTTTAAGTACCTACTACCCGAGGTAGTTAATTAATAATTGATGAACTAGATTATGTAGTACATGTTGTAAATAAGAAAGAGATGAATTTATTCATTTGTTATCTATGTAATTATATATTTTGTTAAAAATATAAATGGATATTTTTGAGGAAGTATTTATGTTTTTTTTTCTCATTATAAATCCATAAAGATTTGAATGGTTTGCTATCCTACTACCTAGGTATAATATTATAAACGCGAAAGTTTGTAACAATGTTGTACGTACTCTTTCACGCAAAAACTTCTGAATGGATTTTGATGAAATTGGCACAGAGAGATAGAATAGTCTGGAATAGCACATTATGTACGGTTCTCGTGGGATAGATTGGTTTTTCAAGGTACAACGCGGGCGAAGGTGTGGGCGGGAGCAATTTATCTACTACTTTCTTATTTTGCTAGTTTTGTAATGGTTAAACCTTTATAAATTAAAACCTGACTAGATAAAGGAGAATTAAAGAAGTTTTGCTATTTATAATAACTATCTGATAACCAATGGATAACCTTTATCACCACAGCTTAATCTTGAAGTTCCCTCTAGTAACATCATACATCAATGTTCTTATCTCCTATTGTAATACTCGCATAGATAACATTTTAAAACTCATAAAAATAATAATTCAGAATAAACCAAGAGTTTTAAATGAAAACAAAAATGTTGTAACCCAAAAATATAATTTAATTAGACTTATACAATAACCATTGGTTTAAAACTTAAACAGTTGAGGAATATAAAAGCTTTATTTGTGATAAATGCTTCGAAAATTCAATATTGGTCTCAAATTATAAATGGACCACTGCACGGATGGACTTGCCGGCATGCATTAAGTGGAACGCCTCGTTGATTTCTTTTAGAGATACATTGTGGGTCACAAACTCATCCAATGGCAGTTTCTTAGCCATGTACTCATCCACAAGTTTAGGTACACTATCTCTGCTCTTGTAGCCACCGAAAGCCGTACCCTTCCATGTGCGACCTGTGACAAGCTGGAATGGACGTGTGCTGATCTCCTGGCCCGACGCTGCAACACCAATGATGACAGACACCCCCCAGCCTTTATGACAGGCCTCCAAAGCCACACGCATGGTGTTGACATTACCAATGCACTCAAACGTGTAATCCAGACCGCCATCAGTCAAATCAACCAGCACTTGTTGAATAGGTTTCTCGTGATCCTTAGGATTCACAAATTCATTAACTCCGAATTTCTTAGCCACTTCATACTTGTCCGGGTTGATATCTACTCCGATAATACGCTTGGCACCGGCAGCTTTACAGCCCAGTGCAACAGCAAGACCAACAGCACCGAGTCCAAAGACAGCACAGTTAGAACCAGGTTCTACTTTAGCTGTATTCAGAGCTGCCCCATAGCCTGTAGGCACTCCGCATCCAAGCAAGCATACTTTGTCCAAAGGCGCATCATCAGCAACTTTGCAAATTGATATTTCCGCTACAACTGTGTATTCACTGAAGGTCGAGCAACCCATAAAGTGGAAGAGCTCTTTTCCTTTGCAGCGGAAGCGGCGGGTGCCGTCGGGCATCAGACCCTGTCCTTGAGTGAGGCGCACTTTCTGGCATAGGTTAGTTTTGGGGCTTAGGCAGAACTTACAGGTGTTGCACTGAGGGACGTACAGTGGAACTACGTGGTCACCGGGCTTGACAGATGTGACCCCCTCGCCGACGCTCTCGACTATACCACCGCCTTCGTGACCCAAAACAACGGGGAATACGCCCTCGGGATCTGCGCCGGAGAGGGTGTACGCGTCTGTGTGGCACACGCCGGTGGCGGTGATCTTGACGCGGACTTCTCCGGCCTTCGGCGGGTCCACTTCGATCTCCTCGATGGACAGCTCCTTGCCGGCCTCCCACGCGACCGCAGCGTTACACTTGATCACTTTGCCGACGGTAGACATGATTGCTAGACCGCTGCCGATTTACAAATGAAATATGAATTTGAAACTGGTAGCGTAGTAAACTGGACTGGGACTGGAGTGGAGGGCTCGATGATGTAATCGTCAATCGTCCGTGTCGCGTATAACCGATAAATGAGCGCTAAATAAAAGATTATACGTAACTACGTAACGAAACCTTGAACTTCGCCTAAAAAAATTTCACAACAGCTTGCTTTGACGATTGACGAATTTGATTCAATTCAATTCAATTCTTGGTTTATGGCTACTGTGACTTGAGGTTGTCACAATTCTGCCAGTGTCCGTTTCATGCTAGTTTCATAAACCTTGCTGGAGATAGTGAAGAATATGGCCGGTATTTTTAATAGAGGGTCCAAGATGATTTTCTACAACAACACAACATATAACACATATAGTTAGTAGGTTAATCTAATCTACAACGAGTATTTATAGCTAGTTTTAGTAAGTATGGTTATGTACATATAAATACACTATTTACAGCTTAATATTATTTATAGTAATAACTTTACATAGAATATAGTTAATTTGGGGGGAAAAGGTTAGAGATAATATATATTTAAGGGAAGTGGGGCGGGGAATATCAGGGGGGAGGATATCATAAAGGGAACGTCGTAGTTTTGGGCAGTTGAAGAATATGTGGTCCACGTTTCCTTCGTCCAGGCCACATTCGCACAGCGAATGATCCCTGATTCTAATTTTGGCCAAAAAGGTAGGAGTGCATGAGTGACCTAGCCTGAGTCTGCAAATTGTAGATGTAATAGTTTTTTTTGCTTTTTTAAATTTAAAGAACCAAGGAGTAGGCGGAATATCTGGTTGAATATCGGCATAGTATTTACCTTTTATGGTCTTAGAGATATTCCACATACTTGTCCAAGATTTTCCAAGTTCTGACTTCGGTAGAAGGCATAAGTCATGGGAATAAGATTTAAAATGTTCTAGGGAACCTGTATCAGCTGCGGATTTTGCGTGAAAGTCAGCCAGTTCATTGCCGGGGATTCCAGAGTGTCCTGGAATCCAGGCTAAAATGACTTCAATACCCATGAGGTGACATTCATATAGAAGTTCTTTAATTTTGAGGATAATAGGAAAACGAGATATAGACCGAAAAGGATTAGAGAGGATAGATTGAAGACAACTTTTGGAGTCTGAGAAGATGATAGATTTAGATAATCGATGGGATTTTACAAACAGAATAGCTTCAAGTAGACCAACTGCTTCACCAGAAAAAACTGATGATGAAGATGGGCACTTAAAGCTGAGGCTAATGGATGTGAATGGGATCCACACAGCTGCACCAACAGTACTGTCGTTTGATAGTTTGGAAGCGTCGGTGAAGATGGTATTCCAACCAATGTATTTGGAGTTTACTTGCTCAAAGAAAATTCGACAGGCGTCAGGAGATTTTTTATCTATACCAAAGTATAAAAGTACATTTGGTTTATATATTAAGGCTTCATATGAAGTTAGATAAAGAGGATGAGAAGGGTACTGAATGACAGGGTTTGGGAGTTTTGAGTAATTTATGAAACTATGCAGAATACACGGAAATTTATCAGGATTGCTGGGATCAAACAGATCACGCAGCCTGTTAAGTTTTGGGAGTAAAGGGTGATTTGAATTTTGAATTAATTTGAAAAGGAATCTATTTGAAAGAAATTGTCTGCGTAAACTTAGAGGTGGATCGTTACACTCGACTTGCATGGCATTTATGGGCGAGGACTTCATTGCTCCAAGGATTATTCGTAGACACTTAGCTTGTATTTTATCTAATTTGTTTAGGGCACATTTGTTAGAGAGGTTTAGAAGAAAGCTCCCGTAATCAAAGTGACTTCTAATTATGGCGTTATACAGGAGTTTTTGCGAGTAGGGATGAGATCCCCACCAGACGCCGGACAATGATCGGAGAATGTTAATATTTTTTTCGCATTTACGTACAACAGCGTCAAAATGGGGGACTCCAGTCATCTTAGAGTCGAGAATGACTCCAAGGAATTTTACACTATTAACCTGTGGTATTATGTCATGATTTATAAACAAATTAATAGTTGGAGAAATTCTTTTCTTTGTAAATAATAAAACTGAACTTTTGGGAGCTGATAAAGATAAGCCATGGTTAAGCAACCAATCTTCAAGATATGAAAGTGCGGAGTTCAGGCGGTTACTAGCCTCATCAATAGATATAGATGATATGTACAAGGCAAGATCGTCAGCGTATTGTAAAACTTCGCAGAATGAATTTACTGTTTGTTCAAGGTCATAGGTGTAGAGACTGAATAGCAATGGGCTCAAGACAGAGCCCTGGGGTAGACCTTTCCAGACTGTCTTAGGGGAAAGTAGACCTTGTTGCGACTTAATAACAACTGATCTCTCCATCAACATGTTGCATATAAAACGAACCATCTTCTCGGGAATTCTCAGCTGAATAAGTTTATTCCTGAGAACCGGAAGAAGGACGTTGTCATAAGCTGACGCAATGTCAAGAAAGACTCCTACTAAGATTTTTCTCTCTTTAAGTGATATGAAAATATCCGTTGTCAAGAGACTGAGGCTGTCAATTGTTCCCATACCCTTCCTAAAGCCATATTGGGATTTAGCAAGGATAGATTCATTTTCTACAAACCATTCAAGACGATGTTTAATTAAGTGCTCCATTATCTTAGCCATAACAGATGATAACGCTATCGGTCTTCGACTGTCAGGGTCTGAAGGGTCTTTACCAGGTTTTAAAATCGGGATAATAACTTGCGTTTTCCATTCATCTGGGACAATACCACTCTCAAAGAAGTTATTAATAATTTTCAAAAAAATTTCCTTAGTTTTATCCGATGACTTTGTGATAAAAGAGTATGGTATTCCATCAATGCCAGGGGATGAGTCAGTCAGTCCGTCAAGTGCGAGAGTCAATTCGTCAAACAAAAAAGGTCTATCTAATAAATTCTGAGAAGGAAGAGCAGATGGAGGGGAAGGAAAAGAGTATAAAGAGGGAACTGACGGAGGGGCAAGCTTGTCTGAGAATGCTTCTAACCACGATGAAGGGTCATTAACTGAAACATTTTCAGTGTTAGATGCTACTCTAAATCTCTTAATTTGATTCCAGACAAGTGAAGGGGGGGTACTAGGTGATAAGTTTTCGCAAAAATTAACCCAGCTAGTCTTTTTCTTTTTGGAAACCAGTCTTCTAAACTTGGCTGAAGCCTTTTGATAGTTGATGAAGTTTTCCTCTGTCATAGTACTATTAAATGTTTTTTCAGCTTCTCTCCGAACCGAAACAGCTGTAGTACATTCGGAGTCCCACCAAGGTGTAGAGATTTTGTGATCTCTAGTTGGTTTTTTAATAGGGATGTGAAGATCAGCGGATGATATTATGCTATCTACAAATGTCTTATAAGAGGGGAGGGGATTGTTGTTTATTAGGGGGGAAGAATCTAATTTAGTTTCAAGTGCAGAGGAATAAGATGTCCAATCAGCGCCAGACAGCCTATACTTAATAGAGGGACTAGGATTACAAAAAGGAGAAACAGAATTTGTTAAATGTAGAGACATAAGAATAGGGAAGTGATCACTGCCGTACGAAAGCGGGAGAATTTTCCAAGATATAAGAGAAGAGAGAGACGGAGAACAAAGAGAGAGATCCACAGCGCTTTTAGGGTTTTGAGATGGTCGAACTCTGCGTGTGGGGGAGCCATCATTTAGTAGGCATATGTTAGCATCATCAAAAATATCTAATAAGGAGAGGCCAAAAAGATCCGAGAAGTTATGACCCCAAACAGTGTTATGTCCATTGAAATCACCCATGACCACCATGGGTGGAGGAATGGAAGAAAGGAGGAGAAGTATATCAGCAATCAAAGATGAGTTAGGGTGGGGGATGTAGATAGATATAAAAGAAACATTCATGGATCTGATACCAACTACGTTGATATCAGGGGGAAGGGAGGGGAGGGAAATTTGGGAGAAGGGGAGTGAGCGCCTTATAAATAAGGCGCTACCTGCATACCCGTCAGCCCTGTCGTCTCGAAGACAAGAGTAACCTGAAACCCGAAACCGGGTTCCAGGCCTCAACCAAGTCTCCGAGACGGCAATGACTGACGGGTGGAATTTAGAAATTAAGTGAGAAAGTTCATGTTTTTTTGCGCGAACGCTCTGACTGTTCCACTGGAGAAGGATCACTGGATCCATTGTAGCCAGTAAGGGAGACTATTTGTGTTAGTTTGGAGGCAACGTTGGACGGTATGGGATGAGGATTTGTTAGGATCATGTTAATGATCAGAGACAACAGAGTCTCTAGCATAATTGCGTTTTGGGGATTTGTTTCCAGGGGATTACCTAGAGCGCCACCATTAGGCATAGAAGTAGCTGGGTCTGACACTATTTCTTGGTGGGCTGCCCTATTGTAAGACTTGCCCAATGGAGCTCTAGCACGGGGGGTGGCGTAGACATTTTTGATGTAGGATCGAGTGTGGGGATGTGGTTGAGACGGGCCTGTTGAGGGCTTGTACTGCGAACCTTGGAAGGAAGTAGGGGGGGAGAACATTTCTTTTGTAACCTCTGAATAAGAGCGGGTAGCTTGAGGGAACTGAGAAGCAGCTTCCTCATATGAGATGCACTGTTGGGCCATAACTGATTTTATTGATCTTTGTCTCTCGAGTTCGGGACAGCGATTACTTGTGGCAAAGTGTTTACCTGAGCAATGGAGGCAACAGGCTTTTTCTTCAGGAAGATTGCATTCGTCTCCTGAGTGCTCTTTTGAACAACGGTAGCATCTGGGTTTAGATCTGCACTGTGCTTTGGTATGGCCATACCTGCAACAGGTGTGGCACTGGATGGTAGGGTATTTATAAAGTTCTACAGGGAGGGATGTGTAGTAGAGGAAAACTTTGGAGGGAAGGGTTTGCCCTTGGAAGGTTACAACGACAGACTGGGTAGACACCCATGTCGCTTTACCTTCTTCGACAGTTTTTCTATTTAGTCGTCGAGCTTTTAGAACAATTCCGCATCCTACAGGGAGAACCAGGTCCTTAGCTAGTTCTTCCATGGATAAGTCTGTGGGAACCTGTCTCACCAGACCCATCCTGGTCACATTGAATGATGGTATTGTTGTGACATATTTACACATTTGTAAAATAGGAGACAATATAAATTTATTAGCATCCTCAGCAGAGCTAAACTCGACCGATATTTTGTTGCGGCCTACCCGCTTTACACCGTCTGCGATTATGTTCGTGAATTTATGATTCGTCAAGAATTGACCAAATTTGATTGGCCTGATTGATGTTCCAGCCGCAGGTTCTGGCTCAGAACGGGAAACGTGGACCACATACGGTCCCTTGTCCTTGGCTGTATAGGCTTGGATAGATCCAACAACAATTGATGGATGAGTGTAAACATGTTGGATTGAGTCTACGTCTGACTCACCAGACTTATTATTTTTCTTATTCGGAGTCGTTGGAGTTGTTTCGGACTCCATACGTCGTTTCGATCCCAATGTAGGTACAGTAGGATCAGAGTTAGGATCCGGGGGGGCCGGGGGTACCGGCGATTCTACGTCCATGTTTGAGGAATGTTAACCTCAAACACGGACGCAGATAAGCTAACGAAAATACGGTTAGTTCTTACCAATTCCACAATAACTAGGACAACACAATACTTAGATCAATCAAAATGGATTAATAATTTAGAAAAACAGCCTATGGAATTTAAAATAACACAAAATCTCTCCACTCGGTTTACTCGCTATCACTTCCGAACGCCGACCCGAATTTGATTCAATTGACCTTAAATAAAAAATAAAAAATTGACACTGACAAAATTTATTTTTAAAATGCATGTCTGTCATACCCTTGTCATACCATGCCATGCATGCCTCAAAGATTAAAAAAAAACAGAAAGAGCAGCAACTCCGTAGACAGAGAAACCAATTGGTTTCTCTGTCTACGAGCAACTCAGAGTAAAGATAGCAGCAATGCCAATGAGCATTTGATTTGAGCTAGAGATGGGCGTTTTCGGATTTTTAAGCAATCGGATACAAATTCGATTACTAATTTTGAAATCGATTTCAAAACCCGATTTTATAAATCGATTTCAGAAGAGTATAATGGAGCAGATTGACCTTATTTTCGTTTGAAATTACATGGTTTTAGATTTATTAGCCGCGTTTTGAATTTGCACACCCCTTGAGCGTTCAATCGATTTTTCGTAATTTGCACATAATGCATTTTTTATATTTTGCATGATATCTCTTGCACGGACGCAGGAAAAAACAAAGGCCTATAGATAAACTTATATACATAAAACCTTTTTGGATTTACATAATATACCTACATCCTGCAGGATATACACCTCCTTGGTCCTACTTGACAGTTGACATAAATACTTATAGAAAAAGGTGGGAAACTTCGAAACAGGGCAGCCGCGTTTTTTTCCCACCTAAATTTTAAATTTAATTTTATCTTGATAATAGATCAGTAGAGTTAGAATTTAGTGTTTATTTATTATTTAATTGTATTTTTAGTAGTGTGTTGTATATTTATAAGTATCTGGTAAGTTTTTTTTTTACATTTCTCCCATGGAGGAGCCTCCGGACCCCGGAGGCACAGTACCTCCGGCTGGTAATTTTGTTACCATTTCAGACGATGTCTCCTGAGGCAATTTTATTTTCTGCACAATATCATACTGTTTGTGAAATATTCCTACGCCAACTTTACCAGTTTGAGAGTGCTTGGAGGCATCAGTAAAAATATGATGCCATCCATGCCATCGCTCATCAACAATAGATTTAAAATAAATGTTTGTTTATGGGTCACTACGATCAATATTTACATCAAAATATACATCGGGTTGTAAAATTAAAGAACTAAAATTGGAATGAAAGATAGGATGAAAAATAGATTGATGAGTTGGGGCTGACAATGTTTTGTGATTAATAAGACTATTGATTAAAAGAGGAGGTGATTTATGATTCCAATATGAAGATGAATGAATATGGTCCAGAAGATGATGAATTTTAGTATGAAGTTTGTGATTTGTAAACTGTACAGTGCGAAAGTAAAATCTATTGGCTAAATATTGGCGCCTCAAATATAAAGGCGGATCCCCGCATTCTATTTGTAGCGCATTGATAGGGCTAGATTTCATTGCTCCCATTACTATACGCATTGCTCGTGCTTGGATGGCATCTAACTTCTTGAGAGCCCCCACTCTTCCAGGTTCCAACAAGAAAGTGCCATAATCCAGTGTACTTCGAATTAATGCATTATATACTAATTTTAGAGAAAAAGGATGTGCACCCCACCAAACGCCTGTGAGACATCTTAACAGGTTGAGATGTCTTTCACACTTCTCTACAACATAGTCACAGTGTGGGTAGCCGGTAAGTTTTGAGTCTAGTATGACACCAAGAAATTTTGCATGACTTTTAACAGGGATATTAGTAGCATCATAATCTATATTAACCGTTGGACAATTGATTTTACGCGTGAAAGGAACTACTATGCTCTTGGTAGGCGACAGTTCAAGACCATGTTTGTCTAACCAAGCTTTTAAAAATCTCAGAGCAAAAGTTATGTTAAAGGCTGCCGTATTAATATCTGCACTAGAAGAGTACAGTAGCAAGTCATCAGCGTACTGTAGGATACTAACTGTATCACTCACAGATGCTTCCAAATCATATGTATATACATTATAGAGCAAAGGGCTTAAAACAGAACCCTGTGGTAATCCTTTCCACGCAACTCTCGAGAGATCCGTGGAGTTCAATAAAATGACTCTGCCAGCTAACATATTTTGTATAAAGTTGGTTAGGATAGGTGGAATTTTTATATGGTTTAATTTTTTGATCAGTATTTCAATTAAAACATTGTCATAAGCAGATTTTATATCTAAAAATGTCGCCACAACAGAATTATTCTGTGAAAAAGCTATACGAATATCCGTAGTAAATATACTCAGACTGTCCATTGAGCATCTGCCCTTTCTAAATCCGTATTGGCTATTGGGTAAAATATTACGACTTTCAATATACCATTCTATTCTGTTTTTTACTAAATGTTCCGCTATTTTTATGATCACTGGAGATAGGGCTATGGGTCGATATGACGTAAAATCATTAGGGTTTTTGGTAGGTTTTAAAAATGGCAACACTATTTGTGTTTTCCATGTTGGCGGAATGACACCTGTCAACATGACAGAATTTACGAGATCTAGTAAATAATGCAGAGCTTTATCGCCCAGATGTGAATAAAATAAATATGGAATGCCATCTTTACCTGGAGCTGTATCTTTAATATCTGATAAGATACCTTTCAGCTCATTTATAGAAAAAGGAGCATCAAGGCCATAAGGGCATGTAGGAAGAGTAGGCACAGGACAAAATAGTTCTCTAGGTGGAACAGTTGCTGGAGCTAGTCGGTCCAGGAAACTGTTACTCAGAGAACTTGGCAATGTTGCAAAGGTGGTTAAACTAACTCCATTTCCATAACGTCTAATATTTTGCCAAATTTCTGACGGTTTTGTATTGGGAGATATTGAAGAGCAAAAACTTCTCCAACCCTGAAACTTTTTTTCTTTCAATAGTGATTTGGTCTTAGCTATAATGTCAATTAACTTATTAAAATTTTCTTCAGACATATCCATTTTATAATTACACTCTGCCTTCTTTCTTTCGGTAACAGCCACACTACAATCTGTATCCCACCATGGTGGAGATGGTATTTTGCCAGAAGCACAATTTTTTATAGGGAAAGTGGAATTTGCAGCATCTGTTAGACAGTTAATAAAACTATCCGAACCTGTAATAATATCATGAGAAATACAAGGCAAAGCATCAATATTTGTTTCAATATGACTTTTGTAATCACTCCATTTATCTTTAATTATTCTATGTTTCATTCTGGGTGGAACTCTGGGTATCTCTGAAGTATTAAAATGAGTAAACTTTAAAACTATGGGGAAATGATCACTACCATTGTGTAGATGGTTGTGTTTCCCATAAAACAGTAGAAGCTAAACTAGGAGAGGCTATTGATAAATCTATTGCACTATTGTTATCTGAGGGTTTGGTAAGACGTGTTGGTGGAGAACCATCATTAAGGATGCATAAATTCTGGCTGTCAATTATTTCCAAAAGTTCTCTACCATGGCTGTTAGAGACAGAACTACCCCATGACCTATGATGAGCATTAAAATCTCCCATGACAACACATGGCTTAGGTATAAGTGACAGCAAGTTTTCTATTTCAGTGAAAATTTGGGATGAAGGATGAGGTACATAAACAGAAACAAAGCATACATTATTTACAATACATGAAACAGCTGTGAAATTATTTACATTATGGGTAGGTGGAGTGAAATGTGAAAATGAGTATGAATTTTTTACAAAAAGAGCAGCTCCCCCATACCCATCAGGTCTATCGTCCCTCAGGCAGAAGAAGCCGCTCAATTATAATATGCAGCAGCCCACTAGCTAGCTAGCTACCAAGCCCGCTAATCATTGTAATTATCGACATCAAACTATCGATATGACCCCAACCCCACGCTAGCTTTTCACTCCAAACTCATGTACAGTGTACGTGCATGTGTGTGTAAAATTGAACGTTCTCACAAATCTGTGATTATTCTTCTCTTTCTAACACAGCAAACACGCCATTTGCCAAACAAAGATGACTAAATGGTGAATTTTATACTTCCACCCTTGTTTTCGCTAGTCTATGACGTCATCCATGAATCATCTACACTTATTACCAAAGTCGCAAGGAGATATTTTAACGGCTTCTACAGACCAGAAATTTCCCCCGTTTGCTAATAACATAAACCCGTTCAAACAAAAGTAAACTCAAAAAACGTAAATTTAAAAAACGAATAATAAACAAGTCTAATTGCAAATGCACTTGCACTCGCGATGACGTAATCGTAACGCATCTCTTTGTTTACATATTTTTTTTCTTAAATTTTTTGTAGCTAAAGTGTCACTGTCTTGGTGTTGACACTGACGTAAATATATCAAAGAACGAATGGTTAACAGTTTCCACAGTAGAAAAATATTGTTGGAAACCAAGATTCCAACAAGTAGGATGGGCTGCTCTAGTCGCCCAGATGCTCCAGTGCTATTCAACACAAACTAAGATAATCAATTCACACTCTACAGTCCCAATTGTAATACCTTTAAAATCACAATACTTATTAAAACAATAATACGTCCCAAAACATGTACCTAATATTTTTAGTTTCTATTCACAACAAAATAACATTAGGTATTATTTATTACTTACCACAAAAAGTTTAAAAAAAAATATTACGCAACTCACACCGCGTGACCTCACCGCACTTGTTACCAAGGTCAAGTGAAAGCGAGCAACAATCAAAATTTAAAACTCTCCACTCCAAACATAAACAAACAAACAACTATTGACTATAGGTAGTACCTACCTAGTAAGTAGGTACTGCAATATATTATTGTTTTCTACTAAGTAGTTGAAACTGAATCAGATCTTATTGCCTCGATATTAAGTTCTGTTTCGTTTCAATCTGCAATACAATTCAAAACCGCCAAAACACAAAACTGTCGACAATTTGCTTCATCTCTTCTCTTCATTTCATTCTCATCTGAGAATGAAAGAGATGAAGAGAATTTCTGAAAGAAATGAAGAGTTTTCAGAAATCATACGATTTCGTTCGTTTGCGAACGAACGAACGGTTTGCTTGCAGCAAAACTGTCTGAAATTCTCTTCATCTCTTTCATTATCAGCAGTTGTTTGGCAGAGTGAAAGTGATAGCATGAATTTATGAAAATGTATCGGAGTTTTCAAAGAAAGATTTGGCTTTGGCTTGGTTTTGGTTTGATTGCGTTTTCGTGGTAGATGTTGTTTTTAAGTTTTCTAAAATCAGTTTGTCTTTATTGGACAATCGATACGATACGATTTGTAGGTGAAATCGGCTTTCAGATTCGTTTTGATAAATCGGACTCATGCCTAATTTGAGCAAAACAAAACAAAACAAACGACTAAGCAACAGGATTCAGTCTATTCAACTAAATGAATACAGCATTAAATAATGGCTAAATTGCATAATTACTATATCCTTTGTCCTCTTATTGACCAGAAGAGCTTTCTGGGTGTAGCAGAAGATAAAGAAGACGAACATGTGATCGTCACCTTAGGGCGTAACGTTGTCAACAAATACAGGGTATGATTTATGTTTATTTCGTTAAATACATCAATGTTTAGGCTATTTAAACAATACAGAATACAAACTATATGAAATAGTACATAGGTACCTCATAAACTTATAGATTTCAGTTTGTAAACTTAACCTATAAAACATGCTTGAAAATCTTTTTACTTACAGCTCTCCGATCAAAAACAAGTCAGCGGGTGGACTTCACGAGATCACATCACTGCTCCAGTCATATACGATGCTACGCAAGATAAATATGTTGGCGTTTTCAATAATAACACTGTCAAAATATGGGAAGAAGATTCCTCAAATTTGGATAAACTAAAAAAGTACAAGGTTTGTAATGGCTTCCTTCCTACATTATTTCTTATAATCACTAATGTAGCCAATTTACTCATCAATTCATTATATTTTATATTTTCAGTTCCCAATCAACATATTGAAACTCATTCCGAGGAAAACATCAGCCCCACTCATAGTATTCAGTAACGGGAACACCGCGAGCCTTCCCTACGCGATCGAGAACAGAAAAACTTATGAAAACAAATCTTTACTGCGAGACACAGATAAATTAGTTGATATAGCATCTTGGAAATTCAATGCAACAGATTACATTTGCTTTGTTGTAAAAAATGAAGTCGGGTATGAAATTGTGAATTGCACTCTCAGAGATGAGCTGGGAGACTTGGACAAGTCAAATTTCAATAGAGAGAGAATTACACGGAGTGATGCGGATGATGTGTACATTATCGGAGAATTTGTGCATAAACAGAATGTTTATGTCCTGTGTAAGTTTTCAGTGATAAGTATAATATTTCATGTACTGGACAGTTGAAAAGTAACAACCCTATTTTATTTACTTTTTACCCAATTATGGTCATTCCATGCACCACCCATTATAAGTAATTTATGTAAGTTTATGTGTTTTACAGGGAGTGATGCAAAACTTATGGTGTATGACAGTTACACAAAAACTTGGAAGGTGATTGGCACAGTACCATGGATAGGTACAAAATCCACTGTATCTATAGCAAGAATGGGAAAAAACCACCTCATCCTCTTTGGAAGCAACAAGAATCAAGAAGGTGCCATTATTGTAGCATACAACTACAGTCTTGGTGTTGGCTCATGCAGATACCCAATGAAAATGTACAGGGAAAATGCTAAACTCTATGCATATCATCAAAGAATAGTACTTGAGGCTTCTAACCATATCGGCATGCTACCATTCACGTTAGAAACTAAAAGAAACCTATCCAGCCTTTTGGGATCCCATGAAATCATGATTGATGAAACCCCAGTAGTTGCAGACTGGAATGTGGAATTTGAACCTGTTACCAACCTCACGGTACTGCAAGAGAGTGCCATGAGACTGGGAATAACGGAACGTAAAGCTACTGCTCAGATTATACCCGAACTCATCAAGCAAAACCAATATGAGGAGTTGGTAGCCCTGCTTGATGAATTCAAGGACTTGCCAGAGTCTGTCATAGGTGCTTTGCTCAGATATGCAGTAAGAAGACTAAATCCAAACAATTTAGATATCACGCAAAATGATTTCAAAGAAAGCTTCGAACAAACTGATTTTGATGATTTGAAATTGCTGAACTCCATTTTCCAGCTGACAATTTGTGACGCGATGGTGATACCTTATTTGAGAGAAGCTCTGACAATTGACGAGTCATTATTTCTTCTATGGTATATTGCAAAGGTTCTTTTTGAATTTGAAGAGCCGCTTGATTCAACCGATGAAAGCAAGCTTTGCGATTGGTTGGCATTGATAATGGATGCATTCTATCAGCAGTATTTAATTTCAAAGGATTTGAAAGTCACTCAAATCTTAGTCAGTGTAAAGAAAAATGTTGCATCACAAATCAAAGGCTTGAATAATTGCAGTGATGTGATTGCAGCGATACAGAAAATGAAGACCACAGGCAATAAAACAGAAACAGAGCAATACTACACTATTGAAATTATGAACATATAATAAAACTCTAAAAATTAACCTGTTTTTTAAGAATTCTTTCCACACTGATGTGTGACCTGGCAATATTATTTAAATATTTTTGATGTAGTCCTACTAATATTATTATAAACACGAAAGATTGAAAGAATGTTTGTATGTATTCATGCTGAAATGGCTGAACAGATCTGGATGAAGTTTGGCACAGACATAGATTATCTGGAATAGTCTGGAATAGCACCTAAGCTACTTTTTATTCCGGAAAAATTAGCCGTGGGCGGAACCTAGTTTAGTTATAAAACAATGACAAACATTATTCAACTGATTTTTTATTTGCAGCCCTAGCAAATTGTACAACCATAGGTTTATCTTTCAGCAAGTAACCATTGCTCTCACTCAATGCTGTTTCAGCTATTTCTACATTAGGAAACGTCACAAATGCCTGGCCTTTCATACGGCCTTCCTGCATAACCCTCACATCAAACCCAGTTAGTTCTTCATCAGTCATTCCTTCTACGTAGCGCTTGTAAATATGTTTAATGTCTTGCTCAGTAACAGTTTTAGCCAAATTCTTTATGTACAGCCTCATTGAAGGTTCTCCTGGGTGGTAGTTTTTGAAGACTGGCAGTGCTTTCATATCGCGATATGATAATCTATTCTTGATCAGCTCCATTTTAGACAGCACAGGCTGTTCTGTCTCCTCAACTGTAACTTCCATTTCGGTCGGCTGTTCTGGTTTGTCAAACTTTCCTATTTCTCCGATCGCGCCAGGCTCTTCAGTAGGCTTTAACTCAGGATTGACGATGATAGAAATTTGTTTAGGTTTCTTTGGTTCTTGATCTGTAACTGTTTCAAAAACTTCCTCTTGATTAATCTTCTTGGTTTTAGTAGCTGGTGTGGGCATGACTGAGATTTTCCTGGATGGAACTGGTAGTTTTCTCTTTCTTCTGACCACAGCAGGCACTGGTTTAGTCTTTTCTACAGTCTCGTCGCTTGATATTTCTGATTCGGTCTCACTTGGTGGTGATGGCGGTTGATCTGAGATGAAGAATTTCCTAAATGTTTCTTTGAAAAATGTAGATGCTTTGGCGTCTTCTGTGAAAGGGCTATTGAGACACATTTTGTTCATGAGATGTAAAGCTTGAGTATAGAAAGGTTTGTGTGTAAATAAGCAGTAAACAATGTTCATAGCAACTTCAGGGGTTATAGCAGGATATTTATAGTTCAAATGAGGTGGTGGGGGCTGATAGAAATCTACAGAAGGGTTCCATGCGTTGAGGACTCTAAGAAACTCTTTGACTAGCTTTGTTGTGCTGGAAATGTCTTCTGCTTCGCTTTTGGCTTGTGGAACCGGCTCCTTCTCAAAGGAATATTCAACAACTAATCTTCTATGAGCTATTTCTAATTGATGGAGTCGTCCAAGAGATTCTTTCGCCTTCTCAACGCTGCCGAATGATGCGAAAAGGTAATTGCGTTTCCGTGAAGTTTCCCAAACTTCCTCAGCACCGAAATGCTTGAGAAGCTTCTCCTTGTCTTGGATTGAAAGTGTTGTTGGTAAATGTCTAATAATTAGTATTTTAGACATTGTATTACGTGTATTTTTCGTATTTCTACTTCTTTGAAGTTAGATTGATCTTTGTTTGTTTGGTATATATATTTCTTTTTAAATTTTGCCATTTAATTCAATTCAATTCTTCTTCTTCTTCTTCAATTATGGCATCTGTCTCTTAGAGAACAATTTTGCCAGTGTCAAGTGTATTTATTTATAAGTATTGTCAACGTCACAGAGTCATAGTCAAGTAGTCGAGTCAATTTTAAACAAATACACCGCAGAAAATCCCCTCAATTCAATTCAATTCTTGGCTACTGTGACTTGAGGTTGTCACAATTCTGCCAGTGTCCGTTTCATGCTAGTTTCATAAACCTTGCTGGAGATAATGAAGAATATGGCCGGTATTTTTAATAGAGGGTCCAAGATGATTTTCTAAAACAACACAACATATAACACAGATAGTTAGTAGGTTAATCTAATTTACAACGAGTATTTATAGCTAGTTTTAGTAAGTATGGTTATGTACATATAAATACACTATTTACAGCTTAATATTATTTATAGTAATAACTTTACATAGAATATAGTTAATTTGGGGGGAAAAGGTTAAAGATAATATATATTTAAGGGAAGTGGGGCGTTCAATTCTATGGCTTTTGTGGCTTGATGTCACAATTCTGCCAATGTCCCTTTATTGACGCTTCGTGAACTATGAGATTGGAAGTGTTTGGCGGGGGATGTTTGGGAGGACTTGAAGTTGTAAGAGTGCCGACGAGGATCTTTTGTGTTTTTAGAGTATTTACGTAACATCTTTGATCAATCCCAAGTTAATTCGTTTTAGTTTAGTTACTGGTGGTTTGTGTGTTGTTGGTAAGGTGTAGTTTTATGTATTAACATTAAAAACCACTTGACTAACTAACTTACTTAACCGCGTCGACAAGATGGAGGTCGTCAACGACCCCCCGCCCGATCCCCCTCCAGACCCAGACCCGCCTGATCCAACTCTAATCTCTGCGGGTTCCAAGCGTAGGATAGAATTGGATGAGGTAGACAAACAGAGTAATAAAAAATCAATCTCGTCTACAGATATGGGCTCAGCCTCGATTCAAACAATTTGGCACCACGCTATCATGGTAATCGGTGTCAAAGAATACTCGACAGTCGATAAAGGTCCGTTCATTGTACACGTCATGCGAGAGCAACCTGACCCAGCAGCTGGAACAACCATCCGCCCTATCAAATTTGGTCAATTTCTTAATAACCATCATATCAAAAATATCATCCCTGGAGGTATCAAACAGGTAGGCAGGAATCGCATATCAGTTGAATTCCGTTCAGCTGATGATGCCAATAAGTTCTTGGGCAGTTCCGAATTACTGTCACAGTATAAATACGTAGCTTCCATTCCCACTTACAACATTTCTCGAATGGGTCTTGTCCGCAATGTCCCAGTTGACATGTCCATGGAAGAGTTTGCGACAAGCCTAGAAATCCCAATTAACGGCGTATTTGTAGCCAAAGCCCGTAGACTGAACCGCAAGTCGGTTGATGAAGGTAAGGTATCTTGGATCCCTACTCAGTCAGTGGTACTTACTTTTAGAGGTCAAATATTACCTGATCGAGTATTCTCATACCATACCTCTCTCTCCGTTGAATTATATCAACTCCCCACAATTCAATGCTTGAATTGCTGCCGATTTGGTCACGTAAAAGCCCAGTGCCGCTCCAAAGCTAGGTGCTTTAAGTGTACTAAAGATCACTCCGGTGAAAACTGCGACCTAGAGGAGTCTAAGGCTTTTTGCCTGCACTGCTCAGGCCCGCATTTTGCCTCAAGTAGAGCCTGCCCTGAGCAGGAAAGACAAAAATCTATCAAATTATTCATGTCTCAAAATGGTATTTCTTACGAAGAAGCCGCTACTCGCTTCCCGAAAACTAATAGAGCTTACTCTGATGTTACTCAGACAATGTCACCTCCTGTTCGCACCCCCCAAAATCCTTCCTCCTCCTCTAATAGTTTCAGTAACCGTAGCTCATACGTAAAGACTGTTTACGCCAATCCCCGCCACAGAACTCCCTTAGGTCAATCATATGATAAAGTAGCCCACCAAGAAATCATATCTACTCCCTCTTCTTCCCTCCCTAACGGTCATGCTTTTATGACCCAACCTCTGGCTCCAGAGCCAGCCCTTCATCAAAACTTTCTTGTTGAAGCTCTCTTAAACATATTAATAGAGTTGTGTTCATCAACCAACTCTCCTTTACCGTCCAACGTTGCCCAAAAACTGTCCCAGATCCTCTCATTAACTGGTCACAATGGATCCAGTCTCCATTGTCCAGTGGAACGTGAAAAGTCTCCGCGCACGCAAACCTGAACTTCTTTACGTAATATCTAAATTCTGCCCGTCAGTCATTGCCGTCTCCGAGTCATGGCTGAGACCTGGAATCCACTTCCGGATTCCAGGTTTCGCCTGTCTCCGAGACGACAGGTCTGACGGGTATGCAGGCAGTGCCCTGTTTGTCAGACGTAGTCTGCCCTTTTCACAAATATCCCTTCCATCGCACTCCTTAGAAATAAACATAGTAGCCGTTAGAGTATTCGACATCTCATTTCTATCTATTTATATTCCTCATCCTAATTCCATTCTTATTCCTGACATCCTTCTTATCATCTCTTCTGTTCCCCCTCCTATCATCTTGCTAGGTGATTTTAATGCCCATCATACCTCATGGGGCTCTGGTCATTGTGATATGTTTTCATACATGCTTATAGAAATGTTTGACGAAGCCAACCTTTGCGTCATTAATGATGGCTCTATAACTCGTAGAGTGTTACCTTCACGAGACCCTAAGAGTGCTGTAGACTTAACAGTTTGCTCTCCTTCTCTTTCCTCTCTCCTTTCCTGGAAAACATTACCTGTGACCTATGGTAGTGACCACTTTCCAATAATTATAACAATTCCAACTCGCGTTTCTCCACAATACAGCTTTAACCCGTGTCTAAAATACAGGCTCGCAAAAGCTGATTGGCCATCATATACGTCACAATTAAATAACTCTGCAAATAGTCTCCCTTCCTTACAGATAGTCAACATAGAAAATGCTTTCTATGCTTATTCAAAACTAATAGAAACTCTTACAATGAGCGCTAATGCAAATATCCCCCTCAAAAAACAAGCTAGTTCCAAAATAAAAGTTTCTTCCCCATGGTGGGATTCAGATTGCACTTCTGCAGTCAGAGATAGGAGAAATGCAGAACTTGCTTATAACGATTCTATGACAATCGAAAACTTCATGGAATATAAACGCTTAGCAGCAAAAACCAGAAAAGTCCTTTCTCTCAAAAAGAAACTTGGTTGGAAAAGATTCTGTGAGGGCTTATCACCTAGAGCTCCTCCATCGATGGTTTGGAAACAAATTCGTCGATATAGAGGTTCGGCCAATGTTCTTGATATCGTTTCTAATGATCCATTCTCTTGGGTAGCCCAATTTAGTGACAGACTATCCCCGCAGTTTGTTCCAAATTTTAATTACTTTCCAAGTATTCCCTCTTCTCTGCCTTCTCTTTCTAACATAGACTGTGACTTCTCTTTTAATGAACTTTTACAGGCACTCGATGGTTTAAAGGATACGTCTCCTGGAACCGATAACATTACTTACTCTCTTATTATTAAAGCACCTGATAAAATTAAGCATTACTTTCTAGATATCATTAATTTTTTTTTTGAATATGCATTAGTTCCAGACGAGTGGAAGACTCAAATAGTCATTCCTATCCTCAAACCAGGGAAAAACTGTAGCGACCCAAATAGCTATAGACCAATAGCATTGTCCTCTGTTCTATCCAAAATTATGGAACACATGATAAAGTTTCGATTAGAATGGTTTGTTGAGAGTAAGAGTCTTTTGGCAGGATCTCAGTATGGATTTAGGAAAGGTATGAGTACTTTGGACAGCCTAAGCTTGATCACAACCGACATTCGAATATCACTGGCAAGGAAAGAGTTTCTAACCGCTGTTTTTCTTGACATTACCGCTGCTTACGACAACGTCCTGCTTCCGGTACTCAGGAATAAACTTCAACAGCTGAGTATCCCCGCGAAGATCGTCCGTTTCGTTTGTAACTTATTTTTAGAAAGAAAAATACTAGTCAAAACCCAAGGCTCCCTCTTGCCTCCCAGAAACATTTGGAAGGGTCTTCCACAAGGTTCGGTACTTAGCCCTTTACTCTATAGCCTTTATACTTATGATTTGGAACAACCTATTTTACCTCTTTGCCAGGTCTTACAATATGCAGATGATCTGGCACTATACATTCAATCAAACTCTGTTGAAGACACAAGAAACAACTTAAACACAGCCCTTAGACTCTTGGACGAATGGTTAAAAATCCATGGGTTGTCTCTATCTGCTTCTAAAAGTACCTGTGTCGTATTTTCTAGAAAACGTTCCCTCCCTCCTATCAATCTATTCATCGGTGATCAACCAATTCAGCAAGTGAATTGTGCCAAATTTTTGGGTGTTAAGTTAGATTCAAGAATGTCAGGTTCCCCCCATTTTAACTAAATTTCCCAGAAATGTGAAAAAAACATTAACATCCTACGGTCATTATCTGGAGTTTGGTGGGGTTCCCACCCATATTGCCAAAAATTACTGTACAACGCCATAGTTCGCAGTCACATGGACTATGGATCCTTTCTTTTTGACCCTTGTAACAAACTTTCTCTCGATAAATTTGATAAGATCCAATCAAAATGCCTAAGAATTATTATCGGAGCTATGAAGTCTTCCCCTATAAACGCCATGCAGGTGGAATGCGTTGATCCTCCACTTTCTCTCAGGAGGCAATATCTTTCAGACCGTTTCTTCTTTAAACTCATACAAAATTCCCACCACCCACTCCTACCAAAATTAAAAGTTTTGTTTGACTTAGTTAAACCTCTTGTCGATCAAGACAAAATTCCATGCATAGTTCGTAGTTATATTAAATTTTCCCATCTTCCATTCCCTGTCGTCCAAAATTCCATAAACCCCTTGTTTTCCACCCCATATGCAGCCTTAGTATACAAACCTAACATCATCCTTGATTTTGGCATAGATAAAGCATCTCCTTTTGCCCTTACTACTTTCAAAAATCAAATGGCTAACAAATATCGTAACTGGCACAGCATATACACGGACGCATCCAAATTAGATAGTTCCAATCCTGTTGGTGCTGCTGTTTGGATCCCCTCCACCAAAATTGTCTTAAATTTTAAATGCCCCTCTATAGCGTCTGTTTTTACAGGAGAATCTATTGCCTTATTGGAAAGTATACTTTTTGTTGAATCTCATAACCTTAATAATTCCATAGTATTTTCAGACTCCAAAAGTTCCCTCCAATCTATACTCTCCAACCCTTTTAGATCCAAATCCAGATTCCCTATCATCCTTAAAATTCGTGAAGCTTTGTATAGATGTCATGAACAAGGTATTAATATTATTTTAGCTTGGATCCCTGGACATTCTGGCATACCCGGCAATGAAACAGTCGATTCCTGCGCTAGAATGGCTATGCAATTGGGTTCCCATGAATACCTTAAAATATATTCACATGACCTCTGCGCAGTGCCGAGTTCTCATTTAACCACCTCTTGGTCTCGTATGTGGACTAAGTCCAAGACACTTAAAGGCAAACATTTTGGCGAAATCCAACCTGAGATACCTTCTAGGCCATGGTTCTTTAAATACCGTAAAGCTGACAAACTTACCACTTCTACCATCTGTCGTCTTAGATTAGGACATGTGTGTACTCCAGTTTTTCTTGCAAAAATAAGGGTAAGAGATCATTCCTTATGTGAATGTGGTTTAGATGAAGGTAATGTTGATCACCTCCTTTTCTCCTGTTCTGGGTTGCGGTTCTCTCTCTATGATGTTTCTCCTCCTGAAATTCCTCGACCCTTTTCCTCTAAACATCTTCTATCTCTTGTGTTTACTCCATTTATATCCCAATTATGTAAATTTATTAATATTAATAAAATAAAATTATAGATTAATACTTACTGACCTATTCTGTTACCTACTTCTACTAATCTATTAATATGTTATATTGCAGGTAAGTACCTAGTTTATTTAACTCAATATTTGTGATGTCTCTTCTAAACAGCCATAATCTGTGTTGTACAATGAAAACAATCAACTTGGTGCAAAATTAATGAGTCTCCCTCAGAGAAACCGAACATCTTTCAATTTGCTTAAACCTCATAACATCTTACATAATTAAATCTTGCTGACATCGACATTGGCAAAATTGTGGAAAACTAAACCACAGACGCCATATCTAAAAGAAGAAGAAGAAGAAGAAGAAGTGTTTGGCGGATTTTTCTGCGGTGTATTTGCCTGACAACTACGTCGCTCTGGTTTTTATATGTTTTCTCGTGTTATTTTGAGTTTTATTGCGTAATTTTGGTGGTTATTTTGCCAATAAAGCCCGGGTTCTTGACGCGAGTGTAAAGTATGTGAATTAGAGTGAACAGTTCTCTTCAAATTCCATCCTAGGAAATCCCGGAAATTTTCAACAAATCAGCCATCTTTTGTTTAAAATTGACTTGACAACTTGACTATGACTCTGTGACGTTGACAATACTTATAAATAAATACACTTGACACTGGCAAAATTGTTCTCTAAGAGACAGATGCCATAATTGAAGAAGAAGAAGAAGGTACCTACCTAGTATTGTCAATGTCACAAAAGTCAAGTCAAGAGATGGCTTTTTTGTTCAAAATTTTCTGATAGATTGGAAAGGAACTTTCACATAATCTCACACCCGTGTCAGGAAATCGATCTCTATTGGAAAAATACCCACCAATAGGTGTTACACAATATATAACACTAGAAAAAATATAAAAAATAAAGCGATACAGTCACAAAGTTGTATATTCATCAGGAAAAATCCCTTCACAATGTAAACAAACAAACAAACGAAAGGTTGATGCCACTGAACTCTATAATATGTCAGTGGTGAGTGGCATCAGCTGATAAAATTAATGTCCTTTCACACCTTGTGAATTTTGTGTCGATTGTTCTCCTGCAGCCAAATAAACCATAAAAGAAACGCGATATCGCACCGAGGCGCTGCATTGTCGTCAGTAATTATTACACTTTATTGATTTACTTACATACGTTATCATTCAATATTATTTCAAGCGTAGATTTCAAGTATTTGTATTTAACATGAGATGTAATTTTTTTTACTTACAACAGTATTGTACCTTTATGAAAACTCAGTGTTAATGCTCTGTATCCGTTTATGACATGACATGACAGTGACATTACGGACTGGTTTTTTTTTTAATTGATCATACTTGTTCTTGTCTTGTTTTTGGAGAGGAGAAGGAATACAATCAATAATGTACGCGACACGCCTTTTCGCCGGTTTTTAAGTTTTTTAGTGTAATAATGAGCTAATCTGCAACATTTTGATAAACAACTATTGTACTGTGTACACAATGGCGGAAGAACCACAGTCAAAGTTTGCCAAGGTAGTAGTTCTCGGAGATATTGGGAGAAGTCCACGCATGCAGTACCATGCCTTATCTCTTGCGAACAATGGCTTGAAAGTCAATATCATAGCCTATGTGGAGTCTGCACCGCTTCCAGAGATCCTAGAGAACCCCAACATCACAATATCAAAACTGAACCCTTTATTTAATTTCAATAGAGGGCCGCAATTGATTAGATACGTGGTAAAAGCGATATGGCAAACGATGAGCCTTTTAGTAACCTTATTCAGTACTGAAAAATGTGATTACTTGCTCTGCCAGAACCCACCAGCAATACCCACGTTGTCAGTGTGCAGTTTCTACTGCGGGCTGACAAAAGCGAAGTTCATAATAGACTGGCATAACTACGCATACTCTATCTTGGCTTTGGCATTACCCAAAGATCACTTCTTAGTGAGATTCTCGAAGATGTTTGAAAGATGGTTTGGAAAGAAATCCGACCACAACTTCTGCGTTAGTAATGCTATGAAAGAAGACTTGTTTCGAAACTGGAATATAATGTATGCATCATTTTGCTAATTACAAATGTTACCTTTTGTCTTTAATTTTTGGCACTAAATTAGTAAGCAATCCTTTTTTATTTCAGAGCTACAGTACTCTATGATAGACCTCCAAAAATCTTTCATCCAATATCTTTACAAGAGAAACATGATTGGTTCCTAAAGATCAGCCAACAACACCCTGAGTTTGGATGCCAAGATCAAGAAGCCTTGGGCGAATGCACAGCATTTACTCAGGTGGTGAATGGAGTTGTGAAAAGCAGAGATGATAGGCCAGGTCTACTGTTCAGTAGCACAAGTTGGACATGTGATGAAGATTTCAATATATTGACGGATGCCTTGCAAGGTGAGGTGATAGTAGATATAAAATTAGTTAAATAATGCCTAGCTTACAATAACTTTTGGATAGTTTTGCAGGATTTAATTTAGGTATATATGATGCAGTTCATAATTTTTATATACATATATTATGTACTAGCTGATACCCTTGACTTTGTATGTGTTAGATTACTTTTTAATATTCTGTGATGAGCTCTACAAATAAGGTTTTACAAAAGAATTTCAACTCTTATCTCTTTTATTTGTTTAACGATTTCGATGAAACAAAGCCTTAGTTTTAATCCAAGCTTATCTCAATATATTAGTGAAAACTATATTTAATTTGGTTCAGTCATTGTGGAATTAGTGTGTACAAACTCACAAATAAACCAACAGTTTTTTTGTTTTGGGCAAGTCTTCTTCGGCACTAATTTTTATTTGAAAGTATCAAAACATGGCTTCTCAATGATTTTATTATACATATGTATATATAGATAAAAATCTATTTTCCAGTTTACGAAACAACTTGTGAACTTACAAATAAACTGCCCAAACTCATCTGTACCATCACTGGTAAGGGGCCCATGAAGGATTACCATACAGCATTCATCAGATCTCGGAAATGGGTGCATGTGACTGTCATCACCCCCTGGCTAGAAGCAGCAGATTACCCAACTATGGTGGCTAGCGCAGACTTGGGAGTCTGCCTCCATACAAGCACCTCAGGCCTGGATCTGCCTATGAAGGTGGTGGATATGTTTGGGGCTGGCTTGCCAGTTTGTGCTGTAAATTATCCTTGGTATGTCATGTTGGAATTACCTTTACTTACCTATCTATAACTTTATGCGAGTTATATGCATGCAATAAACAGTACATGGAAGGAGCCTTTGAGGCACACTTTAATCTTTACACTACACTGGTAGAAAAAAAACACATCACAGATGTACAAGATGCCTACAGATTTAGATTTTCGAGCTGCTAGCATAAAAATATCACTAGCAATTAACAACCATTATCATGACTGTAATCCCAGGGTACTAGATATCTTGTTTCTTTAGTTTAGTTAGATCAAACATATTTTCAGCAATTTCAGTCTATATGTTATATTATTATTATTATTTTAGCCTATGTTGTCCCACTGCAAGGCAAAGGCATCTATATTATGTTATAAAAAATAAAAAAAATAAAAATATGATCACGACTGTAATCCCCAGGCTCGGTAGATATCTCCTGGTACATTTGGTACACGCCCACATTTTGCACAAAAGTTAGTATTCCGTACGTGACAGGTTGCAAGCCCATCGCCGCTTATAAGAATACTAACCTATGACACATACCTTCGAATTTTTGGTTCTAGGGCATGCCGGTTTCCTCACGATGTTTTCCTTCACCGTTTAAGAGCACTGGCATTGCGCACATAAATTTTTCGAGTGGAAAAACTCATTGGTGCATGACCAGGTTTGAACCCACGACCTTCGGATCGTGAGGCAGGGGTGCTACCACTACACCACCAGCGCTCTTTATGTTATAAGTATGGGTAAATTCTCACTAAGTTTAAATTATCTTTCAGTTTGAATGAATTGGTCAAGAACGGTAAAAACGGATTCACTTTCAAGAACAGTGCCGAATTTGCAAAGATGCTTATTGTCTGGTTCGAGGACTTCCCCAACAATGATTTGCAGAACAGAAAAGCTAAGAAGTTACGAGGGGAACTTACTGCATTCCAAAAGGCGAGGTGGGAAGACAACTGGAATTTAAGGGTCCGGAAGTATTTTAAAATGTGATTGTGTTAGTTCGCTTCATACACATATTCCTTTACCTATCTATATTTAAAAAATCTGTAATCATTTATACTTATAATCATGCCTATTTCCCGACCGTAGATTTCCACTTGCTACTATCCTGACATAATAAATAGTAATAATCATATAAAGTAGGTACTATAAGTGTGTGGATTTTTCATCTTTTCTTATATCGTCTTATATTCATCTCGTATCTCTATCTTATCTTTTATACTTTTTGTGGGTAATGGTAAATTGGTATTAGTTTGTTTTTTATTTTTTTGAAGTTAGCAGGTTTAAATGCAATTTTATACCTATTTACACATCATGGTGTTCTGTTCTACAAATTTTTTGCATCATATACTAATTTTCTTCTTTAGGGATAATTTATTTTAAATTTAATGGTAGGCTACCTACTCCTAGTCTTATAAAAATAAGTCTGTACTTTCTACTAGTTTTTTAAATAATTATTAGTATATAATTAGTAATAAGGTAGACATTAAGTAAGTAGTTTATGGTAGTATTCATGTATTGATTTATATAAGTCCCTTGTTTACTATCAATTTAATTGTATGTGTAATGTAACTATTCAAATAAGTAAATAGAAAATAAAAATAGTTTATGAGACTCATCATTTTCCTGCCCTTTTCCCATAATATGGTGAGTCTACCTAACATTAATCTTGAATTTCCCTCTTTCACTTGTCATTTTGCACACAGTCCATCCATATTTCCTTTGACCTATCTCTACCCCTGTATCCATCCATATTCATACCAAGTTTAAGAGGTATTTTGGATCACACAAGGTTAATGTGGCCTGTTGCAACTTCATCCCTCTTTTATAATTATAGAATATTATATAATGTATAACAAACTTTCACCCGCATGCTACTCTTAAATTCAAAAACAAATGCATCCCACAGGAACCATACATTTTTCCAGATAAAAAGTATGACTTTATTCTATCTCAGCCACATTTCATCCAGATTCAATCAGCTGTTACAGCATGATTGAGTAATGAACATCCGTACATCCATCTAAACCTAAAGTTTCAAATAACAGAGTAGGAAGTAAGATAGCAAAAAACCTCTATGTTACGAGATCGTTAGGTTAAAATAAAAATAATGCACAGCTTAAAACTTACGAATTATATTATCAAAAATAACATGATAATTTCCGAGTCACTTACACTAATAGTCTTTCAATTTCTTGCTGGATGCCCTGAATCTGGGGCTTCAGCTGCGAGCCCTCGTTGATAGTGATCGAGCAAGCGATGATAGGGCGGGAGACGCCGCACGCGCGCCCGAGAGCCTGCTTTGACCTGACAAACACGTATGGCACATTCTTGTCCTCGCACAGAATTGGAATGTGTAATACTATCTCCAGGGGCTCGGCGTCCGCCGCCATGATGACGAACTCAGAGAGACCACGGTTCAAGGTCTTCGTGGCCTCGTTCGCGCCTTTACGGAGTTGTTTGTAGTTGGAGGCTTGCTGCACCAGGTTGAGGATTTTGGCGGTGAGGGGCGCGTCCGCCAGGGGGTACGCTTTAGGGTTAACTGCAGCTTCGGAGTCAGCCTAGAAATCGGAAGAACTGTTTTACGATTCACATGAAAAACGGTGCGTGTGACATAACCTAAAAAACGTGTTTACGGTATGTACAGGGTTCATAGTATCAGCTTTATTAGGAGGTTGAAACAATTATTAATAATGCTATGGTACATAGCGTGATCAATTTATAGAATAGCTAGTAACTTACCATGTTTACAATTTTTGGTTACCGGAGCGTTGGTATGAAACTCAACCTCTCGGCGATTTCTCGCTTCACTGAGGAAATCGCTGAATGTGCGTCGATTGGGCAGCCGATTTACTTGGATTCCAAATCAGGAAATCCTAATAAATTCAGATTTTCAAATCAAACAATAATTAACACAACTCAGAACCACTGAGAACCATGCGCAGCATGCACAACAAAAGCAAAGTGAGTAGTGAGTGAGTGAATGAAATGAAGTGAGTTAAAAACTCAGTTTTATAGAAGCTAAAGTAAGCGAGAACGAAGTAGGTTAAAAAGTGAATGAATCAAAAGGGGATACCACAGATAACAAATACTGCATCGTCCGATTGCTAAAAAAAACCGGTGTCTATCTCTGTAATAAAATGTACATAAACTGATTTTCTTGTTTTCAAAAGTCGATCAGACTTTTAAATGTTATAGATCGTAGTGAAGTGAATTCAAGTAGGTAGGTCATTGACTTTTTGGCGGGAAAGGGAAAACTACGAAATATTAATTAAAATTTTATTAAAATAATTTTATGACAAAAAAGAGTGTTCGGATGCCCTCCGAGTGTGAAGGTCGTGAAGTTAATTACTTTCTTATCTCTCCGGGTGCTGTTGTAGTGGTGGGCGGGTCCGTTTACACGGACCTGCCTAGTGCTTGGTCATGATTTCTCAACAGACTTTCATGGATGATTTGGCTCAGGCAGGAGTTTCAGAGCAGGTAGAAATAATGTGTTTAAACCAACTGATTCCAACCGGAGACTACGGCGTCGTCCAAGTAGAACATACCGAGACAGTGACCGATGTCATCAGAAAGAGAGGTTTAGAACATAATGGAAATACAAGTTCACCTGAGGACGGATGGAATTTAGTTTCACGGGGAAGTAAGGCCAGAAAAGACGAAGAAGACATTTTAGTACAAATTTGCGTAACGAGTCAAGAAAATCTACCTAAACAATTTGCACTAGTTAAGATATTGCAACAACATAAAATTGATAATATTACAAAGGTCAAGTACGTCAGCAGTACCAAATTAATGATACTTACCTTCAACAATGAGTCGAGTGCAGACCAATTTGTACAATGCAAAGCCTTTTCCGAACGTGCATGGAAATGCCAAAAAACCTCTGAAGTCGATATTTCATATGGAGTTATTAAAAATATAGACCTGGATCTGACTGAAGAAGCAGCATTGGAGGTTCTCTCTTCGCCTATCGAAATTATTTCAGTGAAACGACTCAATAGGCGTAGTCCTGAAGAAAGTGGTGCCGCATGGATAACTAGCGAATCCATTCGCTTGGGATTTAAGGGCAATTTGTTACCAACGAAGGTATTTATTCATGGCATGGCAATCAAAGTTGATACATTTGTTTTTCCAGTGACTCAATGCGGTAGGTGCTGGAAGTTTGGCCACACATCTAAGTTTTGCCCAAGCAAAAAAATTGTTTGCCCAAAATGTACAAAAAAACACGAGAACTGTGAAAACACCACTTTCGTGTGTGTAAACTGTCGAGGCCCGCATATGGCCATGCAAAAATCATGCCCGGTTTTTAAAAAAGAAAGACGTATACGTGAACTCATGTCGGAATTCAACGTTACATACAGAAAGGCACAATCTATGTATGTTCCACCCTCACCTACAACAGAACGTCTGGCGAAGTCTCCCAGCCAGAATACAAATACCTATGAAGAACCAATTGTGACTGAATATGATCAAGGATCAATGATGGTTGACGAACCGACGACGCCCGTTCGATCACAGCTTCATCCAACTACAGGAGTAACATTTGCTGATAAGGTAAAAAGTCGTGGAAAACAACACAAACAGGTTCGAGAAGAACGCATCAGAAAAGATGCAACGCCGGAAGAAGAAAGTAAACAAGACAATGTACAAAGACAGCAGACGAAAGGACATGAAGACACGACATCAGGACATCAAGACTCAGGGCCAAGGGTAGGACGAGTATATAAGAAGCCTAGGAAGCGTAGATCAGCCCAGCCACAGGCCAGCGCGAGTTATTATCGCTGTTTTCGCCTGGATAGGTATGACTCATACGGGGGCGTGGCTATTATGACACACAAGTCCGTAAAAGCCATGCTTGGTACTAAACAAAGTTTAAATCCGAATTCAACTATTCATACCACTCAATCTGATTGGGATCATATTTTTTCCGCGTTTAATAGTAAAACTTTGATTTTAGGTGATTTTAACGGTCATCATACCAACTGGTCTTACAAAACTGATATTAGAGGTAATCAAATTGTAGACGCAATGTTAGAATCAAATTTCAGCTATCTAAATGATGGAAGTCACACAAGAATAAGATTAGTAAATGGTATCATACAACAATCATCGCCTGATATCTCGTTTATCTCGTCGGACCTGGCTCATATGTTGACGTGGTTAGTAACTAAAGAGTCACTTGGCAGCGACCATCTTATTATTAAAATTTCATGTACTCAAGCATTTAATTATACATCTTTAAAAAAACGTAATTTTAATAAGAGCAATTGGAATGAATATACTTCCTGTTTAGAAAATTCTTTATCAAGTTTTAGTCCTCCTGATGATCTTCAGTCTTTTTATGACAATTTTATAAACATTATCCAAAATGCTGCCAATACCCATATACCCAGTTTTAAAGTTAATAATAACATACACAGTAAGTTTGTACCTAAGCCCTATTGGAACCCGGAATTGTCCAAAGCCGTTGCAGAACGTAGGCTTGCTTTAGCGAATTTCAGACGTTGTCCTAGCTCGCAAAATTTGGACTCTCTCCACCTTAAAATAGCGAACGCACAAAAGCTGATTCGAGCGGCTAAGTGTAAATCTTGGCAAGAATTTTGTTCGTCTGTAGATGAGACTTCCCGCGTATCCGAAATGTGGCGCAAGATGAGGTGGGTTAAAGGCCGCTATAAGCCTAGTCAAACAGTAGATACAGATAGGGCTAAAGAATTGCTTAATGAATTGACACCTGACTTTGTAACTCCACCCCCTCCGGTATACGGTTCTAATACATCTATTTTAGACTGCGACATAACCATACAAGAATTACATAGTTCTCTAAAAAAGACTGATACAGCTCCGGGATGTGACGATATATCCTTTTCGATGATTAATCACCTTCCATCAGTAGGTAAGTCATATCTGTTGGAATTTTATAATCGTTGTTATTCAGCTGGCTTTGTTCCTTCGCAGTGGCGACAGATAAGAATTGTGCCTATCCCTAAACATAGTTCTCCAGGAGCGTTGCGGCCTATATCACTTATTTCATGCATATGTAAGATTTTACATTCGATACTCAATAAGAGGCTTGAATGGTATTTCGAAAAACAAAACTTATTTCCTGATGTTATGGTAGGGTTTCGTAAATCGCGGTCTTGTTTAGACAATCTCACATGCCTAACCTCACACATACAATTAGGTTTTTCTAAAAAATTAGTAACAGTAGGGTGTTTTATTGATATTAAAAATGCATATAATAATGTGGACGTGAATAGCCTTATATGTGTCCTTGAACAATTTCAAGTTGGAACTAAAATACCGCGATATCTATGGTCATATTTAAGTTTGAGAAAATTGAACATTTCTCTCGACAACTTTAAAATGTCACGATGGACTTCCCGAGGCTTAGCCCAAGGAGACCCTTTATCGCCTCTGCTTTTTAATATTGCAACAATTCAAATATGTAGAGGTATAAGTAGTGTCGAGGTATCTCAATATGCTGACGATTTTGTCATCTTTTGTTCTAAAAAATTTGCTTCTGACGCTATTTTAGAATTACAGGCTGCTTATTACACAATGAGCGATATGTTAGATAAGATTGGGCTAGAAATATCGTCTTCCAAAAGTAAGGTTATCGTTTTTAGAAAAGGAAGAAGCATGGAAAATAGTCATTTCATGATTAATAATCAACCCTTACAAATGTGTTCCACGGTTAAATATTTAGGAATGTGGCTCGACAGCGCATTAAGATGGGGTAAACACATCAATGAGACTGTTTGCAAAACGCAAAAATATATGAATGTTTTAAAGACTTTATCCGGTTCAGGTTGGGGGGTCCATCAAAAACATCTTAGACGATTGTTTGTATCTATAATTCGTAGCAGAATAGATTATGGTAGTTTTTTGTATGACACAAGTTGCCAAACTAATTTAATTAAGTTAGATAGGATTCAGAATCAGGCAATGCGCGTGATTGGAGGTTTTATACGTTCTACACCCATACACGTTATGGAGAGCGACCTGTGCCTTTCTCCTCTTTTTATTCGAAGAAGATATTTGGCTGGCAAGTTCTGGTTAAAGTCTAAATCATTTTATAACAGCAAAGCCATTCAGTACATTGAATATTTTGCACAACAAAATAATTCTGTTTATTGGTCTCAAGCACGACGAAAAATACCTATTCTTACTAATGTTCATTTATGTTTAAGTTCGCTCCCTATTCATAGCAGCGACCAGTTGGGTATGTTTTCATTGGAAACTTGGATGAGTAATATTGATCTTGCTGACGTTGTAATAGATAACATTCCTGAAGTAGAACTACCTAAGCGCATGTATCTAGCTAATGTTTTAAAAAAATTGTGTTCTACTTACATTGAGGTTAAATACCCAGATTTCTATAAAATTTATACTGACGGTTCTAAAGTAGGTACCGAAGGTGGGGCCGCTTTTTTTGACGCGGTTTTGGAAAGTCATATAAAATTTAAAATTACTGCCAATATTTCAATAATGCATCTTGAGTTGATTGCCTTGTCGGAAGCCCTTTCATATATAGATTCAATTGTATGTGACAAATTTGTTATCCTTAGTGATTCAAAGAGCGCGTTGCAGCATTTGGCTCGGTGTACCTCGTCTCTGCGAGGTTACCCGATAGCCTATACAATTTTAGAATCTATTTCAAAATTAAAATCTAAAAATAAAGTAATTGTCCTACAATGGATTCCGTCACATATTCAACTGGACGAAAACGATTGGGTTGATTATCTAGCCAAACAAGCCATAGTCGACGGGGTACCTTACTTAGTGAACCCGTTACACACCGATTACGTTAGCTTCTTTAAAATGAACTGCAAAGACCAATGGCAGGAGTATTTTGACAAAAGATCGGTCGAGAAAGGTATTTGGTATCGCACTATACAGCCTCAACTCTCGTCTTTTCCTTGGATTGATGACGCAGACTTCAAAAGGAAGGAAGTGGTCACTGCTCTTAGGCTGCGCTCCGGACACATTCCATCCAACAAATTTGGATTCTTAATGAAGAAAGTCTTATCACCAAATTGTGACTTATGTGGTTGTATTGATGATGTTCATCATGTCCTAATGGAATGTGTGCGAAACGCAAATGAACGACTTCTTGTTTTTGGAGTGGCTAAAGTATATGATGTTGGCAGGTGTAATAGTATATTGTCCAATCCATTGTCTAAAGAGGCTCGCAAAATGTATAATCTTGCTTTGTGTTATTTCTCTAGAGATTAGTTTAAGTTTTCTTCTTTTTCTTTGTTTTGATTGTTTAAATATTGTAAATAGGTACCAATTAGGCGGTGTGGTCGCTCAGCGACAAAGCCTTTTGTTTTGTGTTGTTAAATAAAAAAAAAAAAAAAATGTTATAGATGTTGTACCTATTCTATTGTATACCCAAAGAGAATATAATCACTACGTTTTTGTATACCTATGGACCTCGTCTGCAATAAAGACATATTATAGTGCTACATACCCAAAATCGGATTTGTTTGAAAATAAAGTCTATTCTGAAAATGTAGGTACCTCCTAACGTATCCCTCAGAATACCTGTATTCTGAGCGTATACCTACGTAGATACTTAGATAGTAACTTATAAGTAGAGTTTAATTAAACACATGGTTGTTTTGTACATAAGTTACAGAATAAGGCATTTTTTATTAATTAACTACAATAATAATTACATAACGTGAATATAACATAGTATATACATTTTTATGGTGTAACTAGTTCTTTTAAAACAGTGAGGTGAAGAAATTAAGTACGCCTCAGCGGCTTCTTCCGTGAATTATTATAAAAACTGTTGGTAGAAAAAACATCCCTTTTTATAATCAGCAAGAAAGAAAAATATGAACCAAAAAACTTTTTTTCTATCCTATGTTGTCCCACAGCAGGGCAAACAGATACTTAATATAAATCTATACACAACTGAGTCTATTTGAAGCCAGAGTTGACTTCAAAAATGTATACTAGGCAGGTTTTTTGAATTGATTCTCTTGTGGTTGATTCTGATTCATATGATGTTGATTTTGATTATTTTGATGTTGATTCTGATTATTATGATGTTGGTTCTGATTATTTGGATGTTGATTCTGGTTGATATGTTGTTGATTCTGGATGTTATGATGTTGATTCTGATTATTATGGTGTTGATTCTGATGATTCCCGGCTTGACTGGAGAGAAACGCGAGATGCCCCTTGGGGCATTTATTAGCGTAGTGCCCTTTGTTACCGCACTTGAAGCATGTGACCTGAAAATTGAACATAAATATACAAATTATGCAGTGGAGTTTCTATCTTTCATGATTCTGATGTAAGTTTTAATAAAAGGGTAAGTATAGTTGTTTTCATACAAACTGTCTTATATTAATATTATCTTTGTGTTCTTTTTCAAAACTAATATTATAGAGAGGAAAGGTTTTATATGTTTGAATTGAATAGGGTCCGAAACTACTGGATATATAAGAAAAATATATCAGTTATCTAGTACCCATAACACAAGCTTTGAGTAGCTTACTTTGGGGCTAGATGATGCTGTGTGGATTGTCCAGCTTTATTATTATTATTATAATTAATAATATACCTCTTCCAAGGGTTTGTGCATTAGCCGTGGCATTCGAGGGCCATGGCTGTTGGGGGCCTGATTTGGTTGGTTGGGGTTAGTCCCATTGTTTTCAGCCTCGGACACGGAACGCAACACCCCAAGGCCTCGCAGTCTCTGCTCCTCTTGACGCTGGGCCGCTTCTCTTTGCTTTGGTAGTAAAAAAAAATTCACCATAATCATTAAAATATAATATATAAAGAACTGAACAAATTTCTAGCTGACTGGGAGAAAATAGCACAGGATCGCGACATCTGGAAAGATTGGGGGGAGGCCTTTGCCCAGCAGTGGGACACAAACGGCTCATAATAATAATAATAATAATATATATATAAAGACTTTTTTTTAATAGTGGTGATTGTTTTTGGTTGATGCGTTTAACTTTTTTTTTTACGTATTTTTCATTTACAGAAATATACAGGTCTATCTTAATATGTATTATGTATAAAAAACCTGTTTGAAACAGTTGATCTATCTAAGGACCAGTCAGTGATCTGGATTAGTTGGGCTATTTATAGATTGTTTGTAACCTTAGATTGCCTGATTAAAATGCTAGCTAATAATTCACTATTTTAATAAATCATTTAATTCATTCATCAATTTCAAGTCACTATTTGATATTGTTTTTCATTCAAACTTCAGCCCTATGATGTATATCTTATAGATTGAATATGGATTTTCTGCGGTGTATTTGCCTGACAACTACGTCGCTCTGGTTTTTATATGTTTTTTCGTGTTATTTTGAGTTTTATTGCGTAATTTTGGTGGTTATTTTGCCAATAAAGCCCGGGTTCTTGACGCGAGTGTAAAGTATGTGAATTAGAGTGAATAGTTCTCTTCTAATTCCATCGGAGGAAATCCCGAAAATTTTCAACAAAACAGCCATCTTTTGTTTAAAATTGACTTGACAACTTGACTATGACTCTGTGACGTTGACAATACTTGTTGAATCAGGTTAGTCTCATAAATGTTTAGATATTAGAACTCACATCCGGAGGCATCTTATGACAAGTGGAAGCTTTATGCCCAACTCCCGAGCAGTAATGACAGATTGGTAAGATGCGTTTGTTGTTGTCCTTCTGGTCGGGCGGGGCGGGCAGCTGGAAGCGAGGATGCATGTATTTGCAGGTCTTGCCATCAGGACAGAAGCCAGCTAGGTAGTTGCAGCAGAGGACTCTGCGTACATGCCGGTGACGGCATTGCGGGCCGTGCCGGCAGAAGCCACGGTCATACCTGGGAAAAAATCAGGGAACTTGTGTTGAATTTTGGGAAATATTAATGTTTCATAAAAGACTTAAGTCTTAAAATTTAAACTTTTTGTTTAGAACCATTAGACTTGATGGCGATCAATTCTGTTGTTTGTTTTGCTGACTAACTTAAAAAATGCAACAATAGGTACAATCGTGGATCATTAAGACCAAATTAATTTGGTGTGAACAAAATAAGGTTGTGTATATTTCAGTATTTTTTTAGTTAGTCTGCGGAACAACAGAATCACCACCATTGTCTATTCTATTAAATAAATAAAAAAAAAATTAAGATTGTTTAACCAATGTTTTTAGAATCTATTCAAGTTTAATGTTCAGTCGCGCGAGGCACTTCACTTCGCACGCACGTATCGCGATAAGATCATAATTGTAGTGAACAAAAGTTTTCGATCTACCCTAATTTTTTTGAGCCGCGCTATGGACGAGGTCCCCAGACCTCGATCCAGACGCGAATCCAGTGACATGGATGGAGATGGACAGGAATGTAATTTAGTTTGTGAGATGGAAGAGTTTGATAAGCACGAGTTAGCTGTACAAAACACCTCAATAATCCTAAGTGGTGCCGGAACTAAAAGGAAGCGAATAGAAGGAAATAGAAGCGGAAGTGATGAACAACAGATAAATAATGAAGAAGGATATACACTAGTGCAGAAGAAAAATAAGAAACCCAAGCAAATCGCAGAGAGGAACGCCAATTTTGTAGGTTATAGTGGTAGAAAATATATAAAAAATGTATCAGATCCGAATGCAATTGAGGTTTGTGTGACTTCAAATGAAGTATTACCGAAACAAATCGGATTGGCTAAATTGCTGAAAGCAGAAAACATTCCGAACATATCCGAAATAAAATATAAAACTCCGTACAAAATAATAATGAAGTTCGAAACCAGGGCTGATGCCGAGAAACTTATAAACAACATTAAGCTAACGGAATTAGGTTTCAGATGTCGCTTTACAAACGAAATAAACTTTATTTATGGACTAGTAAGATACATAGAAAAAGAAATACAAGAAGAAGAGCTGTTGAAATCCTTCACTGCGGAATCTGAAATTGTAGCTGTAAAAAGGCTTAAACGTATGAATGAAGCTGGTCTGTGGAGTGATTGTGAGACTGTACGCTTATGCTTCAAGAGTACCACTCTACCGCAGTATATATATGGATACGACTGTCGCTTCAAAGTTGAACCCTACACGTTTCCTGTTAACCAATGCTCAGTATGCTGGAAATTTGGACATCTAGCTCGTATGTGCCCTTCATCAAGAAAGAAATGCCCTAAGTGTAGCGGGGAACATGAAAATTGTGAAACTACCAACTTCAAATGCATTAATTGCAAAGGCAGACACATGGCATTTGAGAAAAAATGCCCTGTGTATCTGAAAGAAAAAGAAATCAGGCGGATTATGTGTGAACAAAACTGCACCTATAAAATAGCGTTTGCCAAGTTCATAGAAAGCAACAAAGGTAATTATGTAAACGAGAAAATATCATCTCAGGCCACACATAAAAGCCAGGATAAGACCTTCAGGGAAAGGGTAGTAACCGAAGCAGTAATCCACAATGCATGGTCAAATCTATCTGAAAATAATGACATGGAGTACAATGACGACAGTAAAAGCAGCGAAGAAGAGAGCACAGGGATGGAACGAATAAATAGTCAAAAGAAGAAGAAGAAGAAGACCAATCTACAGAGGGAAAAACATACCGATAATGAAACACAGCGTCAAGATCAGAAGAATTCTAATGAATCTAAAAAAACCCCAAAAGAAGATGAGTCGCAGCGAAAAAAGAAAAGAGAAAATAGAAAAGAACAGGATGAAGAAACGCGCTCAGATAAGTTCAGCTATATATTCAGTAAGTTACAAAACATATTATTAGCAAGGAATAGTTTTGAAGAAAAGATCCAGTTAGTTATGAAGTTATTAGTTGATGAAGTTGTGAAGTTTCTTGTGGGGTTGGTCAGTAATGGAGAGATTATTAGGAAACTAATAAATCTTTTCCATGATGGATAGTCAAGCCCATTCAAGAGACCGCATACCATTGGGTTCTGGGAGTTCGGCTGCTCAATACTTTAAAATAAGTATTGGGCAGTGGAATTCTCAGAGCCTAATGCCAAAAAAGCAAGAATTCGAATTGTTGTTGAGTCAGGAAAAAATTGGAATATGTTTGGTTAGCGAAACTTGGCTAAAAGAAGAATGTAATTTTAGAATTTGCGATTATAGTATTTATAGAAAAGACAGAGATGATGAGCATGGCGGAGTTGCTATAGTTGTACACAAATCGATTCAATTTCAAATATATCCAGTAACTATCAGCAACTCTGACATCGAGTTAATCAGTATTAAAATAATCAATTGTAAACACCTTCAGTGTATTGCCTCAGTATACTGTTCTCCCTCGGTAAGAACTACCCAAGATGATTGGGATGAAGTGTTTTCAAAGTTTGGGAACAAATCAATTATAGCAGGGGACTTTAATGGACATCACTCCAACTGGTCCAATAAAATTAATACTAGGGGTTTACAGCTGTTTGATGCCAGCATAGATCATAATTTCGTAACTTTAAACAATGGTGATATTACAAGATCTAAATTAGTTAATAATAGATTACAAGAAAGCGCCCCCGACATTACATTTGTGAGCTCAGACATAGCTATTTATTATAAATGGTCTGTAACTAAGGAGAGTTTAGGTAGCGACCACTTGTTCATAAAGACTAGTTTAGAATACTCTGATTTTGCATCGTTTATCAAGCGTCGTAATTTTAAGTTGGCAAATTGGCAGCTCTACCATGATACCTGCAATGCTAGTTTTACTAACGATAGAGTTATTAACAATGTACAGTCTTCGTATGATTTTTTTATTGAAACGATTGTCAACGCTGCGGACCAAAGTATTCCATTAATAAAAATTTGTACTAGTCCATCCTGCTCGTTCAAGCCAAAACATTATTGGTCGCCATCTGTATCCCAGTCTGTTGCTGAACGACGATTGGCGCTTAAGAATTTCAGAAAAAACCCAACCCCGATTAATTTTGATATCATGAAAGAAAAAATCGCCTTAGCACAAAAAAAAATAAGACTTGCCAAAGCTAGTAGTTGGAAACAGTTTTGCGGGGAAATAGACGAATCAACTAACCCCTCCGAAATGTGGAGAAAAATGCGTTGGATGAAGGGTATGAGATCAAATCGGACCGTCGCCCCTTTTGACATTAAAGAACAGTTGTTGCAATCCCTAGCCCCAGATTCGGTGGAACCGTCTGCTCCGACATTCAATTCCAAAAATATTAGCCTAGAACAGGAATTTTCTTGGCAAGAGCTGTATAATTGTATTAAAAAAAAAGATTCAGCGCCAGGAGAAGACAATATAACTTACTCCATGCTATATTATTTACCTACACAAGGGAAATTATTTCTACTGAATATGTATAACTTAATATTTAAAAATGCGGTAATACCGGACCAGTGGCGAAGTATTAAGGTTATTCCGATTCCTAAACCTAACGCCAATAATAACTCAATACCTAAACTTAGACCTATATCTTTAATCTCATGTGTGTGTAAGATCTTTCATAGTATGCTGAATCGTCGTCTAGAATGGTTTGTGGAGAAAAACAAGATTTTAGCACAGTCGACTTCTGGATTTCGTAGAGGCCAATCAAGCGTGGACTGCGTGGTACGATTGGTGTCCAAAATACAAGCTGGTTTTGCCGGTAATTTGGATACCTTATCTTGTTTCCTGGATATAGATGGTGCATATAATGGTGTTCTGGTTGAACCGCTGGTTGTGATGATGGATGAGTTGAACGTTGGAGCCAGAATATGTAATTACCTGTTCCAATTCTTAAGAAAGAGATGTCTGAAAATTGGGGAAGATGATCATATCCTTATGAGATGGACTGGTAGGGGATTAGCACAAGGAGACCCGATCTCGCCTCTTTTGTTCAATATAATTACACACGGAATTAGTCAGGCTATTAATAATGAAATTAACATCCTGCAATATGCCGACGATTTCGTTTTCTTTTTACAAAACAGCGAGCTGTCAGTTAGTATACAAAAAATGCAGAATTGTATCGTTTCTGTAGCCTCAAGACTAGAACAAATTGGACTAGAGATCTCCTTATCTAAAACTAAATTGTGCCTGTTTAGTAGGAAACGCAGCCGAAATCCGGTTGAGGTTGTGGTTGAGGGTCACAATATCCCGGTGGATGACTGTATAAGATATCTTGGTGTATGGTTAGATAGGCCGCTCCGCTGGAAGAGACACATTAGTGAAGTACAAATCAAAAGTCTGAAATTGACAAACATACTCAAAATTCTGGCTGGAGCATCATGGGGGGTACATCCAATGCATCTGCGGAGACTGTATATTTCATTGGTAAGAAGTCGTATAGACTATGCTAGTTTTATTTATGATAGTGCTGCAAAAACCAATCTTCTTAAGCTAGATAGAGTTCAAAATGTCGCCCTTCGGATTGTCGGGGGTTTTGTCAAAACCACCCCTATACATGTCATGGAGTGTGAATTATGTCTGCCGCCTCTCCATTTACGTAGAGAATATCTGGCGACCAAATATTGTCTCAAGGCTCAATCTTGGTCGGGTAATATAACATTGTCAAGAATTAAGGAACTAGCTAGTAGGAGTAATTCTACATATTTCCAAAGAAATAAGAATTCATTACTTGTAAGTGTATTCAATAGTACCAAAGCAGAAATCATTAACATTTGTAACCCTTTGAATATGTTTACTTTGGATACTTGGGTCTCAAATATTGATATGAATTTTATTCAAACGGAAATAGAAAATATAGTAGAGTCAAAGAATAAATATGTTGATAAAGCACTCAAATATAACACACTACACATGCTAAATGTTAAATATGAAGGATGGCACAGGATTTACACTGATGGATCACTGACAAAAGACGGTGGTGGTGCAGCATTCTATGATCCTAGATTAAATGTAAAAGAAAGCTTCAAATTTGTTAATGTGTCACAGAGTTGTGTATGTACTATTATGTCCATGGAGCTCTTTGCGATCTCTGAGGCACTATCTCATGTTATCAGTACAGGACTTAAAAAGGTAATTATTTTGTCAGACAGCAGAAGTGCCTTACAGCAGGTGGCTCGTTGCGCCTCTGGTCACAGAGGTGCATCGATAGCTTACTCAATCTTAAATAAAGTCCTAGTGCTGGTAGCCGGGGGAGTGACTCTGGGATTGCAATGGATTCCATCCCATGTAGGGATACGTGGTAATGAGGTGGCTGATGTGTTGGCTCGAGAGGCGATATCGAGTGGTGTTGAAGTCATGTTGAAACCTGAGTACTCTGAAGTACTGCATATATATATAAGAGGTCTAAGGTCCAAGTGGAAGGAGTACTTTGATGTTGCCTCTCGGGATAAGGGCATTTGGTACAAAACAATGCAAAGCGAGCCACCTCACATACCATGGTTTACTAACGCTAAATTGAATAGGAAATATATTGTGATCGCCCACAGGCTACGCTCCGGACACATTCCACTGAATAGCTTTAAACACCTCATGAAGCAAGTAGACAGCCCGAACTGTGAAGTTTGTGGCGTTAAAGAAGACACATATCACCTTTTAGTGGAATGTGTCCGAAGTGCGGGAGTGAGAGAAAAGTTATATAGGACCTTGAATATCAACCGGCTCGATCTGGGTCTGGTCCAGAGCGTCTTAGCTGAGCCACTGTCTGACGTGGCTAAGATGCTCTACCGAGCCATATATGGGCTGTTACATTAAAAATTGAAGTAGATTATGTAAGAGAAGATAAGATGGAGCTGACATCGTCCAAGAGACAAAAGCTCCCTAAATAAAATAGATCAAAAAAAAAAAAAAAAAAAGTTTAATGTTGTTTTAGCGAAAATAAAAAATTTAAACTTACCATGGACAATCTTTGATCTTGCTCTCGGGGTCTATATGTAGAAAAGGACACTCCTTGTTGTGGCATGCATTGAACCTCGCATAGAAGTAGCACTCTGGCATCTTTGACATGTCATATTCATGTAGGAATTCACACTGGTCGCCTTTTTTACACAGCCCTCGCAGCCAATGCTTGCAGACGACGGTGCGGTCTCCGCGGACATGCCTGTAGGGGCACTGCGGACCGTTATTGCAGTCTCCAAGTTGAGTGTAGAATTCGCATACTGCTGACGTCGATTCTAGAAAAACATAAGTAATAATACATGAGGCAATGGCAAATATTGTATGGATTCGTACATTTTTGAAGAGAAGCGAAGTATACTTCAAGAAATTTTATTTATCGATAGAATAGATGAGCGGGCTTACTGTCCATTCCGGGGAAGGGTAATGGTAGGGCTCCAAACTGCTCTTCCAGTGCATAATCGATGTCGAATTTGATATGGTCTACGCTAGCAACGATTACTTCCATTTTTATGGGATATTGTAATGGTTTGGCGGGTTAGAAATTATAATATTCTGCAAAATTTGCTTTGGATGCAAGCAACGCAACGCTACGCTAGGCGACGGATCGGCCTATGGCCCTATCCTATCGGCGGCGAATGACGTTTTTGTTTGACGTTCAATGACTTTGACTTTGCTTGACATTTGATTACGTACATAGATTAAAAACTCTGATAGCGCCTCGCTAGCGCACGCACTCAGATTATCATATCAAATAAATTAATACTAGTAGGTACTACTATATTTTGCGGTTTCAGAGAAAATAGGTAACTTCGATTTTATTTGTTAACTTTTTTTTCAAAAAACATCAATCGAGTTGCCTTGATTGATAGAAACAAACATTTAACACTTGCGCCATGCATGTCGCCATTGCTCGACTAAGGGAAAAAGTTTTAAGTGCAATAATAAATTTAAGACCAACCCGCGTAACACTAATTAGCAAAAGAAATTCTTGATTCTGTCCAACCAATGTTTGCAAAGATTTGAAACAAAACCAGCTGAAAACTAAGACCAGAATGCTGCTGGGTGGAAAGAAGAAAGAAAAATTAACTTATTTTGATTAGGACTTTGTGACATTGACAATACTACTAATTTAAACTTGAAACTGGCACAACTGATCATAGATAAAAGATAAACATTTATACGAAGAAGAAGGAAAAAAAAGAAGGAAGGAAGGAGGGAAAGAAAAAATTGAAAGAATGTTTATTTTGTTCAGACATTCTGTCTACTTGGTGTTGTTTTCCTTCTGTCTGCTTGCGACTTTCTGAAGCTGAAACTAATAATTTTGTTTTATATAATAGTCAACATACATAGGTAAAAATGTCTATATCAGACCTAAAACACACATTGAGAAAATATGAATTTCCCAATTGTGCCAAGGAAGCTCTCACTAGAATCGGTAAGACATTGAAATTCAAACCGAATACCATAAAGACTGAATAAATAAATATTTTCAATGGGTTTCATGATTTTTAGAACAATTACTGGTGGGCCGCGGAGCACCGTCAAGCAAGCAGCTTGACGTGGCGATGGATATTATTGCGGAGTTTGTGTTCTGCGAGACAGACCGGCGAGGGACCCGCCGGGTCGTGGCCCTGAGCCCTTTGCAAGAGCTGCAGCTCATAGACGTCATGTGCGAATACCTGGGCTCGTGCGCTAATGAGATTACTAAGAACACTGTGTTCCTATCCATGTTCGGTGGGAAGGATGGCTCGAGGAGGCTCAAGATATTGAGCATTCTTGCCAGTATGGGCGTCTCTGCTTCTAGTACACCTGTTAGTGAGAAATACCTATTATATAAAATTCTTGCATTACTGACTGACTAACAAATCAACGCTCAGCCTAAATCTTAAGTCATCATCAGAAATAATAAGAAACTTAATTTAAACTTCAAAGGGTGCAGCTGGAGTTTTAAGTTTCTATGAAATAAACATTATAATAAATTTTGGGGATCTCCACTCCACAATGCAGTTTTCTCCACAATCCACTTTGCAATAAATAACAAGTATTTATTTATTTATTTATTGCACACAAATAAAAAAAACAGTGATAAAAAGAGAGCTTAATGCAAAATTTTAGTTATTAATAATAAACTGTAGAAAGTGTTACATAATGTACCTCACATTGTGAAGTGATTATTAGCATCCATTTGAAAGGAAACTTTGTAACTTGCAGGTCCTCCTAGCGGTAGGGGTATGGCTCCAGCAAACGGGTTGCTCTTCTGTCCAGTCTCGGCAGCTCGTAGACAACATCATAAAAGACCACTTCTTCCTGAACACGTCCAACCAGGCTTCACTGAGGTCATTAGCGACAACCGCTCCGCAGTTTGTGGCTAATTTAATAACAACCATCACAGACCTGTATTCGTTAGATGGTGAGGGGTTTAAATCAATGCCTCCAAAAAATTTGTTGGAGGTTGTCACTTCTTGGGTGAGATTTTTTTAATTCTGTTTTTTTTGTGTGATTAGTCATCAGATTATGAACAGGTTTGTTATGAGTAAGCATTTAAGAGTTCTGCTGCAGTAAACATTTCTCTTTTCGTTTTTTGCTTCAAATCATCCAGGGCCATGTGTTGTCTGCTTAGTCTTTTTCAGTCATTTTTCTTGGGTGAGAATGTAACAAATACACAACTGTATGAAATATAAATAAATAAATAATAAATAATGCTGGACAATCCACACAGCATCATCTAGCCCCAAAGTAAGCTACTCAAGGCTTGTGTTATGGGTACTAGATAACTGATATATTTAATACATATTATATACATAGATAGATATTTTTTATTATACATAGAAAACACCCAGACCGATGGAACAAATTTCTGCAGATCGTACACAAATTTGTTCCGCGGCGGGAATCGAACCCGCAACCTTTTGCGTCGCAGGCGGACTCTCGCCCGCTGCGCCACTGAGGTCGTCAAATCTAACAAAAGTATCTAATATTCCTAAATTAAAAACCCAAAAAATGGTAAGATGAACTTTTAGTGCTCTAGCAACGTGGACATGATTGATGTATTCAGTTGCTTCTGAGATGCACTTTAATGTTTTCCATTTGTACCTAACTGAGTGCAAATTCACAAACTTAGGATTGGAAGGCCATTGCTTTCACCTTTGACCCCAATGATTCTAAAGAAATAGAGACATAATATAAAAATTGTTTTTAGGTGTACACTAACCCAGCACTCTGCATGTCAGCCCAACTGAACCCGGCCGCGCTGCCGAGCGGCGCTATCCCCATGGCGGCGGTGACGCCTCTCGCCGGCCTCATCCAATGGTGCACACTTGCCCCACTCTATGTTGACGATGAAGGTAGAATATGTTATACCAACCAACCCTTACAGCTTTAGTACCACAGTCAGGATACCTGGCAAGGCGAGGTGACGACAGGTGGAGTAAGGCGATAACTGAATGGCGTCCAAGAACCGGGTATAGGTGCCTTGGTCGTCCGGTAGCGAGATGGGCTGGCGACATATTATCCGTCGCGGCCGGACCTGGATGAGGCTAGCAGCAGACCGTGGACAATGGCATATGCAAAGAGAGGCCTATACCCAGCAGTGGGTAAAGTCGGGCTGCGGATAATGATGATGATTAAATTCATGATTTTTAATGCAATATGTGAATAAATGACACTTTAGAAGTTTCACTTTTATATTAGCAAAGCCAGTTTTTTCGCATGGCAATATGATCTTTCTCATTCCCGTCATTTTCATCCGTGGACTACCTGGTGGTCACAGGAATACATGTTTTTCAGGGTCAGCATACTTCTACTCTTCATAGTTTCCTACTGCTCACTCATCAATATTTTATAATGATCTTGTTTTCAGTTGCCGAAATGGTGGAGGTCACCTCACCACTGAAGCGCATAAAGATCGAACACGAATCTGAACGCACCATCAAGCAAGTCACGCATAAGAGTCTCACTAAGTCTGAGCTCTATACTAAGCTGCACTTAGGAGTGCTGAACAGCCTCCGCGCGGGGCGAAGGCCTATGGGACCTCCTACCGCGATCAGTGCGAACCTGATAACGACTCTGTCGGCCCGAGTGCAGAATTATGTGCAGAAAGTTGTGAAACGAGGGGGGAAGTTACAGACGGATGAAAAGTTACAGGTAATATTGGTTCATAGTCCCATTTTTCTGTAATTATGTAATGCTATTATGTAATGTTTTTGCCATTAACCTTCTTTATTATTGCTACTTCCAAATTCCAATGTGTTAAAGAACAAGCTTACGTATGCAAAGACTATTACTCTGTGTGATATGATATGTATGACATAAGAGATAGCGCGCACGGCTCACGCTTATCAAGACCATGGTTATGTATGTGGAGATTCGCGCATGTTACGACGTAACAACTGGGTGACATCTCCATACATAGCCACGGACTTGTTACAGTCACGGCGACAAAGGTAACCTGTGCGTGCTATGTCTAAGCGATAGCTAATTTATTGTAGTATAAATAAATAATTAAACTATCCCTATTTCAGAACTGCCTCGACAGAATAGGCCAGTCAGTTCAGGTAGCATTAGCAAATGGTTGCATCTACGGCAACATCAACAGTCTCCTGGCAACTCTGGACACACTACCTGAGAATAGACTTCTCAAAATCATCATTAAGACCCACCAGCCTATGTGACATTTCTGAACTGTAACAGCAGAAACAAGCTGGTGTTTTAATTTAGTGAAGTGAATATTGAGCTATTGAGCAAAAACACAAATTGAAGTAAATAACAAAAAATCTGTGAAATGTGTCTAGTGGAAAGTGTACTATGGTATTGGGCAGTGCTTTATAAATGAATATAAACCTCAGATGAAATATTTAATATAAGAACTGTGATATTAGAACAAGTATTTATTTCAAAATGGCTTAAATCTACGGCTCTGTTTTATTTGAGCTATTTTTCTCTTATCTTCTTCGAACTTCTGTCTCAATGTGACTATGTGCTTCATTTTAGATTCCCTTATTTGGAACGTGTAAAAGTTTTTCAATTCTTTTCTCTTTTTGTTCTTTTCCTCTTTCTGCATAATTTTGTTTTCTACCTTTTCGGAGCGTGCAAAACTTTGGACTTTCCCTTTTTTGGTGACCGTCACCCATCCTTCATCATCCTCCTGTTCCAACTCTTTCTCTTTATCCTCAGCCTTTTTAGTCTGCTCATCATGTGACTTCATAAAGTTTTCCACCTTTTCTTTTAAACTTGTCTGTGTCAATATTGAGTTGTTATATTGTTCCGTCCATTTGCTCATACCTGTCAGTATCTTGTGGTTATCAGAGTTCATTGGATGTAATTCTGTTAGTTTTAATGCCTTGTCTAGTTCTACAACTTTACTAAAGACGACATAACCTACTCTGAAAGCTGGCTTTACTATTTCGGGCGTGAATAGTTCGGCTTTAGTTTCTGTAGCATTTGGTTTGAGGCATAGTTGCACGGACTGTACTTTACCCGCTTCTTTGAACGCATTTATTAGACCTTTCTCATTAGCGTAAGGTGGAATATTTACAAGGAATAAAGTTCGTCCTGAAGGCTTGTCTTTAGTGTGATCTCTCACTGAATGTTCCTTGAAATATAATGTGTGTGGAGACTTGGAATCTTCATTTAATTTTAGTTCTAGAGCTGAAAAAGAAATAGCTTTTAATAATTGTTTGTGTTCATGAGCATTGTAATACTTGAGGAGTTGTAAGTAAAGTTACCTCTAAAGTCATGTAATCGCTTAGTGGACTTCATCTTGAATTTTTATTATGATTACTGTATTTTATAATCTTTAATATAACTAGTTAACTATTATTTGTTAGGTAAGTAAATAAACAACACGCCATAGTTTTTAAAAGTGAGGTTATTTTTGCTTGTTTTTTACAGTTGACGATTACAGCTGCGTTCAAAAATGGCACTGCTGTCACAGGTTAAGATTATCTAAAGATTCCTAACAGTTTGATTACAGAATTAATTAACAACAATCTCATCTAATTTAAAGTTGGACAAGGTGAATTTATGTTATCTGTAAATAATATTTATATTCATGGGCAGTTTCCAAAAATGTGGTAAATAAAAGGTCATGTAAAAGTTTCGTTCAAGAACTGCTAACGCACGACACGAGTGACAGGTGGCTGCGACTGTCATGGGACTCACTGAATGTCACATTTTATTTATCGCTTCCATTCCCTTGTGTCTGTTGGCGGAGTTTATCTGTTTTGTTTCGTATTTTGTCGTAAATTTACGGCCATGTGCGGTTATATTTACGTATTTGACGAAATATATAGTGATGCTATCCACCACTGTAAATAGTAAAGTGAAAAACACCAGAGGACCGGAGAACTCGGACGCTCTGGAAAGGGAAGACACCAACCATGAAAACACCAACCACCACAGGGTCAGAGGTTATGTTAGCTCCTACGATGCGTCCTCATCGTTCGGGGGTCCCACCAGGGACGGTCACTTCCGGTCCCGTGGGCGCGGGTCCGAGTTCCGGGCGTCGCGCGGTAGCGGCAGGGGCCGCGGCGGTTTCCCGCCTCGGGGAGACCGCGATCCCCTCGATAATCCCTATAAATACAACGAATCGCTAGGCCAAGGAGGCAACGACTCCTGGTCTCAAGGAACCGGAGGTGGTAAGTTCTATGAGCGACAAGAGGTTGTCGTCCACCTCCCCGAAGATCCGCGTATATCTAAGCTGCTCCGTCGTCTGTGCGCCGAGTTGGATATCGAAAAGTCACTTGTGATATGTGCTAAACTCCAGGATGCCATCATGCTGCCTGATAACACCCACTACATACGTCGGGCTTATGAGATATTAGTTGATGGACTACTAGATGTGTTGTATGATGGGCCAAGCCCTGAAACCAAGGAAGGTGCATCTGTGGTGCTTGGTAGGATCGGTTATGTGATGGGGCCGGACTTCAGGAAACACATGGATTGGATATCATCTATTTACGCAGTGCATAACACATCTATCAAGCACTTGCTTATACTCTCCTTCACAGAGACTTTTCAATTAGACTTCCAGACACCACATTTGGCAGATTTTGCAGAGATGACTTTGGATAAACTGCAGACAATTATTGAGAGCACTGACTCAGCTGAAGTGTTCACTGCTGCAATCAATGCAGTGATTGTAATATCAAATTCTTACCCAGAGCATTTTGCTAATCACTTTGTAGACACAGTGGACATATTAGTTGGATGGCATGTCGACAATGCACAACCAAGGAAGATAAAAGATTTTGCACTTGAGTCAATGTTGAAACTTAGCCGGCATTGGCAAGCAGACGTTGGATTTTCAGTGAACTTACTGAACCAATTTGTAGAAGACATGGTAACATATTCTAATGACTTAGAATCTGAAACATCTTACGAGGATAGCTTGCAGAAAATTACAGCATTTCTCAATGTGTTCAACACTGTTGTGAAGAGCTTGGGATTGTTACTGAATCCCACAGTATCTCAAAGTATTTCCTGGTCTTTTTTGACAGAAGCATTGACAAAAATCCTGCAAGTTTTGATGAATGCTTTGCAAGATGAAGTGGAAACGGACTTGATACTAGCAGGTAATCAATGCATCTGCTTATTATTGAAACATCTTCAGTCCAAGGCTACTTCATGCATGCCAGCATTATTTTCTATAATTACAATTGAATTGATGAGTTACCTGAATGTTGACTCTACAGTTTGCCTCAGTGTGATAGAACTAATTTCCATGACGATAAAAGAGATCGCTTCAAACCTTCCCATTGAATTCATAACTCAGATTTTGGGCCCAGAGTCTCTGTTGCGTCCTTTGCGCTTCTCCGAGTGCTCTGATATACAATGTAGCGTGATGACTGTGTACAGCAATCTGCTAAACTTGAAAAACATTCCTCTCTTGCAAGAGACTTACAAATATGTGTTGATGGATATTCAAAACTCCTACTCAGTTGTGATACCTGATGTAAAAATCATCAAAGAAGAATACTCTGAAATTGTTAGTAAGGATGATGCTGAGAAAAATGTGATATTTTACCTACAATGCTTGTCGGAGCTTGCTAACGCTAGTAACTCCATCATAGGAATGTGGGCTTTACAGCCCAGCATTTTAGAACTCTTGGCAATCAAAATGTGCCCCAACAATGAGAACTTGATAAAATCCACACCAGCATTGCAGTTCTCTGTCCTGTATTTGCTGTATTCCCATTGCAAGAAGAACAACCATTTTGTAGCATCAAGTGAGTTAGTGACCAACTCTCAGCAAAGAGCCAGTGATATGTTTGGATTGTCGAACTTAAGCATCGGTGAAGTATCAGGATCCAGTCCTACATCTGGTCATCTTACGGTGATATTGAACACCCTGAGTTCTATACTCGATGAGGAAATGCCGAAAGAGACGTTATTGTTAGCATTACAATGGACATCGGATATATTTGGCCATTTGGATAAATATTTGCACATGGTGAGCAGATCAAAAGGTTTCATGGTTATGCTTACTAATATGTTGACGCTAGGATACAGTTTCGATGAAAGAATAGTTCTACTTGTTATGAAGAACTGTCAACATCTACTGAAGAATAATTTGACGTGGAACGTAATGATCCTAAAAACAATAGCAGTACTGTGTATTTTGCATATTGATAACCAGAATAAGCAGGTGTCGAAAATATGTCAAGACGTTTTTTTCGACTTGCCGTGGGACATAGTACAACTGGAGCTAGACAATCAACTGGTAAAGATATTCACAAGTCGTAAAACCAGTCTCCGAATTCTGAATAGCGACACCAAATCTAATTCTTTCAAGGAGTACCTGATACGAGGATCATTTTCGAATATGTCGCATCATCATTTCAAAGTCGTCATTAACTACCTTCTCCAGTTGGTATTCAATGATAAGAATTGTTTGATTGATATCTTTTTAAACTCCTGGCCGATACAATCTGACGATGAAAACAACTTGTTGTTTTTCCGACAATGTGCTATGAACTTTTCTTCTATTTGCATCGGTTGGGCGTTATCAGAACTAGCTCACACTTGTGTCGCATTAAAACTTAGAACTCCTTTGGGAAAACCTCAAGAAACTTTTACGAAAATAGAAACAGCAGTGAAATGTATCGCGCGAGACACTTCTTCGATAGAGTCCAAATACGAAGGTACTAATCAACATAAACTCGTTGACATAATTGTGGCAGAACAAAGAAGAGCACGCTGGGTAACGGAGTTCATGATGTTTTTAGAGAAATATATTTACAACGCAGTCGAAGGTACAGCTACCGTATTGCCAGCCGTCGGTAAGCCAGTAAAAACATTCTTTCACACAAATAGATCCACGTGCCGTGAATGGTTGAACAGAGTTCGCCCAGCGGCGTTGGCTGTGAGCTTTTATTCGGGGCATTATGGCGCCTCCGTGTATCACGCTTTGATGATTCTCCAAACAGCCGCAAACTCGAATACCAACATTGACATCGAGGCTATAACGATGAGCATCGCTCGCGCTTTTATAAAACTTGAAGAACCTGAAGTCTTACACGGACTGTATATTTGGATAAAGCAAACCTTCGACAAGAAATTCGTATGGTTGAAGGGAGCTGCGGAGCAAGCAAACTCGAAACATGAACTGGCAGTGGAATTTTACAAGAAAATTATAAACCTAAAATTATCTCAGGAAGAGAAAAAAGAGACGTCTCAATATCAATTGGATACAAGAAGCAGTAGATTTATTGATGAACAAATCATGGAGAGCTACAAGTACATACAGAACTGGGGAGAAATGCAAACTTGGAAAGAGTCTGTAGAACAAAACATGCACAATACCCAATGGGATTCATTCACGGACTTAAAAATGTTTGAAGACAATCCAGAAATACCTTTTGAACTTAGTAATTGGGATATATTGGACCATAAAAGTAATGAAATCCATAAAAATGCTTGTTCTTATCAAAGCATAATGAACAAAATTGAAACGACTCTCGTTTACACAGCTGTGAATATGTACCACAACGATTATCCTGAACAATATGAAGACTCATTGAAATACTGTGAAACATTACTCAGATCAGCTACAGAGGAGTTCTCCAAAAGTAATTCCGTACATTTCTTAAAAGAAGTCGCAGTTTTACAGTTGGCCAATCATGGATTGAAAGAAATCACGAAGGTCGGAAAAGTTATAAATAATCCTTTCAGACCATCTGCAGTTAAGGATTACAAGTACTGTACTGAGTTGAAAAATTTAAGCAAAATATCGTGGTGGAATCAGTACTTCACGAAGCTCAACCCAACTGAAGAAAATATTTACTTCGCGGAATGTCTTCGCCTTGATGTTGTCAAAAGCGCTCGGAAAAATGCAAACTTACTAATGTCAAAGAGAGAACTGTTGAGACATTTTAAACACAACTCTGCTTTTCAAATGTATTTGGGTCACGTTGATAATTTGGAAGATTTGAGTGATCTGCTTCTCGTATCAGCAAACACGTACGATTTGGACATTTGGACTCTAAACAATGCAACAGCGTTGAGTGAACTCTGCAAACTGACGTATAACAAAGAAGATACAAAAATGAGAGCGATAAACCTGTGCGCAAGTGTTTCACTTGGATTTTCTCAAAGATTAGCGATGGGCGAACAGAGCTACGAATTGCGAGAAAAGGGCACGAGAATGTTATTAACTCTCTCCAAATGGGTTCAAAACGAAAGTGAAAACGTCCTAGAAAACGAATCACCACTTAGAAAATTCGTATCAGCTTTGCCTGAGATTGGACTGGTAGACAATAACGTATCAGAAAATGTCATTCCGCTGTCTGATTCTGCTGTAGGAAAGTTGTTGCAGTTTGGCGTTAATCAATGCCCTGGATTAGCAAAAGCTTGGGCCAGCTTCGCCGGCTGGTGTTTCAGATGGGGAAGAAAAATGGTAGAATATAGCTCAAAAACAGGCGAGCAATTAACCGAAAATGATAAAGTGCAGATAGAAAGCGTCATGATTGGATGCTCACCTCAGGATTTCGAAGCTGTTTGTGAAATTCTATCGAAAACTAAAGCCACTTGTGACGATGAAGACATTGACTGGAACGAGATCAATACATCTGAAATGATTGAGAGCCAACTACGCACGGTGCCGTGCCTAAGTAACGCGTGTGCTATAAATCTTGCTATGTTAGTAGATATCTGGCGACAAGCACAGAAGAGAGTCTTTTCATATTTCGAGCTTTCAGCTGATGCTTACTTTAAGTTTCTGCAGCTTATATGCGCTGCGGATTATATCAATCATAGCGGAGAAAACGCAGTAGTCAACGCGACATTGAGGCTGCTTCGTTTGATCGTGAAACATGCGATGGAGTTACAAACCGTCCTCGAGTCCGGATTAGCGAACACACCAACTCAACCATGGAAAGTAATCATTCCACAACTGTTTTCAAGACTCAACCATCCTGAAACATACGTGCGGAAATGTGTCTCCGACTTGCTTTGTAGATTGGCTGAAGATACACCGCATCTCATCACCTTCCCGGCAGTCGTTGGTGCAGTAGAAAACGAACAAAACGAGCTATACGAGCTAAACGTAGTAAGATCATTCCTCTCTCATGACGCTGAGAGCCTAGAAGAAAGCGATGATTTAGATGACTCAGAGAGTGACAAAGTTATCAACAACGAACTTAATTCTTGCTTTCTGGACATGGTGGAAACATTGTCAAAGCAAGCTCCAAAAACTATTCTTCAAGTGAAGCTCTTGGTTAAAGAACTACAAAGAATAACCTTATTGTGGGATGAGTTATGCCTTGGAACATTGGCTCAACATCACTCTGATTTTACAAAACGGCTCTCTCAGATGGAAGCTGAAATAATAAAAGTTAAAGAAAATGCAAACTTGACGGCTGAAGAAAAGGAATATCTGATCAAAGAAAAACATAGAATCATATTTGAACCGGTAATTTACGTGTTAGAGCAGCTCAGTCGCGTTACATCAGCTAAACCTGAAACGCCACATGAAGTTGCGTTCCAAACAAAATTCCAGTCTCTTATAATTGACGTCATCGATAAACTGAGAAATCCTGCTAATCCAGAAAAACCACAAGAATCTTGGGCTCCTTTGAAGCAACTTCAAATAAAACTTCAACAGAAGGTAAACAAGAGAACATCTTACATTTTGAGAATGTCTGATATCAGTCCTATTTTAGCTGAGCTCAAAGATACGGTCATCACTATGCCAGGATTGCATACCAATCAGCGAACAGTTAGAGTAACGATCAGGTCAGTTGAAAATAACGTGGCTATATTACCTACCAAAACCCGCCCGAAGAAGCTAGTATTTTATGGATCCGACGGCAAAGCCTACACGTACTTGTTCAAGGGTTTGGAAGATTTGCACCTTGATGAAAGAATAATGCAGCTGCTGTCTATTACAAACACAATGATGGCTCGCGATTCTGAAAACAACGACAATCAAACTTACAGAGCGCGACATTACTCGGTCATTCCGTTAGGACCTCGATCTGGACTGATCAGCTGGGTGGACAACGTCACACCGCTGTTCGCTTTGTATAAACGTTGGCAGAATAGAGAAGCCGCGATGCAGTCTGCGAAGACAAACAAGACCGTCAACGTCCTGCGGCCATCGGAACTGTTCTATAACAAACTTAACCCTCTCCTCAAAGAAGCTGGAGTATCAACAGAAAACAGGAAAGAATGGCCGGTGTCAGTGTTGAAGCAAGTGTTACAGGAGCTGTCGGCGGAGACCCCTAAAGATCTGCTCTGGCGAGAGTTATGGTGTGGAAGTGTGACCCCGGAACAGTGGTGGCAGATGGTCCGTCGGTACAGTTATTCCGTTGCCGTGATGAGTACGATCGGGTACATTATAGGCTTAGGTGACAGGCATTTGGACAATGTGTTAGTGGACTTGACGTCGGGTGAAGTGGTGCATATTGACTATAACGTGTGCTTCGAGAAAGGCAAAACGCTGCGTGTTCCGGAGAAGGTGCCTTTCCGGATGACGCCGAACCTGGTGACGGCTCTTGGAGTCAGCGGTGTTGAGGTGAGTTTATTTGTCATACATTTCATGAATAAAAAGACTGTTGTGGTTTCATTGGCAAAAATATCGTATAAAATTTATATTTGTTTGACTTATGAATTAGGTAAATCTACAAGCAGAGGCAAGCTCTTTATAATGCACTTTATAGATGCGATTGAAATCCCAACAACGAAAAGTATTTAATAACTTCACATTAAATCTCACTTTCCACTATGTTTTTGCTCAACCTTGCACAACATAATGCAATATAAAGAAATCAGTGCGGTCAGTGACGCTACCTTTTCGTACACTAACTTAACATTGATGCTTGGAGATAATGAGAATTTGATGAATACAGTCGCTATTTTATCATCATTATCTTTCGAATAACCTATTTCGTTTTGGAATGGAAGGGTCATAATCTGGCGCCTTTCACTTATTTTATGCTCGAATATCAGTTTATTTTATTGCTATAATATTATATTTACCTACTTATGACTACTAGTATTTTCGATATCTAGCCTTTAACTTAGCAGTTGATTTACGACGATTTCACATGATATTTTTATTTGTTATCGCTTTGTTAACAATCAATTTTCTATTACGTACGTTCTGATTTCCCACCGGTATTCAAGCAAAGGGTATATAACTTATTGAGTTGATTTAAGATATGACTAGAGACAAATAATTGATTGACTTAGGCGTGACTTTGCAAAAATCCATTACAAAATATTGAAAAGGTTGACAAATATCTAGTAGACACTGGATAAATAAAAAACCAACATAACTATTATTATCTTCATATTATATTTTAATATTACATAGAACATCTTTTATTACATAATTTAAATATTTTCATTTTTGATTTGTCAGAAAATACCTTGATCGATAAGTACAACTCTTATGGCAGGAAACTCATTAAAATCTCTCAATAAAAATCAACAATAAAGCTTTTAAAAACTTGAGCGTAGAGTCAAAAGGGTACCTAGATGCGAAGGGTACAGTCACTAACAATTTTTAAATACTAAAAGCGTTTCACGTTTCCCACAAACGTCTATTTGTTCGTTCAACACAACACTAACACTACACTATATCTGGAGTGCGGCTGGTCGGCCTGTGTACGGGCGTGGGCCCGTCCGGGGCGTAAGAGGGATTAGTGTCGCCTCTCTCAGAGTCCATGTAGCCAGCGTTTTCTATTATTCGGCACCTAGAGGTGTCAGAATTTTCCCTCTCCACGTACATAAGTCGAGCCGGTCTGCCTCCAAAACTCGCGAGGTTGCTAGGCGTGTTTGAATGTGTCAGAGATCCCTCTCGCAGCGCCACGGAGCCTTTCCTCCTCTCTGGCGCAGGGGAGCCTCTGTATTCGGAAGTGTCGGGTCTCTTGCATCGCAGCAACTTGGCGAATGCTGCTCGGAAGCCTGCGTTCTTCCAAGCGTAGATCAGTGGGTTAATCCCGGAGTTTGACATGGCGAGCGATGACGTCAGCCGGTATGCTATGTGGTTGTCGAGCGGCATGACGGGTAGCGTCTGAGCGCACGCCACCACCACGAACGGCATCCAGCATATTGAAAATGAGCCGAGGACTAGGAGTACCACCTGAAATTTAACAAAAAATGTGTTATTACAAGTTTATGTTGACCAGGAACATTTTTTGCATCATTGAGATGACTTTAAATAAACAATGACTTAATTTCTGGCAATTAAAAAAGTTAGTAGTGTTATTTTAAATGTGTACAAGTTATGTTTTGGTTTGAAGGACACAGTAGCATTTCTGTCTGGGCTAATGAACCAAATAATTATGTCTAGGGTCGGCACCGCAAGAACTATGCCTCTGGTATTGCAAGCGTCTTTATGTTATAATAACTTTACGAATAGTCCATCTATTGGGTATTGGTACGTATTAGGGCATGCAATTATCGAAACTTTTCGATAATCGATAATCTGATATTAATCGCTTTATTTTTCGATAAATATCGAGAATTATCGGTTTTGGCGAAAGTAAATATCTTTATGTTTCGGTTTCTAATTTAACTGCTCTATTTGTCCAATCTGCTGCACTCAACAAGAAGATTTAAGTTATGAAGATTTCCTAATTTTACATTATAAATTTAGCTATTGATAAATGATAATGATAACTCACTATATACTTAATAATAGTTTTATTATACGTATAAATCCTTCGATCATCGAACTTTGCTCGAATCACACTCAACGAAACAACCAAATTCTCACTGACACTGACCACAGTGAATAAAGGCAGAGACAAACTGGGCCCACGTACGCAACGTACGCGATGCATTATGACATCTGCTCTATGGAAATATAATGATTAGAAGCACACTTGTCATACGCAACGCTGTCCCACGCGTCCCACGCAACGTTCGAACTGTCGCGCGCGTCAGATCGGCATGGGAACGTGGAGGGGGTATTCCCACGCGGCCCACGCGTACGACCAATGTGTTCCTAGATCTTTCATTCACATCACGTCAGACACGAATAGAACGTCATTTTGGAAGCACGCACTGTGGAAAAATGGCAGATGAACAACTCATCGATTTGGTTAGATAATATTATGAAGCTATTTATAATATTAAATGTATTGAATATCATGATACTATACTACAGCAATGCAGCGTGAATTATGCAATGCAGCATGGGAAGAAATAGCAAAACTGCATGGCAAGACTGAAATATTCATTTAAAAATAACAAACATAGATCGTCCTCAAACTCATTCTCAGAATCAGAAAACATTGTTTCATTTTCTCTAAGGCGTTGTACACCTGAGAAATAACAACAGCGTCTGATGCTATATACGTCGTAAACGTGGGACAAATGTGCACACTAACTCTTCCACGTTGCATCGCATACGTTGCGTACGTGGGCCCTGTCTGTCTTTACGTCGAACGTTGTGTGGGACGCGTGGGACAGCGTTGCGTATGACAAGTGTGCTTCTAATCATAATATTTCCATAGAGCAGATGTCATAATGCATCGCGTACGTTGCGTACGTGGGACCAGTTTGTTTCTACCTTAATTTTAAACACCCGTACCGAGAATGACGTGTAGTGATGGGAATTATTTGAATAATAAATTATTTAAAAATTTATCGTTTATCGATATTTTTTATCGATTTCTTCGATAATTATCGCTGACGAAAATGAGCCGATTACCGATAATTTATCGATTATCGATTATCGGTTTGCATGCGCTAGTACGTATGCTTACCAGCTTAGCGGTATGATTATTTACCTGTATGCTTTTCCAATCGTTGGCGCCAGTTGGACAGCAAGTGTTGGCCCTCATACGTCTCGCGTGACACGCTGCCTCCCGCCATATCCGCCAGTACAGGATAAACATCACCACCCATATAAGCGAGAACATCGGTGCTAGTATCGTCGTGGTGTAGGATTTTGGAACCACCTGAAAAATATAGCAAAAACTGTTAGAACATTGTTTTTTTATTCAATTATTTCTTGAACTATGAATAATGGTGCGTCAGACGATTATTTAACTGAGGCGTGATAAATGTGGTTTCAATTTCCAAAACTCAGTATTAAGACGAGCATCTTGCTTATTTCTTTATTAGTTTATCATCAACACAATCATCACTATCGGTTAGTTTTTTTATACTAAATTGTGTGATTGATTCAGGCTTGACTTTGCGAATCCATTACAGAATATTGAACAGATAGACAAAATCTAGTGAGTATACTACTCCGCTAATCTATTCAGCTCGACAAAAAAAACAGTTATTATTCTAATTAAAAAATGGGACGTGTTTATAATTACTTACTTCATTCATTTCACACGAGACCCCGTCCTCCCAGTCATTCCAGAATATAGGTATACAGCTGATGCAGAGCGCCACCGACCAGGTCGTCGTCATCAACAGCCTCGTCACCACCTTCGTCATGTAGCGGCTGTAGTGCAGCGGGTGGACTATCGCTATGTACCTGGAACACGAATACAAATACGTTTTACACAAATTTCAACAAACCCGAGAGAAAGTAATTGAAAATAACTTCTTACGGCCGTCGTATTAAATTCTTTGACATTCATTATAGCCTATGTAACTCTTGTGATCCAGAAACCTTGCCAAAATCTGTCCAGCCGTTTGGGCTACAGCGACAGCCGAAAGAATTCTCATACATAAAAACACCCTAAACACGTTACCCTCCTTAGCAGTCGAATAAAAATAACATCAACGTAACCCATAGCGTGATATGAAGATTGGACCCAGCACTCATATACTCGTATATGCCCTTTGAAACATAAAGCTACGGTACAAAACGCACGAGTTGACTCACCTGTCTACAGCTATCGCTATAATGTTGTAAATGGACGCGAGACACGCCAGTATTATCAGGATGAACCGCATCAGGCATGACCACTTCATCCTGCCGAAGTCCTCGTCGAGATAGAACACGAGATGGTAAGGCAGCGTGAGGCCCACCATCAGATCGGATATGGCCAGGTTGAGCACGAACTGGTTCGAGACGAGAGAAGAGAGCCGCCGGCTGAGCGTCACCGCGAGGATGGTGAGCGTGTTGCCGCTGACGATGAGCAGCATCAGGGTGCCGTCCAAGATGCTCCACGCCCAGTAGTTGTCGGAGCCGGGGGCCGCCGCCGCCCTCGCCTCGGTCGCGTTCTGCCACCCCTCGCTCTCATTGCCGAGTGCAAAGTCCATAACATCGCTGGGCGCGGTCGCCAGCGCCCACTCGGAACTGTTCGACGTCGTGGTCGAATCTCACGCGCGCATTCTCTTAACTGTTACCGTCGCTCGTTAATCGCGTTTCTGTCGCGCGCACGTAAACGTTCTGGTCCCACTCGCACAGTTCGCACATTTTCCGCTACACTCTCGATTCCGCACTGAATTCTGTAAAGAGGAAAGTTATTTATTATAATTTCCATTTGCACGGAGAAGCTCTTGAGAATGCACAGCGGCGTGCATAAATAGTGCAGGAGGCACGTGCGGCGGCGCGAGTAAGTTGTCGTTCGGTATGCGAAGGCGCGTACTCCTCACAAATTACTTTACTGGGACTTGCTGCGCCCCAGTTGGCGCGTATCTAAATCACATTATGAAGTTTTCCAAGGGCCCTAGTGGGATAGCGACGGGTGAGTGCCGCTCCGCCGCCCTGGCCCTCATCGATGAATAATTTATGTCCAACAATATAAGAGCTTTGACTGTCTGTTACCTAATCGATTGCCGTGCGGCTATAAATGTATTATTTTCAGACGAAGGCCACTGCCAGGTCATAAAGTTGCTCCAATTCCACTCGACTTTTTGTTACAATTCAAGGTGAAGTCCTTGAAAGTCTTTGTATCGATTTAGTTATGATTATTGATTGGTATCGTGGTTATTATGTAGTTCGATTGTAACTGAAGACAACAGAAATAGTTTTATGTAGTTCCTATTTGATGCTCATTGAAAGTAAAGTTAATCCTAAAAACTCTATTGCCAAAGGTTGTGTCGTTGGCAGATTGCGGTTAGATGATGAATTGACTATTGAACAGTTAAGTAGGTAGATCTGTGTAAATATCAGGTTCCTAGCCTATTAATAACGGAAATATTCAGTAGCTTCTAATTCTTTTATCCATTTCTCAGCGATTTTGTTTGCCGATGAAATATTTATCCTGAATGGAACTGACAAAGTCAATTAATATCTCGCTCGTAGGGCCAACTGGCGATGGGAATTAGAATTTCAAATGAGAACTGATCAAAGTGGGGTATGTACCTCGCTTCATTAGATTTAATTTATTGTCAACACCGTCCTTTTCAGTAGCAGCCGTGGCAGGCAATTCTTTAAATTATTTTGCGAATATCATTTTGTTATCCAGCTCGATGCTCGGTCTTTTTGCGAGTTAATGAGTAATGATGAGCAGTCCATTTAATACGGCACGCGCCGTGGGATTATTGCAAGCGTCCATTTCACGCCAATTTTGTGTCGGAGACAACCTATTTATTAATGAGGACACATTCGGATGTATCGAATACGCCGTTATTCAATTTCAGTGACCGATATCGCGAGCTTCTTAAAATGTAACAATAATGTTTGAAATGTGTATTAACACCTCTTGTATTGCAATTCATTCATCAACGTTCGCTCGCAGTTTAGAACTATAACTCTAATTATAGATGTCTCGTACGCCAGACATGTTGATAAACAAAACGCCGGTTTGATGAATGAAACGTCAAATGTCGCTGTACAATTTAGACCAGCCTTTGTCCCACACAAGTCAAGCCACACAATGACTGATAGGAAATTGCAATTTGTACAATAATTTCCGTGTCATTGGTCGGTATATTTGTTCACATGGAATCGCGAGTAATCCAACTATAAAGTCAATAATATGGGGACTTACATTTGAATGTTTAATAATAGCTTTGCTGAAAATAAACATTGAACTTCCCTTATTTGAAAGAGGTATCCTTGGCATCTGCCAATCATGATGCTACTTGAATTATCCTACTATTCAATCAAACTACCAAGTGTAAGTCCCGTAAAAAAAAATGTTAGCTTTTTGTACATCAATATCATAATATCTAGCAAAGACAGATCATTTTTAAATAAAATGGATTTAAAAGCGTCTGCTGATTCATAATGAATGCACAACTACAAATTGCATTTGACAATCGAGCCCTAGTATTCCGGTCACAGAGTAACACAACTATCGTAGAATGCCCTTTAACATCCAATGGCAGCACTTAATATTCTGCTGCGGTGTCTAATCATTGCCGTTTACTCGTACTACTTTCCTATCCTACTGCCTCAAGTATTCCGATTTGATTGATAGCCAAGCCATGGTCCACGAAACGAACATTTCTACATTGTGTATTTGTCATATCAAATGTTTCAATGATGAGTTTGATACCTTGAAAGATGTATAAGATCTTGTGTATTCGTTTTTCTCGAAGCAACCATTGAAACAATTAGTATTTATGCTTCCATTGTACAGAATAAAAATACAATTGTCAGCTTGGGTATCACATGCCTGTGTATACGATCGTGTGGAGCTGTGGACAGTATTTACGGCCTTGTTGCCGGCCACCCCGGTGTCATGTTTATTTGTATTGCCCCTTCGTTTCTACGAAGATTTATCTATTCAATTTAATGTTTGTAAGTGTATCAGGGAGGATGTTTATGGAAATACCCTTGTTATCTTGAGACAAAATACATCTACAGAAATGCTTTAGTCAGTCTGTCTGACGACCTTTACGTAATATGGCGTGTTTGCTTCGCATGCGACCTCTAAAACAGGAGAACTTATTCAGAAAAAATACTTTCAACAATTTTAATAACCTCATAATTGACAGGCTACATTACTGTTACTATTTTAGTATTAATTAACTAATAAAACGTAGAAGGTAAATAAATAGTTTAACCAATATTAGGTAATTACTAAGATTTCCCTCAAAACAGAATCTATGGTTAGAGTTGGCTTGTATGGAGTCATGTCTGGAGGCTTTTTAACCGTATCTAGGGATGGTATCTAAATACAAAAGCGTGAATTAGGTCAGGCTAAGTTTTATCTAGTTCAGTTATCTTTGTGCCTAATCTCCAATGAATGGGGACTCTAGGTAGAGCTAGGGCTACCACTTAAAAACTATCTATAATGAGTTTCAGAAAAGAGAATAATTTTAAATGATATGAAGCGAAACTTCTATGATTGAATTCCAACATAAATGACCCTGAATTGATCAAATGAAATGTGGTTAGGATTATTTGTTTTCTTAGAAAGGAATTATCATAATGTAAGCAATCAGTCTATTATTATCATTTTAAATCGGTTTAAAAAAAGGGAAAGCTTACGTCATGTGGTCGACACCACACGCATCCCTAGCTGAACTGTCTGTCTTTAATCGAATTGATAGAATCGATAAGCTTGTAAATGTAATTAAAGTGAGAGTTTCAATCAAATCGATAAGGTCGCTTGTTTACTACGGTATACGAAAAACAAAATTACTTCCGCTTGAAATATAATGAGACATTTTGTGCTGAATTTATGTGACTGGTTTTCTATCGTATTTTATGGAATGACAATATTATTAAATAAAACGTTTTTCAATAACATTTCTAATATTGTTACTCACATATTCAATATTCACAAGCCAATGGTTGCTGAATGACAGTATAAGTTACACGTACCTACTACAAAACAAATAAGTAATATTACTGAATATCGTTAAAAAAATATATAATTTGCTACACGAATGACGCTATTGATATTCATATCCCTTATGGCGACAGCGTACGACACAATATCGTTGTAATTGCATGCCCCAATTGTATAAACAATGAGTTGTTATTAGCGGCGAGTATAGTTACGAGGCGTGAATTCCTCGATTACCCTGAAAGGGGGTTATTTTCAGGGATTGAGGAAAAAGTTCCGTCCAATTTTCATTAATGTATCCAGCGAATTTGGATAACGGTGTGGACGTGAATGATAAAACTAATTTCAAAGTCCAAGGACCGTAATATGGCGATTTCAAGGTCAAGATTTTGTAAGAAAAGTTTCTTGAAAAGATATTGGTTCATGAGTGTTCCTGTTTCCAGTCAAAATACGAAAAACGATATGCAAATGTATATTGTGGTTAGAAGAAAACAGTTATCTATAATGGATTTTAAATGTGAAGTGCAAATACGATGCAACTGTTCAATAATTTTCTTACAAATTCATGTTACGATGGATGTATAAATATTATTTGCTAGTCATCGATCGGTATACTTATTAATCTTTAATTCCTAATATTATTCCTTAATATAAATAACGGATCCTGATTACAGATAACATCTATTAATATAAACAATCTTGTAAATCAAATATATTTGTTAAAGCGTTCTAACGCTATGTAACAAATTGTATAAAACCCATTTCTTCAAACAAAGTTAATATCTATTAAGTGTAAAGTGTATTAAACAATGTTCGAGTGATTAGTTTAGATCCTCGTTATTGATTCTTAAACAGTTAAGCAAACAGAGCCAATGCATTGATGATGACATCAACATTTTATAATTCGCCAAAAGGTCTCATTTTGCAACACTCTTAAAAGTAAGTAACCTCTAAAAAAGCAAGTATATTTCTCTGATAGCTGATTCTATTCTATCATTTTATTTGGGTACAAGTAAAGATAAAGTTATCGACATGTTGTTGCTGATTCAATGAATCTCTTATCAAAAGCAATTACTAAACAGCCTTGTTATTAAGTGCTTTTTGTACGTATACATAACTAACATATAATTACAATTTGATAAATAATAACATCATCATCATAGCTCAAATAATGGCCCACTGCTGGGGTATGAGCCTCAAACGACTCTTCAATCAGTCCTGTGCCGTTCTTGTCCAAGTTTTTCCCTCTATGGGAACTAAACAATAAATAATAACTAGTTTCCAAAATTGTTTATTCAATTACCTTTGTAATTTCAATAGCTTCATTCTTGTAGAACAAACTGATTTCCCTCGATACTTCGATTTAAAAATAGTAAATGGGGTACCCCTTATTACCATCAAATTGTGGACGATAACGATAAGCGTTATGGGTTAGGGAGGGTTGCCAGGGGTCGATGACCGGACTCTTGCCATTTATGTGTCAGCACCAAGTTATTTGATGGCAGGAGATAAACTAATGTGGTATCTGAAATTATATCACGGGATCCAATTATTGGGGACGTGCTCTTGAATTTTATTTTTGCAAAACGTTTACACACAGGAAATTAAAAAGCTACAAATGATTTGCTAAAGAAAAATAAATATATTTGATAATAATAATATAACCGTCTTGTAGTATTCAATTATTGTGTTATAGTTATTTTCGGTGATAGTTTTAATCGGCCTACGCGCTCTTAAGGGTGGGCGGGGGAGTAATTAGTCATGTTAATTAAATAGTAAATAAGGTATAGCTTAGATTTACTTATATTTTACTACATCTTAAATATTTTTATAAGTGATTTAAAAATATTTTTATAAAATTATTTTTGACTAAGTGTAGTCATTAGGCAACGTAAACTAATTGTTAATGAATAAAATATAAGTAGGCACCTAAAGTGTCTCGAGCGCTTGGTAGTTTACTAAAATGTAAAGCGAAACAAATATAATATCAAGATATTTGTTAGTAATAAGTTTAGGCATTGCCATTAGTCGAAAGTGGTGATCATTACGCCAGGGAACACTAAAAAGGCGGGCGGTGTATCCAAGAAAGCTTTAAGATCGGCATTAGTATTGATATTGTTGGAATTACAGAACGGATACAACTGAAATCGAAGTAGAAATGTGCTCTAGAAAAATAACTTTTATTAAAGCTATAAAAAGTTTTAAATTGAAAAAGATGTAATGTCCACAAGTTGAAAAGCTTAAAGGTCTTTGATTGCTCATATCTCTATCAAAGCATCAAATTGAAAATGACAAAATTCAATAAATAATTTTAAAATTGAATTGAGATTAGTTCAGAATGGATTCTTTTAAATTGGATGAGCGAGCAGCATCATCGCAATCGTAAGAGCTTTTATGAAAAGCTTTTGTGTCACCGCCGCCAATTCTTAAGCCCAACATTCGCAAAAACACCCAATCGCTGGATTGGTCGCCGATGGCAAATCCTAAATAAATGGTGTGGCTCAGCATACGGCTCGCAGTTTACCGAAACTGATACAATGGAGGTGTTGAGTCGGTGGCCAAAACAAAACAAACGATTTCAACAAAACGGTTGTTTTAGCCAATGTAGATCGAAGACGATTTAGTGATTTATATCCGAGAAATAGTCTTGTTTGCCAATACGAATTCACTAACGGGATAGAGCATAATTACATCTATTGCGGTCTCGTAATACTTTACGACTTCAGCGCTAAACGTGATCTCAGACTTGTGGGAAACTGCCGAGTTTTTGACTGTTTCAATTGGTAAATTGTACGCGGTAATAACTGTGAATACTTTGACATTGGTTTCATTTGTGCTTGTAATTAACAAAGTTGAATTTACTGAGTTTAGGATGTCACGCGAAATGTTCATATTGGAGTTATTGTAACCTTGACTTTCGAGAATTAGACCACTTGCCGCTCAGATGCGGAAATACAATTCAGAATTCATTATATCCATATCCGTATAAATGAATAATCTAGGTGCTGGCAATTATGTTTCGACAAGCCCAACATCGAGTCTGTTATGGAATTTTCATTTATTTGGTTTGGTTCGAAGTTTCGATAAAACAACTCGATACGGATACGCTCCCATGGGTGATAATGTACTTACTTACAATCGCTTGAGTACTCTGGGGATGCTTGAAGTGATTCGTTTTTATACCACATCTAGTTTTATTATACTTATGATTCGAAACGATTGCAATTATACACATTTTCGCTTTCTCATATGGATCATTAAAATAAATTGTTCCCTAAAATATCTGAACATTTGCCGAATATAATATGTTTTTTCCAGACCTATTAGCATTGAAGAAACGGAATCTTTTCAATGAACTTCGCACGTCTCACGAACAAAATATAACATAACATTATTCGGGTGTCATCATAATCCTAAGGGTTCTTTAAGTCCATAATGACGTTCTGAGTTGCCATTGTGTCCTCCGCTCTTTCACTCCTTTATTCCCATTGTGTGCTTCAAGGTGTGCCCTAGTCGTGTGTAGTGTACATTGCCATGACAGCAGTATTTTACAGATTATTATTAGTTACACACTTAAAGTTAGGAGAGTCATCTAAAAGCTTATTTATTTATTTATATGTGATCTAACTCAAACCATTATTTTTACAATTTTGGTACCGATTCGTATATGCCATGTTTAAACTCCATAAAAGTAAGATTTGTTTGATGCTTCAAAATAACTCTAGAAACTGATGTTGACGTACATAGAATTTCCAATTGTTTATTTTACGACCAAAAATGTCTGAAGAAGTCAAAAGGTTCAGTGAATCGATTTCCATTTGTTCTTTCTTTGGAAGGTGAAAGCAATCTTAGCATGCAATAAGACTTGCATGATCTTCGCACCTCCGACAGACAATCCCGGCTTTCTTTTCCCTCTGGGAGTGCTGTCTACAGGTACCGCAGTTATTCACTCACTGGGAAGTTAGATGCTATTTCAGATTGTACTCTGGCACGGTTAGTTTCTTCGATTTCGTTATCTCCTCTATTGTTGCGAGCTCGACGTATATTGAATTTGCTTACGAGTTCTATCTCAACTTTGAAAGGTTGTATTAAAGTTTTTTTTAAAAAAAACGACGTGTTTGTCATTATTCTTATGCAATCGTATGTTTTAAGAGTTTTATTATGACTACGGCATGGCACCTTATGTTATGGCAGTTAGAGCTTAACGATTTTATTTCACGTTCAGTGCAGTTGTGAATGATGGATGACCTACTGAATAATAGGATTCCGCTCAATGGCGTTTCATATTGGCTATCACATAAAATGAACCTCTCCTGCTGTGCCGTTAGATTCACTCGTTGATTTCCATATTGCTTTGGTACTAGGTGGTATTCAAAATTGATTTTGCAAATGACTCTTCTACGCTTTATCGTCATTTTAAAAACGTTATGAGAAATTATCTTCTTTTAAATAACTGAGCATCTCGAATATTACTTTCGACTCGTTTTATCTTAGTGAGAGTTCTGGGTTTCATAAAGAAATCACATTAATGTACATCGCTCGCTCGTAAAGGCGTCTTGGTCTAAAAAACAGGATAGTTCTCGATTGGATATTCAAAAAGGGATGGCACCTGATTTCAAGCGATACAGAGACCTTATAAAGGTGTGTTTAGTGCGGTCAACGTTTGCCCATCTCGAATTGTACAAAGTCGTTTTACGGAAGCACCCCCTGGGGCGGCGTCGGGCAGAGGCCCGTGTAATGGAATATCATATAATCCCTTATTCTAATAAAACCGGACGATGACGAGTATTTTAAGGTCACATCTCCCTCTAGCGATATTCTTGTGGTTGTATAATATCTAAGTTGTAGTTATAGAATATCCTACTTACATATTGAGAAAATAATTCCTTATTCAATTTTATAAACGAACTCCATCTCTCCGTTGGTCGTAAAAGCTGAAAGTACCAACTGATAATAACTCTTAATTGCAAATGACGATGGGGTTGGTAACGCGATAAGTTCCAAGATTTATTGCTCGAAGACCCTGACTCGAGAGCCGAGAGACCTATAGAAGTCAAATTGCGAAGATATCACTTCCTACCGACAAAGGCTAGTTCAATTACTTAGACAAGGTGCTACAGAACCGCCATTAGTTAGACCGTAGAACTAACTCAAGTTTATTGCTGTCTTGCCTACGTCGGTAACGTGAACAATCAAGGGTGGAGACTGCAATGCATTAGGTTCCATTATTGCAGTATCAGATCAGAATGTCATGAGTAAATACAAACACAATCACTTGCAGCGTTGCAAATACAATGTAGAATCGAACATCTATTTCGGTTTATTTGTTGAATTGACCTTGGAGTGGTATGCCAGGTAGTTTTTATGTTATGTAACTAGAGGGTAGTTCCTACAGTTCAAAACAAGTTTGATTAATAAAGTTCTTCCTAGAGAAATGATCTAGGATTGACTTAAAAAAAAAAGCTCGAGAAATACTACACTTATCCACATCTCGAAAAGACGCGACGCGGCGCCTCGGGGTTATCATAATTCCCTCTAATAAATTTACTCCTTTATCCATTCCTTCTCAGTTTATTCACAGTTTCAATATGCCCTAAAACTGGAAAGGGAAATAAAATTGGTACGGAATCGGCCAGTTACATAAGCGGAGGCGGGGAACGCCGGCTTACGTAAGCAAGTCCGGAGGCCCAGCAGAAAGGTTGATTTTATTCATATCTGCCGTAGAACAGTTCCAAGGGGAGCGCGATAGAGCACGCGGCTGCAAATGTCCCGCGGCTAACGACGTACTCAATTCTACTAACAGGGAATTAACCCTTAATTACCTTTGTTTCTGCCTACAGTCTCGCGGGAGTTTATACACGAATTTGTAGCGCAAAAACCTCGCTAAATATTTACACAGGCGGACGTGTAAGTTTTCGGAAACGCTTCGCCGGCACACCGCTAGCTTGTATGTAAATATACAAATCAAATGTACGCCTGCACGGAATCTGAACGGTCGACAAACACTCGAGCCGGCCGATGGTCGCGAAGAGTTCGGGATCCCGGAGCGTAAATATTTACCTCTATGCTGCTATTGCGGATGCGGTTCCAACGGTTTGTCTTTGCCGAGCATCACAGATGGAGCTACATCGTTAAACAAACACTTTGCACGAGGTATGTTGTCGCACAGTGAACAAGTTTTCCGAGAGTGAAAGTGCGGGTTTCCGAGGAGCGGCGCGGACGTTGTCTCGCGTCGGCGGGCAGCACGCGACTGGCGGCGCTCGCCGGCGGCGCCTCTAACTCCCGACTCGGGGCCTTTGGAGGCATTAGCGGGCTTAGCATCTGTGACAAAGGTTATGCTTCTTATTTGTTCTCTGAAAATTGAAGCCATTTAGATCGGTAACTTTTGATTCGAACGCCATTCAGCCGTTTTTTTACATTTTCTTTAGGAATTACATTCTTTTGTTTATTTATTTGATTCATTTCTAAAGAATTTATTTTGTTATCATATTGCTGCTCCTATACGTATCTGCATATATTTTACGAGGCTCAAAATGGGATTCTACCGTATTTAAATCCTTTTGTGTAAATTATTGATAGTAAATTTAGACAAAGCTGCGGGCGGGGAGTAACAAATTACACGCTAGGTGTGAACTTCCGACACTGAAACTGCTGACCTGAAACAAGTACCTACTTCAGGTTTGAAATAATGGGCACATAGAGAGTGCATTCCTTCATTCGTACGGGGAAAACCGATCGCTGTCGTAACTCAAAAGAGCTTTGATGGTAAATGAATTGTTATTACTCTTGTTGTAATAACACCAATAAATAATAATTCCAACAGTTACTACTTACTTTACAAATTTGTTGTTAGCTAGTCCATATTTATGCTGGTTACAAAATATAAAACGGGAATAAAGTGTTTTCTATCCACTACGCGAGAGCTATGAGTAGGTAGGTAGGTAAAGTCCATTACATGAACACTGGTGCGATGACCTTAACGTCATTGAAATAAGATACAAAATCTAATAACCCGGCGGTATTCGTGAAATAGAATAACTCTACTACTTACTATTAATTTAGCATTTCTCATGACATCGCTGCGCTCGTGACTCGCGGGACCAGATGGTGTCTTCATTAATCACCCAATTATTTAACAGCACATACTGTTTCGAGTAAGTGCAATCTAGTGGAATAGAAATTGAAATTGAAAAAAATATTTTAATATTTATTCTTTCCTTTGCTTGCCTGCACAAAGGAAAAACACAGCCTCTGAAACAAAGATATGGAAACATCACATGACATATGCGGTGCAGAACATAGATGTCATAAAGAAAATTTTACTCTTACCTTAATAAGTCAATCAAACACAAATGCATAATGTGCTAGATAGTCTTGTATTAGCATTGCACTGACCCTAATGTCTTAGCAATAAAGGCAATGTTGGAGCAATAGATAATGCTGTAATCGTTGTACATTGTATATCGATCAATTCGAAATGCATGTGTCGAATACAAATATTCGCTGTACTCATCCGATTGGACTACTTTGATTTTCGCATCACGTGCTTATTCCCAGAAAATACATCAGTTGTGACTTTAAGGGTGCCTCCGTTGTGTAGGGAATATTGATAGTTCTGATTCTTTGATTTGTAAAACTAGTTTTATTATTTGGCTAGTCAACTATAAGGTGTTTACAGAGATGTCCAAGTTGGTAAGATATATTATAAATATTGGGGTTGAAAAGTGTATGACGTAATAATGAAGTTGAAATGAATGTCATCTAAAAATAAGTTATTTCTATTAAATATTTTATATTTTATAACTATTCATGCCTCGTGGATGAAGAGTGACGCCACGATACCTGCAGGCTGATCAACAAAAATATATTTCCGACCTCACTTAATTTCCTGTTCCAAATCTTCGACCAACTGTCCCAGTTTCTAGCATCCAGCTATTTTCTGGTCGAACATCTGATAAGCTTTAAATAGGTCGTTGCTTCATTTCTAGATATCAGAGATTATTTTACAAAGAACTCACCGCATACAGCGTGTACTAAAATCAATATCGCTTCATTACCATAATATTTTTACTTAATATCAATAATACAATCAGCAAATTTTGCGTTCCCTTTAAATAGAATGATCGGTTTGGTCGGCCTCGAAGCGCCAGAGTGTTGCCGGTATTCCCCGCTGGAGCGATGTATCACTGCTCCTTTCTATTTGTGTTTTATGTCCACGTACTTGCGTATAGCAGACAGTTCCGTGTCTGCGACGAAAATGGCTATAGCTATTTTAGATTTCTCGAATCAGTTTTCTTTCGAGATGTCTATCAAAGAAGGTTATAGCTATGATCATTGTTTTATTAAATTCAAATTTGCTTTAACGGCTACTTTAGCATTCTTCTTCTGATAGTATTACTAGTTCGTTCAAAGCAGTGTTTAAGTTAGTAATAATCATTGATGTATTAAAGATATTCGTTCTGAAAAGTCTAGAAAATACATATTTCTCTATTATTTTGGTCGAATGCAAGATAGAAAGTAAGTAATGTTGTTTTATTTTTATACAATTTAAACAAAGTTCAGGTAACATATGAAAGTCAAAAGAATAGCATTATATTAGCTTGTTTTCGTGGTCCCAAAGACATAGTTGGAGGGCATGAAGTCTCTTTGTATCTGTCTTCTTTTGTTTGCTTAGGATCCAAGGCAGACATTTAAGCAATTCATATCTCTTTTATAACTAATATTTACTGGCTCGTTCACTTATAATGTTTTATTAAGAAAGTTTTCAAATTTTCAAACAACATATTTTGAGAAGGTAAAGACTATTTAGTTTGCTAAAATAAAAATAAATAAATATAAAGGAAAATAAATAAACAAGATTAATAAAAAAAAGATGTTATACAAAAACAAAAAGAGCAGATATGAAGGGATTTAAATTGCCCTTCCTGCATACATGGCGATGATCGAAAACGGCCAATCTCAACTTAATGGTGATTCCAGGCATGTTACGGAAAAACAAACCTTATTCCACTAGTTTCTTCGAAACTAACCATCTATCAATGTAATTACTGATAATAAATCTTGCCATGTTTATCGATTCATCATTAAAAGACATAGGTACCCGAAACTTTTCCTCCCTGAGGCACTTTTAATCAGGGAATTTTCGCGTTTTTGGCAACCGCCAGGTTGGCCCATTAATCTCCCTCATTCATTATTCAAGGCCGTGGAAGGTCGGGATTCAGGAGGTCTTGGAGTTCCACCGCTAGTGATAAGGTTCATCTTTAGATTTATTTGGCAGATGCCGCTAGACGGTGAATACAAACTCAGTAAACTAAGGAATAATGGAAGAATCTTAATTAATTACGCACTGCGGACCCATGATACCCCTGGCGATACCTCTGGTGGTATCGTAGGTCTTTTAAAATCAAACGATACCCCCAACAAATAGTGTTGCGACCCTTATTAATAAGAGCTTTATCATCTCTTGAATTTTATAATTACGCAGTACCTATAGTATAATCTGACTTTTACATAAATAATAGGTTATTGACCGTCGCTTCAATTCTGTATATTTTGTTACCAACGTTCGATACACTTTCAAAAAACCACGAGCTCAAGTGTTTATCATAATGACGTCAGGTTATGGTATTAGGCATCAGGTCAATGAACTCTAAGTTGGGGATATTTTATACGACACCTGAGTTGGCATCTGGCCACCCTGCTTCGCGAGTGTAGATTAGATAAGAAACTTTTCGTATTTTTTTTGTCGGAAATTGTTAGTGTATATTCTGGTTTCCGAATGATGATCCTTTGATATTGTACAAACAAAACCATTATTTAGCGGTTATTTAGAATTAATATTAAAAATTTAAAAGCAATTTTAAACAGTAGGTGCTGAAACTATAGTGATTATATTAATTAATTAATAGATTCGCGGTTTATGATAGGAAATAAGAAGACACGTCTGAGATTCTTTCCTGGAATCTGGCCAGTGTATCAGGGACACGCACGGCTAATGCCAAGAGCGTGCCCGTCACCGAATCTCGAACACTTGAACCATAAGTTAAGCAGTCAAAATGTCTTGAAGATCTTAGCCAAGAAAATATTAAACACATTTGCAAGCTGGCAACATCAAGTGCATTCGATGCTACGCTATAAGCTAAGCTATGGAGTGAATGTTAGAGCAGGAGATCCCTTAAAAGCTATGCACTAGTTTTCAGTACAAAATAATACAAAAGGCGAAATTATTTTTAAAAACACGCGAGATCTTAGTGAAAATGTTTCGCCGGGTGAAAGTAAGAAACTTTTCAGTGGATTTAAAATACTTTGCTTTCTCATTCTCGAGTTGCTTTTACAGGAGTCAACTAGTCAGCGACGAAGTAATGCGGAATATTTTCAAGTGTGTATTTCAAGGCAGCGGAGGCGATAAACATTAAATAAATGGGTTATCTTGTAGCGACAGTTCTGATGCTGGAGCTTCAGAAACAGACGTGCCACTGTATTACTCTTAATATTAACTTGTCGGGAAAATACGAACCGATAATTTGTATTTTATTTTAATAAAGCAAAATAAAAACGTGAGAACTAAAATGAGTCGTGCGAGGCACTTACTGAAAGAAACATAAATCATGAATCTTATACTCGTGTATGTCATGCAAATCTGTTACAGCATTAAGCATGGATAAGTAGGTAGTTGTATTGTATGTACATATATTTACCTAATTATTTATCTCATGCTTTTATGTTTTTGTTACAGGTAAGTGGTTACTATATCCGGAATTCCAATAATGGTATGTATTCATCGTTGGCTAATTGTCATTATTAATGATTCAGCCAAAACGTTTTTGGCGCCCAACACGGTGTAACTTATTTTTTATGATACAAAACATTATACAAGTTATGTAGTTTATTATAAACGATTGAGAATCAAATAACTCATAACAAACAAACATCGTAAGAACCTTTTGTGTTGTTTATTCCACATTCGTCTGGGTCCCTATAAACGCGTCAGTAAAACGCACATGGTACTTTAAAAAAGTTGTCGAGTAAGCAGTGTTCTAGCTTCATTTCTGCCTTTGCCGTGACCTTATTCCAACACCCTTAAGGTGTGTAATAGGGAGTTCTGGCGGGGTAAAGTGGAAAGTAGTTGAGGCAGTGACCTCGTTCGTTTCCATGGTGTTTGCCGCCCTTGGCTCGCGGCCAAATGTTACTGCCAATGTCAATGGCATGTGCCTAATGCCATTCCTACTTTCGATGCTCCACTGGGCTCGGCACGGGCTGGATATATCATTCCGTTTCTGGATGCTTGAACTTCAGTAACGTTTGCTTTATAATGAACGCGTGTTGTGTCATTCAGATATCATATTATTAGAATGATAAGATTTTAAGTTTTTGATTAGAAATCTGGAACCCTTTTCAGATTCAAACGAAATAGTTTCGAGTGTAACTTAATTAGGGACAATTCCGAGTTTTCTTATCTGTTAAATATTTTGTCTGTTCTACGGGTGTTGTTGGTAGTTCGCAGACATTTCGTACATTCCAACATACGCTACATAGTTTCTGATACTGTCGGCCATTTGTCTCTGTGACTGTCAAAGTACGAGTAGTTTGTATGTACGCAACGAAACCTAGAAGCCGGGGCATTGAATTGAATAATAAATACGTTGACCTAGTTTTGTTGGGTAAAGCAATTAACTTGAATTATTTAATTCACATGAAACACAGACTAATCGCCGGAAGACATATAGCTATTTGTTACTAGCTGAGGATTATGCACTTACGTTTTCTTTCTAAGGAGGCATTCGACAGCATTATGCTTTAGCAGGGGGCTTAGTACGGGCTTTGATGGTTTACAAAACTTTATTTCATTTCTTTTCCTTCCATACATACGATCCCCAAGATTATGTTTTTCAGCTTGGTTGATGCGAGGAAAAGCATAAAATCTTCTATTCTATACATATAAAACAGTAGAACCCGGTGACCGAAAGGGGATGGCTTGTGAACAGCCATTTGTAGCAGGCAGCGTATTGTAAGACTACCAAATTAACTTACTAATTAACTATAATGTTCTTAAACTTTCGCGATTATCACCCGACGTTTCGACAGTATTGCAACGACCGCCACGGGATGACCACGGGATGTTAGTTAACTATATTACTTTACTAACTATCAAATTCAGCTACTGAAATTATTTTGGCTTTGATCGAAAATTGACTTATCTTTTCCAACAGTTATTCACAAAGCCTGAGGGAAATGGCGAGGGTTTTTGCGATACTTTTAGTATCGCAAAAACCAGCCGAAATTTCATTGCACTGGGTTAACATCCATTAAACCGCCCCAATCGAATCGGAATTGTTTTAACGCACTCAAAGAACCGATGTATTTTCAGTTTCAGTAGATTTGCGTTCCATCTCTTTGTATATTGATTCATAGTATACATGGATAAACGGGGGTCTAAAAACCAGTGAACCTGGTCAATGCGGAAATAATGAATACTGATAAAAAACGTAAAGTTATAAAAATTTTCAACCCCTATTTCACCCCCTTAATTTTTTTTTGACAAAAGATAGCGTATGTCCGTCTCCAGGATATAATCTGTCTCCTTGCCAAATTTCATTACTTTCCGTTCAGCCGTTTAGTCGTGAAAAGGTAACAAACAAAAAATATACTTAGTTATTTTCGCATCTATAATATTAGTATAGATCTAACTTGATGAAATTATTACTCACAGTAACTTTAAAACTTTGTACCTGCAATGCGTAGGCATATTTCATTTGCGAACAGTGATTAACTATGGATAGTTAAGCTTATTATTTTATATGGCAGCCATTTATCTTTACCGTTACACGCATCAAGTATATTCTGTACTTACAATTCATACCTTTATTAGCCTTAAACCTTATTTATTACTCTGTAAATAGATGAACGAGTATGAAGCGATTCTCTTGGAAAGCCGCGAAATATATTCCTGCACGTGCTGAGTGAATTTTCATTGCAAATTGACCAATCGGAACTTTGTACGTGTCGGGGAATATCTCCGCTTCTATTTCTATGCGGAGGTGTGTTCGCGATGTGATGTAAGGAATTCTCTGAATGATAATAAAGTAGAGTATTTTATGGAACATACTATTGTTACTTTATTTATCCGTGTTAGTAGTTCTTCTGAACCACTGCTGTAGTTCTATTACTATTAAAGGAAAACAAAAAAAGACAAATAAAGGATTGATTTGTGCCTTAGAAACTTCTTCCGTGTTTTTGTTACACCAATACAATGACATAATTTCGTCTTCTTTGTTTTATGGCATCTGTCTCTTTTGAGATCAATATTGCCAGTGTCAAGTTTTTAAATTAGTAGTATTGTCAATGTTTAAATTAGTAGTCTTGTCAATGTCACAAAGTCATTATTATTATTATTAAGAGCCTGTTGTGTCTCACTGCAGGGCAAAGGCCTCTCTTCCTTCTCTCCAATCATCACGGTTTTGGGCTACCGTGAACCAGATCTTCAAGTTGACATCAATTTCGTCCCTCCGCCTCCGCCTTGATCTGTCAGTTTTACACAAAAGATGGCTGTTTTGTTCAAATTCCTACGATGGATTTAGAAAGGAACTATTCACTTTAATTCACATATTTTACACTCGCGTCAAGCTTCAAGGCTTTATTGTAAAAATAATTACTTACCAAATTATAAAATAAAATTCAAAATATAATGAGAAAAAATATAAAAACTAGAGCGACGAAGTTGACAGTCGAATGTATCGCAGAAAAATCTTCTTATTTATATATTATATCAATTTATATATTATATTATATATTATATCAACTTTTGAATATTGTAATGTTTTCAAAAGTGGAAACATCGACTGTATAATATATAACAAACAACAATAGGATAGACAAACTCCGTGAAAGCCAATATTAGTTTAGATTTTCAGTTCACAAGAGTTCGTCGCTGCTTGAATCTGAATATTATAAAGTACTAGCTTCCGCACGCGGCTTCGCCCGCGTGGTCCTTACAAACATACATCCATACATCCATAGATTCTTACAAACTTTCGTGTTTACAATATTAGTAGGATTAATTTAAAAAATCAAATAACTCCACTGAAAGTAATTAAAAGTAGCTTCTTACAACCGCCATTTTGGATTTTTTGAGATTTTGTGAGAATGGTCGCCAACCAACTTTAACTCGTTATAGATCCTAAATAGTCATTCGAAATAAAAAATTGTGAGATAAACCTTAATAATGATTTTCAAATACCTATTCCATGTTCACAAACTTTTTTTTAAATTTTTTAAGTATGGCGTCTGGTTGCCTCCATATTGAATTTTGATTACTTGACACGGTTGACACGGACACAAAAAACGGTTGACGTAAGATTCATCGAAATCTGCCCACGCGTTTGGTCTTTTGAGAGCCACAAGGAACAAACATAGTCTGATGAACACATTACCTCTCCTTAGCGTCGCGCAGTCGGGTAAAAGTCTGTTACTGTGTAGATCGGGGAAGGCTGAATTTTCGGGGTCAAATTCAACATCCTGGGCCTAGGAAACGAGGTGTCATCGAGTTTCGTAATAAAGTATTTCCACATAGACGATGTCACGGGCGTTCTCTAATAGAACACGCCAGCCAGTGACTGTTTGTTTTTCATCACTCCTTAAGCCGCAAGCTATCTCTGTGCTATCATTATTCTAGATTTTGGATGTGATACGTAAGATTTATACATTTTGTGTGGAATAAACTATCGTAGTTCGTATATATCGTACGCATAAATCTTGTTCGAATACAAGCCGTATACTGTAATATGGGCTAGTTTAGTAACATAATTATTTCGATTATATTATTTATTTATTTATGAACTACTAGGTGACCCGGTGATCTTCGTATCACCTACATCTATCCTCGTTATATTTGCATATTTTCTCATCATTTAAACTTTCCCTGGAACTTTTGGAACCTCATCATTGCCCGGTTTACATCTAATAAAGATGATTCATGTGACGTCAGGTTAAAGAACAATTTTGGAACCTAAACTTTTTCTATATACTACGAGTATCTTATACCTTTAAACGAGCAATTCTTGTATATATATACTAGCTGTCCCGCTCGCGACTTCGTTCACATAAAATATCTAAGTCTAATATAAAGTTTCAGACCAATCGCACCACCCGTTATACAGTTCCCATACAAACATTGACCCCACATTTGACTCCTTTTTTAAGGTTATTTTGAAAAATCCTGAAACACGTGTCAATTCATTTTGCATTTACAGTACACAAACAAAGTTTCAGACCAATCGCACCACCCGTTAAAAAGTTCCCATACAAACATTGACCCCACATTTGACGCTTTTTTGAAGGTTATATTGAAAAATCCTGAAACACGTGTTCATTCATTTTACATTTACAGTACACAAACAAAGTTTCAGACCAATAGCACTACCCGTTAAAAAGTTCCGATACAAACATTGACCCCACACTTGACCCCTTTTTGATGGTTATATTGAAAAATCCTGAAACACGTGTCCATTCATTTTGCATTTACAGTGCACAAACAAAGTTTCATGAAAATCGCTCCACGCGTTTAAAAGTTTCATACTAACGTTTTCACCCTTTTTCACCCCCTTAGAGGTGGAATTTCCAAAAATCCCGCCTTAGTGGGTGGTTTTGTTATAAAAGGAAGCCACCCTCCAAATTTCAGCTTTCTAGCTTCAGCGGTTTCGGCTCGGCGATGATCAATCAGTCAGTCAGTCAGTCAGTCAGTCAGTCAGTCAGTCAGTCAGTCAGTCAGTCAGTCAGGTTAAGCTCTTATATAGGTATAGATATATGTATAATTGGAATCTCGGAAACGGCTCCAGCGATTTTCATGAAATTTAGTATGCAGAGGGTTTCGGGGGCGATAAATCGATCTAGCTAGGTTTCATTTTTAGAAAACGTCGTTTACCAATAAAAAAAACCGAGCAAAGCTCGGTCACCCAGGTGCTATGTATATATATGTAACGCGTTTACCTTTATAGTCATCCCGTGACCACGGCCGTTGCAATACGGTGGAAATGTCGGAAAAACAATAAAGGTAGACGCGATATAGTCTAAATCATCATTATTCTACCCATATCCCACGCGTGGGGTCGGCATAACATGTTTTCTTCTTCCACTCACACCTATTGTCAACTCTGAGTCTACTTCTCTTACATTCATATCATCTTTCACACAATCAGACCACTTTTTCTTTGGCCTTCCTTTACTTGCGTACCCAGATACACTCACCCATAACCTTTTTTGGTGACATGGTTTTCATATTATTGCGATATAGTCTAAATATGGGTGATAATCGTAAAATTTAAGAAATACTATGTTATTTATGTGGGATTGGGAGAGCAATAAAAATCAGTTTTCACGTTAATTCTTCTTATTTCTTCAAAAAAAAACTCACATTTCCACGTTATCATTTTTCAGTCCCGTCACCATCTTAGATCTCATAATTCATTCAATTCAAACCAGTCATTCTTCCTCTCCTTCCGTTCCATTCATACCATCGTTCCCTTTTCATTCAACATTCACGTTCGGATACATCAATACTTACAATCATCTGTCAAACATCTTACTGTCACAGCATATTCGGATACACTCAACACTCAGATCCTACATTTATTAATATTGGAAAGGGAATTTCAGTACTGCCTTGTTCAGTAACGTTCTGCCAACTAGCTATATACTATTCTGTGGTTATGTTAACATAAACAACCCCATCGGGAGAACCCTCGCGTCTCGAAATATCCAACATATTATGCAAATAAACATCTTGTGTTTATTATCCTACTAAATTTTAATGTAATAAATGCGATTTCAGGATGTTTTGAATAACAAGCCGTAACTGCCATCCCGATTTGGATTGTTCACGTGACATGGGATTATGTTAGTTTTAAACCGACTAAAAGCGAATTCGACTAAACAAGTCTAAGCACTATAAATAGAATAAAGAGTTATTAAAAAAAACTGACATTTAACGTGCATTTGACATACATTATTCTAAGAATAATACCAGAAGCTGGTCAAATTCAGCTAAGTCTACATATTCATGTGACACGCAAGCGAAGCTACGGACAGAAACTAGTGAATAAATATATGAATATTACAGTAGACAGTAGATACCGATTCTCGTGACTTGCCCATATCACTCCTATATTATTTCATGCGTTTGACACTATTTCCCTGGACACTTTGTGAAATTTTGTATATTAAACAAAATTTACCACGAAAACACTGCATCCCGGGAACCTGAAAGGGTAATAAAATTGGGCAGCGCGGGCCAAGATTATTAAGACTCCTGGAGCACTCGTGGTGTAGTGGTAGCATCCCTGCCTCACGATCCGAAGGTCGTGGTTCTAGTCGTGCACCAATGAGTTTTTCCTTTCGAAAAATGAATGTGCGCAATGCCAGCGCTCTTAAACGGTGAACGAAAACATCGTGAGGAAACCGGCATACCCTAGAACCAAAAATTCGAAGGTCATAAGTTAGTATTCTTATAAGCGGCGATGGGCTTGCAACCTGTCACGAACGGAATACTAACCACTGTACCAAATGTCATGTTCGGACGTGACTACCCTCTTTGGATATCCTCAAAGATCTAAGTAACTGGAGATCTGAGGAGAAATCTGCCTAGCCGGTGGATTACTGTAGCTTTCAGCTTTGGACGAGCGTGGTACACAGTAAAATCCATTTCACACCGAAAAAGGCAGACAAAGCCGGACCAAGAAAAAGCGTGCCGCGCAATATTGCTCAAAAAAAAGACGAAAGAATGATATTGAAGCCAAATTAAATTTGTTTCCAAGGATTCGCTTGCACAAAGTTCGCTGTGAAATTGAAAATAAATATTTTCTTTGGGCTCACAATCAACTTTTTTAATAATTGCAGAATTATGATCTGTCTTCAATCAACGCGGTGTAATTGGATCGTGGACGTTTAAATTCAATAGTTAATAAATGCTGTTATTGTAAGTTCTGTGGGTGTAGTATTTATTTTAGTACTAGCTGTTACCCGCGACTTTGTACGCATTAGATTACTTTTACGCATAGCGTCCAACGCGCGAATATAAATAAGTAAAACACGCATATCTTTTTATATGTCAACCAATTTCGATGAAACAAAGCCTAAGTTTCAAGCTTATCTCAATACATTAGTGAAAACTGCATTCGATTTGGTTCAGCCGTTGTGGAGATTAGCGCGAACGAACGCACAGACAAACAGATACTTTTTCAAAAACTACTTTTTTCCTCTACTATTGGTCGTCGTAGTGTGATGTTATAAAGCCTTAAGTCTTCCTCGATAAATGAACTATCCAACACAAAAATATTTTTTCAATAGTAGTTCCCGAGATTAGCGTGTTCAACCAAACAAGCAAACAATTAAACTTTTCAGAGTTTGTTTAATATAGAAGTACGAAACGTTTTTTCCAAAAAAATAACTTAAAAAATCTAATTCTCCGACGTCCCAGCTGTATCAATGAAGTGACAACTTGTTCAGATAAAAATCGATAGCTCCTACCCATAAAGCTAGCTCCGAAATAGATAGAGTAGCAACATAAACGGTCGTTATCGCATCTTTTATGGCGTTTCACCGGACCCGTAATAAAGATATCGTGCCATAATAAAATGTGTATGCCTTTATGAAGGCGCTTGCCCGACATGACAAACAACTGGTGTTTGTACCGGCGCGCGCCGCGGCGACAGTTTAAGGCCCAGCATTTTGAAAATTGCAAGTATTGCAACCCTAATCATTCTATTACCGCTTAATTGATTACATTGAAATTGAACTACACGATACTCAAGGATATAAGTGATAAATCAACCGGAGCTAAAACACGAATTAGTTAGAAAACCTTGGTTAAAAATCATGTCAAAAACACCTCTGAAAATTCAGAAATTCCCTAATTTATCCAGAACAGTAAGGTATTTTGAATTTTTATTTCACATGAATATAAATCAGTTAATTAGAAACAAATCAACCCAGACCTTTTTTTGAAATAAGCTATTTACTTGAACGTATTTATGTTTTTTATACATTGTCGCTTGTTATGTTATTCAAAGCAGCCATATTATCATGCCACACTCCACTTACTTGTCATTTGGGTATTTCGCTTCGTGCTATGTCTGATTCCGCGGAGATCCGCGTTGCTATACGGACCTATGTCACTTTTTTTTGTAACTTTTACGTAAGGAATAGTGTGACGAGTATTCTGGGCCTTAAGCGAAAACATATTTTTTCTTACCTTACTTATTTTTCTTTTGGTTATGGCGTCTTTGGTTGAGTTTTCCACAATTTTGCAATGTCGATGTCGGCAAGGTATACATGTATAGTTCGCTCAACAAATCTAGGCATTCGTGAAGTTAGCCGCAAGAGCTGCGCAGCATCGTTTTTCGGGAGTGATTGGAGGTATGAGGAGGGGGGGAAGGAACTATACATGCGCTAACTTGCGCCTGTGGCTAACTTCACGAATGCCTAGATCCGTTGTATGACCTATAAGACTAGCTGATGCCAGGGTTCACCCGAGTGGATACTAAAACCTTCCACGAGAACCACTCTATCCATTGGTGAAAAGAGCATGAAAATAGGTGATGTAGTTTTTGATTGGACAGGCTTATAAGAATACTAACCTACACACACCTTCGAATCAAATAAAATTTTAAATAACAAAATATACGCGTCAAATTGTTAACCTTTTTTTGTCTGTTAAAAATTGAATGTAGTTAACTACAGTTACATGCACTATATATATGTACATGTACAATAAAAGGCTGTGTCGGCTTTGTGCTTGTGACGTGAGCTTTTAACGAGTTCATAAACCAGCCTTACGGGGCCAAATGACTTGAGGCTTTCTTGGAAGCGGAGGCATGAAGCTGCAGCCTCTTAATAGTCCTTTACCTTTGTGTATGTCTAGGGCTCAAGGTGAAACCTAAAAACTGAACTGGAATTTCGGTCTTCTTATCGTGCTTCTAGTTCTTTTGAACCAATGTGGTGAAAGGATTAAAGTGCGCCTTTGAGGCTCCAAAATTTTGGTTAAAGAATTCATTGAACTTAATTTGAAAAAAAAAAAGCATGATAACGACTCTAATCCCCAGGCTCGTGAGATATCTCCTCAGACATCTAGGGACTTATATCTTTGAAGATATCTAATAAGGGTAGTCAGGAGCACGTCCGAACATGACATTTGGCACATAACCAGACAGAACAGTAGAAAATTGAAAAAAAAACCATGATCACGACTGTAATCCCCAGGCTCGTGAGATATCTCCTCAGACCTCTAGTGACTTAGATCTTTGAAGATATCTAGAGGGTAGTCAGAAGCACGTCCAAACATGACATTTGGCACATGCCCACATTTTGCTAACAGTATTACGTATTCCGAATTTAATTTGCTGAAAATTAAAAGGTAAACTTAATACGACCATTGGTATTGGTGGACGATACATCCTTTATTTAAACTACCACCCTTCATATTCAAAACTGACACGGCACTAGGACTCAAAAAACGCTGCAAAAAATTCCGGGCTACAGAAATCGAACCCGCTCTTCACGTAGCTATTCTCAGCACCACCATCGGTCTGTAGATATGATCCATAGTTCCGTGACTTTTCATATTAGCCACCTCTTCAAAGATTCTGTGCTCTTACTCTTATGAAATATTCCAGGAATACCTTCTCTCGTTTGCGAATGTTTAAGCTTTAGTGCACATTATATTTAGAGCAAATATGAACGACAACGTAAAAGTATTTCGCACATAAATACCTTGGCCACGGGAGCGTGAAATTTGAAATGATGTCCAGAGGGACTTGCATCATTTTCTGTTATAAATAGGCAGATCCGGCCATGTTATGATGAAATGGCGAGATCATTTATTATTATTGAAGGTCATACATACATACATAATAGTGAAATACCTTTCCATCGTTTCTGCTATGTATCTAGTATGGATTTTTGGAATGAGCCTACTACTACTATTAACTACTATAATAGGCCCAGGCTAGCCTTAAGAGTAAGTATACCTTATAAACACTTTTCTATCGAACTTTACCTTCCATTGATCAGGACTGAGAAATTTGTAGCATAGCGGTACTTTTTGTTAGGTATTTTAGAATTCGAGCATAGCGGGAATCGAGTATAGCGGAACTAACAGAAAATCGCCTGTTTCTCTACGGGGTAGGCAGAGACAACAGATCTCCACTTACTACGATCCTGACATACCTCTTTCGCTTCATTCACTCTCATTACATTCTTCATCCTTAACACAAGCTCTTACAAACCATTATGTTTCATAAACGTCAAAGTTCCAAGCTTGAAGCCTTACTTCAATACAATTTGTATGGTACGAAATATCAAAGTTATATTACTTAGCTTGTGGTAATGCCCCTGTACCTAGGAGTGCGGGTCCAACCCCTTTAGGAACTTCAATATCGCCCCTAATAAAGATAACGAGTTTCCAACAAAACAACCGCTTTGGAGATGTTTTTCTCGAGGTTCGCGGGCGAATACACCGACGGCTAAAACGTTCATCTCCTGTCACGAACGGAATACTAATCACTGAGCAAATTATGGTCATGTGGCAAATATCGTTTTTGGACGTGCCTCTGACTACCCCCTTTAGTAATCCTTAAAGATCTAACGGCCGGTTTCTATATTTTATCCATCTGAGGTTTTTGGATTTTGGATAAGTATTTGAAATTAATCCTATAGAAGTTATGTCAAATACCTATCCAAAATCCAAAAACCGCAAATAGATAGAATATAGAAACCGGCCTTAAGTAACTAGAGATCTGAGATAGATTATCTACCGAGCTTGGGGATTACAGTCGTGACCATATTATGCTCTAACAACCATACAACTCCAAATATCTGTACTTGCTACAGATCGAATACGAAGTTACATGGGGCATAGCGTCAAGATGCCCGTCTACCGCCCCCGTAGCGCACCGGACCGGCACCGGGGCGAGACGTAACGCCGGAACTAGCTCCATCCACACACTCATTCTGAAGCTTAATGTGTTTCTTCCTCGGGACCTTGAACCCGCGACCTTCTATGGATTTTGTGAGCCAAGATTTTCGCAGATGAAACTTTGTGCACTTATAATAATGGAATGATAGTTTTGTGACTTTGTTTGGTATTTGCGTGAGAACTTGGACTTTGTGTTTTGATGTTCAAATGGAATTCAACTTTGAAACTATCCAACTGTTCGTAATCGAACGTGTGTACATAAATTTCAAATATGTAATACATTCCTTTTTTTTTTGACAACGGATCGATTCAAAAATGCATTAGGTCAACTCATCCCGCGGGATAAGTTGACAGCGGCCTCAGTTGACTAAAGACCAGTACTAATCTTGTCTAAAAGACAAAAAGTTTGAAAGATTATTTTTACACGACTGTGAAGCGAAAAAAGAGGGCAATGTGTTTGGGCTGTATGTATGTATGCGTGTTCCTTTGGCTGTCGCTGTAACTCAAACGGCTCGACGGATTTTGACAAATGAGGTGTCGCTGGATTCGTCTGGATTACAAGAGTGATATAAGCTATGCAAAATGTCAAAAAATTCAATATGGCGGCTGTAAAAAGCTATTTTCTATTACGTTCAGTCTTTCGAATTTTTAGTTCTAGGATACGCTAATTTCCTAACGATGTTTTCCTTTGGCGATTAATAACCTTGCGCATATATATTTTTCAAATGAATAAACTCATTGATGCACGACCAGGTTCGAACCCACGACAATCGGATCGTGAGGCATGCTACCACTACACCACCAGTGCTCGCAACAAAGATTATGGTGTAATGTATTCCAATATAATGTATCTGACCTGGATAAAGCAGTCGCTATCATAAATAGTATGTATATGCATATTATGTTAACTCATACATAACAAACCGGAAATTACGTACCGAACATAATATATTGTTATGACATATCTATTGAATATTATCTGTTATTTGATGTTATACTTACACGATCTCCATACTAATATTATAAATGCGAAAGTTGCTCGGTTTGTTTGTTACCTTTTCACGACTAAACGGCTAAACGGATCGTTATGAAATTTGGCAAGGAGATAGATTATATCCTGGAGACGGAAATAGGCTATGTTTTGTCTCAAAAAATGATCTTTAAGGGGGTGAAATAGGGGTTGAAAGTTTTTTTTACACATTAGTTCGAAAGGACAAGTGACAGGATAAAGAGAAGACGCGATCAAAGTCGCGGGTAGTTGGATCATATCAGATATAGGTCAGCTATTTACGTGAGACAACATAAATCCATCTCTTTCCCGCTCGGCCGAGCGCGTAGCTGTCTACGAATTTTCGTAGACCCTCTACGACGTTGTCTACGAATTGCTACGTATCAGAAGATTTTTATTTTTGTGTAGTACTGAATTTCTTTTGTTTGTTTCGACTATGAACGTTATCGCTCTAGTTTCTATATACATATTTTCTAGTCTTATTTTGATTTTTATTGTGTAAGTTTGATGGTTTATTTCAACAAAGCTAGAGTTATTGACGGGGGTGTAAAATATACGAATTAAAGTGAATAGTTCCTTTCTAAATTCATCGAAAAAAAACTACTTTATTTTATTTCTTGTCACCTCGGATGCCGAAATCAAAATATTCAATTGTTTTTTGTTGGAAACCGATCTCGGCATCCGTGGACACAAACCCAATAAAACATCATCATCATTCTTCTGCCCTTATCCCACGCGTGGGGTCGGCACAACATGTTTTCGTTTTCCACTCACTCCTATCAACTCTGAGTCCACTCCTCTTACATTCATAATCATCTTTCACACAGTCAAACCACTTCTTATTCCGCCTTTCTCTACTTTATTATTAGTATTAAACGGGTATTTATCGCGTTTTAGTTACCTATTTTTTCCCGACGTTTCGACAGATTTACACACTGTCGTGGTCACGGGTAGACACTTTTCTATATACACTTTTTCTACTTACGCACCCAGCCACACTCATAATCCTAACTCTTTTGGTGACATGGATTAGGGTGGTATTACACTTATCAAATATCTTTGTCCAATTATGATGTTCAATATTTGATCAAATTTGAATCAATTTTTTTAAAAAGTCGTCCAATTTCTTTAATCAAATGTATATTGGACCAAGATATTTGATAAATGTAATACGGGTGGTATTCAACCCAAAAAAACACTTGCATTTTATACCTTAACATCATAATATAGTCATAATTCACTAAAGATCTCGTGTCGAGTGCTTTTCTGTTGTAATTGCGGCTGATAGCGATTTTGGCTATCTAATCAGGCCGGCCCACGTGATATCTATTAATAATATTATATACTAGCTTCCGCCCACGGCTTCGCCCACGGCTTCGCCCGCGTGGTACCTTGAAAAACAAAAACAAATCTATCCCGCAGGAACCGTACATTTTGCTAGATATCTGTGCCACATTTCATCCAGATCCATTCAGCCGTTGCAGCGTGAATGAGTCACAAACTTACATCCAGACATCCTTACATCCACACATTCTAACAAACTTTCGCATTTATAATATTAGTTATTTACTTACTAGTTATAACCGAGCTTTGCTTAGTTTGGGACTAGATGGCGTTGTGTGAAATATCCACTAATATAATATTTTATTTATTCTGCTATTTTTTATATACAGGGTGTCCCAAAAAGTAGTGTCAAGCGAAAGTCCAGAGATAGAACACCCCTTGGGGTACCCGAATCACCCCCATATATGTTCCGCGATTTTTTATAGTTTTCGAGTTATGAATTTTTTTCCGAATTTTTGAAAATTTACGACTTGAACAACTTAAAACATTCTTTAAAAAAAAGTATAAAACTTTCTTGAGATTTTTTTTTTTGCTTCTGAATTGTTATGAGTTGTTCTTTTATGCATAAAATAATCAGCTACGTGACTTTGATAAAAACTATGAAAATGTTGGTGTAAAGTCAAATAATTACATTCGGTGAATTATGACAAAATTTTTCAACTTTAAATTAAAAATCTTAACAAGTGATTTCATGGTTCCTAAATAAATCTTAATAATTTTCCAGACTCCCAGCTTTCATAATCATTAGAAAAAAGTAGTACTTAATAGGCTACTTTGGCTAAAATCGGCCTTCAAAGACGGTGAGGTGGAAAATTCTTAAAATTAGCTACCTGATTAAAAAATTGATTTTGGCCATTTTATCATTCCTAAGCTTAATTCGTTTGTTAACCAACCAAAAAATGACTGCAGGAAAGTAAGATTTCATTAAAAATTAAAGCTAAATTAGCTAAATCAGCTAAATTTATGAAATAAAATAACAAGTGAAATTTATTGATTTTTTACAAAAAGATTTCAAAATGTCAACCTTCTAGGTCGATACAAATCCTACATCGTCTTAAAAAGGTTTCCTTTAATCGTATAAAGCTATTTTAAGTGCCTTAATTTTTTCTTCGGCCTGTCTTAATTTTGTTCTTAATTTGGCCATATTCCTGATTTCTGTGGCATAAACTAATTCTTTGTAGTCATTTTTGGTTACTTAACAAACAAATTAAGCTTAGGAATGATAAAATGGCCAAAATATTTTTTTTAATCAGGTAGCTAATTTTAAGAATTTTCCACCTCACCGTCTTTGAAGGCCGATTTTAGCCAAAGTAGCCTATTAAGTACTACTTTTTTCTAATGATTATGAAAGCTGGGAGTCTGGAAAATTCTTAAGATTTATTTAGGAACCATGAAATTACTTGTTAAGATTTTTAATTTAAAGTTGAAAAAAATTTGTCATAATTCACCGAATGTAATTATTTGACTTTACACCAACATTTTCATAGTTTTTATCAAAGTCACGTAGCTGATTATTTTATGCATAAAAGAACAACTCATAACAATTCAGAAGCAAAAAAAAAAATCTCAAGAAAGTTTTATACTTTTTTTTAAAGAATGTTTTAAGTTGTTCAAGTCGTAAATTTTCAAAAATTCGGAAAAAAAATCATAACTCGAAAACTATAAAAAATCGCGGAACATACATGGGGGTGATTCGGGTACCCCAAGGGGTGTTCTATCTCTGGACTTTCGCTTGACACTACTTTTTGGGACACCCAGTATAAATAAAATAATAAATAACTAATTAATGCTGGACAATCTACACAGCATCATCTATCCCCAAAGTAAGCTTCTCAAAGCTTGTGTCATTGGCACTAGACAACTCTGATATATTTAATACATTATATACATAGAAAACACCCAGACCAACGGAACAAATTTCTGCAGATCGTACACAAATTTGTTCCGCGCGGGAATCGAACCCGCAACCTCTTGCATCGCAGGCGGACTCTCGCCCGCTGCGCCACAGAGGTCGTCGAATATTAAACACTACACACTATAAATACATATAAGACAGTTAAACTATCTCAGGACGCTTACAAACGATCTAGAGATAGCTCAACCGATCCAATAATAATCCTAAGTAATGTGAAATACTACAGTACTTCATATTCAAAGGACGATATTATCTTCTGGCATTATTCATCGGATACTAGCTCCTTGAATAAACAATACAACGATATGTACTGTTATATACTTTAGCTGTTATATACTTGAGTTTAAATATATACTCTCGGGACTTAATCGCGTATTGTGAAACATTCTATTTACCTCGACGTTTCGATGATATTCACCGCGGTCACGAGTAGACTAAGACCCGAGAGTATATATTTAAACATGTTTCCAAGTCGCGATAGTTTAAAAAGTGTTATATACTTGAGTTGTTGTATATTAGAGCGCTGGTGGTGTAGTGGTAGCACCTTTGCCTCACGATCCGAAGGTCGTAGGTTGAGACACACCTTCTCCACAACTTCTCACACCTTCTTGTCGTACTTGGGTTAGGTTGGAATTGGCACATAGATTCACCTAGCATGTAAGACGTTTCAAAGTGATCCTTGTGATAGTACTGAATAAATATTTTTCAATTTCAATTTCAAATTTCTTCGAATTTTTGGTTCTAGGTTATGGGTTTCTTTACGATGTTTTCCTTCACCGTTTGAGCACTGATATTGCGCTCATCTCATTAATGCTCGACTAGGTTTGAACCTACGACCTTTGCATCGGAAGTCGGGGTTACTACCACTAGACCACAGTGCTCTCTAATGTGAAAGTCATTAAAAATGACTTTTTACAGCCGCCATACTTATTTTTTTGACATTTTGTAAAGCGAATGTCACTTTTTACTAAACTTCAAGTTTTTCAATGCAAATAATGAACCTTCATGGACGAGTGTACGAATCGAGAAATTATTCCCATCTGTACCCCTGCTGTACCCCTGGGGAGACAGTTGGGAATAAAAAAAAGTTCGATCTGTTCCCCATTTTGTAACGGGGGGACAGATGGAACTTTGAATGGAAATTAAAATTAAAATGTTCAGCACTTTATTTGTTCAGAGCATACGACTAGCATAATCTTCCAGACTAATCCAAAGACCTTATTTGTCAAAATTTGCTTAACCATTTGGGCTCTAACGTCTCCTTTGCAGTCGGGTAAAAATGTCTATAAAACTATATACTTACTAAAACAAAACAAAAATGATCACGACAATAATACCCAGGTGACTCATCAGATATCCAGTTAAATATCTCGGCATTTCAGTATTAGGCCATAAAAAAATCTAGATACTCAAAGGATCTAGATACCTAGAGAATCTCGGTGTGAATAATAAACAGCACCTTTCTATATTCCCGGGCGAGTTTTATAACTAGTTTATATACTAGCTTTCATAACACGAACTGAATTATATTATTCGCCCGTGTATTTTGCATAACATAGCATTTTGTAGTCCCAGTTTTTTTACAAATAACTTTCTCTGTAATATTGTTTGTTTCACGTGATCCGCGTATTTTCACACCACGTTTTTATCAAATAATAATATTTTATTACAGACTAGCTTCCACCCACGGCTTCGCCCGCGTAATACCATGAAAAACAAAAACAAATCTATCCCACGGGAACCGTACCTTTTTCCGGGATAAAAAGTAGCCTATGTGCTATTCCAGACTTTAATCTATATCTTTGCCAAATTTCATCCAGATCCGTTGAGCCGTTTCAGCGTGAAAGAGTCACAAACATACATCCAGATATCCACACATTCTTACAAACTTTCGCGTTTATAATATTAGTAGAATTATCGTAGAGAAAGGATTCAGACTAACAAATATTATAATACTTAAAATATTTATTTATTAAAAATAGCTTTTTGGGAATTAATTCGCTTCTTTTTCATGTTTAACAGCAAATCTAAGAAAATAAAATATATCTAAGATTTGTTATTCGTTACTCACTAGTGTTACAGACTAAAGGACTGCTCGTTTTCTGCATTATTATATATAGTTGCCGTAGCTGCCCGAGTGTCATTGTTGCTCGTAGCACCGCTACGAGAATTGCTACGAAAATACTGCCGTAGCAAAATAGCGAGCAGAGAATAGAATTTAAATTACTTCGTAGAACTGAAACTCTTACATCGGACATTTAACCTGGCCGCAACCACGGGCCACTGATCACAACCACAAAATGCCGTCACTACAAAGTTTACATACATTTTGTATGGATTCGCCGCACACGGGCGATACTGTTGGTCGCCATATTTTATGTTCACATTCTAGCTTCAGGTGATGGCGTTTGTGGTTGTCGTATGTGGCCCGTGTGTGGCCAGCCTAAAGTATGTCGTGTCGCTTGTTTTTTTTTAACCATGTAATACATTTTATAAGATTGGTCGCAAAAAAGGGCCTGTAATTAAAAACAGAAGATAGACAAGCTGGGTTAATTACAAACATCAAGGTTTTTGATTTTAAGACAAAGGTATTCACAAAATTCTACATTTGGAGTTTCGTTTCTGTGTACGCTTATTCTCTTCTATATGAACTTCACGCGACTTTGTTCGTGTAATGTAATTTTCGTATTAATTTCCTTTAAGGGTTGAATTTGGAAAAATCCTTTTAAATGCGCCCTTAGATCCTTTCGGACTAACCCTCAGGTTACCCCCAGGTTGACTGTCAGTCAGTCAGAGTTTTGTATATATAGATTCTCTGGCAATGTAAGTTATTTACATAGCGAAATTTCACATTTCTCGTTAAGGCATTGTTTAAGTTAACCCGGGTAGTTAATTTAAAGTAAATATACTATAGCTGAGCTTTTGTGGAGGGATGCTTAGTTTTGCCCATTCATAGTTCACTAGCGGCGCCGCGCAGTTTTGCAGTTAAAACTTTAACCCCTCTTTTTATCCCCTTTAGGGGTATTTCCGGGATTATAAGCCTATATGTTAATCCAGAGTATAATCTGCGTTTATACTAAATTTCATGTAAATTGATTCAGCCGTTACGGAGCTATTGAAGTACAAACATTTTAATATTAGTATGGTATCATAAATGGCGCCACAAATCATGATATATCTATTTTTATTCGTCAACAATACGGTGACGCAATAAATAAATAATAACAAAGTGTCCCGAACTACGAAAAAGTTCCACCCTCGGAAGTTTTGTACACTCATAAAGCTTATCGGCACGAGTGTACACAGTACAGTCGGCAAAATAAATTACTTTTTCATAATAACTTGCTAACCCTGGCCGGTCTCGATAGAGCTTACGTATTTGCGCTTTTGGGGTCGATACTTGGCCCGTGGGAACTGAGGCTCATTGCGTTTTAAAAATTATATCAGGGCGTCTGGTTGAAGCGACGTGGGATCCCAGATTGGCTCAATGTTGATACATTGAGCCAATTTGGTGCCTCGGTCTTGAGAACGCTTCTCTCCAGCAATGATCTGGAACAAATAAGAAATATACAAATCTATATTAATATACATACTATATATAAATACATGTAAAACAGATGAGCTCTCTAAGAACAAACAATGGCTCAACTGATCCTGATCACCGGCTGGTGGCATTACCACGTTGAATGGCAATGATGGTTCGTTGAGCCAATATGAGCCAGATCTGCACCAATGAGTTTTTCTATTAAAATAAAAAATATCTGCGCAATGCCAGTGCTGTTAAACGGTGGAGGAAAAAATCGTGAACCAAACATTCGAAGGTGTGTGGCATGGATTAGTATTCTTATAAGCTGCTTTGAGCCAAATATGAGCCAGATCAGGTCCCGCGTCGTTTCGACCAGTATCCTTGATAAAATTTTGAAATATCAGCTATTTGGTTCCCATAACTTTGGGTAGTTCGATATTAGATGGCGCTGAATTTAGCCGCCAACTTTCAGATAATGCTAATGAATTTTTGTAGCTGACTGTACGTACGATGTCCTTGTTGAAGGTCAAGGCTCGAACTTTGATGAATGAAGAGTTTTACTGTTACAGTGAAAATATAACTTTTTTATTACATCGATAGATGGAGGGATGATTTTAAATTGTCATTTTTATGCACATACTAGTGTAAGTCCCGCGACTTTGTTCTCTCTGCTCGTTCTGTTCTTCAGCAAAATTCTACTTCTCAAAGAATTTTGCTGATTTGCACTTTATTGCGTTGTGACAAGAGTTGTTATTTAAATGTTTTTACGGAGTGCGCCATCTGTAGCTTTGCATATTATTTTGTATTCTGTGACCTAGCTATTAATATAATTGTCATGAAAACAAAAGAATTATTTTCAATTCGTGCACAATTGCATCTACACCTTAATTAGTCGCCGATTGAATCCCGCGGGCGCTTCCACCGCTGTTTTACTTTTAATCTATTTGAGCAAGCGCTTTATTTTTGCCAGGAGCCACTGATAAGTTCCTTACGTTATATAAGAACGGCTTGCTGCGGTTATGCAGTTTTAAAATATAAATTCCCTTATTAGTATCAAACGGGTATTTATCGCGTTTTATTTACCTATTTTTCCCGACGAGTCAGTCATCTCGTGACCACGACTGTGTGAACCTGTCGAAACGTCGGGAAAATGGGTAAATAAAACGCGGTAAATACCCGTTCGATGCTACGAGTAATAATAATGTGTTCATATCGCGTAAGTTTAAAAATGAAATTCCCTTTATTTTCTCTTAGAGGTTTTCCCTTGCATACCCAGTTACATTGCATATGTGTTCATTCAAAGTTTAGGCTACATTCATATCAAACTTCATCCAAATCCATTTAGCCGTTACAGAGTTATAGAAGGACAAAATATATATATACACACACACAAACTTTCGCATTTCGAAAAGTTTAAACACTATAGCGTAAAACATAAATTTTCATATAAGGAAAACTGAGTGTGAGTGAACTAGGGTGCGCATTATCCCCCCGCTAACCCTATTCCATCCAGCTCATTTGATTGGCTCCGGTTGAGCGGAATGCATGACGTAATTATATTGCCTCTCGCTCTTGGGTTATTCGGTGCGCTGTGTATGTGGTGTCGTTTCACGTTCACAAGTTAATTGAGTTTTCGAAAAACGCTTCTGAAACTCTATTTTGTGTGAGCACCGGAGAATTTAAATAGTTTTCATGCTGTACAGTAATTTAGATTCTATTGCAATGGCGCTAACGGCGTTTATTACACATCCTGTCGCGTGTAAATACTTTATCGTTAATTTCTATAAAGATGATTTTTGAAGCGTCTAATGAAACTGATTTCCTACGTCCCTCTGTAAGTGACGTGGGGACAGGTAGAACCTTTTAATTATAAGTTCGAACTGTTCCCCGTAACAAAAAGGGTACAGATCGAACTAAGTTACATTTGTTTACCGTTAAAAAGGGGGACAGATCAAACTTTTTTTATTCCCAACTGTCTCCCCAGGAGGACAGAAAGGAATAATTAGTTTGCAGCATCCATACCACTTTATTTTAGTCAGCTTTATCCAGGAAAAACAAGTTAAGTACCGCGAGTTTCCTCATGATGTTTTTATCCACCGTAATCTCATTATTTTTACCCGACTGCAAAGGAGGGTAGAGATGATTCAGTCTAAAAATGCACGTCCCTCCAATGTATTTACCTCTACACGCGGTACAAGTATAAGTGGAGGGGCGTGCATTTTTAGACTGAATCATCTCTAACACGTTTTGTGTGTACGTGTGTTATTATGTATATAATGAGGTCCTTTGGCTGTCATAAGTGGTGGTGTAGTGGTAGCACCCCTGCTTCACGATCCGGAGGTTGTGGGTTCGAACCTGGTCGTGCACCAATGAGTTTTACCATTCGAAAAATTTATGTGCGCAATGCTAGTGCTCTTTAAACAATCTCTAATAAACCTTATCCATTCGTACAGCACCAGCAGTGTTGCCAGATGAGACAAATTATATTACAGTGTTTGGTGCTCAAAAGTGGTCAAAATTACAGTGTTTGATACAAAATTTCAATAAATGCCCGTTGAAAAATTACAGTGTTCCCATACACTGTATTTTTTTTTAGTATTGCAGTGTACAGTGGATCGTGTGAAAATACAGTAGATCTGCAAATTAGTAATTACAGTGTATCTGGCAACACTGAGCACCAGTCACAGAATATAAAAAAGTAATCTAACGCGTACGTAGTCGCGGGTATCAACTAGTTGAATAAATATAATTTGTACATTTCGGGGTAATTCTCTAAATGTTTCCGCGCCGCGCTCCCCCTGGCTTACAATTTGCCATTTATCACATTTTCCTGCAAATGCGGAATATTTTCGTGAGCTCGTAATTCTCCATTCGCAGTATAATGTTTCGTTCACAATTTGTTCATTCTGTTTGTGTACTCTATGTTGGGTTTCATAGGCGTCAACCATCTAACATGGACCTATCATCTTGCTGTCCTTTTCCCACGTTATGTGAACGGACAACATGTGATCTTCCATTTCCCTCTATCATTCGTCATCTCAGTACTCACATCTTGCTTACCCATTTCTTTTACAAAATCCAAATCAAATCATGTTTATTCAGTAATTCACAGAGATTATTTTGAATCGTCTTGCATACTAGGTGAGTCTAGGTGCCAATTCCAGTCCTATCCACGGTCCGAGAAGAACTGACAAGAAACTCGCTGGGCCCTGGCGCTTTAAAATATTTCTGGAATAATATTATTAAACGAACAATGAAAGATAACCTTATCATATAAAATATCAGGAATCGACTATTCTGGAAGAATTTATGAGTAAGAAAAAAACACGTCGAGCACAGAACCTCCTCTTTGTTTTCGACGGTTTATAAAATAATCCTATACCCACAATGAAAATGAAATAAAAAACAATCAGCTTTTTCTGTCAAGGTAGCCGCGAAAGTCTTAAAAATATTATCCGTAAAATAATTTGTATCCTTTAACAAAAAGGGTTCGGTAACTCAACATCCGTTTTAAAGAATTATTCCAGTCGAAAAAAGGTTAATTGAGCGTTTGTGTACAATTTGGAAGAAATTCTAACTAATTAGGCAACTGAGAAAGCTCTCAAACGCCGGAACAAAGTGAGATTACAATGTCGCCGGGAAATATTCAAGGAGAACGCCGCGGAGTCATAATAAACCATAGAACTTGTCAAATATAAGTGTACTAGCTTCCGCTCACGGCTTCGTCCAAGAGGTACCTTGAAAAACAAAAACAAATCTATTCCGCAGAACCGTACATTTTTCCGGGATAAAAAGTAGTCTATGTGCTATTACAGACTATAATCTATATCTGTGCCAAATTTCATCCAGATCCATTCAGCTGTTTCAGCGTGAAAGAGCAACAAACGTCCATACATACTCACAAAATTTCAGTAGGATAAATCCTACTAATATTATAAACTCAAAAGTGGAGATAGATGATAGTCTGCAATAGCATGTAGGCTACTCTTTATTCCGGAAAAATGTATGGTTTGTCTGTTTAATTGGTTATAGCACATCTCCGAAACTACTGCACGAATTTTCATGTAACTTTCATAGGTGGAAAGAGCACAGTTAAGAGAAGAATATAGTGTTTGCTAGAAATACGATGTAAAAAAAAACGACGAAATCGCTGGCAATAGCTAATTCAATATGTACCAAAATCAGTCAGTCTCAGTCCCTTTAGCAAGTATCGTACAGTATATCCACGGTACCGTGAGTAGCTACTAAATCTGCTTACCTACGCAGATTTACCACCGGGTATACCAGCTTGTTTATTATTACTCTCGTTAATTCTTATGGAATAATTCTTCCGTTTATAAACTCAGCGGTCTATTGTGTCAGCTTCTTTGTGGCCTCCGTTACCTCGCTTATGTTTATTTACAAACTCGCTCATTATTTCCATGAAACTACAACCTGAGGCATTCATGAGCGAATCTCATAGCATTAATGAGCGAGTCGGAGCCTATAAGGTACATAACAAAAACAACTCTTATTCATTAAAATCACAAGCATCTTTTGCAATTGCTTTGATGGTCCGAAGCGGAATTAACACCGTTTTCTTATGGCCCATCGTTACGTCACTTCAATTTATGGAAGACTAGCTTCCACCCACGGCTTCGCCCGGCCACCTTGAAAAACAAAAACGAATCAATCCCAAGGGAAACGTACATTTTTTCCGGGATAAAAAGTAGCCTATGTGCTATTACAGACTATAATATATGCGCCAAATTTCATCCAGATCCGTTCAGCCGTTTCAGCGTGAAAGAGTAACAAACATACATCCTGACATCCTTACATTCTTACAAACTTTCGCGTTTATAATATTAGTAGGATAATCTTTTATCAGGACATGGTGGACGCTTATGTCGAGCATCTTGTATCATCGAAAAAGCGAGACAAAACTGTCGTTATTTTAACTCTGCTGGCCCTTTAGTCATTTTAACTCATAGTCCTTTCAACACTGGTTCGAAAGAACTGGTGATAAGACCAGTTCTTTCAAACCAGTGTTAAAAGGATCTACGCTGCATCTTTCCTGCACTTTATGGTGATGCGGCAAACACCAGGATTCTTCCATCCTAGAAATACTCATAGCCTCTACAGCCTTGCTATTGTTTATTTAAACAAAAATTGAGGTCGCAAACTTTTGGGTCTCTTTGCTCTTGAACAAGATGATTAGCTCTTGACTTAAGAATTTCCCGAAGTGGATGTAAAACTTCGAAACGAGCTAGTTGAAAGGAATAATCGGAAGAAGGAATCATCGAATATAGAACTGGCAAATCGGTAATTAAGAGACGATGTGAAAGGGCCTTACCACGAAGTCTTCCAGAACGATTCCGTTTTAGAAACGTCACTTTTGAAGCTTGAATGAACATTACTTCAATTTGTATAGGTCATGGTACGAAATAACAACGTAGTATTAATTAATGTTTTTATTAATGTTACGTTATTAGGTAATGTATTATGAATTCGTGGTGAGGCCCCATGTCAAGCGTATCCTAACGCGCAAGTATGAGAAATGACACAAAAGAGGTATGTCAGGATCATCATTCTCCTGTCCTTATCTCACGCGTGGGGTCGGCACATGTTTTTTTTTTCCACTCACTCCTATCATTCGTCAACTCCTCTTCACCTGGGGGGTACGCCCTAACATTATCGCGGATTCTATCTTTGTCCATGTTGTAGTATTGGCTGATAGTTTTACAACCCGCCGCCTGCCTGACGTCAACTCTCTTTGGGTATGTCAGGATCGTAGCGAGATTTCCGTTGTCTACCATATCTCATCGGGTGACAGGTGTTATTTCATGTGCGTATCGAATATTATTTTCTAAGTTTATTCGGACGGATCTATTGCTCAACTATGGTAAGGAAAGCACGTTTTGAAATATAGTTTCTGGTGAGCAAGAAAGTGTAAGCGTGATCATGACGTGGTTTTGTCCGTTTGCTCCGATAGTCTCAAGAACATCTCAAGCTTTACTTAAGGAGTACTTGAAGACTTGCTGGTGTGAGGGCTGTGCAGAACAGCGCATTTGGCTTCTGGCGTTTAGCTTTTTAGTTTCCTTAGTTGGTGCTTGTAGTCAATAGTCAATAGTCAATAATCTTTATTCAGTAATATCACAAGGATCATTTTGAATCGTCTTACATACTAGGTGAGTCTAGGTGCCAATTCCAGTCCTATCCCCAGTACGAGAAGAACTGGCAAGAAACTCGCTGGGCCCTAGCGCTTTTTTTGTATTATGAACCTTGTTAACATTGTTAGGGACACCTAGCAGAGTTGGAGCTGATTCGTCCCAAGCTTTTTTGTCATCTAAGTACTCTGATATTCTATAATAAGCTTTACGAGACAGGTTTTGTTTAATTACATTTTTGAATTTCGCAATCGATAGATCAAGCATGTCGCTTGGGATCTTGTTATAGAAGCGTACACATTGCCCTATAAAGGATTTGCTTACTTTAGTGAGCCTAACCGTGGGAACAGCTAGTTTATTTTTATGTCTGGTATTAACATTATGAAAATCACTATTTTTTTTAAATAAATTAATGTTTTTATGAACATACATCAAGTTTTCATATATATACTGACATGGCATTGTCATAATGTTAATTTCCTTAAACTTATCTCTAAGAGATTCTCTGGGACCCATGTTATAAATTGCACGAACAGCCCTCTTCTGCAACACAAATATGGTGTTAATATCTGCAGCACTCCCCCACAACAAAATACCGTAAGACATAATGCTATGAAAGTAGCTGAAATATACAAGTCTAGCAGTTTCTACGTCGGTGAAATGACGGATCTTTTTAACTGCATATGCTGCAGAGCTAAGTCTCTTCGACAATTTATCTATGTGCGGGCCCCATTGAAGCTTATTATCTAGAGTTATGCCCAAGAACACTGTGGTGTCCACAAGATCTATATTTTCGTTGTTTATTTTTATATTGGTGTTTATCTGCTTAACATTTGGTAGTACAAAACGAACGCATTTCGTTTTCTTTTCATTTAGTAATAAGTTGTTTACATTAAACCATTTTACAATTTTAGAGATTGCATTATTCACATCGTCAAAATTAGTCGTACGCCGCTTTTGTTTAAATAAAAGTGACGTGTCATCAGCAAACAGTACTATCTCCTGATCATCCCTAACAAGTTTTGGTAGATCGTTTATATATATTAAAAACAAAAATGGCCCTAATATTGATCCTTGTGGTACACCCATTGTTACCACTGACCCCGGAGAACGTTTCCCATTTACTTCAACTCGCTGTAGTCTGTCAGTGAGGTAAGATGTTAAAAGATTAAGTGCAACCCCCCTAACACCATAGTGCTGGAGTTTCATGATTAATGTTTCATGGTGCACACAATCAAATGCTTTAGATAGATCACAAAAAATACCTAAGGCATCGTGAGATTCCTCCCAGGTATCGAAAATATGTGATACCAACTCAACACCGGCATCAGTGGTTGAGCGGCCCTTTGTAAATCCGAATTGTTTTTTATCAAGTAAATTATTAATGTTAAAATGTCTTTGTAATTGATTAAGAATAAGTTTTTCAAATATTTTACTAAATGTAGGTAACACTGATATTGGTCGAAAATTACAAGGATCTGAATGACTACCAGATTTGAACAAAGGTGTAATCTTGCTATGTTTCATTAAATTAGGAAAGACACCACTGTCAATACATTTGTTAAATATAAAAGCTAGGTCAGGTGCAATAATTTCAATCAATGGTTTTACAACGCTAACAGAAACGCCCCAGAGGTCAGTGGTCTTTTTAACATTAATCAGTTTAAATGCCTTAATGATGTCGTTATTGTTCACATAATCAAAATGGAATGTTACATCACATTCCGCTAAACTATCTTTTAATATAGATTGCGCGATTACAGGTGAAGAGTTTAAAGATTTTGTAGTAGAGACTGGAATGTCAGTAAAGAATGTTTCAAATGCCTTTGCTACATCATTATCTTGGTTGATTGTTGTATTGTTAATGTTTAAATTGAATACAGTACTATGAGTTTTGACTTTTCCAGTCTCACTATTAATAATTTTCCAAGTAGTTTTGATTTTATCCTGACTGGTTTTAATTTTAGAACTTATATGCTGAGACTTTGCAATTCGACAAACATTCTTAAAAATTTTTGAGTAATTTTTAACTTTAGTTTTAAACTCTTCACTAAAATTATACTGTTTTTCACTGTATAGTTCATACAAAGTGCGCCTGCTTTTATAAATACCTGCTGTTGCCCACTCACAAAATTTAGAACTGCTAGAGACCACAACCGTTTTGGATTTAAAAATTGCATTGAACTTTTGATTAAACTCATTGAAAAAAGTATTATATAAATCATTTGGATTGTCATCATTATAATATAATAAGCGAGGTAAAGTGGTAGCTAGGTTCAATTTCATTTTTTCCAAACGATTAGTGGTTACAGGTGTATAAGTTATTTTTTTTTGAGTATTTATTTTTACTATTGTTTCTATTGTCACTAGTTGACCAAGATGATCTGATTGAATATTGCTAATTAATTTTTTCATTATTTCTTTTATATTAGTAAAAATATTATCTATGCAATTGGCTGAAGTAGCCGTTATTCTAGTTGGCTCCATAAATAATGGTTCAAGATTAAATGATTTGAACAAACTAATTATTCTGGTACTTAAAGAGTTTTTCTCTAGTAAGTTTACATTGAAGTCACCGCATACTATGATTTGTTTATTTGATTTTGATATAATATTGTTCAAAATTTCCTCCATATTTCTTTCAAAAATATCAAATGAAGCGGTTGGTGGGCTATAAGTGCTTATAACAATGAACTGCTCCAACTCCACACAGGCTATCTCAATGTGTCTTTCTACAGAGTGGGCTACAATGTCTTTGCGTTCTTTGAACTTAATTTGTCTATTTATTAGAATTAATGATCCGCCTCTTATAGAATTTACTCTGCAGAAAGAACTACCAACTTGGTGATTCTGGAAATTAAACATGAGCTCATGGCTTCTTAGCCAATGTTCTGTTAGGCAGACTATGTCAATGTTGTTTGAGTTCATGTATAAGTCTAACTCTAATTCTTTTTTGCTAAGTCCTTGAATATTTTGATGCACCAAGTTAGTAAACTTAAACTTATTTTTACATGACATATTGTTGAATTGACTTTTTTTTGAATAATTGGTGCTAGAGATTTCCTCTATTGTCTCTGCATTTAATTTAAATGACTTGGAGTAATGTCCAGAGTCATGTCAATAATATGCTCAATAGAAGCATTATTAGTAGCCAAATTTTTGGCTGTTATACTAAAATAGTAAGATAGCGACACAGCTACCTGTCGTTTGTAATAATTGGAAAGGTAGTATTTACCTTTTGTCTGATAATAATTTTTATCAATAATACTATTGATGTCTATGAAATGGAAATTATTATTGCATGACATTGTATGCAAAGTCTGATTTAACTTATATCTAAGATCATTTTCTGCTTGTGGCAAGCTGTTGCTGTAGGGGAATGTAAACATTACAATTCTATTTACTTGTAAAGTTAAAAGCGTTTCAACATATTTAATTAGATCAAATTTGTTTACATTACCCCTATTTCCAAGCCATATCACTAAATTAGAGCACTGGTCAAAGTTATATTTACTTATATTTTGCATGATTTCATGCAGGTCGGAGTAAGGTAAGCAATTATTTATTATTGGCTGTCCCATTCTAGTATTTAATAACTGGCCCATGGTTTTTCCAATTTCATCGCAGAACATTATAGTTTTATTTTTAATTTTATTTTTGTTCAGCTCGGCACACAGCTGAGAAGTTGATGAGGCAGCACTCACTGGCCCCGGACTCACAGGAGGCTGACAGTGGCATGAGTGGTTAGCCACAAGGGAGTCAAAACGCTGTTGATTGCTATTTGACAGCCTGAGTAGTTCATCCATGGCCAATGAGTACTCCCGTATCACTTCCTGGGACTTTTCATATCGGTTTGAGATTGATTTTAATGATTCTTCTACACTGGCAAGTTCACATTGAAGTTGCTGTATTTCAGAATCATGTCCTAATTTTGAATTTTCCAACTGTAATGTACAAATTTTTAGTTTATCTATTAAATCAATTTTTTCTCTCTTTGTCCTAATATGAGATACAATATGTTTTTGTTTTTTTAATTGTCTTTTTGTTTTACTAATAAATTTATTAATCTTTACATATTTTTTAAGTTTATTTTTACCTAACTTATTTCTGGTGCATGCTGCAACTCTCACCGAGTCATCATTTGTCAAATCTATCGTTACAGTGGGGGTATCACAGCATGCATCAGGGCCATTTTCCCTACCAGCTGACACTAACTCGTCGAATAAACTTTGGGTTTTTTGTGCGACAGAGCATTGAGCGGCCTCTTGTAGCTCTGTGATTTGATGGTGGGCATCACAGAGTTCCTTCTCCAGGGTGGATGTTCTCTTCAGGGCCTGTTCATACTCTGAGCCGCACTGGTCGAACCCATCAATGATGCACTGTAACCTATCTAGTTCTCCTACAGTATCTGTATATTGTGAGTGTAATGCAGACAACTCACTTTTTAACCTATCATTATTATTGAGTGCATCTAATAATATATTCTCATTGTCCTCTCTTTCATTTGTCAACTGTGTGCACAGCTCCCTTGACACTTTCAGTTCTTGCAAAGCCTGTTGGAGATTGATCTCCTTCTGGCATTGCAGGGCTCGTCGAGTCATCATCGTGAGAAAGTATAGTTTACCTTCTCACAACGACCACAGAACCAGCACAAGTTCTCTAGGGAAATGTAAACACTTGTTGAGGTTATGTGTCTGGAATTGTTGTACTTACGTGCTTTAGATTTAGATATTTGAATAGTAGGAAATAGTATTCCGTGCCAATAAACAACACACAATAGGCAACAAACACTTCCAAACCAGAAAAAACAATGATCAAACTCCAAGTTTTCAAACTTCGTAACCGAAAAAACACTATTATTTTGTTGGCAAAATTACTAGAATAACACGAATTTCACTAATAATAACATTTACACACGTTTGTTATGTTGTATTTATGCGATGAAATTGTAAAAGGCTACCTAAATACACTTAAATCTAATAAAAATAAAAATAAAAGAATGGAACAATCTAAAACAGCTGTTACTCGTAGGGATGCCACAAGCTAGTAGTTTGAAGATACTGCTAGTTATCTTATGCAGAAACTTGCTCTGACTCCTAACTGTTTAAGGGTTAAGAGTCGTAGCTTCGAATCTGGTTGTGCACCAATTTGATATTTTACCGTTATTTTAAAAACTTTTTTAACTTTGATTTTAGAGCTCGTCTTTCAAGCTGACAACATGAAGATGGAGTAATAAAAAATTGGTTGATAATAAGTTATTTCACGAAGGGTACATTTAAAATTAACAATTTTTTACGAGATAAACAAAATTGTTTGTTGTGAACAATGACGAATAGTGAGAACAATGACGAAACCATTGAGAAAAATGGTCCACCAATGATTTTTCGAAGACTTCATCTTATCCTGGCATTAACGAACTAGCGTGGTGGAAAGATCAAAGCGGGCCTATTTTCGTACACTCTTAAAGTAATATTGTTTACTCGTATCACCGATTATAAATCAATGTAAACAGCAAATTAATTCTCCATTGATAGCAGCGGCGGCCGACATGATAACACCATCGATCGGCCCTCGATATTTTGACCTTGTTGTTGCAGTAACAGCTAGTTCCTTGTCATTTCTAGGTCACCCCACTCCTTTTTCTTGTGTCACGGCGATAACATATAATCTGAATCTCGGAAACGGCTCCAACTATTTTCACGAAATTGATTATGCAGGGGGTTTCGGGGGTGAAAATCGATAAACTAGGTTTCATTTTAAAAAACGTCGTTTACCAAAAAAAAAACCGAGTCATCCAGGTATTATTAAATTAATCTAGGGCATGCATGTTATTGATGCAGTGCTTATAAAGCAACACGAAGCTTTGGTATTAAAACAGATGATAGATGTTGCGTCTTAGAAGCTAGGTTCTCTACTGATAATTGCCTATTAAGGAGCCCGGATGAGAATAAAGTACCTTTAGAACAGAGCACCAGGCCAGCTATAAGCAATTAGACCAGTATTAATGGATGCCACGTAGCACTGGTGCTTTATATAGCATCTTAGAATATTCATTAGGTGTAATTTCGCCTTATGGAAATCGAGATTTAAGAGTAATGTTGGATTTATTTTTCAAAACGATGAAGGAAGATACTCTAGAACCAAAAATACGAAGATGTATGTCATGTATTTACAGAAAAAAGTATCTAATTAATATATCAGCTATCGGGTTCCCATAGTACAAGCTTTGCTTAGTTTGGGGCTAGATGGCGTGGTGTGAACTGTCCACCACCAATATTTGTTTATTTTATTATTTATGGGTGAGTATATTATAATTATTAATATTTATTTATATTGAGTACACAGTGCAAAATGTGAGCATGTGCCAAAAACATTTGGACTTGTCTCTGATTAGCCCTTTATATATCCTCCAAGTTGTAAGTAACCAGAGATCTGAGGAGATTTACCAAATCTTCGGATTACGTGATTACGAAATTACGGATTTGGGGAGTCGTGATTTTTTTCACATTAAATGTTTTGTTTGATAATATCGATGTGTTCTGAAATCCGTCTTATATTATAAATGCGAAAGCCCTACTTATCCTAAGATTGATATTCTAATCTCGCTAAAAGTTCTTATGCCAATAACAAATCGCAAATATAGCGCGTAATATTTTTTCTTGTGGCGTCATCTGGTATAGAAATACGTTTTAAAATACACCTTCTAGAAAGGGAAAAAAGATTTTACCAATGTTTCCAACAAGGGGTCTAGAAGTTTCCATCTCATCCCGACCTACCTTACTTAGAGTTATACAATTACTATTTATTTGTTCTCGGTCCATCGTATATCACCAGAATGGCCAAAAATGTAGCCAAAAAAGCCTTCTGCCTAAATACGGCACGGATTAATGAAACACTAGCTACACCCGCGGCTTCGCCCGCGTGGTACCTTAAAAAACAAAAACAAATTTATCCCGCGGGAACCCTACATTTTTCCGGGATAAATATTAGCCTATGTGCTATTCCAGACTATAATATATATCTATGCCGTGTATGAGATGCATGTTGTGCCGACCTTACTTAGCGTGGGATAAGAGTAGGAGAATGATGAATCTATATTTATGCCAAATTTCATCCAGATCCGTTCAGCCGTTTCAGCGTGAAAGTAACAAACATACATCCATACATAATATTAGTAGGAAGAGGTTCATTGAGCAATTCAGTCTTGCCCATAGTTCCTCCGTTCTGCAAACTATATTTTATTTTATTTTTCAGCCATTATTGTCCCACTGCAGGGCAAAGGCCTCCCTTCCTTCCTTCCACTCCTCGCGATTTAACGCTGCTGTAGGCCAAGATGGTAAATACGCGTCGAGCTCGTCTCGCCATCTCCTCCTGGGTCTGCCACGTCGCCGTCTCTCGTTGGGTGGGCTCCACTCGGTGGTGGTGTTCAAACTATAGAATAAAAAGGTCACAGCTCATTAGAGCCACCCGGCACCCACTCCGCACCGCCTCGTCGTACGGCGTCCACTCGTTGTCGACAGGTGGTTCACGGGTGGACGCCACGTTATCACCAAAACGTTGCACGATCAACCAATTCAGCCTTCAAATGATATGCGCAGTCAACGCAGGGCAGCGAGTTGTCACCGAGTGGTCCACCCGCCGTCCGCGCGTGGACGGCTTACGATAGAGGCGATCCGGTGACGCTACGGAGTTGATGTAGTGAGCGCATACCCATAAAAGTCCATATCAAGAATACTAACCGCACGAGGCGAGGCGGTGCGGAGTGGGTGCCGGGTGGCTCTAATGAGCTGTGACCTTAAGGTTAAAAAATACGAAAAATAGACGAGTTGGTTAAATTTAAATATTCAATCCATGCTCCTGTTACGCATTTTGCCCACTCCATTGTGCCTTTGTGTAGGCGCAATTGTTCTGTATTGTTCGAAAAGCTACTTTTAATTTGGAAGCTGAACGATAAGTTATGAAACCTTTTGTTATCTGTGCAGACCTTCTGCGAATATATTTGTTTACGCAACGTTTGGATTAATACGTGCGGCTTTGTCCTGATTAAGGCTATCCGTAGATCTGTAAAAGGAAATCCTTCTAGTTGGTATTCAGCGGAGAGGAATAAATATAAAAAATACATGACCACGACTGTAATCCCCAGGCTCGGTAGACCTCTAGTGACTTATATCTTTGAGGATATCTAAAGGTGTGCAGAGACACGTCCCAACATGACATTTGGTACATGCCCACAATTTGCACAGTAGTTAGTATTCCGTACGTGCCAGGTTGCAAACCCATCGCCGCTTATAAGAATACTAACGTATGACACACTGAATATTTGGTTCTAGGGTATGCCGGTTTCCTCACGATGTAGCAATATCTTTGAATTTTTGACCACGCCTGTTTATCATCATATGTATTGGCACCGATAAATCGAATCAATAAATCGAATCAAATTGATTTTATGTCTGAATGCAAAGCTATTTCCAGCCACAATCAGCAGATGCGTGCTTTGCAATGTGGGAATGGATATAAATTTAGAAAACCCACGGCCGTCGTTTGGTTTTCCCAAATGCGATACGTTCAAGTGCTCGGGACAAGGCAAACGTTTGTAAATAAACATTTAGATAGACAATCAAAAGCTGCACTGCACGACCAACTTCACGATATTCGCTGGCCGTATTATACTCTAGTGACCGTGAATAAGGACCTGAAACCTCAAGAAGTTAGTTGCATGTTTCCAAGATGACTCCATCATGTTGTGGCCATATTTGCCGGAGCCATTACCGCTCGCAAATCAGCAGGAGAGTTGCTGTTGTCGACGTTAATTGCCAATCAGCACACGGGCCGCTGGTTCCAATCCCGCCGCGCATGTTGGGTAAGCGAACGGCAAGCGGTTTAGCCTACTTGCACTCTCTTATCTTATACCTTTAAACAAGTAATTCTTGTATATATATATATGTATATATATATATAATCGGAATCTCGGAAACGGCTCCAGCGATTTTCATGAAATTTAGTATGCAGGGGGTTTCGGGGGCGATAAATTCATTTTTAGAAAACGTCGTTTACCCCCAAAAAACGAGCATAGCTCGGTCACCCAGGTACTTAGTATTAGTACTTATTAAACGGGTATTTATCGCGTTTTGTTTACCTATTTTTCCTGACTTTTCAACAGGTTTACACTGTCGTCTGTCATCCCGTGACCACGACAGTGTGTAAACCTGTTGAAACGTCGGGAAAAATCCTACTAATATTATAAACGCGAAAGTTTGTATGGATGTGTGGATGTATGTTTGTTACTCTTTTACGCTGAAACGGCTGAACGAATCTGCATGAAATTTGGCACAGATATGGATTATAGTCTGGAATACCACACAGGCTACTTTTCATCCCAGAAAAATATACGGTTCTCGAATTTTTGGGTCTAGGGTATGCCGGAGCACTGGTGGTGTAGTGGTCGATCCGAATGTCACGGGTTCAAACCTGGTCGTGCACCAATGAGTTTTCCATTTGTAAAATGTATTTGCGTAATATCAGTGCTCTTAAACGGTAAAGGAAAACATCGAAAAAGAAGGCAAGCTAACATATTGACAAACAGAAATGCAACTTTTGCCATCATTTGAAAAATGCTAAGGAGGCAAGGTAGCACATAGTAACTTACTAGGTCAAATCATGGTTCTTGACCATATCTCCCCCGGCTCCCCGCCCCCCGCCTGTTATGTGATCTGTGTTGCGGCCGGTAGAATTAACTTGATGCCCCAGGCCGGCTCGATTCAATCCAATTGTTCTCTCGATAATTACTTGTGGTGAGTGACCTAATCTTGCAACTCCAGCGGGATTTAATATGCTTTTTATTTTTATTTGTATGTGTCGAAATACGTTCAGCCGTTTGGGCTTAAGCGACAGCCAAAGGATAGAAGCAAGCCAAAGAACTTGTGGAGGAGAATGACCGAGATACATACACACTAAATATACCCTCCATCGCAGTCGAGTAAAAATAAGTAAAGTATTATTGCTCCTACTTGTAATTGAACCAAGTTCAAAAGAACCAAATGAAAAAAGTTATGGTATGATTGTATCTGGGTATGCAAGTAGAGGAAGGCCGAAGAAAAAGTGGTTTGATTGTGTTAAAGATGATTTGAATGTAAAAGGAGTGGAGAGTTGAATTATAGGAGTGAGTGGAAGAAGAAAACATGAGCCGACCCCACGCGTGGGATAAAGGCAGGAATGATGGTTTATACATGAACCCATGCATAAGAATTAGCCAGTGACAACGAATGAAATGTAGACCAACTCATATTATAATAGAATTTGAAATGGTGAGACTGATAATATAAGCTAAACTAATATATGTAGTACTAGTTACTCAATCGTATAACCTAATATTCATTACGAAATATTCGATTGCAGAATTCATTAATTCGATTCCTAGGACACACGATCTGTCTGATTTGATTACATAATCTAGATTTCTGTTGTGTCTGTCTATGTATACTTTAAGACATTATGGAAATTAAGACAATGAAGAATGTTAACTAATTTTGAATATTAGCTCTCTATATTCTCGGTCAAAAATAAAAAATACAAGTGAAAGAATTACTTCGATACGTCAATTAGTTTCCGATTTATAAAAGTAAACGTGCGATGCGGACTTGTACGATGCGTGTGACGGTGTGACGTCATCGCATAACACAACTCCTAAGCGGAGCGTTGTAAATTGACGTCACACGCGGTCACGTGACTGTTAGCGGGACTCGATATTTATCGAAGTTTAAATGCCTGTGAAATCAAAACTAATAAGTATTTTTGACTACAACAAAAACTAGTGTATTTGTATACATACAAGCTTTACTGTAACAAACTTTCAACCGATTTGGAAATTGGAATACCTATTAACATTCCTAATTTTAACTCATTTATCGTATCTCTTACTTTCGCGCGCGGCTCGTAAGGCGTGTGTCAGTTCAAACTGGCGTGCAATCTAAAGTGTGCCTTATCTCTATCGCGTTAAGTTTAATATGATGGTAAATGTGCTTTACGCACCACAATTTGATTTCAACTGCAGCAGCAAAACCACGACTAATGGAAGGTTTAGTTGCGTTGATTCGTGTAATTTTGTCAAAGGAAATTAATCTATAGCGTGCTGTCCTTAACGACTAGTATTGGTTCCACTTATTTCTCGCAGACAGATTATATCAGTTTTAGTGGCGTTGGGGTATCTTCTTCTTCTTCTTATATAAAAATGAATTGCTGTTCGTTAGTCTCGCTAAAACTCGAGAACGGCTAAACGGATTTATCTTTTCTTGGTCTTGAAATGTTCGTGGAGGTCTAGGGAAGGTTTAAAAGGTAAGAAAAATTCGAATAACCGCCGGGAAAACCCTAAAAAAAGCCCTTTTCTATTTCCCATACAAACGTTTCCTAAATAAAATAGGCGGTACGAAGTTTGCCGGGACAGCTAGTAAATAAATAAATATTGGTGGACATTTCACACAACGCCATCTAGTCCCAAACTAAGCAAAGCTTGTATGGAAAACAACTGAAAGACTAATTATATACTTTTTTTCGTAAATACATACATAGAATACATACTCGTAGTAACACCCACAGAACGATCATCTGTGATCATCACAAAAATGTTAGTCCTGGCTGGGGATCGAACCCACAACCTGCAGTGCAGAACGCAGAGCTACTACCAACTGAGAAGTGAGAGTTATGTGCACAGCATGGTATAATACTTTCTCGAGTGTGGGAATATAAAGCGTAGAACAGTTGTGAGAAAATATGGCCCCAAGCGGCAAAGTCTGTCTGCAAGAGAATTGCATTTATCTAAAAGTTTAAAATTTCTCTTTACTGCGTTTTTTAAATATATAGAGCACTGGTGTTGTAGTGGTAGCACCCCTGCCTCACGATCCGAAGGTCGAGGGTTCAAACCTGGAGCCTTACCACGCAAAATGGGCCCGCACGCGGCCTAATTGCGGAAACCAGTCCGGTCACCAAGTACCACGAATACATAATACATTACAGAATTAGTATTACATTGTTATTTCGTACCATGACCTATACAAATTGTATGGAACTAGTGACGTTTATATTATGGAATCGTTACGGAATCGTTCTGGAAGACTTCGTGGTAAGGCCCCTGGTCGTGCATCAATGAGATTTTCTATTCAACAAATTGATGTGCGAAATGCTAGTGCTCTTAAACGATGAAGGAAAACATCGTGAGGAAATCGGCATACCCGAGAACCAATGGTTCGAAGGTTAGTATTCTTGTAAGCGGCGATGGGCTTGCAACCTGTCAAGTACGAAATATTAACTACTGTGCAAAATGTGGGCTTAATATCATGTTTAGACGTGCTCTAACTACTCTCTTTTGATATTCTCAAAGATCTTTAAACATCCTCAAAGATGTAAGTCACTAGAGGTCTGAGGAGATATCTACCGAGCCTGGGGATTACAATCGTGATTATGTTATGTTTTTTTCTTTGTTTAAAAACGAAGGCTCTTTGAAGCAACGAAATACCTAGGTTGTTCATCCTAAGAAGGTTAAGAAATTATTTTTTTTTGCAATTAAAAACTGTGCCAGATGCTATGACGCATGCTATCGGAAATTGGATTCGAACCTGCGACCTTAGAAACGGAAGACGGAGCCACTACCACTAGACCACCTACTAGTGCTCTGGAACTTGATCAAATGCTCATTCATTGTTTGTTTTGGAAACTGGCCAATTTGAAGTTTAAAGTTACTATGCATAAGTTTGAAACTTCCGTGCTCGAAGTTGTTCCTGATTTTCCGCCATGTTATAAGTACATACATAAGACCTGGGGCCTTACCACGAATTCATAATACATTACCGAATTAGTATTACATTGTTATTTCGTACCATGACTTATCTAATTGTATGGGAGTAGTGTTACATTAAAACGGAATCGTTTTGGAAGACTTCGTGGTAAGGCCCACAAGTTTTTACTAACCATTATGTTACAGAAACGTTAAAGTTTTATGCTTGAAGTAACACTACTTCAATACAATTTTATGTGTCATGGTATGAAGAGCTTGTGGTAGGCTCCTGCGTTATATGGATGATATTGTTATTTGTTACATTAGAAATATTTAGTTTTGACAGTTTTTCATACTGGAGGTCTACCATGAGTTTTCACAATCTACACTCGCTAGCGACTGTAGTTAAAAAATTGTATGAAAACTTGTACAGCGCCTCTAGCGGATAGTTGGGTACTAACGTCACGTAGTTAACTATCCTACGTCACAGCGTACTACAGCGACTGTAGTTTGCGCTTCATTCATTTGCTTAGAATTTGGTACCATGAGTAAAAATTTTAACAGATGTCATAGTAACGTACTATTACTACTGTAGTAACGTCAGCCGATCTAAATGTGACAACTCATGGTAGACGTACTGTATGCTTGCAAGTGTAGGTGTTCTAGATCTGTATGTAACTAAATTCTGTATTACTCCGCTGCGAAGCGAAAGAGCTTAATGAGTTTGAAGTGTATGTATGTATGTATTAGTTTCTCTGACTATCGCTGGAGCCCAAAGGGCGGGACAGATTTTGACAAATGAAGTGTCATTGGCTTTGTCTAGATTACAAATGATATAGGCAATACAAAATGTAAAAAAAATCCAATATGGCAGCCGTTAGAACCTATTTTCAATTACTTTAAGTAGAGTTTTTTAATTTCTTGGAATAAATACTAGTCTGTTTTTGATTTGTCTCGGTCAGTGTAGTCTTGTGGTCAGTATTAGCCCATTTCCAGAGCTCGGCAGTTAATTCTAAAAGCGTACTTACGTACAGCGAAATTGAATCAGTTTTCCCTCATCACTAGAAAAAGGTCATCTCCCGTGTCATCCACCCTGTAGACATGTTACTTTAACAGACCAGATACAAATTGACTTATGCAAAGTACATATTCAAATTCATTCATTTTTCTCTCGATTAACAAAGGGTGCTGGCGACATAGTGATTAAAATGCAAATTTATTAAACCTATTGTCTGAGTGGCGTTAGTAGACCTTCACGGCCTTACCATAAGCTCTTACAAACCATTATGTTTCAAAAACGTCACATTTCAAGATTGAAGTAACACTTTTCAAAACATTTTTTAGGTCAATACCAAATATCTTTTTAATTTTATTTTTTTGTGGGCAATTCACATAACGTCATCTGGCCCTAAACTAAGCAAAGCTGTGTAAATATAGGAGACTAGCTTCCGCCCACGGCTTCGCCCGCGTGCTACATTGAAAAACAAAAACAAACCTATTCCACGGGAACCTTACATTTTTCCGGAATAGTAGCTTATGTGTTATTCCAGACTATAATCTATATCTGTGCCAAATTTCATCAAGATCCGTTCTGCCGTTTCAACGTGAAAGAGTAACAAACATACATCCTGACATCCTTACATCCTGATATCCATACATTCACACATTCTTACAAACTTTCGCGTTTATAATATTGTTAGTAGGATTATCTCCGCAACTACCCATCCGATTTCAAAACTTCTTTCACCAATATGTAGACTGAACTTTCAGGATAAAAGTTCCTCCGGGCGAATCACGCAGGTGAAGCCACGGCCGGAAGCTAGTCGTGTATAAAATGCATAGGTCGTTAGCGAAATAATATCGATCTAGCCATGCAGTGGGTGAATAAATCATTTGGAAGCTCGGTGTTCAGTGATGCATCGCCTCAGCTCAGCCGGGCTAACATAGCAGAATATTGTCGACGCTTTTGTCTCATATTCGTACGGGAAAGAGCGAGACAAAACAGTCGACAAAATTTTGTGGTACCGCTCATGTTAGTCTGGCTGGCGTCTGATTGCACGGTGGGGATCGTGCCGGTGAATTCTGGTCGCGGCTTTGAGTGATTGGCGTGATTACAAGCACTTCACCATCTCAGATCATGCCCTCTCAGGGTACTTAGTAAGCGTTTATTTTAGTAATTGTCTGGTAAATTGTCGCAGTGTTGTTTTGTGCGTTAAATTTAAAGTACCACTGTATATTTTTTACTTCAGCATTTTGTAGTTTTAAATTTGACTTTTAGTAAAACTATTTTCAAAGATTTGTATTTTTTTTTTTTTGTTTTGCTTGTGGAATTAATTATAACACTGAGCGTCAAAAAAACTGTAAAAGATAGTTTGTTTTAGGACATTCTAGTTATCATTTATTACATGAATAAGGAGTTTAGGTTAATCCAAATAATCAATCATGATTCTTTAAAAATATTAAATCTCTGTGAAAAGGTTTTCTATTCGGCTAGACTTTTGAATTTGTCCATTAAATCGTTCCGCAGAGCAGCTCGCCGAGAGTTGATTGGACTGGAATGTGTTAGCGACCGTAAAATCGACTCTTCGGCAGAAAATCTGAATTTGCCATTAATTACATTCTAGCGCTGACAAAAACGTGATTTTAAATGTTTGAAAAAGAATTTTCTAGCGCAGCTAAAATTCGCGTTCCAATGTTTGTTATTGACATGGAATAGGTGATAGAAAATATAACTGTTACTGATGAGGAGTGCTAGATTATTATATAGTATGGACACATAAAGAGGAAGGATAAAAACCATGTAACCAAAAGAGTTATGAGTATGAGTGTGGCTCGGTACGTAAGTAGAGGAAGGCTTACGAAGAAGTGGTTTGATTGTGTGAAAGATATGAATGTAAGAGGAGTAGATTCAGATTTGATAGGAGTGAGTGAAAGAAAACATGTTGTGCCGAGCCGACCGCACGCGTGGAATAAGGGTAGGAGAATGATGAAGAGATTCAGCATATAATAAAACAATTATAAATAATGCGTTAGGTAAATATTGTTTGGAAAATGTGTCCCCAAACATAGTTAACTTAAATAGACACTTAATTTTTTATTACATTTACAAAATATACCTACTTTACGCGACAAGAAGATTTATAAAGAGTACCCTCAACCCTTAATGAAATGTTTCGCCAGATTGCCGGGGGTGAATGTGAAAGTTCAACCTTAAATAGCACAACAAGTTAAAAATTCACATTATTTATTCCCAAAACAACCACAAAGCTCCGCGTCGGTAGGGTCGTGGACTTGTAGCCTGAGGGTGGACTCGCAGGGGCTAAGGAGTAAAGGGGTAACATCAAAACTTCGACTTCAAAAGGCCTTTTAAATATTCTCTAAAAGCCTAATTATGGAAACATTAACTTGACCCCTCACGTCCCCGACGCAATGTCCTTTGTTCAAAGGACGAACCACTTAAGATATGTTTAATCATAACTGACGTATGTCATTGTCTAAGTCAAAATAAATTTAACACACAAAAGAGACATTATACATAAATAAAGAAGAAGATGATTTTTTGTGATTTTATACTGCGCACTTGAATGCAGGCTTTTATTTTTATTAAAGCGCATTTCTATACTGAACTTAAGTATTGCAAAGTTTTCCCTAGTATAAAGTTGATGAGCTAAGTTCATAAATCTGAAACATATAAAGTTTCTTCGCAATATATTTATTTACCTTTTAAAAGCGCCTTACCCTCTTTAAGATGTCCTAGCTACAAGCCTGGCAGTGAGCTTACAAGAGATTTTTCATAAGCTCTACCTAGATGCTGTATTATGTAGGCTGGTTATAACTTATAAGGCATGTCTTAAACCTCGAGAATTACAGAACTCTTAACAAACATCGTAACAGGAACTGTGCGTTCATTGTACGATCGCATAGAGGAGTGACCTTCACAACTTCGGTGATCGAAAATAGCTTTACAGTTATAGCATTTGTGTCAAAAATTATAATATCCAAACTAATGTAACTCTGTTACTTACCTTTTCACGACTAAACGGCTGAAAGGATCGTAATGAAATTTGACAAGGAGATTAATTATATCCTGGTAACGGACATAGGCTATCTTTTGTCTCAAAAATAATCTTTAAAGTTTGTATGGGGACCGCATGATTAATTAAAGCTGGGCGCAATCAGTATTTGGGTGACCGCCTCTTTTTGCACTCCATATAATTTTCCCAATCAACCAATATAAATAATTTCACAATTAATATGTTATATTGATCGATTTTTGCGGACGAAGTCGCGGGTAATAGCTAGTATATGTATAATCTCGTGACTTTTAATTAATACATTACTATTAATTTGTTCTTTATAAATTGATCATGATATTCATAAGTTGTTTTTAATCATTCTGGTTGTAAAGCTGATTCTGTGAGCGATTTGCATACCGCTTCAGAATATTGCAGCCGGTGACGCCAGCTTTGGATGATTAATGTTCAATCTTTATGTTAGAACTAGATACATAATCGTCTGACTAGAGCTCGACTACTTTTTAATAATTCTTTTGTATTTTATGCATAAAGAATGCAAACTTAGCTCAAAGTTATTGTTTCAATCCAACACGCACAGTTTCAACTCAATTTTCAAACTTATTTTTGTTAACTTTATGTAACCCTATCTCACTTTGTAAGAATAAAATAATTATTTTATTAATCTCTTGTTAACAAACCATCCTGTTTCAGAATCGAAAAATATAAAAGGATGAATCTCACGTGACGAGAAGAGTGATAGATATGAAAGCGGATGGATATAAAAGTAGAGGTAGGCCCAAGAAAAGTTTGATAGACTATGTGAAAGACGATATGAGTAAGAAAGGTGTGAGTACTGAGATAGAGGGTTGATAGAGGTAGAGGGAAGAAGGGATAAGGCCAAGGAAATGATGATATTACTTTGATATTGACCGAGGAAATTATGGTAAGGACCCTGGTTTTGTCATGTCATGAATGCGGTTTGCAAAATGTGCCAGTTGCCCGGTGGATAAGGCCCCTTGCTTGAACTCTGCCGTATTGACATAGAGCTGTTCATCTGAGGACGGAAGCCACAGAGCCTCAAACGACGACTTAGCCGGGTCACTGCGCTCCCATTTGAATCCCATCTCATAAACGCCCGACACTTGCGGTCTGAACGACCAATCACAGGCGAATGAGGTACGACTTTTACCACTTAAAATTGCTTCAATCCTCGATCCCAAAGTGGAGGGAATTTTTAGGATTAGCGTAGCTCAGCGCTTTTACTGAAGAACATAAATGATTGTCGTTATACGAGAATAATTCTTATTCTAGGGACATTATATTTTATTTATCGGATGGTTGAACTGACGAATTTGCCGAATGCAAGGTGCTTCAAACTCTTAGTGTCGTAAAAAACGAAGGTTTTAGATAAAGCCGTAAAGATCATAATAAACTGATAACCCAAAAAAAAATCAAGCTAGGGTTACGCTGATATTAAGTTTTTATGACACACCTTTTCAAGGGGGTAAAAGACTTAAAGATTACAAAAATCTATTTCAATAGATATTTATGACGTTTTTTTTTTACACAACGCTATCTAGCCCCAAACTAAGCAAAGCTTGTACTATGCTTAATGTACATGTAAGTGCTACATGTAGCTATTACATGTAAGGGAGCCAGATAGCTAATAGACTAATGATAATACATTTTTTTTCTAAATACATACATAGAATACATAGCAACACCCAGACACAGAACAAACATCTGTGTTCATCATACAAATGTTAGTCCTGGGTGGGGATCGAACCCACAACCTATAGCGCAGAAGGCAGAGCTACTACCAACTGAGCTGTGAGGCCAGTTTCTACGCTTGATGTTAGGAACCTAAGTTGAGACTGCAAACTACGGCCTACCCACGTAAACGTATATGACTGTCCTAAACTATGACTTTACATCAATAACTTCAGTTATTAGAGACACTTGGATCTTCAATAATCCTCATATATTGTCATTGCCAAGGTTCCGCCAGCAATGGCCCACAAATCCAATCTCAGCTGTTGGTAAATTCGGAAGACCTTGGCCGCTTGGCCGCCAGCCAGCTTGTCCTTCCTCACTTTCACCCGCTAGCCCGCTATCGATCCGTCGAAGCCTCCGCCGATAAAAAACCCCGATTCATTCTTATCTGCTTTCGATGTGGAAATTGTAAAATTTACTTGACGCGTGCTTTTAGGTTGGAGGTAAACTTACCCACATACGTATTACAAATTCATTACGTTTTACACTTTGTGGGACGATTTTATAGATAAGACGCTTATGTAATTTGCATAAAGAAAGCCTATGTTTAGAAATTATGTGATAATGTATTTTTTTGCAGGCAACTTTAAACAAGATCACATTGGCTGGGCTGAAATTTCTAGCTGTAAAAATGCCCAAGATCCCTTTAATAAAATTGTTATAAGCTAATAATGATTCTGGAAACGGCTTCTTTAATTTACTCCAACATAGTAAAGCATTATCTCAAAAATATCAGCTATCACACGAAAAAAACCGCACCTGTAGCACCTGTTCTGAAGCTCAAAAACAACTTGCTATACTTACTTTACTATACACCCTTCTTTTTAGTAGAGGGTTTGTTAACATGGCTCAAGCTAGTTTTATGTAACCTTACAATGTTAACCTTCCTCGGAGCAACTGTGGTACAACAGTACATCCACCATTAGTTATCTAAGTTGGCGAGAGCAGCGATGTGTAATGGCTCTTACGCAATGAGTTCCAAGTTCAAGCTCAAGTTGAACGAAGCCAGATGAACGCAGTAAACCAACATCTATTTCTGTCACTACTTCTTGTACAAATTATATAAAACATACGTTGATATAACTTTCCTAACTTTTCTACTTCCTGCCCTTTTCCCACTATGTGGGGTCGGCACAACACGTTTTCTTCTTCCATTTCCCTTTATCATCCGTCATCTTAATACTCACTTCTTTCTTTACTTATATCATCATTCACACAGTTTTCCGAACATTAATGTGATCGATATTATCATTATAGGTTCAAAATAGGTGATTAGGTCGAAACGTCAGAAGTGAAAATCAAATTAGAAGGAAGCCCCATATTCGCAATAGCGAGCTATTGAATAAAGATTGAAAACAAAATTAGAAGGACCAATTTGTATCGTACTAACTTCAAATGTATATATTACTCGCGGTGAGCCGCGGTGACAATATCATCTGAAAACACAAATTATCGAATGTTTGTGTCCATTACACAAAGAGGAAAGGAATTAAAATGCTAATTGTGCCTGGCGAGTGACGCCGCGCGCCGCCGCGCTTCACCGGGTATTATTAATGTCTATTAACGAACGCTTTGAGGGTAGTTTCCATTTGATGCTTGCTTATTGTTAAAGCAATGACACAAATAAATATTAATATTAGTGGACATTTCAATTGGTGGCTTGTACTATGTGAACCAGATAGCTCATAGATAGTCGTAGATTCAATTTCAACAAAAGTTCTACAACTGTGTTCTCAAATTGCCGTCAAATGATGTCCACCTTGCATCATCATCATTCTCCTGTCCTTATCCCACGCGGTCGGCACAATATGTTTTATTCCTCCACTCACTCCTATCATCAAATCTGAGTCTATTCCTCTTACATTCATCTTTCACACAATCAAACCACTTTTTCTCCGGCTTGCCTCATCTTGCGTACGCAGATACACGCATACCCATAACATGTCCACTATGTCCGCTTTGCATAAAATTGGTTTATTCAACAATTTCGGATTTAACCTCACGTTATAACCAGGCTGTGTGTACTCGATATGTGGGCCGGTAATAAGGCATGAGTGCTGGCAAATGAAAATGTTAACCGCAACATGGAGGGAGTCATAATTATAGACGTAATTTCTTTCATATTTCTGCGGTTCGTTTATATAGGGGATCGTATTAAATAGTTTTTTACTCGACTGCGAGGCGAAGAAGGGTAATATGTTTAGAGAGGGTGTATGTTTGTATATGTATGCGAGTTCCCTTGACTATCGCTGTACCCCAGACGGCTGGCCGGATTTTGACTAATCACTAGAATGACATAGGGTATACAAATGTCAAAAATCTAATGGCAGCTGTAAAAATCTTTTTTTCAGTTACGTTCAGTAGGGTTTTTTAATTATTGCAATAAATAATAGTTTTTGTATTTCATACCTACTAACTCATAGCTCATTTAGTAGTAGCTCTGCCTTCTGCGCTGTTGGTTGTGGTTCGATCCCCACCCGGGACAAATATTTGTGTGATGAACACTGTTGTTTGTTCTGTAACTGGGCGTTATTAGGTATTCTATGTAACAATAAATAGTATATAATAAATCAATCAGCTATCTGGTTCCCATAGTTCAAACTTTTCTTAGATTTGGACTTAATGGCGTGGTATAAAAAGTCCAACAATAAAAAAAAAACATAAGCTTTAAATGTGAAATTGAGAATGTACTTAAATGTAACTTTTAACTGTACTTTTATTGGCTTTAGCCTGATTTTTATTTATAAATGTACTCTTAATTGTAGTTAGTAACTTCCCAAGCAACTTTGTTTGTTTGTTACCTTTTCACGACTGAACGGCTTATCGAATCTTAATTAAATTTGAGAAGGAAATAGATTGTATTCTAAGGAAGGATATTTATCTTTCTTCTGCGAACGAAGTCGCGGACCTCAGCTAGTAATTGTAACCCCTGGCTTGACTAGTAGAATACTATACACTATGACGAATTTCAAATCCAAGAATGCTGCTACCACTAAATAGCGGATAATTTCGTGACGGGTGATTTTTTAATTATTAATTTAATTTAACTTATTAAACACGCGACGGATATTGCACAGTTAAGTGGGGTTATTGATGGATCTTTAACTTTTAATGTGCGTTTTATTGAAGGGTATTAGCTACGTAGCTTTTCAAACACATTAATAGGCCGTAAAACGACGTTCAGTCTGTCCTTTTATCATATTTTATTATTTTATCATATTAAGCTTCGAACCAGTGTGGTGAAAGGATTAAAGTGCGCCTCAGGGGCCCAATTTGTCTGTTGCTCTTAGAATACCCTCAGTTTTAGTTATATTTTAAAAAAATATTTGAACAATTTAAATATTTTGTTTGAAGAGCTGAATTTTTCAGATATAAATTAAATTAATTCAGTGTTTAAAGGATTTGAAGAGGCCCTTTATAGCTCTTTCACTTCACAAACAAAAGTTGAAGTTTGTTAAATAATAACTTTTAATAGGCGAAGTTGATACAAGTGTCTCTTTCAGCTGAAACGTAGATGACGTGGGTTTTGGATAATGAGCGCGATGAAACATATTAAAGCTTTTTATCTTTTTTACCCGACTGCGAAGTGAAGAAGGGGGTAATGTGTTTGAAGCGTAATATGTATGTTTGTATGTTTCTCTCTTCTTTGTTCTAGTTTTCTTTTTTTTTTTATGGAAGAAGGAATGTACAGTTTGGGTTATTTCAAAAACGGAGCAGGATTCCCTGAGCTGAGAGTAACAAAGAAAAATATCCCACCGGTCAAATATCTTGTAAATAATAAATAACCCACATTTGAACTTGTACATAATTTACTTCGCAGATGTAGACTAACCCCGCGTTTAAACCAAGTTATAAAACAGCTATACCTAGGGCCTTACCGCAAGCTTTTAGGGCAATATCAATGTAATATAACTTTGATATTTCGTACCATGACCTATAAAAATTGTATTGAAGTAATGTTACTTCAAGCTTGAAACTTGACGTTTCTCAAAAATGATGGTTTGTAAGGGCTTGTGGTAAAACCCCTGTAGTATCAAATCTGTTATCAGAACCTATTACCTCTGCAGATATAAGGCTTCGTCTTCACACCCTTTTCCCGCGCTATGTGGGGTCGGCACAACAAGTTTTATTTTTTCATTCCCTCCATCATCCATCATCTCAGTACTCACACCTTTTTTATTCATATCATCTTTCGCAGTGCATCCTTCTTTTCTTTGGCCTACCTCTACCCCTATATCCATCCACATTCATACCGAACACTCTCCTCGTCACATGACATTCATCCCTCCGCATAACATGCCCATACCACGCTAACCTATTACTCCTCATCTTTTCAAAGTTACTAGTATAGTCAAGTAATCAAATAAAATCGCCAGGAATCTGTCCTTCGAAACCTATTATGGTTATAGAATTTTTATTCTCAAAAATACAATTTACATTATCACTTGTTTTTTATTACGAGGTCTGAAAATAAATATTCTATTCTATTCTATTCTATTCTACTTACACGAGAACAGAACTATGAAATGTATTACGTAAACGATCCACGTTTGGATCGTCTAGTGTGGACCCGGCTATTGACATTTTAAACTTTTTAATCTGATTATCTTTGCTTATAGATACACGTGAACGATAACTGATCGTTCGGATAGCGAAATGTCTTCGCTCAGATCAAACAACTCATTCGGTCATAAGTTATTCAAAATAATCAAATAAAAACTCATTGTTCTGGATCTCTAGGGGCACATGGCCCCGTATTACTCTCTAGAAGTAGCTATAAAGCTGCCGTTCACTTTCTAAAAGCATCTTCTACTTATCAAGTATTTACTTCAAAATCAAAAAACCTGTCTGAAAGTAATTGAAAATAGCTTTATACAGACGCCATATTAGTTTTGTTGACAATTTTTATAGAGCCTATTCCTGTAGTCCAAATGAAATCAACGACACCTTTTCAAAATCCGTCCAGCTTTGGGCTTCAATGACAGCCAAAGGAACTTGCATACATACACCCCAAACACGTAACTCTCTTTCTTCGCAGTCGGGTAAAAACGAGTTAACTCAATGAGCAGTCAATCTTATTTCCAAACAAATCATCGAATGTTTGGATTCTCTAATAAGATTCATCCGATATAAATGAAATATTGGTATGTTATCCGAATTTCGTTATGTTCTACATTTTTATTACAAAATAGGAATAAGTTAAATCGATACCCGGTATTCTTTTACTTCGTTAGAGTATTTTCGGAATTGTAAATAAGCTTGTTGTACCCTATTTACAGAAAATACTTTGACATTGAACCGCATACGTGACCGTGTTGTGTAAGTAGCGAGCCTGCGAGTTGCGAGTGGCGCCTTTCTTACAAATTTCACCGGTACACTTGCCCTTCAAGCTAGAATTGATATGATAAAAACATTGCCTATTGGTAAAAACATTTATACGGTAGATTTTGTGAACCAGGTAGCCGATAGCCGACAGAACAAACACCTTTGTGGTTTTCACTTTTAAAAGCTTAAAATGGTAGAGGTAAGCCAAATAAAAGATGGATAGTCTATCCGTCTTCGAAAAATGAGATAAAACTATATCGAAAGATGATATTATGAGTAAGAAAGGTGTGCGTACTAAGATCACGGATGATAAAGGGAAAGGGAAGAAGAAAACGTGTTGTGCCGACCCCACATAACGTGGGAAAAAGGCATGAAGAAGAGGAAGTTATTGATGCTTAAAAAATAAGCGTGACCATAAATCAAACCAATATAAACATTCAGATAATGATACTAATTACCATAGAGAAACTATTTACAACATACGGTAATGTACAACCAGAATTAGCAGCATTCCTGCGGTCTGCTCGGACAGCAAGTGCGGCCGTGATAAATTGTTCCAGCTGAATTTATCTAATGGATGCGTTTCCATCAGCTCTGCTGCAATGCTGGTTACTGAATTAAAAGTGGTGAAACTTTCAAAGACATAAAAGTGAACAGTTTTAAAAATGGCATACTTTATTAGCTCAACAAAATAATAAAAATCTACATTTTAGTATCGCAGCAGTGATATGCGATTATATTAATACGATGGATTGTGTAAAAGCTGGCATAGATATGAAAGGAGTGAATACGGAAATGATGTCTGATAGAGAGGAGTGAAAAGAAAAATATATGATGTCAATCCCACATGAAGTGGTATAAGGACAGGATGATGAGCAAATTGCTATTAATTAGGTTACAAAAGAGTTTGAATGTACAAAAAGTAAGGTGTTAACAAAATGGAGGACAGAGATAGTAGACACTAAAACTGGAATGTCGGCCGAATGTTTGGCGAGAAGGGTTATTTATGTAAAGTCGAGATCTCTAAACGAGACCCAGAACGTAGTGTACATAACTCAGTGAAAGTAATATGCAAATAAAACAGATAAGTGGGGTAGTAAACGATGATACTAATAAACATTACAATTGGACCATATCGGCACATATCATGTTTATTTCCGTACTCTCAGTTTTACGATCTTTTTACATCATCATTACATCCCTTAAAATTGACCCTCAGCCATCCAATTTAGCAGGAAGAGCATATCTTCACGAGTCGACATGTTATCCCGAAATGAGCGATAAAGATTCGGCGTCGTATTAAGGACCATCACTCTTGAAATGGCCGCTCGCTATGTACCCGGATCACGACCCGTCCGTCTGTCGGCTACTTATTGCTGACCGTTGTCTTGGAAGAAACTATTCAGAAACTGTTATTGAAATTAGGTAAATGCCAGCTTTCGAAAAAAACCTCAACATTCAAAACTATTTCGTCTATTTTAAATGTGAAACGTTCTATTGCATACAGTTAAGATTCGAATCAAATGTTTCGTGAAATGAGAACAATGTTCAATTCTCATAACTTCCACACAAACTCACCGACTAGATAAAATACTGAAATAAACTGGTGCTAAAATAATCCCTAAAAAGGCACCCTTTACTTTTTATGTTGACCAATAAAATTTTATTAGAGCCGTCCGTTCTCTTGTTGCCTTAAGCTGGAATTATTGGCGCTGGTGGATTACCTTCCACGAAATATTGTTTATACTGTGCCCATTAAAAACCGTTTCAATTTGCGATGTTTACTCAACTCGAGCAATTTCATCTGAAACCAAACTTCAACGTTCATTAAGTACGACTTTGAATGTGCAGGTATAAACTTAATTTCATTAGAGAATCCAGCCAGCATAATAGTTTAAAGCCAGGTTCATTTTGTTTCATGTCTAAAGTGGTTTGAATTCATACATTTTAGAAAGTTTATTCTAGTGTTAAATCAAAGTTTGTGAACAACGTTCTAAATTTCAACTCAAATGCCCATTATAAACATGCATTTGCTGGAATTGTAATCAACTTATCAAATTTACTAAAAGTGATCAAATTTGCTGGACTCATTGACATTTATGCTGCTGAATCGGCGAATAACAGTTATTCCGTGTAGTGTATTTCTTGTATGATACACTGCCTGTTTGTGCGCAGAATGTCAAACAATAGAATTGACCTGAATACCAATTGAGACGGATGGCCGAGTTATCACAGCCGCATTGACGTTCGTGTTCGCTGAAATAGCCACAGTTCCGGTTGTCTATTTCTAAATGAGTTACATCGACTAAATGCAACACGTTTACGTAACACCTTTTCCAATTACACGCGAGGCTATATTTTGCAGTTTTACACGTTTCATTCGCTGGCACCACGTTGGGCGCCAAGCGAATGGTTATTGCCTCGCATGTTCCGACTTGTTCGATATTTATTTCAATGTCACGAATAAAAGAGTTGACGACCCGAATTATATTTTGATCGATAACTTTCGGTCACGGTTGACATGCCAGGTGGCGTTCCGGACGTGAGTCGTCAAAAAGACAATAAAATAAAATCTCGAGGTCCTAAGAATATAGATAAAGCATACTTACATGTGTGTCCATTTTGTCAGTGTTACAAAAGAATCAGTTGGTGCTCGATAAAGCAAATGGACTTTTAAAATTAGAGAGATTCAGTTCCTAAAGGAAATCAATAAAATTAATTTCGTGAACGCTTTCAATATTGTATTTAAAGGCAATATCGCGATCAGCCGCAACTCCACCGATGTAGTTTGCCCGTGGGTTGTTTCCCTGGAATTTTTTATTTCCCCCACGGAACTTGGCACTTACGTTTATTTGAATTATAACTTCCAGCGACAGTGAGCAATAAAGCCGACGTGACGGGAATACATCGCGCCGTATCGCTTCACTCAAAGTTTCAGCTGTCGTTTGTAGGTAGTCTTGCGACATTGAAATTGCGACAGGCTTTATAATGACGAGAAGTTATTGAAATTCTAGTTTTACAAACATGTCAAGTGATGCATTTATTTTGGTAGAAACTTTCTGATTTTAAGTGCCGAAACATTTTTGCTCATACAATACGTCAGATAAATAAATAAATATTGGTGGACATTTCACACAACGCCATCTAGCCCCAAACTAAACGAGGCCAGTCGAATGTTTAAGTAAAATGTTTAGGTAATATAGGGAAACATGTTGCACATTCTCATTGACCTTGAATATTGAGTTGATGAGCTACCGAGGCAGATGATAAAGGCAAAACAGCAAATGAAACTGTGATCAAATGAACGACAAAATGTATTTTTAAAAGCTTGCGTCCAACACGGGCGGGGGAGTATTCTTACAGTTTATAGCAAACTGCCGGACGTCGCAGTAATGGGTTTTTAACCACACAGCCTTCGGGTAGTTGGAACTTGGAACCCGCTTCTGAATAACAATGCCCCAACTTTGCTTCGCGAACAAAAGTTGCTAACACCTTAAGCCGGCTGCAACTAATATTTGTGAGCTGAATCTACAAGGACTTAGGCTTCGGTTGAAATTCACAATTTGTCTCAGTAAATATACTTACTTATCTTGATTAATAAATCTGGAAACGCCATAAACTTTCTCCAAAATTCGCTGAAAACGTTCCTTTTAGTTTTAATGTTAGCATGAATCTCTTAATTTTATGTTTGCGAATGTCCATTTCGGTACTAAGTTTTGAATATCACACGTCTACATGAAAGATGACCTTGGCCCTTAAAAACCCTATCTCAGTTATGTAAAATCTTAATTCGCAAGTTTTATTTTGCTTCTTGCATCGAGAAAATGGTTTATTAACAAATTGTAACACGAGCTCTAAGTAAAGCAAACGCTTAGAATTTACATACTATTGGGAATCATAATTTGGTTTGATCGGTCTTCACGCTACTGTTACCTCCTCTGTTTACTCCTAGAAACAAATTTAGTGTGAATACGTTTTCGGTCGTCTTATACAAATAAGGTCTTATATGTTTAAGGTAGAACTTTTTTAATAAGAGATTTCTAAACAAATTTTTGTCTATTCCAGGTACGTGTTTATACGCTTTCCATTTGAGATGGGTGAGTATTTTAACCGTTCAAAAGTATTGGAATCCTCTCGATCCCTCGCAGCAGTGATGCGGAATCGCAAGGATTACCCCCAGAGCTGCACATGCGAGATACCAGCTGCTGCCGTCTCTGACTTGGTCGAAGAATAGGGCATTTTATTTAGCAGATTTTTTAACATTTGGGTTTTTGCAAATAAAGAAAGATAAGATATAGAACGGTTAGTTAAAGGAAATTTCGCAATAGTAGCGTGTCTGCTACTCGTACTGTAGGACTACCATGAGTTTTCACAATCTACACTCGTTAGCGACTGTAGTTAAAAAAATGTATGAAAACTTGCCTACAGCGCCTCTAGCGGATAGTTAGGTACTAAAACGTCACGTAGCTAACTATCCTACGTCACAGCGTACTACAGCGACTGTAGTTTGTGCTCATTAATTTGCTAGGAATTTGGTACCATGAGTTTTGACAAATGTCGTAGTAACGTACTATTACTACTGTAGTAACGTCAGCCAATCGAAATGTGACAACTCATGGTAGACGTGCTGAAAAGTTATAGTTGAGTTGTCGATAAGTATTGGTTTGATTTTGAACCTCTTTGGATATAATTTTAGGCGTTTAAAGAATAGTATTTAAAAAAAACCGACTATAAGTAATCGAAAGTAAGTTTCTTGCAGTAGGCATATTGTATTTTTTAAGATTTTGTGTAGCCTATATCACTCTTGTGAGCCAGACGAATCCAATAACACTTTATTTGACAAAGTCTAATCGTTTGCGCTCCAGTGACAATCAAAGAAACTTGCATACATGCAAGCATACATACATCCCACATTACCCTCATCCCGCGGGATGATTTGACAGCGGCCTCAGTTGATTAAAGAGCCATATAAACATCTGAAATTAATAGCCGATTGCCAATCGCATATTTATAAATTCAATCTATATTGATAGCGAGGTTCAATGTTAGTCATGTGACAAGGAGAGTGTTAGGTATGAATGCGGATGGATACAGGGGTAAAGGTAGACCAAAGAAAAGATGGATGGACTGTGTGAAAGATGACATGGGTAAGAAAGGAGTGAGTAATGAGATGACGAGTGACAGAGGGAAATGGAAGAAGATCACATGTTGTGCCGACCCCACATAGCGTGGGATAAGGGCAGGAAGATGATGATGATTGATAGCGAGGTTCAATGAAACCTTACAATACTATTTCATAGCGAGGTATCCGTATTAAGCATAATCAGAGTTATTACACTCCCAAAGGCAGTTTGGGAGGATCTGCAGGCACGCTCCCCGTAAATTATTCATGAGCCGGCATGGGATGTGTTTACGTGGTCCCAAGGACGAGCTATTATTGTTACACTTGAGTAAACATATTATTATACAATTAAACAGTTGAGAGAGCACTGGAGTGTGGTAGCACCCCTGCCTCGCGATCCGAAGGCCGTAGGTTTGAACCTAGTTTTGATCCAATGAGTGTTTCCATTCGAAAAAAATATGTGCACAATGTCAAGGAAAACATCATGAGAAAACCGAGCCGGGCATACCCTAGATCCAAAAACTCGAAGGTGTGTGTTATAGATTAGTACTCTTAAAAGCGGCGATAGGCTTGCAACCTGTCACGAAATACTAATCACTGTGCTAAATATGGTCATTTGCCAAATATCATGTTTGGACGTGCCTCTGACACCCTTTAGATATCCTCAAAGATCTAAGTTACTAGAGGTTTGAGATTTTCTACCCAGCCTGGGGATTACTAACAGTCGTGGTCATGTTTTTTTTTAACCTGTTGAAAATTGTGTCCTACGGCTACACAAATTTTCGAGAATCCTTATTTTCTGCAAGTAAATAGCAGTTCTATGTTCTGTAATTCTTCGCTCAATTTTTGGTTAATAAAATTTTGAACGGTAGAGCGCTGGTGGTGTAGTGGTAGCACCCCTGCCTCACGATCCGAAGGTCGTGGGTTCAAACCTGGTCGTGCACCAATGAGTTTTTCCATTCGAAAAATTTATGTGCGCAATGCCAGTGCTCTTAAACGGTGAAGGAAAACATCGTGAGGAAACCGGCATACCCTGCGATGGGCTTGCAACCTGTCACGTACGGAATACTAATACTACTGTGCAAAATGTGGGCATGTACCAAATGTCATGTTTGGACTTGCCTCTGACTACCCCCTTTAGATATCCTCAAAGATCTAAGTTACTAAAGATCTGAGGAGATATCTACCGAGCCTGGGGATTACAGTCGTGATCATATTATTTTTTTTATTTTTTTATTTTTTTTATTTTGAACAAACAAAAATCAAACATGATCACGACTAATCCCCAGGCTCGGTAGATATCTCCCAGCTGAAATTTTGTAGTCGCTTTTATCGAGCATGTTGTCTCATATTGGCACGAGGAAGAGCGAGACAAAACAGTCGACAAAGCTTTGTCGTGTTAGCCCGGCTGATCTTTAGTTACTTAGATCTTTGAGTATCTTAGTCAGAGGCATGGCCAAACATGATATTTGAAGTTTTGATTTTAAAATATTTCTAGTTTTAAAAGACCAGCCTGAACGTAAATGGAAACCTACACTAAATGCCTTCACTTATCGAAATTGGATATAAATAATACCAATTTATATTTAACTAAACATCGAAATGCAACCGTCACATGTAATTTAAGCCCTATTAAGATAACAGTGGAGTCACATTACGATAACATCGGAGTTATACCCCGATATTGTAAGGTCAAACCTACAAGCCAAGTTCAGGTAACTGAAAGTGTTAAGTCAAGGGCAGTGGTATTCAGGCCCTTCGTGAGCACTTCTCGTGAAGTGAAACCGTCTCACGAGTTACATTGAGTATTCAGTACGCAAAACTTAGCACGATTTTTGTGCCGATATATATCTTTGATCGGAATTTATCATCTTCGTCATGCCATGTTCACACAATTTTCGTCTTATCTTTAACACGGGAGCCATTTACGTGTTCCGCGTTATACGTTGGCCACTCATGTGTTTCGTGTAATACGTTGGCCACTCAGGTGTTCCGCGTAAAACGTTGGCCACTGACGTGTACCGCGTAATACGTTGGCCACTCACGTGTTCCGCGTTATACGTTGGCCACTGACGTGTACCGCGTAATACGTTGGCCACTGACGTGTTCCGCGTTATACGTTGGCCACTCATGTGTTTCGTGTAATACGTTGGCCACTCAGGTGTTCCGCGTAAAACGTTGGCCACTGACGTGTACCGCGTAATACGTTGGCCACTCGCGTGTTCCGCGTAATACGTAATACGTGTAAAACGTTGGCCACTCACGTGTTCCGCGTAATATGTTGGCCACTCGCGTGTTCCGCGTAATACGTTGGCCACTCACGTGTTCCGCGTAATATGTTGGCCACTCACGTGTTCCGTGTAATACGTTGGCCACTCACGTGTTTCGCGTAATATGTTGGCCACTCGCGTGTTCCGCGTAATACGTCAGCTGGCGAGCTGTATTTCGTTTATCTTCGTGTGCAGTTCATTCGGTAGCGGAACTTGTTTGTTTATTATTATACGCCTGAACATGTTGCTATTTACTGCGAGGTCGCCTCGCTCCGATATAACATGCTGTTTTAGTAAATTACTGTGCATGAAAGTAATGTTCCAGGTATAGTTAACAGCCATTTTCAGGCCTAGGACCTGTGGAACCAAAAAATCAACCAGTGAAAGTAAATGTTTAGACCAATATCTAAACATATAGATATATTGATTATTATTATAAATGTCCTGCATTTTTTCTACTATTAAAATATACTACTATAAGTTATTTTATACCATTGAACTTGCAACACTGTATCGTTCATTCCATATTTTGTGTTATGGCAATAATACCTTCTTCTGTTTCTACGACTGATATAGCGAGCAAGTTCCGAGTGTTAAATATTGTAATTTAATTATAATAAACACCAATCAAACGTTCTCACGCATTTTATTTCGTACATGCGTGCTGTGGTCCTTCGAGAAGTAATTAAAATCAGTGCCGGGCAGTATACCGCGCGAGTTTTCGTGGAGTTCCCTGTTGGCCGAGGACGGCTTGCCATACAAGTCGCCGAAGTGGGGCTATTATTCCTGGCCCGCAACTTCGTTCTATGCTATAATAGAACGAAAATACAAGAAGCATCATCAAGAAACGGCAAGAAAATCATCGTTTTATCGTGTGATTACGATAATCTGATCATCGAGTTTGGCTTTTATTCAAACACCCTCATTCTAAAATTGAGAGGTTTGTACGAGTGTGTTGGCTGCATTGGAGATTGGTGGTCATACTCCTGTCAATGTCAGTGAGCGACTTGCCCGAGCTGTCAGTCATTCACTCTTCGAAACTGTCAGTGTCAATCTGTCAGTCAGGTGTCATAGTGAAATCGGTTGGTTGTTTGTAAACAAAGCTCCGAGATATAAAAGTTCTTCAAAGTGCAAGTTTTAGCTTATAAGAAAGTGCGGGGGTGTTCGCAAATCGTAGAAATTAAGGCGTTTCGTCGTAATTACGTTCTACAATGGCGGAGTCCAAAGAAATACTGCGTAAACATCGTCTTCTTCGTGGCCAGTGCAAGGCCACGATCACGCGTATTGAAACATTCGTCGATGACCCCATAAGTTTTGCATCTGCTACGGTGGATATACTGGAGGCGCGTAAAGAAAAGCTTATCAGTGCGCTCAAAAGCTACGAGGCAGTGCAGTTGGACATACTAAGTATTGACGAAAGCGACTGCGAGCAGGTTGGTCCCATAGAAGAAAAATATTATTCTGTGCTTGCTAAAATCAATGCCTCTCTAAAACAAATAGGTAAAAAGTCTGTCTCGGAATGTCACAATGTTTCTACTTGTAAGTTACCAACTATTGATATAACCCCGTACGATGGAAAAGATTTCACAAAATTCAAGCCTTTCTATGACTTGTTTATGGCTGTTATAGATAATAACAGATCTTTGTCCGATGTTCAAAAATTGTTCTATTTAAGAAAGTATGTAACAGATGATGCTTTGGCTGTCATTGTTAACTTGCCGCTAGTAAATCAGTCTTACAGAGAAGCATTAGATTTATTGAAAAAACGTTTTGATAACAAATCACGGTTGATTGGAAGTCACATCAACATTCTATTAGATTTACCTACAATGCAAAAAGGCACTGCAGCCTCTATAAGGTCTTTTGTGTCAGAAGTGCAGCAACAGTTGCACGCATTGAAAAATTTTGAACAACCCATCGATAAATGGGACATGTTGCTGATTTCCATTCTATCCAGAAAATTAGATCAAATTACAAATAGGGCTTACCAATTAGATAGAAACTTAAATAAAATGCCTTCCATGGTAGATTTCTTAAGCTTTCTTGAAAAGCGCGCTATAGCGTTAGAAGATAGTTTGCCCCCTAAGAGTACTTGCTATGAAGGTACAGGTAGATTCTATAAATCTACACCCTCGAAGGTGACCAATGTTGCCTCACAAGTTAAAAAATTGTGTGCAAAATGTAACAAAGGTGAACATTCCCTTTTCAGCTGTCCAGAGTTCAAAACAGCAGCATTAGAGGACCGGCAATCATTTGTGCGGGACCATGAGCTATGTACCATATGTTTAAAAACACACAGTGGAAAATGTAAGTTAACTTTTAAATGTAAATTATGTAAACAAGGACACAACACATTATTACATGAAGAAAAAATCAGTCCGCCTAGTGCGACGGCTGTGACTTTGTTGTCAAACCCTGTTTCCAATAATATCTTACTACCAACTGTAAAAGTTAATGTGTTAAATCAACTTGGTGAAAAAATCTCTGTCCGAGCATTGCTAGACACTGGCAGCCAGGCATCCTTTGTTACAACAAACCTTATAAACAAACTAGGGTTGATTGCTATAAATCAACACCATAATATTATAGGTATAGGTAATAACCCAACACAAATAAACAAACTTGTGAAATTAAGTGTGCTTTCATGCCACAGTAATGTAAAATTTAACTTGAAATGTCATGTAGTAGACAAAATAACTTCAAAGTTGCCCCAACAATTGATAAATGTATCCGAGTGGAATTTACCCAAAAATATAAAACTTTCAGATGATGAATTTAATATCCCGGCTGAAATTTCTTTATTGCTGGGTGCTGATATTTATTTCAATGTTTTATTAAATGGGTGCATAAAAATTCATAACGGTCCTGTGTTACAAAATACCCTATTTGGTTATGTAGTTGGTGGCAACATTCCTGAAAAAATGTGTAATGAAGTAAGTAATACTGTTGAAATTGTATCCAATTTTGCCATACATGATAACATAAAATTAGAAAAAGTAATGGAAAATTTTTGGCTTTCTGAAAAATTACCCGAACCTGCAAAACCGAATTGTGATGAGTTAAAAAAGGCTGAAGAAAGTTTTCAAAGCTCAATGAGGCTCAAAAATAGTCGGTTCTATGTTGACATGCCTCTCATCACTTCTCTGGATGAATTGCAGCTCGGTGACTCATTTTCAGTTGCCTACCAGAGATTTCTAATGTTAGAAAAAAGATTTAAAACAAAGCCTTTGTTACTAGAGCAGTATAAATTATTCATAGATGAGTATGTACAGCTGGGACATGCTAAGGAGGTGGATATTGCGAAATATGATATTGAAAGAGATCCTGTTTATTTTCTAGCACATCATGCTGTTATCAACGAGGCTAGTAAGACAACCCGACTTCGTGTTGTGTTTGACGGGAGTATGAAGTCTCGAAACCAGGTGTCCCTCAATGACGTCATGCTGAATGGCCCCGTGGTACAGAGTGAGCTTTTTGACATTCTAATATTATTCAGGACATACCTATACACATTAATTTGTGATGTTCAGAAAGCGTTCCGGAATGTTTTTATTAACAAACATCACACTTGCCTTCAAAATATTCTGTGGCGAGATGACCCGAGAAAGCCTATCAGCTGTTTAGAGCTACAAACTGTTACTTATGGACTAAAAGCTTCTACATTCTTGACCACTCGATGCCTACTTGAGTTAGCTCATCGCTATAAAGGTGAATTCCCACTAGCCGCTCAAACAATGAGTAAAAATACGTATGTTGATGATGTCTTGGCTGGAGCTGATGATGTAGAGAAAATTCATGAGCTGAAATTTCAGTTGGTAGAGCTCCTCAAGTTAGGTAGTTTCTCTTTACACAAATGGTGCTCAAACTCACCCATGGTTCTAGCTGACATTCCTGATGAGCAAAAGCAATTTGAAAATATAGATATGAGTAGAGATAATTTAGTCAAGACTCTAGGTTTAATGTATAACATTACTTCAGATACATTCACTTTTTCAAGCCCTAATTTAGATGAAGGGCATAAGTTAAATACAAAAAGAAAAATACTGAGTTTTATAGGAAAAATATTTGACCCGCTCGGCTTGGTAGGCCCAATAGTAGTGGTAGCCAAAATATTCATGCAAGAGTTATGGTCTATGCAAATAGGATGGGACTCTATAGTACCCAATGACCAGTTTCTATACTGGACCAATTTCCTAAATAAACTAAAGCTTATGGGCAACATTACAGTAAATAGGTGTGTAAACAGTAAAGAAATTTCTTCTGTAGAGTTGGTGGGGTACTCTGATGCTTCTATGAAAGCATATGGTTGCTGCCTATATGTAAGAATTCAAAAAATTGATGGTTCAGTGCAGACAGAGTTACTCTGCTCTAAGTCCCGTGTTGCTCCGCTAAGTAAAAACCTTACAATTCCCCAGCTTGAACTCAATGGTGCTCTTCTTTTGTCCCAACTGGCACATAGAGTCGGTAGAGCATTGATGGGTAGGTTCTTCAAGGTAGAGACATTTTTATATAGTGACTCGCAAATCGTGCTAGCTTGGATAAAATCAGGCAATGTGAAGTCCAATGTTTATGCTAATAATAGAGTCAATCAAATTATAGAGCTGACTGGTAAAACCCAGTGGGGTTTTGTTAGGACTGGTGACAATCCTGCTGATTTATTGTCAAGGGGAGTCTTGCCGCACAAACTGCAGCAAAACCAGCTATGGTGGCACGGGCCAACCTACTTATTAGATCAAAAGTATACACACACTAGCATAGAAAATGTTGTATTGGCTGATTCACCCCCACTTGTTGTGGAAGAAAATGATGAACAAATTATATCATGCAATGTTTCAAAGGTAGAGTCATCCTATTCAACAAAATTATTTGAAAAATATTCTAATATTTATAAATTACAGAAAGTGATAGGCTTTATTTATAGGTTCTATAATAACTGTTCAAAAAATAAAGTTACAATAAAAGACAGAGACCTAAAGCCTCAGGAGCTACGTGACTCCATGTCAGTCATAGTGCGTTGCACTCAAAGGCAATATTTCGGTAGAGAGGTAGAGTTACTTTCTGCTGGTAAAATAATAAAAACAGGAATAGGTAGTCTTTTTCCCTTCCTTGATAAGACAGGTGTTCTTCGGGTAGGAGGTAGACTCCATAATGCCATGGAGATGTCGTTTGATAAAAAACATCCCACTATTCTTCCAAAGAACGCGCACATAACAAATCTCATAATTGAAAGGGAACACTTGCGACTTTTGCACGCGGGTCCCAGGCTAGTTTTGAGCTCTCTCACACAGAGGTATTCGATAGTAAGTGGCATAAGGGAGGTCAAGAAAGTGGTACGCAAATGTGTCAAGTGTTTTCGAATAAAAGCTGAGGCTGCTAAACAGTTGATGGGCTCCCTCCCGAAGGAAAGAATTACGGCGTCCAGGCCATTTCAGCATGTCGGCGTTGACTTCTGTGGACCCTTCGACATGAAGGTTGCTAGGGTTAGAACGCCTATCGTAAAGAAATGTTACATCGCGCTTTTCGTTTGCTTTGCTATAAAAGCAATCCATGTAGAGCTAGTATCTGACTTAACAACTGAAGCCTTCTTAGCATGTCTCAAGCGCTTCATCTCGAGGCGTGGCATGCCCACAAACATATTTTGTGATAACGCTAAAACCTTTAAGGGAGCGGCAAATGAAATGAAAAAATTGTATGACTTACAGTCTTCCAAAGTTCACAGAGATAATGTTAATGGGTTTTGTACACAAAATTATATAACATTCAAATTTATACCCAGTTATTCGCCTGAATTTGGAGGATTGTGGGAAGCAGGTGTCAAAAGTGTGAAACACCATTTAAAGAGAGTAGTAGGAAATCTATGTTTAACATATGAGGAGCTCAATACAGTCATTGTACAAATCGAAGGGATTCTGAACTCTAGGCCTCTACTCTCAGTAAACTCAAGTGATTGTAGTTATTTAACTCCAGCACACTTTCTAATTGGAGCAGCTTTGGCTAGCTATCCTGAAGTTGATCTCACAGATGTTTCAGTTAATCGTTTGAAGTTTTGGAATCTTTGCACTAAATTAAAACAACATTTTTGGAAATTATGGTCTAATGACTATTTAACACAGCTTCAAAGCCGCCCCAAGTGGAAATATCCTCAACCAAACCTCAAAGAAGGTGACTTGGTTATTGTAAAAGATTTTAACACAGCTCCATTAGAGTATAACATGGCCCGTATTGTAAAAACTTACCCTGGTAGGGATGGTAGAGTAAGAGCAGCCGATGTATTAATGAAAAACAAAGTGTATAGAAGGTCTGTAAAACGACTCTGTCAACTACCTGTAGAGTAAGTTAAAGCCGGCCCCAATTATGTTTAGACCAATATCTAAACATATAGATATATTGATTATTATTATAAATGTCCTGCATTTTTTCTACTATTAAAATATACTACTATAAGTTATTTTATACCATTGAACTTGCAACACTGTATCGTTCATTCCATATTTTGTGTTATGGCAATAATACCTTCTTCTGTTTCTACGACTGATATAACGAGCAAGTTCCGAGTGTTAAATATTGTAATTTAATTATAATAAACACCAATCAAACGTTCTCACGCATTTTATTTCGTACAGTAAATGAGTTAAAATTCAACAAATCTCGAACCAACAACGACAAAGCCATTGGAGCGTTATTGAAATCTATAAATATACGAATGTGTCTAGACAAATTGCTTTAGAGTAAAGCGTTTTGAAGGTGAATTAAATTATTGAAAACTAGCTTCCACACACGGCTTCGCCCGCGTGGTACCTTGAAAAACAAATACGAATCTATTCCCACAGGGAAACGTATGTATTCCGGGATAAAAAGTAGCCTATGTGCTATTCCAGACTTTAATCTATCTCTGTGTCAAATTTCATCCAGATCCATTCATTAGTTTTTGCGTGAAAGAGTAACAAACATACATCCATAAATTCTTACAAACTTTCGCGTTTATAAATTAGTAGAACCAGCCATAGCGCGATTTTTACGATGATGCAGAAGCGAATATTGTGAATGCGCTGCGGTTATCCCTTGTATGAAAAGTCGCCATTTCCGCTCAACTTCGAAGCCAACGCACACGTCAGATCATCTATCAATTTCAATATTCATGTTGTTTTAATTCAAAGCCGGTCGCATGGAGTAAATGCTCCGACCTGTCCCTCGAGATTAGATCTGTTTTGATAGTTATTCCATGTAATATTCAGTATCTCTGTGTGCCTTGCCTAGCAGCCACTATGATATTGATGTAATTTTCATTGATGTTTACTTAGGCTTGAGCTCATAAATACCGCTTAATAGTGCTCCGCTTTGTAACGCTGTTGCTTAAGGTAACCAGTGACCACTGATCATTAGTTCTTTATATATTAAATGTTGCATATTACTATGTACCTACCTTACTTTTAATTATTTACTTTTATATATTATCCTTTAATTGTATCATTATTATTATTTTTATTTTATTTAATTATTATTTTTTAATTTATTTTAAAATATGTGTGTTTATAGTTATTTATTAATTTTTTTTTTTTTTTTTTTCCTACCCCAGTGCTTACAAATATTAAATTTACCTGTCTATTCATATTTTACCATTGTTTCGCTCACTTATCTCGTATATGTTTTGTTGTTAATCATTTTGTTTATTAGTCCGCTCCCTAATAATAAGTATGTTCCGGTCTCAAAACGGCCCTAACGGAAGACCAGCGCTGGTTGTTTACATCCAGCATACGCTGAGTTAGGGTCCGTTTTGCAACATCTTTTATGTATTTGTATTTTTTTTTTTTTCTGTTTTTAACTTCTTGTGTGTTGCAAATAAACATTTTTCTTTCTTTCTTTCTTTCTTTCTAAAAAGCTGTTGATCTTTTAGAATTCACCAATCATGATCTCCCTGCCTTTCTTCCACTTCTGGTGATCTTTTTTTTTTCTTTCTCATCCGTCATTTCCGTATTGACATATCCTTTTATATCCTTTTTCAACAAATTTCATCAAACCTTTTTTGTTTTCCCTCTACCCCTATATCCATTCACATTTACTATCATTCTTCTTATTACATCACATTAATCTCTTCTGGAAAAAATTTGGAGTAAACATCTATATATTTTGTAAATACTGGTCCGAACGGCTGAGTTTAAGTGCCATTTGACTATTAGACTCGTATGTTTAACAGTAATAGTTGGCAACAATATTCTCAAAAAGCTTTACGCAGGTCGGTCTTACTGAATTCCAGCAAAGTTAGCACTATTATCGATATCCATACTATGAACGAGGTCCGAACGTTATCCAAATTTCAAGGTTTGCGGTCCGGCTCGGGTTTTGCGTTGTGTTAAGACCTGAATCGCAAAAGCTCTTTCAGCAGATTATCAAGTTAAAGGTTGTCGTTTGCAAATAAACCCTTCCTAACACGGTTGCTAAACAATTTCAAACAGATATGAAAGTTGGTTTTGGTTTATTTGTAGTTTGGGATCACATATATATATATCACTGGCATTGGCACTTAAATTCACCTAGCATGTAAGGCTTTTCAAAGTGATCCTTGTGATTTATTGAATAGATATTTACATACATACATCTATCAGTATCTTAATATCCAATTTGCTATTCGGATACTATATAACACTACATTTATTGCGAACGGTTCTATTTTACCTACAGATTTTCCTCTTTCGGTTTGCCAATCATTTCCCTGCCGAATCATTGAACCACACAAATACGAGAATGCAGTGTAAAAAGCTCTACCCGATGCTCGTGCTCTTAACGAGCTTGCTCTCTAAGCCACGCGGCTGCAATATCTGGAAACCGTTCCTCTATATCGGGGGCTCTATTTGTGTGAATCAATATACCCCACCATACTAAGCTCGTCCTGTAAATTGAATTGATTAAGGAAAGATGATCAAAGATCCAGAAAATAAGGGAAAGGGCAATTTACCGGACACCATGTCGATTGATCATGCGTACAGTAATAATAGGCCTCTCTTTTCTGGTGAAAATGGCTGTTTATACTAACTAGCGCACGCCCCGCGGCTTCACCTACCTCTAATACTTGCTGTATTTCAAAAGCATAACTTTTAGCAATCAGGGATAATTTAGCTACTTAAGAGACAAAAAACAATTTGAAATCGGTTGAGTAGTTTCGAAGATAACCTCAATAGATGTTGGACACTTCACAGCAATATGAAGCAACTTATAAAACGAAAATATTATAACAGCCGTCTAATATCAGTCGAGGGTTGGTGCCTCTCGCCCGAGTGCGAGGCCGAGGACACAGCGGCTCTAATCGATTGTCTTCGCTGTACTACATCCGTTATTGCAGTTGTGGAATCTGTCTTGGGGGCATTGCAACGTGCAGTACAAGCTTGGTTATAACTAACTAACATTGATGGCGTAACTCGTTACAAAAGCTGCTTCGTAAATACAAATGTAATATATAGATTTTTCTACTGATCAATCTTTTTATCGTTAAAGCATTTTGTGCACCTCAGGCTTTTTTCGTACATCTATCAAGAATCAAGAATGTTTATTTGATAAATAAGCGTTACTTACATGAGTTCTTAAATTTAATATTGCATGCACTTAAAACTTATTTGCGTCGTCCTGTCGAGCATTGCAAATAGTTATTAACAGTATCACTACATTTATAAAACATAGTCCTCTGCGCGTCTGTCTGTCTGTTCGCGATAAACTCAAAAACTACTGCACCGATTTTCACGCTGTTTCCACTAATGGATAGAGTCGTTCTCAAGAAAGGATTTAGTATATAATTTGTCAAGTTTTTGTATAGGCTTAAATATAATGATATTTATTGGAGTTGTTGGAAAAAAATAAGTCATCTTTGGCATCAGCTAGTTGTAAATAAAACATTCTGGTTACTCTGACATGTTTTTAAGCTGAAACCATTTTGTTGTACATCTTTGCGTCATTATCTGTATTATTATGCAAAGCACGAGTAGAATTCAGATGGAGCAATCAGTGTTGTATATCAAGTAGGAAATGCCAGAGAGATGGGGCAAAAAATAAAACGAGATAGTGCCAGTCCGTCCGACATTCAAAAATAAACTTGATCTATAGAAATTTCCATAATTAAATACATAATGTTATTTAAATATATAAGTGGGAAGAATATTAATGTTTCGCCAAGCCTTTTAAACACCACTTTACCCAGTTCCGTGCAATTCAAGTCTCACTCGAGACATAAATTGCACCACGTTGGGCGTCAATTTAATATAGTCACGACTGTAATTCCCAGGCTCGGTAGATATCTCCTCAGAGCTCTAGTTACTTTTTAGATATCTTAAGAGGGTAGTCAGAGGCATGTCCAAACATGACATTTGACACATGCACACATTTTGCACAGTAGTTAATATCCGTACGTGACAAGTTGCAAGCCCATCGCCGCTTATAAGAATACTAACCCATGACACACACTTTCAAATTTTTGGTTCTAGCGTATGCCAATTTTTCGAATGGAAACACTCATTGGATCACTAGGTTTAAACCCACGACCTTCGGATCGTGAGGCAGTGGTGCGACCACTACACCACCAGCGCTCTCAATTTAACATAGCTTAAAATTGTCATCATCGTGAAACAACCTGCTTAGTACTGACAAAGCGTGCCTTTAATTACTCTGAATTTTAATGAATAGCAAACTGTGGAAAATGCAGAGCGAAAAGAATTCAGGCGACCCACATTTCATGCCTTACAGTGTCAAAGAGATCCCTCGGGGCGGCGGCGAAATTAGCTGCATGCCTCTGTCTCCACGGAATCAGAGGACGTTATTCAAATCTGCGTCCCTCACTGCTATTGAACATTGTCTGATCTGTTCTTTCATGTTTTATTATTACGCTCAATTGGGCTCATTATTGGTTGTATCATCAACTTGACGCTTGAAAAGTTTTTTTAATTTTTTAGTTTTTTAGTGTTTATGTAATAAAATCGTTTATCTTTGCGTTTGTGCACGCTAATCTCCGCAACGGCTGAACAAAATCGAATTCAGTTTTCAGTAATGTATTGAGAAAAGCTTGGATTAAAACTTAGGCTTTGTTTCATCGAAATCGGTTGACAAATAAAAAAAGATAAGAATTTGATATATTTCATGAAAAACCTTATCCATTCGTACAGCCCCAGTCACGGAATATTAAATAGTATTTTAACGCATACGTAGTCGCGGGTATCAAATACATACATAGAGAACATAATAACAAACACAGAACAAACATCTGCGTTCACATATGTACTTTTAAACTTACGCGATCTGAACACATTATTATTAGTATTAGACGGGTATTTATCGCGTTTAAATTACCTTATTACTCGTCGTAGACCGGTTATTCAGCGCGTCGCGGATACTGTTAGTGTTGTGTGTCGTCCGAGTGTACAGATGGACATCCCTATTGTCGAGAACGAAGTGAGGGTAGTTGCAAATAATGCGACCCCCGCTTCGCGGAGGCGGTAGCTCCAGTACTCCAGTCTACCCGTGACCACGACAGCGTGCAAACCTGTCGAAACGTCGGGAAAATATAAGGTAATTTAAACGCGATAAATAAATACCCGTCTAATACTAATAATAATCTGCGTTCACCACACAAATATTTATCCTGGGTGGGGATCGAACCCACAACCTATAGCGCAGAAGGCAGAGCTACTACCAAGTGAGCTGTAAGTCGATAGGATTACAATTTATTTGAGCGCTTTTCATTTAATTAATTACACATTCTCCCATCTCCCAGGGTGATAGCGAAATGGTCTGCATGCGGATGATTGTATCTGAACTAACCCGAAGCCGTAGAGACATTATTCAAATTGGCGCCCTTCACTTTAGGTCAACTGGCGTTATTGAGCCATTAAACCTGTTAGACTTGACAATGTTATGTATGGAGTATTCAAAGGCTTCAGATTGCTGGAGAGTCTATATGTTTGGTGTCTACAATTTAAATCATGAAAATCACTGGTTGATCCAAAATGACATCAATTTTGGGGCTGGTCTCTTAAGGTATATTTCCTAAGGTGAACAATGCCATCGGAAAATGTATTATTCTTCCGGAACTCAGCCATATTCAAACATGTACACAGCCTAAAGAGCTTAACCGAAAATATTGGGCAATAGAAAAAGTGTCCTTTCTCCGCGAAGTGAGGATACAATCCAATCGATTGCCGTTAAATCCTGGGATAAGGTAAGCTTTTGTAAATACATTTTGGTGGCGTTTGTTCTTATCAAGCAAAGTTTTAAATATCTTCAATTTAATAATACAATGCTTATCATAAGCTGTCTTTGCTCAAATCTGTTCAACTCTGGTAAAGCACGAGTCTCTCTTCTCGTCTAATCCCCCGTATTTCGATTTAAAATTGAAATACTATCGTAATTAATAAAAAATGAAAAGCAGAAGTGTGGACAAAACATAAACTGGGAGCTAGGTATTGATTGTCTCGCGCCAAATTGGATTAGCAACGTGCAAAGTGGATGTTTACTTAATCTATTGAGCGCCTTCTCCACTATCTACTAGACAAAAAGCTTTTGCTTCTTCATTGTTGACCTGTCCCGTAACATAACCTTTTGATTTTTAGATGATATCCACGTGTGTACTCCGATATTCTTAAAGGTCCCGAGGATTTTGAACTCGAGTATCTTACCGAGCGGCGCCGGTCGTCTCACGTCGTCTCCTCTTCCTTACAAAACACTTTTTATTATCTTTATCGTTGTGGAGACTATTTGCAGATTAAATTAAGAATAAGTTACCGGGCAAACGTGATTTTCTTGTCTTAGCAATAAATAGAAAATAATGTACTACCGTAACCCAACTTAACAAATTTTTATGGTTTATACAAGAATTATGGTTATACGTTGATTACGTCATCCATGCGCTGACATTATCAGATTAAGAACACTATACCGTGACAATAACCCATCATCAAGATAATTAATCCCTTATATTCATATTTTAAAGAGCACTGGTGGTGTAGTGGTAGAACCCCTGCCTCACGATTCGAGAGTCGTGCATTCAAACCTGGTCATGCATCAGTAAGTTTTTCCATTCGGAAAATGTATGTGCGCAATGCCAGTACTCTTGAACGGTGAAGTAAAACATCGTTAGGAAACGGCATACCCTAGAACTAAAAATTCGAAGGTGTGTGTCATAGTTTAGTATTCTTATAAGCGGTGATGGGCTTGCAACCTGAACGTACGGAATTCTAACTACTGTGCAAATATGTGGCTATGTGCCAATTCTCTTTAGATATTCTCAAATATCTTAGTAACTAGAGATCTGAGGAGATATCTACCGAGCCTGGGGATTACAGTCGTGATCAAGTTTTTTTTGTTCATTTACATGATTTGTTGTGGGCTATGCCTAAACGATGATGGCTTTAAGTCAACAGTTGAAATACCTAATTTATATGTGATGCCAACTCCTGGTGCTTTTGTCATGGTTAACAATATCAGTACCCCTAGTATGAGTTTTTGATAGTTAACGAAAACTTTTTTCGAATAGTATCCTTTCATACATTTACCTCCATCGGAAATTTTAAGGAACTAAAATAAAGTCGATATCGTGAAAACTTGATTTAAAAATCATTGCTGGGACTGCCGATTACATAATATTTTCGATATTATCGACCTTATTTTAGTCCTTAACATTTCCGATGGAGGAAAATGTATGAAAGGATACTATTCGAAAAAAGTTTTCGTAAATCAAAAACTCATACTAGGGGTACTGGTGTTCATTCATACCCGCGTATTGTCTCTGCCGAGGCAAGTCATGCGGCATGTGAGGTATTGCGATAATATCTTTATTGTAACTTTGAGCATAATACAAACATACGATAAGGAATTTATGTTCACTGTACGAGCCTTCTTACTGCAATAACACAACAGCGATGCCTGTTTAGATTCTTGTGTCGCATTTTTCTTGGAAGATTAGCTTTTACTTCCAAGGAAAAGATCCAACGTAACTACACGTTCTAGACTAGCTTTTCATCCCGACTTCTGTCGTGTGGAGTTCTTTCTCGGTAACGGGACTTGGTGCGATCCGCGAGTATTGGCATTGCGCACATATTTTTTTCGGATCGAAAAACTCATGTGCACGCCCAGCTTTGAACACACGACCTTTGAATCGTGAGGGTTGCTTCCACTACACCACCAGTATAGTCGAGTTGACCCGCGTTGAATAAGCTTAGGTTAATGTGCAAGTATACCTTTTCGAAATCTGTTCAAAGGCCGGTGTGCCATTAAATTGTCAGGGAAACAAAGACTTATGGAGGTGAAGCTATGCTAGGAAATTGGGCCATGTTAATATTGTTCAGGGCGTCTACTCTGCAAAGCGACAACGATATAATCGTTTTTTTATAAACGGTTGTCTTGTTGTCAAATTCAAATTATCGTACTGTTTGTAAGTAATGTTATAGAATGTTTTGCGATGCATTCGACTGCAAATTTTGCTCTATTTTTTATATATTTTTGTGTTTTATTGTGTAATTTTAACAGTTATTTTTCAAATAAAGCCCGAGTTATAAACGCGAGTGTAAAATATGTGGATTAAAGTGAATATTTACTTTCTAAATCCATCGGAGGAAATCCCGAGAATTTTGAACAAAACAGCCATCTTTTGTTTCAAATTGACGTGACAATTTGACTTTGTAATTTGAACACTTGACATCGGCAAAAATTATCTCAAGAGACAGATGACTTAAAAAAGGAGAAGAAGAAGTTGTGTTATTGTAGGTTCTCGTGATCGATTGTCAAAGTGTCGGTCGTTAGTCGAAACCATATAGCTTAGAGTAGGTATTGCACGATTATTGTTCCGATATATCGTTTGTCGTTTTGCGGAGTAGACCCCACTATATTGAGTGACAGTGACCTAAATATGTCGCAAATGTCAACGCTGTCTCGCCACGGCCACATTAGCGGATTGCAATGTTAGCAAACGATCCGCAGATCAATCTTGTGTTACCATTATTATGTAATCCTGTATATCAAAGGTCCATCATGACGTCATCTTTAATCTTATATGTATTTTGCTGAAATATTTGGAGGCTTTGTCGCAGTGGGTTTAAGTACTCTGGCTTTAAGTCCGTTTCAGAAACTTCTCGGAATCCGAACCCTTGTTTTCACTTAAAATTTTGCTGGATGTATATAATTTCCGGATTGCTTTGTGACAAATTAGAAGCGTCGCATTCCAGCCTACTCCCACTGGATTTGTTTCTGGGATAGATTTATTGATATTTTAGACTAGCATCGCCCTTCGGATATGCTCGCGTAGTAACGGTCACTTATTACATTACCAATTCAATTCATTAAATAAAATATTATTTATAAAACTTAATGCTTACACCTTTCATAAAAATTAATGAATTCATATTTTATCGAAAGGAGGTCACTCATTTGGAGCCCAATGTTTTGGCCATCAAATATTTTTTAAATAAAATATAAGGATATCAGATTTTTAACCTTACTGAAAGATTGGTTGTAGAGTCTTGGTGCGCTAATAAAATATCCAGACAGACTTCCCAAATGTGGCCACACTTTTATTTTTGTTGGCCGGCACTTTGACATTTCGGGCCCAATTACGTATGAAACTTGAATGACCTCCTTTGTTTATCTGTAAACATGTTACGTCTTGTGTATAACCTATGAAGTGATGTACTCGTCTGCAGAAAATGTAAGAGAATAATAAGATTCATATACAAATGAGTAAAATAATTCAACAACTAAGGCTCTAGCTATTTTCTGAGAAATTATATTCTCTGGCATATTAATATGTTTACCTGTAGGCAGTGGGGCGTATCACAACAAACACGGGTTGACATGACTACCTAGAAATTATTTTGTGTGGGTTTCGCTTACGTAAGGCGATGTACCTCAGTGTAGGGTATTTTAGGGTATTTAGGGCATTTTTACGCGTTTAGGGTATTTTTTAGGGTAATTTTCAGTGTTAAAAAAATATATACATAGGTACAGGGAATTTTAGAATGTTTAAAACTACATACAAGAAAATTAGTGATTGATTGAATACGTACGTGTTTCTGAACGTTTCTAACTCGTTCTGACGATGATGTACTGTTCTATAGACAATAATCTGTGGTATAGACAATAATCTATTTTCTCTTTCACACTCGAAGGTTAGTGTACGCGTTAGAGATATCGTGTGCGGAGAAAAACGTCTATTTTAATAAAAAAAAATAGGGTAAAAAAAGAGCCTAATTTAGGGTGATTTCGCCTAGGGTTAGGGTACTAAAAATCTGAAGTGGCAACACTGATGTACCTCGACGCCCACGCCTGGGAACATTCCTGTTACACAGATCACGTTAAGTATCTGTAAGGATGAGAGAGAATAATCCTAGTAAGTAATCTATTTATCAACTAACTAGCTATTGCCTGCGACTTCGTCCGCATTATTTGTTTTTTTTTAGAGACAAAATGGCCTATGTCCTTCCCCAGGATCCGATTTATCTCCTTGCCAAATTTAATTAAGATCCGCTCAGCCGTTTATTCGTGAAAAGGTAACAAAGATAGATAGTAGATGTAAAATACTTTATTGCCCACCATAAATATTACAACTAAATAAGTTCTTCTATAATTTCGCTAGAAAACGATCTCTACCAGACAACCTTCGGATATAAAGTACGTGTAATTGACATGGGGTATCGTCGACGCTATTGGCATTGGTTATGGATCTAAATGTCCTATTATGGATATAATAATATGCTAATAACTTTTATGCTAAGCAATATTTCTTTAAAATAAAAACGTGCAAGCCTAGTTTTTCGTTGTATCTACAACATTTCCAAAATTTATAAATATTGGACTAAGTTAAAGGGGAGCAAACGTTATCGCTTTTTATATGAAAATTTACAGTCTCACAACCCTATTAAAGGTATTAGATATACATATATACACCCCAAACACATCACCCTTCTTTCGTGAGGTTTATGGAAACTTATACGTAAAGTCAGTAGTCAATAGTCAATAATTATTTATTCAGTAAAATAACAGGGATCATTTTGAATCGTCTTACATACTAGGTGAGTCTAGGTGCCAATTCCAGTCCTATCCCCGGTCCGAGAACTCACAAGAAACTAGCTGGGCCCTAGCACTTTTTCTGTATTATGATCCTTGTGACGACCTCAGTGGCGCAGCGGGTGAGAGTCCGCCTGCGACGCAAGAGGTTGCGGGTTCGATTCCCGCCGCGGAACAAATTTGTGTACGATCTGCAGAAATTTGTTCCGTTGGTCTGGATGTTTTCTATGTATGATAAAAAAAATATATCTATCTATGTATATAATGTATTAAATATATCAGTTATCTAGCACCCATAACACAAGCTTTAAGTAGCTTACTTTGAGGCTAGATGATACTGTGTGGATTGTCCAGCATTATTTATTTATCTATACTAATATTATAAAGAGGAAAGATTTGATTGTTTGTTTGTTTGTTTGAATTGAATAGGCTCCGAAACTACTGAACCGATTTGAAAAATTCTTTCACCAATGTGTAGAATGAACTTTCAGGATGAACATAGGCTATATTTCATGTAGGTACTTCGCGGGCGACGCCGCGTGCAGAACCTAGTTTATTATATTTTTATTTTGTTAATTTTGTTAGGGACACCTAGCAGAGTTGGAGCTGATTCGTAAAATAGCTCAGTCGATTGCTAGCAGAGTTCAAAACGCTGTGCACATAACTAGTTGCATAATGCATGACGCCTAATGGCGTGGGGCGGAAGCACAGGCCCCTCGTTTTACGAGCTCATTCTTTGTTTCATTAGAAAGGTTTCAAAGAGCACTGGTGTAGTGGTAGCACCCCTGCCTCACGATCCGAAGGTCGTCGGTTCAAACCTGGTCGTGCAGCGATCAGTTTTTCCTTTCGAAAAACGTATGCGCGCAATGACAGTGCTCGTCCAAACATGATATTTGGCACATGCCCACATTTTGAACAGTACTTAATATTTCGTACGAGGCTGCGTGCACATTGACGCTTATAATAATAATACCTATATAGCACAGATCAAAATATTGTTAAATTAAACAATTTTTTCATACACAGTTTAATGAGCAAAGAATTAATTAATACGTATAAAAGTAAATTAATAAAAGCTAATGTACAGCTGCCTGTTTACCGCTTAAGGACGTAATTACAGATTTGACGTTCTCGAATTCAGCTATCCGCGTCAGCACACTACAGCAAAGTGCACACGCACACATTGAAGCCACTTGACGCTCGATTTTATACATTATCTAACTAATCTTGGTACTTGAAGGTCAGATAGGTAAGTTATGAAATTACATTTGTAATGTAATTCCATAACTCACTGTATGTTAGGTTGTCTAACAGCCTGTGACGGCGTTACGCGGGCTTTAGGCGAGCGGATTTTTTTCCCAACGAATCACACTTTGCTAACATGGCAAACTGAAGTAGGTACCCAAATGGTTTTCTTACGAGTACCACCAAAACGAGTCGCACAGTTGATTTTTTTTGTTTTTGTTACTCGTTAAATATTTTTCCAACGAATAACACTTACAAACACACGATAAACTTCAAGCAGCCATATCTAGAAAACTAGATGTCCTAAGTAGCGAAGAACATTTCCCGTGACAGATCGATATCAGACGTACATAGCAATTGGAAAATAAAATAATAAAATAAGAACACTGGTGGTTATTCTGTAGTTAGTTTAGTAACACATATTTACTAACATAGATTTTAATGATACCTATATTGTTCCAAAATACCATTAGCCTACGACGTCTAGTTTTCAAGATATTGCTGTTTAAAGATTGACAGCTGTCACTTAAAATGTAGATTTCAATGATACCTATAACTTCTCCAAAAAAACCACTAGCCTACGACGTCAAGTTTCCGAGATATTGCAGTTTTAACTTTGACAGCTGTCACTTAAAATGTAGATTTTATTGATAGCTATAACTTCTCCTAAGAAACCACTAGCCTACAACGTCTAGTTTCCAAGATATTGCTGTTTGAAGATTGACAGCTGTCATTTGAAATGTAGATTTTATTGATAGCTATAACTTCTCCTAAGAAACCACTAGCCTACGACGTCTAGTTTCCGTGATATTGCAGTTTTAACTTTGACAGCTGTCAAACAAAATGTAGATCTCGTGGATACCTATAACTCCTCCAAAGAAACCACTTACCTAGGAAGTCTAGTTTTTGAGATATTTCTGTTTTTATTTTGACAGCTATCAAACAAACCAGATCTCATCATCATCAATCATCATCATCATCATCATTATAACTATAACTCCTACACCTATATAACTCCTATAATATACCTATAACATCCGCAACCTTGATTTAAAATTATACCTAACGTGATGGATGAATGATTATGACGTGATGATGCTGATGATCTACCACAATGACCAAAAAGTATCAACTTTATTCAGGAACAGTATACCACACACATGATGATTTAGGACTTTGTCGTTCTAAATATGTAAAAAAAAATGCGTTACACCCGTGCTTCTATGACCGCGTCTGAGCGCGGAATGAGGAGCAAAATAAAATCCCGTCAATATAACAGCGCGTCGCCATACAAAAATGTATGGAGTAATTCTAGTGCATTTTCTATTGGCTGTTCTTCCTCATAAGTAAAAAAGTAATTTATTTGAAAACGAAATAATAACCTAGACGTATAGAGGACTAAATAAGCCACAATTTCTTATGATTTCCACGATGTAATATGCAGTAGATTAAGCTATTTTGGTACCTAACCAGACCCCATTTTTCGTCATTTTTCGAGCATCTTGCGATGGTAAAACCATATTTATATGAAAATGTTGTATAGAACTTTCCAGATATCCAGTTTTTATTAGCTACCCGCAAAGATGAATATTTGACCTTTAATTTGATGTCATAGCATATTTACAGTTGTGATTCCTGGTTCTTGAAATGGTACCTAAAAACCATTTATTTTTGTAATTTCACCCTTAAGATCCAAAAATAAGTACTTATGTACATTTTGCGTAATGATTTGTTTGCGTAAGAAATATAACGTTTTTCAAATGAGCTCAAAGTGATATCATATAATATTCTAAAAAAATACACTCTTTGAACTAACAAAAAATCAAGACAAATTGGAGTTACAGAGATGATTACCTAAAATTGTGTTTTCTATCAAAAGAGATCGGGGTTGGTGAAAGTTTTCTCCCAGCATTCTATCCAATTTACAGCAGCCATGTACTCGGTTCCTTCGCAACAGTTGGGCGTGAATAATGCATGTCTCAACCACGGCGACACGCGACATGGTGCAATCATGCTATCTAATACTTGCGAGCTGATTGGCAAGCTGGCCTGAAGATGACAGAGACTAACATCATCCACGTATATACTTCTACTGGTTCTCTTATAATGACTTGTACTGGTCTTAATGCTCAGTAAATAAATAAAAACACAAAAAATATTCTGCGTTCATCACACAAATGTTCGTCCTGGGTGTGGATCGAACCCACAGGTTACAGTGCAGAAAGCAGAGCTGAGATGTGAGGCCAGTAGCTTTGCTTAGTTTGGCGTTGTGTGAAATTATTATTCATTATTTACTTCTGCTAGCATTTTATTGATGACCCAATAACAAATTTCCATTTTTGCGTCTTTCACATGTCTAACTGTCTTTATAAAATTGCCGTCTCAATACAAAATTAAAACAGGAATCTGTTAAAATGTTAAATCCAAAACGGTTGTGGTCTCTAGCAGTACGAAATTTTGTGAGTGGGCAACAGCAGGTATTCATAAAAGCAGGCGCACTTTGTATGAATTATACAGCGAAAAACAGTATAATTTTAGTGAAGAGTTTAAAACTAGAGTTAAAAATTATTCAAAAATTTTTAAGAATGTTTGTCGAGTGGCAAAATCACAACATATAAGTTCTAAAATTAAAACCAGTCAGGATAAAATTAAGGCTACTTGGAAAATTATTAATAGTGAGACTGGAAAAATCAAAACTCAAAGTAATGTATTCAATTTAAACATTAACAATAAAATAATTAACCAAGATACTGATGTAGCACAGGCATTTGAAACATTCTTTACTGATATTCCAGTCTCTACTACTAAATCTTTAAAATCTTCACCTGTAATCGCGCAATCTATATTAAAAGATAGTTTACCGGAATGTGATGTAACATTTCATTTTGATTATGTGAACAATAACGACATCATTAAAGCATTTAAACAGATTAATGTAAAAAAAACCACTGACCTCTGGGGCATTTCTGTTAGCGTTGTAAAATCATTGATTGAAATTATTGCACCTGACTTAGCCTTCATATTTAACAAATGTATTGACAGTGGTGTCTTTCCTAACTTAATGAAACATAGCAAGATTACACCTCTGTTCAAATCTGGTAGTCATTCAGATCCTTGTAATTTTCGACCAATATCAGTGTTACCTACATTTAGTAAAATATTTGAAAAACTTATTCTTCATCAATTACAAAAACACTTTAACAGTAATAATTTACTTGATGAAAAACAATTCGGATTTACAAAGGGCCGCTCAACAACTGATGCCGGTGTTGAGTTGGTATCACATATCTTCGATACCTGGGAGGAATCTCTCGATACCTTAGGTATTTTTTGTGATCTTTCTAAAGCATTTGATTGTGTATGCCATGAAACATTAATCATGAAACTCCATCACTATGGTGTAAGGGGAGTTGCACTTAATCTTTTAAAATCTTACCTCAGTGACAGACTTCAACGAGTTGACGTAAATAGGAAACGTTCTCCGGGGTCAGTGGTAACAATGGGTGTACCACAAGGATCGATATTAGGACAATTTTTGTTTTTAATATATATAAACGATCTACCCAAACTTGTCAGGGATGATCAGGAGATTGTACTGTTTGCTGATGACACGTCACTTTTATTTAAACAAAAGCGGCGTATGACTAATTTTGACGAAGTGAATAATGCAATCTCTAAAATTGTAAAATGGTTTAATGTAAACAACTTATTACTAAATGAAAAGAAAACGAAATGTGTTCGTTTTGTACTACCAAATGTTCGACATTTAGATACCAATATAAAAATAAATAACGAAAATATAGATCTTGTAGACACCACAGTATTCTTGGGCATAACTTTAGATAATAAGCTTCAATGGGGCCCGCACATTGATAAATTGTCGAAGAGACTTAGCTCTGCAGCATATGCAGTTAAAAAGATCCGTCATTTCACCGACGTAGAAACTGCTAGACTTGTATATTTCAGCTACTTTCATAGCATTATGTCTTACGGCATTTTGTTATGGGGGAGTGCTGCAGATATTAATACTATATTTGTGTTGCAGAAGAGGGCTGTTCGTGCAATTTATAACATGGGTCCTAGAGAATCTCTTAGAGATAAGTTTAAAGAAATAAACGTCATGACAATGCCATGTCAGTATATATATGAAAACTTGATGTATGTTCACAAAAACATTAATTTATTTAGGAAAAATAGTGATAATCATAATGTTAATACTAGAATTAAAAATAAACTCGCTGTTCCCACGGTTAGGCTCACTAAAGTAAGTAAATCCTTTAAAGGGCAATGTGTACGCTTCTATAACAAGATCCCAAGTGACATGCTTGATTTATCAATTGGAAAATTCAAAACTGTAATTAAACAGAAACTGTCTAGAAAAGCTTATTATAAAATATCAGAGTACTTAGATGATAAAATAGCTTGGGATGAATCAGCTCCAACTCTGCTAGGTATTCCTTACAAAATTAACAAGGATCATACAAAAAAAGCGCTAGGGCCCAGCGAGTTTCTTGTCAGTTCTTCTCGCACTGGGGATAGGACTGGAACTGGCACTTAGACTCACCTAGTATGTAAGACGTTTCAAAGTGATCCCTGTGATTCTATTGAAAATAAACATATTTTGATTTTGATTTTGATTTTTTGATTTTGTTATTTTCAGTCTAATTTTAATACTCTTCTGGTTATTATTTTATACGAGTATAATTCTTGTAGTAGCTCCTTCCTCATTCTTAATAGTGGTTTGAATGATATTCCGAGGTATAAAGCGTCTGTTATAAATCTACATATCATATTCGTAAATCGGCTTATCTTGAGTCGGGAGGGACGCATAACGACATCTTTCTAATCGGGAGCCATAAAGAAGGTTACCACGGCTACGCACCTAGGAGGAAGTTGAAACGAGATTAAACAAGAATTAAATGGAGTCAGAGGATCAAGAGGAACAAACCCCTTATTTTGCAAATGCCAGTTGCAAAAATAAAGGGTAAAATATAGTTTGAGCCACTGAGATTTCGCACGGTTCGCTCATTCAATCAAAAATAAGAGGGCGGCAAATTCCGGCTAAAACCCACGCTTCACCACGATACAGATAAAAGTATAAGGAAACGTCCGAAACACCATTTCCCGAATAAATTAGAAGAAAATATTATACCGGAAATGCTAAACAAAACCGACTGAAATATTTATAACTCTAAATCACGCTGACGACTATGTGTCTCCTGCAGAAATGAGATAAATCTCACAAACATTATAAATAACGGAAAATTCAATTTGCAATCCAAAGGTATTCTATTACAGACATAAACTGATCCATTTGTATGAAAGGTTTAACACCCAAGAAACGAACGCGGCTCAAACTTCCACTTTGTTCAATTTGCAATCGCTTTTGAATTTAAAGTTCTCGAAGACTACATTTTTAGAAAGAAAAATCCGAATTCTTTTAGAGGTACGAGTAGCTTTATTTCAAACAATAGCAAAAATGGCTAACGGATCGCCTCAAGCCAAGGCTCGGAACTTTGGGTTGTAGGTATTTCAAATTCAAAGATAACAAAAGTCCTATTCACCTAAAATCACTAAGCTGTGACAGTTTCAGACGCGCAAAATTAGCCAAGATGTTTACCGGGGAGGCAATCGCGGTAGAATTTAACTTACCAAAGCTAAAACACATTTCTTAAAGGGTGGTTCATCTCAATTTGTCATATTTGTCGTTATTTTATCTTTTTTGACCTTGATTTTAGAGCTCGTCTTTCAAGCTGATAGCATGACGATGAAGCAATAAAAGATTGGTTAGGTATTTACAATTATAGTGAGAATAGTGATAAAACCAATATGTACTTTTAAACTTACGCGATCTGAACACATTATTATTAGTATTAGACGGGTATTTATCGCGTTTAAATTACCTTATATTTTCCCCACGTTTCGACAGGTTTGCACGCTGTCGTGGTCACGGGTAGACTGACCTACTACTGTCTACCCGTGACCACGACAGCGTGCAAACCTGTCGAAACGTGGGGAAAATATAAGGTAATTTAAACGCGATAAATACCCGTCTAATACTAATAATAAAGTGATAAAACCGTTGAGGAGAATGTAGCTAGGACCGAGACGAGTTTCTTGTCTGTTCTTCTCGGACGTTGGTTAGGTTGGAATTGGCACTTGAATTCATGTAAGACGTTTCAAAGTGATTTTATTGAATAAAATATTTTGCTTTGACTTTCACTTGAAGTTCTTCGGAGATATCGAGCAAAGTTTGGTGACACAAAACGAATGTGTTTCGGCTCAGGGTTACCGCGATTGCCCCCCTGTAGGTCTACCATGAGTTTTCACAATCTACACTCGCTAGCGACTGTAGTAAAAAAATGTATGAAAACTTGTACAGCGCCTCTAGCGGATAGTTGGGTACTAAAACGTCACGTAGTTAACTATTCTACGTCACAGCGTACTACAGCGACTGTAATTTGCGCTTCATTAATTAGCTTAGAATTTGGTACCATGAGTAACAATTTTGACAGATGTCATAGTAACATACTATTACTACTGTAGTAACGTCAGCCGATCTAAATGTGACAACTCATGGTAGACGTACTGGATTCAAAGTTTAATCTACAAACTTAACGTTAAGGAATTACGTGAATGGTGATTAATTTCGTTAGCTCAGGAACACGTCCACAGAGCACTTGGAAGTTCCACTATAAATACTCGGCACTAAACTTTGCATAACTACTTGAAACGTGATTTGTGCTACAATATACTCTCCTGTACCCCTACTATGAGTTTTTGATAGAATACGAAAACTTTTTTCGAATTATCATTTCATATATTTATCTCCATCGGAAATGTTAAGGAACTAAAATAAGGTCCTTGAGAAACAAAAACAATTCCATCCCATGAGAAGCGTATATTTTTTGTATATCCTCACAAAGTTTCACGTTTATAATATTAGTAGGATAGATAGACTACTGACACGGAGGCCAACTTTCGTCCACTATTAACCCTTTGTAGGACGTTTAAGATTAGTTATTACTTTAAGATTGCAGTTATAATAGAGAAAGAGATTTGATAGCCCACTCTTGCCACGGGAAATAATATTTCCCGCGAAACTACTGCAACCGGGTAGTGTCACTGGAAATGTACTTTTACCCATAGAACTACCAGTAGTGTCACGGGAAAGTAAAATTTCCCTTCACTCTACTAGTAGAGCCAAGCGGTAGTGCCAAAGGAAAGTAGTGTTATTTTTATTTATTCTAGCCTTTTTTGTCACACTGCAGAGCAAAGGCCTACCTCGTTTTTTTCCAGCTTTTACCCTCGGCCGCAGTGAGCACCTAAAATACGATAGCCTTGACTGTGGGCACAACAAACGTGTGACTGGAAATATAGGTGTTCTAACTGGAAATATGAGCGTTGTCACACTTAATAGGCGTACAGAGACCCCCTCCCCCTCCCCCCGCTGGCTTGGAACCGCTGTCGTCTGCACAAACACATCGGCTTTGTGTGCGCAAATCGGGAACTTGCTAGTTTGACATTTTTGGACGCAAAAATATTGAAGTTTCTATCACCTGTGTGTTTAAACGTGAAAGATGATCATTATCTGGGCGTACTATGAATTCTTTCATCAGTATTAGTCACTATTGCGTATTTGTAGTAAACTAACTATTACCCGTAACTTCGCCTGCAAAAATCCATCAGTATAACATATTAATTCATAAATTTTTTAATATCTGAATCTGATAGATGAACTTTTGAGATGATATTGTTGACGAACAATGACGAAAGTGAGAACAATGACAAACCGTTGAGTAGAAAGGCCCACTATATACGTAATATATAATTAATCATGTCTGAATGTCAAACGTGACAGTCAAACAGCACGTGAATGGACTGCGAGCGCGACCTCGAAAAACTCCTAAAAGCTGTATTTACCATCCATCGGAAACTTTTAATTACACCTTTTCTATCAATTACGGAATGTTGGAACAGGACCCCGAGCCAAGCCAGGGAATATGACATAGTTCTGAAGGTACTCTGGTCGCTAGTGTAGTGAGCTTGTATGTGTCAGGGCCCATTTTGGTGACCGTACCACAATAAATAAATATCCTACTAATATTATAAACGCGAAAGTTTGTAAGAATGTATGGATGTGTGTTTGTTACTCCTTCACGCTGAAACGGCTGAATGGATCTGGATGGAATTTGACACAGATATAGTCTAGCTAGAATAGCACATAGGCTACTTTTTATCCCGGAAAAATGTACGGTTCCCGCGGGATAGATTTGTTTTCGTTTTCCAAGGTACCACGCGGGTGAAACCGTGAGTGAAAGCTATTTATAAATATGTTATTTATGGTGAAAATACTACCAATACTAAAAATTACGGAATACTAACCACTATGCAAAATTTGGGTATGTGCCAAATGTCATGTTTGGACGTACCTCTGACTACTTCCTACTTTCTAAATATCCTCCAAAGATCTGAGTGAACAAGGGATCTGAGGAGATACCTAGCGATCTTGTTTTTTTTATAAATACTGATGGAAATTTCACACAACGCCATCTAGTCCCAACCTAAGCTTGTACTATGGCAACCAGATCTTACAGGACTTTAAAAGGTAGTCAAACTACCTCCAAAATATCCAGACAAAGCAAACAAAGCAAAAATAACTAATGTCTAAAACCACGTAAGATGCGAAATCATACGTGGGTTGATGTCGCATCGTGTCACGTTGCGTCGTGGAAATTCACGACGTGCATCGTGAAAATTCAACAACAGATCTGTATTCGGAGTGACACAGGCTCGTCACAGGGTCGGATGTCACAGAGAGGTAATTAAACTTGACTTGAGGCGTCACTGGTGCCAATTCTGTTATTCGCAAACTAAATTTAAAAATAAAATACGCACCATCTTACTTTATTTACCCCCAGACTAAATTGGCGTAGATTTTCCAATGGCAGTTCTTAATTTGACTAAACTAACGGCTATCGGCGTGTTCTAGCTTATTTTAAAAGCTGAAATTAGTGTTGAAAAGCTACGGGTATAATGGTTAAAAATTAATTTAGAACAAAATATCAATGTTAGCTCTTTTAAAACAGTCATTTAGAAATGTCACGCTAATTTAGTATTTCAATTGAACAAACTACTGTGCAAAACGTATACTGTCCAAACATTATATTGGGCATATGCCAATATAATGTTTGGACGTACTTCTGACTACCCTCTTTAGATATCCTCAAAAATCTAAGTCATTAGAGGTCTGAGAAGATATCTGCCGACCCTGGGGATTACAGTTAACATGTCAATGTTAACTTATTTAATAATATAATTAAGCAATGTTACGCAAATGAAAAAAAAATCAAAAAAATAAAAGATGGATGGTCTGTGTGAAAGATGACATAGGTAAGAAAGGAGTGAGTACTGAGATGACGAATGATAGAGGGAAATGGAAGAAGATCTCAGGTTGTGCCGACCACATAACGTGGGATAAGTAATAATGCTGGACACTATCACACAGCATCATGTAGCCCCAAACTAAGCAGAGCTTGTATTATGGGAACCACATGACTGATAAACTACATAATATACTTTTTTTTTTTTTTTTTTGTAAATACATACAAATTATACATAGAAAACACCCAGACCTGAGACAAATATCTGCAAATAATGCAAACATTTGTCCCACGTCGGGAATCGAACCCGCAACCTTCTGCGTCTCAGGCGGACCTTCGCCCGCTGCGCCACAGAGGCCGTCAATAAGGTAGGAAGATGATGATAAATGTTACGCAAATGCAGTCTTTCTATAGACAAAATAAGATTGTAACTTTAGCATTTAGTTAGTCTGCGGAACGACAGAATTGCCGCCCAGGGCAAGTCTTGTTTGCAATGTAGCTGGGTCGCCGGCAAACAGACCGTCAGATGGACCCGCTCGAGTGATGTTTGTTTCTAGAGATGTCATTGCTTTCGACGGTGGTGGTAAACACCTCTTAATTGGTCCTCTCTATCATCCGAAGAATTTTAGAAGAATCTAGAATATAAAAAATCTTCATAATTCTTCTAAACATATTAGAATTTAGAAGGATTCTGAAGGTTTTGGGATAAACGGATGAAAAAGGGTAAAAAAATTATTCGATAAAATATTTTTAAAACTACTTAAATAATTTGTTATTAGTATTAAACGGGTATTTAACGCGTTCTAATTACCTTTATTTTCCCGACGTTTCGACAGGTTTACACGCTGGCGTGGTCACGGGTAGACTCAGGGTAGTCTGACAGCGTGTAAACCTGTCGAAACGTCGGGAAAATAAAGTTAATTAGAACGTGATAAATTACCGTTTAATACTGATAATAATGTGTTCAGATCGCGTGAGTTTAAAAGTATATACTACTGAAATAAAGAGGACAGGGTTCTTTCAGTGTCTACAGGTGCACTAAGAATGGAATTACCGAAATTTAACTTTTATGAGGTAGGTTTACATTTGTATGAGAGAAACAGGCGAACAAAGTCGCGGGGAGCCTTAGTTGTATAAAGTAAAGTCGTGTTAGTTCCACCATATTCAAGATTTTTGATTTTTCGTCTCTGCCCCAAACAGCAGAATAACTATTGAAACATTTGAAAATAAACTAAATGCGGATGAAGTCGCGGGCAAGACCTAGTTAAGAGTAAATATTGGTGAACATTTCACAACATTTCAACAATGGTGTGTAACATGTTATTGTTGTGAACATACAAAGCCATCTCAACGTTCTCCGACAGTTTAGTTCATTCGTTCATTCGTTCAATTATGAACCGGTTTAGTAACCACACCGAGTTCTTATAATTGTTTCATTCAGTTACAAAAGCGAAACTTTTCCATTACGAAATACCGTTACGACCGCCGTTACCTACGAAGCCTTTGTTTTAATAATTGAATTCTTAAAACAATCAAAACCTTTTTTCACATGCGAATTTTCCTTTCATCGTATACTTTATTTATTTTAAGTTTGCGTGATAGCGTGGGTTGCAAGTTATGCTTCTAATAACGTTGGGGTAGCTTTGTTTATTTAAATTAACGCTTTATGATAACTGTTTGCATTAAATTAATTTATTTCTATAAATTGGGTGTCATTCATTCACTGGCCTCACAGCTCAGTTGGTATTAGCGCTGCCTTGCCCTGCGGGTTGTGGGTTCGATCCCTTCCCAGGACTAACATTTGTGTGATGAACGCAGGTGTTTGTTCTGTGTCTGGGTGTTAATATGTGTGGATGTGTCCGTTTTGCAACATCTTTTATGTATTTGTTTTATTTATTTTTTCTGTTTTTAACTTCTTGTGTGTTGCAAATAAACATTTTTCTTTCTTTTTTTCTTTCTAATATGTATTCTATATGTATTTACTAAAAAAAAGTATATGATTAGAGATAGCGCGCACGGGTTACTTTTGTCGCCGTGACTGTTTCGTCACTCTCATCAAGTCAGTGGTAATGTATGAGCGCGCATGTTACGATGACAACTGGGTGACATCTCCATACATAGCCACGGATTTGAGAAGAGTGACGAAAACGTCACGGTGGCAAAAGTAACCAAAATCAAAATCAAACCCATAGTTCATCAGTTATATGGTTCCCGTATTACAAGCTTTGCTTAGTTTGGGGCTAGATGGCGTTGTGTGTTTCCAAAAATATTTATTTATTTATTCGGATTTAGACGGTACCGAATCTGGTTGTCAGATAATTCTAGACCTCTTAAGCCTTAAAGGTGGCTTTGTGCAGCTGACAGAGCCTCTGAAGGCTCTATTACAGATAAGGCTTACTTAACAAGCAATACGGGTATACTGGATGATTGGCAGATGGTAGATACGGACATACCATTTATTATACAACTAGCTTCCGCCCACGGCTTCGCCCGCGTGGTACTTTGAAAAACAGAATCAAATTTTCATCCCCTGTTTTATCCCCTTCGAGGTAGAATTAATCAAAATCCTTTCTTAGCGGATGCCTACGTCATAACATGTACCTGCATGCCAAATTTCAGCCCGATCCGTCCAGTGGTTTGGGCTGTGCGTTGATAGATCACTATGTCAGTCAGTCAGTCAGTCAGTCAGTCAGTCAGTCACCTTTGAGTTATATATATTTAGATGCTATGACGTGATGGCAGACGATAACCGACATAGAGATGATGCGATAGGATATTAGAAGTATTGTGTTGATGACGTCATCAAGTCGCAGGGAACGAACGGATCTATCTTGGCAACTAGTATTTATTGCAATAATAAAAAAAAACCGAATGAACGTAATTCTTCTTCTTCTTCTTTTGATGGCATCTGTCTCTTACAGATAATTTTCAAGTGTTTATAGTTTTATTATTATTGTCACAAAATCAGTGAAATTGTCAAGTCAATTTTAAACAAAGTAAATAACCAAACTTACACAATAAAACTCAAAATAACACGAGAAAACATAAAAAAAAACTAGAGTTACAAAGTTGACAGTCGAAATGCATCGCAGGAAATCCCTGGGGGGCGATTATGGATCTTTTCTTACAATCAATGTCAATACGTTTTCATTGTAATTAAGTGATTTGGTATGACATAAGAGTGTTTATTCTTCTTCTTCTTCAATTATGGCATCTGTCTCTTAGAGAACAATTTTGCCAGTGTCAAGTGTATTTATTTATAAGTATTGTCAACGTCACAGAGTCATAGTCAAGTTGTAAAGTCAATTTTAAACAAAAGATGGCTGTTTTGTTGAAAATTTTCGGGATTTGCTCCGATGGAATTTGAAGAGAACTATTCACTCTAATTCACATACTTTACACTCGCGTCAAGAACCCGGGCTTTATTGGCAAAATAACCACCAAAATTACGCAATAAAACTCAAAATAACACGAGAAAACATATAAAAACCAGAGCGACGTAGTTGTCAGGCAAATACACCGCAGAAAATCCGAGTGTTTATTCAATAAATTTGGGCCAGTTTTGACAAGTGTCGATTGTATCAGAGTTCCGTAATCGCACTACAAAACGTAACTGAAAATAGCTTCTTACAGCTTTTGACATTTGATATATTATTATGTCACTCTTGTGATTGTCAAAATCCGACCAGCCGTTTGGATACACTCCAAGCACATTACCCTCTTTCGCTCCGCAGTCGGGTAAGAAGCTGTAAGATAAAGCTGGGTATAAAAAGTCTGCACTAGCGGGCAACATTAAATAAAACGATACAATTCCCTTCGATTGACAAAAGACAAAAATAAATAGTTTTGCTCCGGCCCGGGACCAAACACCACATAGTCCTTTCAATCTATTCACTATAATGCCCAAAAACAAATCTAAAAGTATTCTCAGAAAAGGACAAGTGTGAGTAAGACATGTGCTCTGACGGTTCCGGTTTAGATATTTTTTCTTACAAACTAACTTAGGTTATACTTTTTTCTTTGTTTGTGACATAAAGGCTATTAGCATAACAAAATTTTCAATAGTGCGGTTTATTTTTAATCTTTATTAATTAAGGCCCAGCATTTTGAAAATTGCAAGTATTGCAACCCTAATCATTCTATTACCGCTTAACAGATTACATTGAAATTGAACTACACGATACTTAAGGATATAAGTGATAAATCAACCGGAGCTAAAACACGAATTAGTTAGAAAACCTTGGTTAAAAATCCTGTCAAAAACACCTCTGAAAATTCAGAAATTCCCTAATTTATCCAGAACAGTAAGGTATTTAGAATTTCTATTTCACATGAATGTAAATCAGTTAATTTGAAACAAATCAACCCAGCCCTTTTTTTGAAATAAGCTATTTACTTGAACATATTTATGTTTTTTATAAATTGTCGCTTTCGTTATGTAATTCAGAGTAGCCATATTATCATGCCGCACTCTACTTACTTGTCATTTGGGTATTTCGCTTCGTGCTATGTCTGATTCCGCGGAGATCCGCGTTGCTATACGGACCTATGTCACTTTTTTTGTAACTTTTACGTAAGGAATAGTGTGACGAGTATTCTGGGCCTTAATCGAAGGTGTGTCATACGTTAGTATACTTATAAGTAGTGATGGGCTTGCAACCTGTCGCGTACGGAATACTAACTCCCGTGCAAAATGTGGGCATGTGCCAAATGTCAGGTTTGCACGTGCCTCTGACTACCCTCTTTAGATATCCTCAAAGATCTAAATCACTAGATGTGTGGAGATATCTACCGAACCTGGGGATTACAGTCGTGATCATGGTTTTTTGTTTTTGTTACATAAATGGCTACTATTCGCTATAATTGTGCGGTTACTGGAAGGAAAAGTCTTTAATATTTTCCATAGTCATACAAACATCAAACGCCCATATTTTTAACGCATTGAATTACAAACTTTATTTTGTACGGCTTGCTCACAAAAATATTTTTGGATTTTATTTTTAACTTTACCTTTATTGTATTTTTTGACGTTTTTTCCTGTTTATGCACGGACTCCTAGAAATAGCACAAATAAAACTGCTTACAAAAATTCCGTTTTACGTAACGGTTTCAAAGCGTTACAACACCAGCGATTGCGAATTTTCAGAGACACAGTAGCGGCTCCAGGGGAGAGGTCAGGGGCTGAAGTACCCCATAGAGCATCTGGGGCCTAGAGTACACCCCTGTCAAATATTTTATTACACATTGTATTATTGTACCCATTCTAGTACAGTGGGAATATGGGAAAAAATACCCATGACCTACTTTAACCCACTGGGGTTAAATTATTAAATCCTACTAATATTATAAACGCGAAAGTTTGTTAGAATGTATGATGTATGTTTGTTACTCTTTCACGCTGAAACGGCTTAACGGATCTGGATAAAGTTTGGCACAGATATAGATTATGGTCTGGAATTTTATCTCGGAGAAATGTACGGTTTCCGTGGGATAGATTTGTTTTTGTTTTTTCAAGGTACCACGCGGGCGAAGCCGTGAGCGGAAGCTAGTAATTAGATATTTGTATTGAACTACTGTAACCCACTGGGTTATTTTGGGTCATGGGTCATTTAGTGGGATGACGGGCCAAGCATGCTAGTGGTTGGGTAGGCTTTCGATAGTGGGTTTGAGTCCAGTGTTACTCCTATTCGAAACCACCATGTCGTAGGATATAAAAAAATCGAAGATATTTCGGGAGGTCAACGAAAGGAGCCTGTGTACATAAATCCTTTCGTCACACTGGTTTGTAAAGACCAGTGACGCAATAAGAAGAAGTTAGTGAGATCATCGAAATCCTTTGATAGCGACCCTCAGTTGGGTCATGACCCATTTTGGCCATATTCCTAGGTCCTCCACTGTAGACTAGAGACGATCAAAGGCCACCAGCATTTCCTCCAGGTTTATTTACGGGAAGTGATCAATTCTAATGGATGTGAACTCTGTTGGACTCGTCTTTGAGTTAAACTCACAAATAGAATGGAATATACTGAATCCTTTTTGGTATTTGGCTACGTAATACTAAAAATCATTGACGCTGGATCAAAATCTTTGTGTCTGAAGTTATTTTACGAGTAAGATGATCTACAAATCAAAAGGTGAACGAGAGTTCACGCATTGAAAACATTAATTTAAATTTAATTTTATCAGTTTCTTTGAGTTTCTGTGAACGTGATGTATTATTATTAGTTTAGCGGTTCTACCTTGACATTTATTTGTTTTGAATAGTAATTAACCGACTTCAAAACGGGAGGAGGTTCTCAATTCGACTGTTTGTTTTTTTAGGTATTTTTATTGATATTAGCTCGTTTTTTATTTTTTGGAATTATTTGTTAGTTATTATTATTTTATCTAATAAGTGACTTTTTTATGAATTATCTTTAATTAATATAATTGAGTTATTACCCATTTTCATTAGAGTTGGTACGTATATAAAAAAATAAATTAAACAAAAAACCAAGAGATTTATTACAAAAAGGTCCCAACTCAGTGTGAGCGAGTCAGTAGTCTGCGGAAGTCTTGTCTTGGTCTGTCTACACCAAGAATTGTCTCCATATAAATACTCGTACTATAAATGTGCTGATTGTCGTAGCGTGTCTACAGATGTCGTAGCACGTCTACGCCGGCGTAGCTTCGTAGCAAAAAGTCTACATAATCTATATTGAATTGTTACGGAACATGCAAAGAACATTCTTCTTTTGTGTGAATCTTTTTTGAACTAGTGTGGTGAAAGGATTGCGCCTAAGAGGCTCTTATAGTGCACTTCACACCATATCTTCGAACTTTTTAGGCTCTGCGACACGCGGTTTCCTCACGATGTTTTCCTTCACCGTTTGAGAGTACTGGTATAGCGCATACATTTTTGGAACGGAAAAGTTCATTGGCATTCATTTTGATTTGAAGCCACGACTTTAGGATCGGAAGGCGCTATTACCATAGATAGACCACCAGTAGGTACTCTATTTTGACCTTAATTTCTTTTTTTTATTTCATTTATTCAATAATAATTAACAATTGTGTTTGAAATTTGATTATATACCTACACTAGCAACACGCCCCGGCTTCACACGGGTAGCAAAAGTATCTATTTTTTTTATATATAAAATACAGCTATGTTATTCAGGGATAATGTAGCATTCTAAAGAGGAAGAATTTTTAAAATCGGTCTAGTAGTTTTAAGTTTATTCGTTACAGACAAAAATACAAAACTTTCTTCTTTATAATTTTAGTATAGATAATAAATAAAATAAAATAAATAAAATGAAATTCGTTTATTTCAGACAACTTAAGGTCCATAGCGTGTTAGTAACATAAAAAAAATAAAAATTATAAAGAATTAATCTAGGTGTTAGTACCGAGTAATAAAATATACGTAAGTGTAATAATTTTCCTTTTTAAATCGTATTCCGGATAAGGGTTACCCAGAATGATGAGGAACATCTATCAGAAAAAGTCCTCAGGATGCTGTAGCGACTGCCCCGTATTCTGCGGATCAGGGAAGCAGTTTTTTTGCGAATAATTGCATCAAAACCATCAGTTTGGTATTCCGCAAACATCCCTGACGCGCTACAGAAGCAGGGAAGCCGCAACATCATCTAGAGTAGCTAGCGGCTTTTTTGTATGGTTGACCCACAGACTTCCCGTGAACATACTCTGGCAGTAAGCTTTGAAAAGCGTGAGTTTAACTTCTTCTGTACAACGGGAAAATCTGCGAGCCACCATATTACCTCTCACTGCTAAAGCTCTACGCTCGTCAATATCCGCATCGTCTTTAAGGTCGTCAGTAATTATATGACCTAAGTATTTAAATTTCGATACTCGTTTAATGATCAAGCCATTTAGGGTAATAGAGTTAGTATTGATCGTACAATTACCGATAGATTGAAACTATTTATATAATACTTCAAATTAACAATAAAAATAAATTTAAAGGCTAAGAATAAATTAATGGAAATACATATAATGTCAGAATGGAATTTTACTAAATTAATTACGAATGTCAAATTTATTTGAAATACGAATAAAATAACAGAAGTAGCATATTCGCAGTATAACAGTGTAACTTAGCTTAGCTATTGTCCGCTACAATAGAGCCTCTTCATTTGTGTGCTCGTGTAACACTTGAAAGGGAAATGTAACACGTCCTTTAAGTGACGTCTTTGACGAGTGAGTCAACAGTGGCTCACAGACACAGTGGCTCACTCGTCGCTTTCTTTGTTGCTAGAAACAAATGGCTTTGAATATATTCACTGTACGACTGTATCCCCCATTAGGGGTAGTCAGAGGGAATTCTAAATTGGCATTTTTTCTAAATCGTTATGTCGAAACTATCGATAAATAGATTCAAACTATAAACTGACTGACTGACTGACTAACTGACTGACTAACTAACCGTGATGTCTACAATTCTCATTTGTATTCACACTTTATGTACTACATACACAGGCCTATGCCTAAGTTGGTCCTAAACAAAAACAAATATTTTATTTAATAATCTTATATTTAAAAAACGATCTATCCTAAAATAAAAATAAAAACCTATTTTGGAATTAACTAGAAGAGCTTTAGTTTAATATCCCACTCGATAAAAAAAAAAATTTTTGTCTACTTCAAAAACAAATAGGTATCTTTACAACCCTTTCGCCGAATAAGCTCATGCTTCCCAGCAAATCTACATCCGAATCTCTAGACCTTCCAAGTTTCATAGAGATTGGATTAACGGTTCTTAAGTTACGCACAAACAAACATAAACACAAACATACAACGCGCATTCGCCCTAATTACTACTGAGATTTTGGCTCGCTTCGCTCGTTCAATCACATATCATATGTTCAAAAGCTAGATCTAGATTTAAGTATGAGTCGGGTATGAATATTGCATGGGGTCGTTCGCTCTCGTCGGAGCGCGGGGGTCAAGTATTCTCATTATTATTTCAATGTTATACAGCTGTGATGAGAAAAGAGTGCATGCGGCGGAGATGCGAATGTTGAGATGGATGTGTGGAGTGACAAGGATGGATAAAATAAGGAATGAGTATGTCAGAGGAAGTCTGAAAGTGGCACCGGTAACTGAAAAGATGAGGAGTAATAGGTTAACGTGGTATGGGCATGTTATGAGAAGAGATGAATGTCATGTGACGAGGAGAGTGTTAGATATGAATGTGGATGGATACAAGGGTAGAGGTAGACCAAAGAAAAGATGGATGGACTGTGTGAAAGATGACATGGGTAAGAAAGGAGTGAGTACTGAGATGGCGAGTGATAGAGGGAAATGGAAGAAGATCACATGATGTGCCGACCCCACATAACGTGGGAAAAGGGCAGGAAGATGATGATGATGATGATGATGATGATGATGATGTTATTCAGCTAGCGACTGCACCTTCAAACGATTTGTCGACCTCAGTGGCGCAGCGGGCGAGAGTCCGCCTGCGAAGCAAGAGGTTGCGGCTTCGATTCCCACCGCGGAACAAATTTGTGTACGATCTGCAGAAATTTGTTCCGTTGGTCTGGGTGTTTTCTATGCATAATAAAAAAATATCTATCTATGTGTTATGTATTAAATATATCAGTTATCTAGTACCCATAACACAAGCTTTGAGTAGCTTACTTTGGGGCTAGATGATGCTGTGTGGATTGTCCAGCATTATTTATTTATTTTATTTATTTAGGGGTTGAATTAGGGGGTCGAAATTAATCTGCGTGTGATATTTTTAAATGCGAAATTGTATGTGTATATGTCCCTATTTATTTCTGTAATAGCACGGATTTATATGAATGTGGTATACAAAAGCGGCGATTGGCTTGCAACCTGTCACGTACGGAATACTAACTACTGTGCAAAATGTGGGCATGTGCCAAATATTATGTTTGGACGTGCCTTTGGCTACTTTAAATATCCTCAAAGATCTAAATAACTAGAGATCTGAGGAGATATCTCCCGGGTCTAGGGATCACAGTCGTGATCATGTAAGTACATATGTATGTCATTTTTGAAAATAAATAAAATAAAATAAAACGTGATTACAATTGTAATACCCAGGCTCGGTAGATATTTCCTCAGATCTCTAGTTACGAATTTTTGATTCTAGGGTATTCCGGTTTCCTCACGATGTTTTCCTTCACCGTTTAAGAGCACTGGCATTGCGCACATGAATAGAAAAACTCTTTGGTGCACGACCAGATTTGAACCCACGACCTTCGGATCGTGAGGCAGGGGCGCTAACACTACACCACCAGTGCATAATAAATAAGATTTAAACCAACAATGACTTAAGTTGTTTATAATTTCAAACGACTGTTTAATAACTTTACAGCGACAAAGTTTAGCAACAAATACACAATCGGGTCTAATGTTAATTAATTTAATTTGACTGGGGCTATTAGAACTTTTGCTCTTTGTTAAAATGTGGTTTTTATTTGTTCAAATGTTCAAATCCATTACCGTAGGAACAAAAGGCTTTTATTATGAAAGTTGGCACACTCTCAAACTTTGTATAAAACAAAAGGTTATTAAAATCTTCCCCATTTATATTATAAACACGAAAGTATGGATGTATGTTTGTTACTCTTTCACACTGAAACGGCTGAACGGATCTAGATGAAATTTAGCAAAGATATAGATTATAGTCTGGAATAGCACAAGGGCTACTTTTTATCCCGGAAAAATGTACGGTTCCCGTGGGATAGATGTGTTTTGTTTTTCAAGGTACCACGCGGGTGAAGCCGTGGGCGGAAGTTAGTCTTCCATACATTACACAGATGCGTATTAAAAATCACATCTGAATGTAAGGCAGGTCAGTTGGTAGTAGCTCTGCTTTCTGCGTAGATTGTGGATTCGATTCCCATTTAGGGCAAACATTTGTGTGACTAACACATTTATTTTTTATGTCTGGTGTGAATATATGTATATTATATTTGTAGACTATGTATGTATTTACAAAAAAAGTATAATTATTCTATTATTCAATCAGTTCTCATATCTCAAGCTTGTTTAGCTTGAGGCAAGATGGCGTTGTGTGAATATTTTTTTTTACTGTACTCTTGTTCTGTAAAATTAGCTGATAATAAGATAACATTTAGATTCAACTACTACTACTACTACCCGCGACTTTGTTCGCGTTTTCTTCATACAAACTTCAACTGCTTTCCGCATCAGTCAGACAGAAACGTAAGTTTTCAACAATATACATGAAAAGAGATATTAGATTGTCGATTCGTGTAATATTTGCCAAATGAAATTGTGTTTAATATTGGCGGCTTAAAGCTTCAATCTTGCGTGCAAAAGATTTTTGTAAGTACTTGTCCCTTGCTCGGGTCACGGCTGACCCACTTCAAGACAATGTGCATCTAAGTTCGGGAAGAATTCTGAAACTAGACGACTAACTTCCGAAAGTAAGACCTGGACACTCTAGCCACCGCAGTGTAGGGACAACCAGTAGTAGCACTTCGAACACAGTTCACACACACATAGAGGTCTCTCTCTTCCACATGATCCAATATCCAATAGCATTACTTTTTATAAACATTAAAAAAACCAAAGCGATTCTCCTCTACAGTTTTCTCATTGTTCTCAACAAACAATTTTGTTTTCTCGTCATTGTTCGCAACAAACAATTTTGGTTATCGTCAAATATGAGTTAATTTTAAATGTATCCTTCGTGAAACATTAACTTATTATCAACCAATCTCTTACTCCTTTATTTCATGCAAATCAGCTTGAAAGACGAGCTCTAAAATCAAAGTTAAAATAGTTTTAAAAATAATGACAAAAATATAAATTTAGAAGAACCACCCACAAACTAAAAAAAACTTGAGAGGTGTCAAGGGACACCCGGATGGAAGGAAGTTCCTTTCATCTATCTCACAGAAAGCAAGGGCTTTCTGTGAGATAGAAGGAGACAGACAGAGAAACACGCGCACGCCGCACGGCTAACAACTATAGCAAAAAGTGTCGTTACAATTTTTCGTGAGAATTTTTTCCGTCTAGCCCCCTTTCACAACGCGCGATAAAGAACTTCGTTCCAACTTAACCGTCTTGTTGAATTTGATGTAATACAAGCTTACCTACTGCTTCTTTGACTTTACCGTAAGACCACCTTTGAGACCTGATATGTAGGTAGGTAGCCGTAACAAAAACACACGCCTTGCTAGTTCACCCGTTTATTGTAGACTGACTCAATGACAATCAGTGCACCGGCACATGGCGTTCGCCGGTGCACTCCACAGATACTACAAGACCCACCCACAGACTCAACATACCGTCTTGTTGAATTTGCTGTATACCAGCTGACCTACTGCTTCTTTGACTTTACCGTGGCGCAGCAACTCCCAAAGTCGGTGCAAGTTTTAATGAAGTGTCGCTGTCGCCGGGTTTGAGTTAAAAACTAGGAGTGCCGTACAAACAGGTCGCAAGTCTCAAAGTCGCGCGACCGGCTTGCGCTTGTGGCGGCTTCATACGCGCACTTTGCTGCTCTAATTTACTTTTGAATTTGAACTTTAAACACTTGGAGCGGTCGTGATGAAGCTTGCACTAACGTAATATATTAACTGGGGAATATTCAATGCGGTCATTGTAGGCGACTGCCATTTCTGTTAGGGCAAGTCGAGTTGTTCCGGCTATAACAGTTGCAAACTATATTTTGCACAGCATTTTTAAGACAAAGTGAGATTTGTGAAGACTAAAGTGAAATTTTTGTTTGGCCAAATCACAAAATCAATAATGTTAGGGATCTCTTCTGTCTTTTCTATTGTAGAATTATAAGTTTTTTTTTACAAGTTATATTATAAAAATCAAATAACCCGACTGAAAGTAATTAGAAATAGCTTCTTAAAACCGCCATATCGGATATTTGATATTTTATGTACAAATGAGATCGGTAACTAAGCAATTTTAAATCGCTATAGATCCTAAATGGTAACTCGAAGTGAAAAATTATAGTAGAAACCTAATAATGATTTTGAAATATTACACCTATGATAAATAAATAAATAAATAATGCTGGACAATCCACACAGCATCATCTAGCCCCAAAGTAAGCTACTCAAAGCTTGTGTTATGGGTACTAGATAACTGATATATTTAATACATTAATATACATAGATAGATATTTTTTATTATACATATAAAACACCCAGACCAACGGAACAAATTTCTGCAGATAATACACAAATTTGTTCCGAGGCGGGAATCGAACCCGCAACCTCTTGCGTCGCAGGTGGACTCACGCCCGCTGCGCCACAGAGGTCGTCCCTAATAACATAGTTCGGCACCCTAATAACATAGTTCGGCGACTTTCATAATTTTATTATTCACAAAATGGCGTCTGATTGTCGCCATGTTGAATTTCGATTACTGTTACTGTACGGGAGATTAAGACAAATCATAAATGCTCGGGTTTTTTTATTTATAAAGAATAGGTTGTAATAGACTGGAGGAATTTGGGGAAAACCAAAAAAACCAGTGGGACAAAAGAGGGAAAAAAAAAGAATGGGTTCGCGTTTGTCCTCACTCTGCCTGATGTTAAGCAGATCTAAAATGGAGCACGCTTTCCTAGAAGAAACCTATTGACCCTCGATTTGAAGACACCCATATTATTTACTGGAAATACAGACCCCGGCAAGGAGTTCCACATTTCCACCTTTGCGTCATGCAGCGGAGTAAAAACGCTATCTTCCCTACTCATGCTTTGGGAGTGGTGGCGATCCTCGAATCCCCAGCCTGTTGATGTAATTACTGTAATTCCTCAAAGGAAACGCGTGTTTTATTCACCGACCCGGGTCAGCGACAGGTGCGGGGGAATTACAAGGATCCTCAGAGCGCAAAATAGTACATAATATTATATTTAATGAGGACGTGTGATGAGGTTACCCTTACAGGCTTGGTTTCGTTTGTCTTTGTAATAAATATTTTTTTAATACTGCTTTTTCGGCATTAATTTCCCTTTTCCCTCAGTCGAATGACAATTCGTCATCTCAGTACTCACTCCTACCTTACTCATTTTTCACATATTCCATCCATTTTAACGATCTTCAAAACGTAATAAAAATGCCTAATATAATTATTATGCCGTACCTGGCTCTGACTACCTCTGTTTAGAATATATTCTCAAAGATCTCTTTATACTCGTATAGAAATATACCAAACTTCGTGATGTTTTTAATAGTGTTTATTTGATATACTTCGACGATGTTTGCGGCGCAGTGGCTACTGACCGGCAGAAAAGGTGCGCGTTCGATGTTAAATGAAAATTCACCCGTTACATGGTACAACAATATCGGGAAGACAGTAAAAAAATTATCAAAAATGGCTTGATAAAGAGCCATGCACACAACACTGAGTAAATATGGCGTATTAAATTTCCAGATATTACATAGTTAAGGAGAAGAAAAGTAATGTAACAATGACTACCGAGGCTTAGTTAACAAAGGCTCGTTGTCCCTAGAAAATAACAAACAAACTAAATAATGGAGTTGCCAACAACAGCACATGATGTGTGCTCTTTGTCGGACTACTTGTAAAGGGTTAATGCTATTAACTGGGACGCGATAATGCTTTTATAACTTTGAAGAGGATTTTTCACATAACTTACTGGCGTCTAATCCTTTACTGGCGACACGACACCTATATAATATTGTAAATGCGAAAGTTTGTTTATTTATGTTTGCAAGTACAGTAAACATGGTCACGACTGTAATCCCCAGACTCGAGAGATATCTCCTCAGATCTCTAGTTACTTAGATCTTTTGAAGGATATCTAAAGGGGTAGCCAGTCCAAACAAGACATTTGGTACATGCCCACATTTTGCACAGTTCGTATTCCGTGCGTGACAGGTTCCAAGCCCAACGCCGCTTATAAGAATACCAACCTATGACAAACACCTTTGAATTCACACCTCAAATCTCTGAGAAGATATCTACCTGAGGATTACAGTCGTGATTTTCTTTTTGTAAACAAATATAGTGCTTACTAGCTTCCGCCCACGGCTTTACCCGCGTAGTACTTTGAAAAACAAAAACAAATTTATCCCACGGGAACTGTACATTTTTCCGGGATAAAAAGTAGCCTTAATCTATATCTATGCCGAATTCCAGATCCGTTCAGCCGTTTCAGCGTGAAAGAGTAACAACCATACATCCAGACATCCATACATTCTTACAAACTTTCGCGTTTATAATATTAGTAGGATTTCCAGCGGAATAAGTAGATTTTGTCCGTAGTTCCTTTAAATATACGAGCATCATCTCGCTCTCTAACCATGGACCAATTTTCTCTCTGCAAAGTTCCCTTCGCTTTGAAAGATTCACGCTTCAAGTTCTTTGAGAGCTCGCGATTGGACGGTAGTTGCGCATATGAATAAATTAACCCTTTGTACAGCGGCCTTACTTTGTATGCGGCCAGCGGTTCTAGTCATGAAGTTAGTCGTTGCAATGCGCAGACAATTTAGTATGAAAAAGATACACTGCGCACGTTAAACGGCTCACTTCAGAACAGCCTCTATCGGCCTTATTGTACTAGATTTGACGCCTTTGTTAAGGTACGAATGATCTTGAGTTTCAATTACTTTCAACTTTGCCTCTTTGATGAATAATGTGTTTGGAGTGTATATATGTATGTAAGTTTGTATGAGAGTTCCTTTGCCTGTCGCTGTAGCCCAAACGGCTAGACGGGTTTTGATAAATGAAGTGTCATTGGATTTGTCTGGATTACAAGAGTGACATAGGTTATACAAAATGTCAAAAAATACAATATGGCAGCTGTAAAAAGCTATTTTCAATTACATTCAGTCGGTTTTTTAAATTATTGTTGCTAAGCTTGTATTGTCCGTACAATTATCTTCTTTATAGCTAACTCGATGTGTCGGGTCGTCTGACAATTACCCGCAGTTAGAGCGACTAGGTTCTCTTTGATTATGTGTTTCTTGCTTCAGATGTCTTAGATTAGATTACTAAGAGCCGAGTGTACTTGACAAGTAAGCTGCTTCAAGCGATGGAAACCTTGGAAGTACGTGCGCGTTTCGCTAAGTCGATGTTATACAACGGGAATTGAAGGACTTTTTAGGATTTATATTTTATGAGTTCTGGTTAACTACACCAGGATTCTAATGTATTAGAATCAGCTTTTTGAATGTATCTATTTCAATTTTATGATACACTAGCTTCCGCGCGGGACTCCGCTTGTGCGGTACCTTGATAAAATATGGCTTATGTGTTATTCTAGGTTATAAACTACGCGTATTTCGAGTTTCATACAGATCCGATCCTCCGTTTCAGCGTGAAAGAGTAACAAACATCCATACCTCCAAACTTTCGCAATATTATTAGTTAAGTTGGATAATAGGACTATCCCCGCGACTTCGTCTGCATTTAAGTCTTTTTCAATGTTTGTATTAAAATTATTATTATTCTGATATTCGGCGCGGAGACAAATGCAACAAATAAAAAATCATATTAGCCATTTTTGAGTTATACATTGCGTAACTAACACACTTTGTTTTTTATAGATAGATATATGAATATTTAAATTACAACAGGATTTTAATATCCAAAAAGTTTCATGAGAGAATTTTAGAGAATCATATTGGAATTTTCATGCGATATTCAATTTTCCTCAGAACTTGTACTCAAAGTTGACACACTCGGCTCACGACTGTAATCCGCTACACAGCAACACATTAATAGCCGGATTAATATGCAAAATCCGGGTAAGTTTGCGTACGGCCCGTATTATGTAATTCAGCCTGTAAGCACATTGCTCGGTAATGTAATGCCAAATAATTGCATTAATTACGCTGTAATACAATGTTATGTGACTGCGTTGCGGTGACCTCTTTTGGCTAGGGCTATAGTCCAGCCGAAACTGGAGGCTTTATAGTTTTTGATAGTTTCTGAAAGTTTGTTTCGTTTCTTTTCTGACGACCTCAGTGGCGCAGCGGGCGAGAGTCCGCCTGCGACGCAAGAGGTTGCGGGTTCGATTCCCGCCGCGGGACAAATTTGTGTACGGTCTGCAGAAATTTGTTCCGTTGGTCTGGGTGTTTTCTATGTATAATAAAAAAAAATATCTATCTATGTATCTAATGTATTAAATATATCAGTTATCTAGTACCCATAACACAAGCTTTGAGTAGCTTACTTTGGGGCTAGATGATGCTGTGTGGACTGTCCAGCATTATTATTTATTTATTTATTATTATTTATATACATCGGCGTTTTACTCAATTTGATATTTTACCGTTGTTTTAAAAACTTTTTTAACCTGATTTGAGAGCTCTTCCTTCAGACTGATAGTATAAAGATGTAGCAATAAAAGATTGGTTGATAAAAAAAATCACATTATGGTACATTTAAAATTAACTAATATTTTACGAGATAAACCAAATTGTTTGTTGAGAAAAAAGGCCGCCATTTTAAAAAGAAGTTTACGAAACGAAATAATGTTTCTTAAACTATCAAAACTCGTACTAAGCTCATAATCGTCTGCAATTGCAGTCTTGCGATCACTATTGCTATCACATCTTTAGATCCTCGTTGACAAAATCTTCATAACACCATGTAATACACAATTTTATGAGTAATTCAGCAAATATTCTGGGTCATTCTGCTGTTCATTCCGAGTAAACACTTAGTTTAGTTCTCACGTGCGTATAATATGGGCCGTAACTCTAGGAGGGCATTACTCACCCTTGACCCTTAAGGCTGGATGGAGACGAATAGCCACGTGCCATTCTTTCCTCTCCATTGTATTTTAACCAACTTTAAAAAAGGAGTTAACTTTGAACAATTATGTCAATCTTGGTATCGACACGTAGAGAGACTGTAAATAAAGCCTTTTGCTACAAGTTAAATTAAATTTAAAATTAAAAAAAACCCCGACACAAACTTTGCCCGCCATTTTGTGATGACAGCCATCTTGGATTTGAAATTTGTCATAGCGTTTTTACTACGCAAGCCTTTTATTTGTTACCTATGTTGTGGGAGTTGTGAAAAAATATGTAATCCGCCATTTTGTTGCGGCAGCCATCTTGGACCGATTTCCATTAAACAGCTAAGAACACTCCCGACTAGTTCACAAACAGACAGACACGGCAAACTTATAACACCCCGTGGTTTTTGCGTCGGGGATTATTAAAAAAGTTAACTTTGAACAATTGTGTCAATGTTGGTATCGACACGATAGACTGTAAATAAATAAAGCCTACTTTAAGGTACTAAAAACCGGATAAACATGTTGAAAATTGTTCCTCATTTCGAGGCTACGTGGTTTACAAAGCCTGCCTGAAATACTCGGGCACGCCAGTGGCTTCTTTAAATATTTAAAGCCTTCACGTTAGAATTTGAAGATATATTTTATCTTGTAAAATAAAGGATGTTACATGAGGTGAATAAAACGGATTTTGTACAAAGGTTTCGTAATGTTTTAATCTCGTTTTTCTTTCTAGGTTTATTATTTTAACAAAATTATTTCATTGTGTTTAATGTATTTCAAAAGAGTCCGATTTTGACTGTAATGTATTCTTAAGGCTTTCTCGAATGTGAGCACTGGTTGTGTAGTGGTGGCAACCCTGTCTCACGATGCGGAGGTCGTGGGTTCCAACCTGGTCGTGCACCAATGATTTTCTTTTGTATTATGTACAAATGTACAAAGACATTTACAAGTGATAGTCACGCGTCTATATTTAGAAAATGTTATAAAACGTCTTCAGTTTTTCATAAGTTGCTTAGAAATGCCTCTAGAACTCCAAAACCTCAGCTGTAACTTGAAACAACTGCCTTGAAATTTTAATCTTATTTGTAAACACCACCCTGAAGTCAGGTTAATTAGCAGCAGAAGTTACTCAATGAAAGTTTCCTCAATGTGGAGTTGGCAGAAGTTGCGAAACACCGTGTGTACCCCGCTTAGCGGCCGCAAGCTCGCTACTTTGTAATACGTGTGCTTACGGCTTTAGCAGGCATTTTACTTTTATATACTTTTTTTTGTAAATACAAACATAGAATTCATAATAACACCCAGACTCAGAACAAATCTGTGTTCATCACATAAATGTTAGTTCTGGGTGGGGATCGAACCAACAACCTACAGCGCAGAAGGTAGAGCTACTACAAATGAGCTATGAGGCCAGTCTTTCTAACCGAGACGAGTTTCTTGCCTGTTCTCCTACTTGGGTTAGGTTTAAATTGGCACATAGATTCGCCTAGCATGTAAGACGTTTCAAAGTGATCCTTGTGATTTTATTGAATAAATATTTTTCAATTTCAATTTCAACCATTCCCACAAAGTTTCAGCATTATATAAGTAAGTAGCCAGCCCAGCCGGTGGGTACAAGCCAATACGAGTCGATGTTCAATTTTAATATCAATTTGATGATGGCCTCCCGTGATATTAGAGCGCCTATCGAGCTGCGAAAAGTTGATCTCTAGCTCTCAAAGTCATATCTAGAGGTGTAGCAAACCGTATGTATTCGGTATTAAGTAACGGGTATGCCATTTCGAACCGAGTATCGAGTCGTTACACCCGAATGCATCTCGTTACTCGCATCTTTTGTTATATCGGAACCTAGTGTCAAAGGTTGTCAGACAAAGCGTTTGTCCAGTCCGAAAAAAAGGTTTACGGAAAAGTGAAAAAATGCACCTTACGCAGTTTGGTATGTTTTTTACAAATTACGAATATTGCAATGCCGCGAGACGTCCTACTGTACGCGTACGCAATACGACTCTATTCGGTGTAGAGCACTGAATCGAGTCGTATTGCGTACTGTACTGACACCTCATACATACGAGTAACAGCGTGTTATGTATAAGGTATCAGAAATAACGAGTAACGTGTTCGATTCGATAGTAACGAGTACTCATTGTTATAGTACCGAGTACATACGGGTTCGCTTTTTGTCGTTACGTTTACACCTCTAGTCATATCGCATGAACTACTTGCACAAGACTCGATTTGATTACTAGCAGAACCAACATGGCCTCTTCTTTACTCAATTCAAAACTATTTCTACCGATATCCTAACTTCCTACTAATATTATAAACGCGAAAGTTTGTAAGATGTCTGGATATATGTTTGTTACTCATTCACGCTGAAACGGCTGAACGGATCTGGATGAAATTTTGCACAGATATATGTACATTATCGTCTGGAATAGCACACGCTTTTAGCCTTTTTATCTTGAAAAAATGTACGGTTCCAGTGGTATAGATTTGTTTTTGAAGGTACCATGCGGGCGAAGCCGTGGGCGGAATCTAGTTTCAAACTATAGTTATTTTTTTTTATATAGAATTCAACCGTTGTGTCACTGTCGTTCTCTGATTTTTTAATTAACGTAATATAAACCAGAATATCACGTAATTTGGCCTTTAAACAGTTTTGAAAATGCAGCGTGCACCACGTAATTTGACCTACTTACAATGTTGTCCAGCAAGAGACGCATTCACATGGAAAACAGATATTTGAGGCTACTGGCCTTACCACAACCTCTTCGGGCTATATCAAAGCAATATAATTTCGATATATCGTTCCATGACCTGTAAAAATTGCGATCTGATTTATTGTTAGGACTAGCTATTACCCGGCATCTTCGTCCGCAAAAACCCATTAATATAACATATTAATTCTGTAATTATTGATATTGATTGATTCGGAAACTTCTATGGAGTATAAAAAGAGGCGGTCATGTAAAAACTGACTGCGCTCAGCGTTTTTTAACCATGCGTTCCCCATACAAACTCTCATCCCATATTTTAGCCTCTTCAAGATTATTTTTGAGATGAAAGATAGTCTATGTCTGTCCCAGGATATAATCTCCTTGCCGAATTTCTTTAAGATCCGTTCTACCGTTAAGTCGTAAAAAGGTAACAAACAAACAGACTTACTTTTGCATTTGTAATATTAGTATGGATGAAAGGTATAGGTACTTGCTATGTTTAGGTTATCGGCTCGTTGTTTAACAACTAACATCCTCATTATCAACTATAATGTGATTGTCAACACCTCAGTAGCTGAATACAAGCGCTACAGTCGCTCGCTTCCCGTGTGCTGCGAGCATGCATTGGCTGTAAACCAGCAATTATGTGGTTTTTATATCCTCTTTGTGACTCCCAGCGTCAGCTGAGTTTGTTTTATTATTCATTTATCTTGCTCCTAACTACTAACTGGGAATCTTATTACGGAAACCACTCCGACTTGGAAATAAAAGAGTTAGCGTCGTCGGATGGCACGGGATTACCAAGTGTTATCTCTTCTGTGTCTAATTAGTGTGTAATTTTAGTTACAACCCTTGTGGTCTCCGGAATACCGTATTTTTTTTAGTTTTAAAGTTTACATCCACACAAATTTACCTGTTTTGTTCTTGAATTATTTAACGATATTTTTTACTTCAACTTTTCAAAAATTGAGCCTAAAAATCAAAAATCAAAAAATCAAAAATTAAATTAACTTAAATAAAATAACTTACTAGGTTAAATTTACTTATTTTTCTTAACATATTATCTTCTTCCATTTCCCTCTATCATCCGTCATCTCAGTGCTCACTCCTTTCTTACTCATATCATCTTTCATACAATATATCCATATTTTTTTCATTTTTTTTCAAGGATTGAAGTAAAAATTCCACTTATTGAATAGAATAGAATAGGTTTTATTAGTAACACACAATAAACAAATAAACAAGAAAGTGAATGAAGTAGGAACAGTATAACTTAGTTAAAGTTTGCTGCAAAATGTCCCTAACGCAGCATTTTTGTTGTTAATATTGTGAACTGCATATTGGTTGTGTCTGCTTCCATCCTGGATGATAAATTAGGTTCTCTCTCCCAGGGTATCTTCCGTCTGGCGTGCGAGCACGTGCTGCGCACCATGCGCCGCGGGCGGGAGACGCTCCTCACGCTGCTGGAGGCCTTCGTGTACGACCCCCTGGTGGAGTGGGGGGGCGCCGGCGGCGGGGGGCGGCGCCGGGGGGGGCGGCGCGACGTGCGCGCGGCGCGGGACATGATGGCCGTCAGAGCTGTGGAGCTGAAGCATCAAATGGGGGAAATCACGTGAGTAAGATGAAGAGAGATTTCTGGTATCGGTACTGATAACATTTCAGCTTTTTTAGATTGACCAGGGGACTTACCACAAGCTCATACAAACCATCATGTTTTAGAAATGTCACGTTTCAAATTCGAAGTAACACTACTTCAATACAACTTTTATAGGTCATGAAATATCAAAGTTACATTACGTTGATATTGCTCGAAAGATTTGTTAGGCCCCTGTTTATTAACACCGGTAGCAAGGAACTTAATGTTTACAATTTGTCATTTTTGCAAGAGACATGTATTGTCAAAGACAAAAGTCAATTAATAATACTATAAAACCTCCATAATTCCTATACGCCTTAACATAGTAGACTAACATCATAATGTTCAGCATATTTTGTGGCTTGTACTGATCACCTGCTTTTGAGGTTTAAGGTCTTGGGAATTATTATGGTTTTTATATGTTAATTAACTTTTGTTGGTGACTGTAAGACATGCACTGAGATGACGGATGATCAAAGAGAATAAATAAAAGAATATGTTCTGCCAACCCCACAAGTGGGATAAAGGGAGGAGAGGTGATGACGATGAATTTACGAAATGGACGGTCAAAGGAAGGCATAGCAAGCTCTACATAAAGCTATGCAAATGTGTTGGTGACTGTATTATGAGTCTCCAGCAAAAACGAAAATGTGAAACAGGAATACATTTAAAAAACATTGAGTGCCATGCTACCGGTGGTGTGTCAATAAACAGTCCAATCCAAAAAAGTTCAAATCGAAAGAATATTATTATGTACGAACAAGATTCTTATTGACATGAAACTACATGAAAAGATTATGTGCGCTGAACACATATTTGTATCATTATTTACCCTTAGTAAATACGTGATTTATGACACTCACGAACAGCACATAAAGTATATGTTCCCTTGGCGTTCAAATTATACTCGTATATAGACAGTAGAATTTGGATACAATCATGCAGGCGAGACTTGCTACGTTTTTTAGCTTAGCACTAAAATACTATGTAATAAAGAAATATATTTCGCACAAACATTTAAAATAACAAATTCTGAATTTATCCAGAGCTCTTTAAAAACCTTGATTAATTATTACACTGGAACAGAACCATTATCGCCTATAAATAAACCAGAAACGATTGCAGTAAGTACATATAAATAAAAGAAAATTAAAACGTGCTCCACTAAAAGCACTTTCGATGAACATCACCGACTTCCTGTTCAACGCTGAATTATTGAGGAGTACGACTTCGTTCGCCGTTAAAAATTCATTATCACTCGTAAAATGTTGTTTCAGAGACCAATTTTTGGCAGTTTTACCTGAAATACATGAGTGTGCCGAAAACTGGCTCAAAGAGAATGAAGAACTCAAATCTGTGGAGACGAGACTGCAGACATGTCATCAACAAATAGCATTGATCAAAGAGATAGAGGCGTTCGGGCCGAATCTGAACAATCATCCGCTCTACGCCATTTCTCAAAAATACTCCACGTATAAACAAGCGAAGAACGCTGTCGAGGACTCCATGAAAGCCCTGGTGAAGATCCTCAATGATTTCGACACGCAAATAGAAACTTTCTCAAACACCACCGAAGTCTTAAACGGCCCGCAACTCCTCAACTGGATCCAGGAGTTTGCTACACCTGAAGAAGAGGAAAAACCGATTTTCGATCACATCAAGGAGTTCCTCACAAATGCAGGACAAAGCTCGATGATAACTCAATGTGAACAGGCTGAGATCGAACTCAAACAAGCAATGAAGCAAACCCTGCACCTCATCAGATCCTGCCTAGAACTGCTCACTCAGTTCGTGGCTGTATCGCAATACTACCCTCAAAGCCACACGGAATTCCATCGCATAGTCATGTTCAGGAAGTTCCTAGCCACAGCTTTGGAAAGCAAGTCTCCAGAAGTTTGCAGGGAGATGTCCAACCAGGTCTCGGCGTTAGTCAACGCAGACAATAACAAAGGAGAAACATCACAGCAAATGATCGCTTACGGATACAGGCTGCAAGCGCTCTGCGCGGAAGCAAACGCGAATTTAGCTAAAGCAGCTGAAAGACTGCAGCTCGAAGGAGGTTCTGAAGGCTTGGCGCTCGCACAAGAAGCTTACCTGGAATCTAAAGCTAACATAGCTAACTGGGTGAGGACAGAGGAAGGCGCAGCATCGTCTTTGGAAGCTGTCGTGATCGGGATGCTTTGCAACCTGAATAGAAGATACTTGATGCTCGAGAACGGAGCGCAGAGCGCCGGGGACTGCCTCGTAGATCTGACATCGAGGGAAGGAGAATGGTTTCTCGACGATATGAGCTCGCTGTCGACGCAGGCAGTGGAACTGCTTTCACTACTACCATTGCAATCCGCATCGGCGGAAGACGAGTCGTTGCCTGTAGCGGTAGAATGCGTCCGTAACGCGAACCTGCTGCTGGCAGATTTACAGCAGTTGAATTTCAACTACAGCACAATAATTCTACCGGAGGCGCTGAAGAAGATACACTCGGAGGAGCCGTCGACGTTGATGATGATCAACGAGCTGAACGCAGTCATCATGAGCTCGCCCATGCAGCTGAACGAGCTGCTGGCGCAGTTGGAGATCCATTTGAGATATTTAGTCATGGATATGGAGGTATGTCTGTACAATCCTACTTCCTACTAATATTATAAACGCGAAAGTTTGTAAGAATGTATGGATGTCTGGATGTCTGTTTGTTACTCTTTCACGCTGAAACGGCTGAACCGATCTGGATGAAATTTGGCAATGATATAGATTATAGTCTGGAATAGCACATAGGCTACTTTTTATTCCGGAAAAATTTATGGTTCCCGTGGGATAGATTTGTTTTTTTTTTCAAGGTAACACGCGGGCGTAGCCGTGGGTGGAAGCTGGTCTACTATATCGTTATGTCATCCAGTGTGGGGGAGTTTTAGGATTAATGCTTCTTCAAATTCTATACACGAAATATTAGTAAAACATGAAATTTAAGAATTAAAAATGGTGTTAACGTTTAGTCGCCGGCGGCCGGGGCGATGGTGGTGGCGGCCGAGCTGCGGGCCCGCTACGAAGCCCTGCTCACCACCACCCCCGAGCACGAGGGCCAGTCGGGCAGGATGCTGCTGATGGGCTTCAACGGACTGTTCGCGGCCGTGGAGCTGCGCGCGCGCGAGCTCGCCGACCACCTGGCCATCCCCGTGCCGCAGGCCTGGAGGAAGATCGACCACATCAGCGACGCCATGCACATGTCGGTGAGTGGGACAACCTGCCCGAGCGGACACTTTTAGGAGTGCGATAGTTCCTTCGTTAGAGAAAGGTAAGCGAAATGGATGCCACCTTGATCGTTTCTACGCTCAGCGATAAGTTTTCTCGGTTCGCGTTCCAGGCCGCCCTGCAGAGCCCCGCGGTGCGCGCCGTGCTGGAGGAGGCGTTCCTGGTGCGGCGCGTGCAGTGCGTGGCCGAGGTGCTGGCGCAGGGCGCGCAGCTCGCGGGCCTGGCGCGCCCCGCGCCCGCCGCGCCCGCGCCGCGCCCCGCGCCCGCCGCGCCCGCGCCCGACGACGCCGCGCTGCTGAAGCCGGTCAAACGGTGAGCGGCCGGGCGGAGCCTCGGCGGTCCCGTCGAGAGCGGACATCTCACCGTCGCCGTTTCAGGTTCACCGCCGAGTTCGTCGCCCGCAACCTGCTCGGCGTGCACTCGCGCGCGCTCGCCTGCGCCATCTGCGCGCTGCTGCGCCGGCGCCGGCTCGACCTGCGCGCCGAGGTCGAGCAGAAGGAGATCGGTGAGTGCGCGGCGGCCGGGGGCGGGGGCCGGGCCGGGCTGACCGGGGACCGTTGCAGGGGCCGTGTGGAGCGTGTCGCTCGAGTCGCTGTGCGAGAAGGCGTGCGGCGCCGCGGGCGCGGGCGAGCGCGCCGCCTGGGCCGTGCGCGCCGTGCTGGGCGCGCGCCTGCGCGTGCGCGCCGCGGGGGCCGCGCGCGCCGCGCACGCCCGCGCCGCCGCCGCCGCGCGCGCGCTCGTGCACCGCGCGCAGGCGCTGCGAGAGGTACGTGCCCGCGCGCGCGGCGTCGGGGCCCGCTGACCGTCCCGTCCGTTGCAGCTGGGCGGCGGCGGGCAGGAGACGAGCGCGGCGCTGACGCGGCGCGCCAAGGAGCTGGCGCTGGCCGCGGAGCGGCTGGGGGCCGCCGACGCGAGGGCGCAGACCTTGCTGACCGCCGCTCATCAGAGGTGACCCTCGACGACGATCCCGATCGATCCTCCTCGGGGCGTCGTCGATCGTTCCCGGCCGTCCGTTGCAGGGTGAAGTGGGGCGTCGGCGCGAACCCGTCGCTGGGCGGCGCGCTGGCGGCGCTGGAGCAGGCGTGGCGCGGCACGTGCGCGCGCGCGGGCGAGCTGGGCGCGGGCGCGCGCGACCTGGCCCGGCACGCGCGCGCCGCGCCCGCCGCGCGCGTGCTGCGGGGGCCCAAGGGGCACCGCACGATGCTCACCGCGCTCGCGCACTGGGAGAAGGTGACCGATCTCACCTTCCGGCCGACCCGCATCCGCCCGGCCCGATGTCGCGTCGGGAAGCTCCGGAGGGTCGTCGAAATCTACGATGCGCATCGGATAAAAAAAGCACGACCCTTCGTCGTCCTCATTTAAACGAATCGGATCGTCAGTTTTCACGACGTCCGACGTAGGTTCCGACGACGTGACATCGCAAGGTTTCGCGATATCCGGGCGAGTGGACGGACGTGTTTCGGCTCATCCCGATTTATTTTTATATTTCGTCCATAATCTATTCGATTTCCCCCAGGCTTGCACCCTGACGCAGAAGTACTCGCTGGCCGTGTCTCCGCTCGAGGAGTCTCTCATGGAGATGCTGCACCCGGAAGGAAACATCGACTCGCAGTGGGTTCGTCTCATCGTTTTTTTTAACACCTTGGGTTACATTATTGGAGTTTTGGTAAGGTCCGAGGCGGACGAACGGAGCCCGGTCGAGGTCATCCTTTCGCTTCACCGGTGATCCGACTCGTGAGATCGCTCGCGATCCGAGGATCGGGGGACGGATCCGTCACTTCACGGGCCTTCTCCGCAGGTGGAGAGCGTGGCGGGGCTGCTGCGCGCCGAGGCGGCGGCGCTGGCGGGAGGCAGTGCGGCCCGCGCGGGCAGCCTGCGGGCCGCGGGCCGCGCGCTGCGGGCCGCCGCCGCGCGCGCCGCGCCCGCGCCCGCGCCGCCCGACGTGCGCGCGCCGCTGCGCGTGCTGCAGCACGTCAACGACGTAATTACTTCTCTCCGGCGCGGACGCTGCGACGCGATCCGACGCTGGATCGAATTTCTTTTTTATGCCCGTCGTAAATTTCCACGACCCGACATCGCGACGTACGAATGCGACGCGACGTTTCGGCCGGAATCTGAAACGACGCGTTTATTGCGGCAATAAAATTACCGAATGTACTATGACTTATCGTACAATTTCGAGCCCTGTTTTCGATAGAGAGTAATCAGTGGTTCAGTCACTGAAACACTGATTTTCTACGTATGTATATTCGACTTTTATAAAACTATAGGATGATGGCCCTAGTCACTCCAGGCCGTGCACTTTCGTCACCGCGATCTAGGATCGGGACTTCTCAACTAGCGCCATCTAGTAACGCGAGCGCGTAACAATCGTGTTATATTATGTACTTCGGAATCGTAGCGTTCAAAATCAAATCAACGAAGTTTATTTTGATTGATTATTTTTATTTTATTATTATTATTTATTATATGTATGTATTTGATTTGATTTGATTCATCACCTCACCCCTTTCCCTCTCACTCCAGGGTCGGAACCCGGCGGCGGACTACCTCAACTTGGAGCGCACGGTGTCGGAGCGCTTGCGCGCCATCGCGGACGTGGCGGCGCCCGACGGGCCCCCGGCGGCGCCCGAGGGGCCCCCGGTGGAGCCCGAGGCGGCGCTGGGCGAGGCGGCGGTGCGCGCGGCGGGCGCTGCGGCGGCCGCCCTGCAGCACGAGCTGCCCGCCCTGAGGGACGCCCTGCTCGAGTGAGGACCTACGTATTCCCCCATCTCTCACAATAAACTTAAATTCGACCGAACTAGTTTAACCCCTATTCCTTTATTTTCATTTTTATTTTCATGCACCCCCGATTACGATCGTAGACCCCCATTTTTTGTCACGTCCAACGTAGACCCCCGTCGAGGATCCCATGGACCCCTGGGGGTCCACTTGGACCACTTTGGAAATCACTGTATTCAAATAATATTGAAAAAAAATATTCAAAAAATGCGTAAATAATCGTACATAAGTGCACTAAATGAATAAACATTATTAGCCATTAGTAAAATGATTTATCGCTAACTGACTGACCGACGACTCAACTTTTCATCGTTAAAAAGTTCTAGTATAGCGCACATACATTTTTCAAACAGTAAAATGTACACCCGGATTCAAACCCACAAAAGGAAGGCAGATAACACTGCCACTACGCCATCGAAGTGCTCGTACCTAATAATGTGACCGTTACTCGCAGAGTGCACAGCAAGTGGCCGGCGGAGAGCTGGACCCGCAGCAAGCTGACCCGCCAGCTGGCCCTCGGCGCCCGGCCGGGTGAGTGCTCAGTGCTCACACACTGGTTTACACAGGGAGCCTAATTCTTTACACAAATTAAACTCCAACGCTGATATTACTTAGGTAATTTTTTATAATTGCAAGGATTGAAAGCGGAAACCTGCAACCTTTATTGATCGACGATCATCGTATTTTATTAAGTGATCCTTAAAGCAGAGGCTCTCAAACTTTTCCATAACTGTCGCCCCCTAAGGAATAAAATCCACCGGTTTTCCTTCCTTAGTTTTAGTTTAGTAATCTATAACAAAAATTCCTAAATCTTAATGAAATGTCCCGGAAAACCAGTGGCAAGATAGCATACCCAGTGGGAGCCATTTTTGTCACCTGTTTATTTCATTGGTGTCAGTGTTCGTTACACTTTGTATACCAAAATAAACTGTTTTTGATCCGGATCCTGTTCTCCTCTCGAACTCTCGTAAGGTGTATAACTTGCCCTTTTCGGAGGTATTAAGGCTTTCAGAAAGTTGCACAATGTCGGTTGTTTCAGGCGGCAGCAGCACCGGCAGCGGGGGCGCGGGGGGCGCGGGCGCGGGGCGCAGCGCCGTGGGCGCCGGGGTGTGGCGCCGCGTGCGCCTCAAGCTGGAGGGCCGTGAGCTGGACGCGCACGCGCGCTGCAGCCTGCAGGAACAGGTGAGGGGCGCGGGGGGCGCCGGGGTGTGGCGCCGCGTGCGCCTCAAGCTGGAGGGCCGTGAGCTGGACGCGCACGCGCGCTGCAGCCTGCAGGAACAGGTGAGGGGCGCGGGGGGCGCCGGGGTGTGGCGCCGCGTGCGCCTCAAGCTGGAGGGCCGTGAGCTGGACGCGCACGCGCGCTGCAGCCTGCAGGAACAGGTGAGGGGCGCGGGGGGCGCCGGGGTGTGGCGCCGCGTGCGCCTCAAGCTGGAGGGCCGTGAGCTGGACGCGCACGCGCGCTGCAGCCTGCAGGAACAGGTGAGGGGCGCGGGGGGCGCCGGGGTGTGGCGCCGCGTGCGCCTCAAGCTGGAGGGCCGTGAGCTGGACGCGCACGCGCGCTGCAGCCTGCAGGAACAGGTGAGGGGCGCGGGGGGCGCCGGGGTGTGGCGCCGCGTGCGCCTCAAGCTGGAGGGCCGTGAGCTGGACGCGCACGCGCGCTGCAGCCTGCAGGAACAGGTGAGGGGCGCGGGGGGCGCCGGGGTGTGGCGCCGCGTGCGCCTCAAGCTGGAGGGCCGTGAGCTGGACGCGCACGCGCGCTGCAGCCTGCAGGAACAGGTGAGGGGCGCGGGGGGCGCCGGGGTGTGGCGCCGCGTGCGCCTCAAGCTGGAGGGCCGTGAGCTGGACGCGCACGCGCGCTGCAGCCTGCAGGAACAGGTGAGGGGCGCGGGGGGCGCCGGGGTGTGGCGCCGCGTGCGCCTCAAGCTGGAGGGCCGTGAGCTGGACGCGCACGCGCGCTGCAGCCTGCAAGAACAGGTGAGGGGCGCGGGGGGCGCGTCGACGCCCATCAACATTTTTTCGACTTATTTTTACAAATTCGTACCGTATTATGTTCCAGGTGGAATACATAATAAAGGAAGCGACGAGCTCAGACAATCTGTGCATGATGTACGAAGGCTGGATGGCGTGGGTGTGAGCGAGAGGGCGGATGTCCCCCCTCGCGCCCCCCACCCGCCCCCCGCACGGCCCCGCCTGCGCCGCGCGGCCCGCGCGCGGACCGTGACGTCACGGACCGAAGGTCGGCAGGGCTCCGGCCCTCCGACGGAGAGCTCCACGGGGCGAAGTCTCGGCAGGAATGCCCGACATCTTATGATTGCTCTTTAAGTTACGGCCCGGTGTTCACTCACACACAATCTTGGCATTACGCAATTTCAGCGGACGACCGGTTTCATTTAATGTAGTTGTCGATCGGCTTGCGACCCGTCGCAGCTCGTCCCCCGTGCGACTCTGTCGTCACGGTGGCGGCTGACGCGGGCGCCGCAGTCACGTAAGCATCGGGCGGGTAGGATAGTTTAAACTCGAAGTTTTTAGTTCGTTCTTCATTCTGAGAGTTAGGTAACGGTGTTAGAAGACTCCGGTCTTATCACTCGATGGTAGGGAGGCTTCATAGAACATCTGCATGCCTTCGATTCGATAGTTTCGACGATTAAGGCTTTTTTAAAAAAACATAAAACTACAAAAAAATCGCATTAAATAGGCAGATTATAAAGTTAATGATAAATCATTGGGCGTTTAGGTGTCAGGGCTAAATTCACGTAACACTGATCGACGAAGAATATTTCTGAAACTATGACGTGCGCGCTTTATATCGCGTAAAACTCTACTTACAAGGCGTCCTAAGGCCGCACGATATCTAATATTCTATAACAGATTCACTGTTTTTAATTTGCTCCAAAATTTTTTCAGCATTGTTCCACTTCATCAACTAAATAGTGAATTTAACTCTTAGTTATCAAAAAATATAACCTCATCCCCATCACTAACTCGTATTAACAAAATATTCATGTAACATTATAATAATAAGTACTTTACATTTAATCTTAGTTCATTTTCTGTAAAATTGACTTTGTAGCCAACTTCTAAATGTTAGGGATTGTATTAACATAATTGCAATATATAACTATGTATTAATAATAAATTAATAAACAATATTGGTGGACAATTCACACAGCGCCATCTATCTTCAACTAAGCAAAGCTTGTATGTGTTTCAGATTAGATCACTGGATTATGGGATACTATTAGTAAATTAATACCTACACTTATTTTGTAAATACACTCAATACATTAAAACACCCAGACATAGAACTCATAGAACTAAACGAAAACATTGTGAGGAAACCGGCATACCCTAGAACTAAAAATTCAAAAGTGTGTTATAGGTTCGTATTTTTATAAGCGGCGATGGGCTTGCAACCTGTGACGTACGGAATACTAACTGTGCAAAATGTGGGCATGTGTCAAATATAATGTTTCGACGTGCCCCTGTGACTACCCTTTAGATATCCTCAAAGATCTAAGTAACTAGAGATCCGAGGTCCTGTTATGTTATGACATAGAACAAACATCTCTATTCATCACACAAATGTTTATTCAGAGTTTTAAATATCTGAGACATTGCATGTTATATTCAAATAGTCTCTCAACAAATAAAAATGTAAACAGTAGATAGTTTATATTGGATAAGTGTAGTGTTTCTTGATTATTTATCTGATTCTAATTCTCACTAAATTCTTTAATACCAGTCACGATCTACTTAGTACCTACTGGAAATAAAAATCACTATAATATTACTGACTTTTAAATTGTGACTCTAACATTGAATATATTAAAAATATGCATTTTATGTTAACTTACTTTTGACAGGCGAAAAATTTAATTATGGTCTTTAAATAGTGAATAATCTTTTACAGAAAATGAATTAAGTCGTATCGGTAATTCGGTAGTATAAATTCTCCCCCGCACTAACCCAGCGACCGGCGTGTGTGTGTTTTAACCTCTTCATGTAATGTGCTCTAGCGTATGTATGTTTGTGAAGGTGAATGCATTTTCTTTCAGTTATTTTTTGACTCAGTTATCTTTTATGGAATTTTTCACTACAATGACGAATATACATTATATACGATGCCGCATTATCTATCTTGCAGTTTTCTTGGGTTTGACCAGCTGTTCGTATATGCCAGAGTCATAAGCGAGGATAAATGTAACAATTTTGTCATATTTGAATTGTTTAGTTATGATCAAAACACTTGTTATCTTGTTACACCAACTTTCACTAACTTGCTTGGCCGTACCTAGTGCAACTGACTATCCCCTACGAAAACTGTTAGCAGCCTGAAATAAAGTATTATGATGCTAAATTAGTAAAGAAATACTACCACAAATATGTTACAACAAATGCATTCACCTGTAGTATAATTGTATCGCTTTTTCCTTAATTTTAATAAATGGTGTATGTTATTTAAGTTGTTTCATTTTGTTTCCTATAATATAAAAAAAACCCAAGGTACCTATTAATCCCCTTGAAATAAAAACAGTATTCTGTTTTAAACTACTGTTAGTACCTACAAAAGACAAACTACAAAATAAAATTTGAATAATGTTTTATTTACATAACAATACCATTTTAATAAAATGTGAAGGAACACAACTTCTAATAAATCGAATCCTAATCCATTCATAATGATAAAACTTTAATATGAACCTATATTTTTATTGCAAAGGTCACCTATAGGCCATAATTATAAACAAATAATTTACATAGTATTTACATAGAAACTTCAGCTGAAATTATTACAATTAGAAATCTATGATCTTACCTATATTTTATAGAATCAGATAATACATGCTGGCTTTTTTTTGAGAGTTTTAAAGAGGTTTTATTACAAAGTGCATAATTGCAGAATAAAGATTAAATTATTATTAGTCTTGCGATTATAGAACTAGACCAATATTATTGAAATAAGTAGAACACCATTTTTAACCCTTAATTTGAATTTTAATTTTAATTAATAATGAATAGTTTATGGTTAAGTTATTGTGTAGGTACATGTTTGAGTCTAGGCACAATTTAGAAGAACTTTATTCATTAATTGTAAATGAAACCTACCATTTTCATACCAGCGGGAAGCGAACTCACCAACGTACTCATAGTTCAATGAGATGTCACTCACTGTCTACGAAAACATTGGGTTAGAAATAACATTAAATTATTTTAATTATATGATCACTATTTTATTCGGCTCAGCACCGCTACAATGGCAGTCATAAACTAAGTTCTATTACAATAATAGTTGTAATAAGTTTAATTATATTTGAATATATATTTAATATGTACTATAAGTACATGACGTTATATTCTTCAATCTATCATCGAACAAGGAACATTGACCTAAAATGACAAGTCTAGTAATGTATGTTTGGACAAAGTCAGAACCACATGAGTTCCTTGCACATTAAATTGCATTACAGTGTCTATAAGTAGCTCAGAATTTTTTTTTATCAAACAGAAACTTACATTTTATCAGAATTTTCGACTTTTGCTTTCTTGCATTAGTTGACTTCAATTTATCTTCAGCATAATACTGCGATTTACTCATATCTTCGCTATGATCTTAGACCCCCAACCTGACCAATAGGACAAACACTATCTGGATAAATACAGCAAGCACGACATCGTTCGTCATTTCACACGAGTGTCACAGACACGGCCGGGTCCGGGCACCGAACTCGTCCCCTGCAGCATTGACCGCGGGCCGCGTGCTATCGGCCCACGCGCTGCTTGAGCGCGAGCAGCTCGTCCAGCTGCGCCTTGTACAGCTGCGTCACGTCCTGCAGGTCCAGCGTGATCTCCGCGACCTGCTCCTCCTTCTCGCCGTACATCTGGAGGAGCGCGTCGTACTGCTCCTGGAGATTCTGAAACAGAAGACAAACCATCACGATATGCACCGGACGGAAGGTAACAGGTTATGGTATTCACTAAAATCCAGCAACCGAGCTTATGGGTTACCGGTCACTAAAAACCACCAACCGAGCTCATGGGTCGGTCGGTCGCCTCCGTCTTGAGACCCAATTTATCCAGTGATCGTCCAAGCGGAGAAGCGGTTCCACACCCCGGCACGAGACATGGGTGGAAGCGCTCACCTGGTGGTGGTCGAGGCGCGCCTGCGCGTGCGCCAGGGTGGCCTGCAGCGCGGCCCGCTCGCGCCGCAGCCGCTCGGCGCCCGCGCTGAGGGCCCGCAGCTCGCCCTCGCGCCGCCGCGCCAGCGCCAGCGTGTCCTCGACTGCTAGCGCGCTGCCCACAACGCTGGAGCCCGCGCCGCAGCCCGCCCACCCTCCGTCCTCCTGACATAAAGCAGTAATACACGATTTAAATCTGAAGAATTTCGAAGAGTTCGGGTCACTATTTCTTTGGAACCGGGGTGGTGAAGGGATTAAATTGCGCCTCAAAGGCTCTTCGCGCTCTAGTATTCTACTATTTCAAAAACGGATGCGTAACGTGTATAGCACCTCATTTGGACGTGTTATGGTATAACTCTACGTTAGGTGAGTATCGAGTGGAGTTGTACAATGTGGGCGGTAGGTGGCGTACCGACTGCCACAGCGAGTTGGAGAGCGTGTCGGACGCGACCGAGTGCGGGGGGGAGAGGTCGCCGCGCGACGACAACTGTTCCTGGAACATACGAACGGTACATGCATTAGGTCATGAAACGAGATACACACTTAATACGTTTAATAATAAACCTTTACAACCCGGTCACATTATCTCGAGACCTCGCTGGAATGCGAACCTCCCGCCCCGTTCTCCTTTCACCTCCCCGCGCTCGCCACGGCGCCTCAGGACGGTTAGCACTTTCGTTGCCGACGCGACGTGAAGTCATCGACGCCAGGTCTCGAGATAATGTGACCGGGTTGTAATTCTAATTTCTTAGATTTTAAAACACTAAACTAGGTACCTATTCTTGTAGCACTAACGTCATTGAAAAAAAAATGCAACAGATGGTATAAAATATTAGCTTACTGCATTAAATTCTTTAACATTAATACAAATAAAAAAATATTTCATTTCAGACCGAAGGTCACTTCAATAATTTTATAGGTCACTTAAAAAGGTCAAGGTCAAGGTCACGTCAATATTTACCTGTAATATTGCGTTCCGTTTCTTCTCCACGTCCAAAGAGTCCGTCTCGGCCGCGAGCCGTCGCTCCGTCTCGTCGAGCGTCCGTCTTAAAGACGCCAGTTGCGTTTCGTACTCTGCCTTCATGCTCTCTAGTTCAACTGATTTTCTGGAAAAAATATATCGATAGCTTTATTTATTCATTTAGTAAATCTTACAACCGATCACGGACGGAATACTGTGCAAAATGTGTGCAAATACCAAATGTCACGTTCGGACGTGCCTCCGACTACCTTCTTTAGATATATTCAAATATCTTAGTCACTAGAGGTCCGAGGAGAAAGGAGTGAGTGATGACGAATGACAGAGGGAAATGGAAGATCACATGTTGTGCCGAACATGTAACATGGGAAAAGGGCAGGAATATGATGATAATGTAGGAACACCTGTCTCGCAGGTCCTGCGCGGCGGCGCAGTCGTCCAGCGCGCGCTGGCTCTGCGCCGCGCGCGCCTGCGCCTCCCGCAGCAGCAGCTCGGCCGCGGCGAGGCGCTCGGCCTGCGCGCGCGCCTCCTCGCGCGCCGCCTTCTCGCGCTCCGTGGCTTTGAACACCGCCTGCTCCAGCTCCGCTGAAAAAAGTTTAAGATAATTTTATTGTCGACTAGCTTTCGCCCCCGGCTTCGCCCGCGTGGGATCTTGAAAAACAAAAACGAATCTATCCCGCGGGAACCTTATATTTTTCCGGGATAAATGTAGCCTATGTGTTATTCCAGACCATAATCTATAGCTGTGCCAAATTTCAGTCGTTTTAGCGGGAAAGTGTAACAAACATACATCTTGACATCCATCCATCCATACATTCTTACGAACTTTCACGTTTATAATATTAGTAGGAAGTAGGATTCGGTGAAATTTTATATTTTTTTACAAGCTGACTACTACTAGACGGCTGACCCGACCACCATGCGGGGTGAATAGTCGGGAAGAGAGAGATGGGTGCATTACCGAGTTGGCGCGCGTGCGTGCGGTCCCGGTGGAGCGCGGCACGCTGCAGGTGCGCGAGCTGCGCCAGCACGCCGGCCGCCTCGCCAGCCCCGGCCTCCGCCCCCGCCGGGCCCGCGGCGCAGGCCTCGCGCGCCTCCGTCAGCTCGCGCCGCAGGGCCTGCTCGCGGGACACCCACTTCCTCTCCTCTGAAATTATATTTAAACTAGTCTAAAAAACTACCTTCAAGTAAAAATAAAAAAAAATTACATTAATCAATAATTATATTATACTAGCTTCCGTTCGCGGCTTCGCTCACGAGGTACCTACATAAAATATAGCCTATGTTACTCAGGGAAGTCAGGAATAACGTAGCATTCTAACGGTGAAAGAATTTTTGAAATCGGGCTAGTAGTTTTTGAGTTTATTCGTTACAAACAAATATAGAAAAATTTTCCTCTTTATAATATTAGTATAGAAAATCGATAATTATACTAACTGTAATCTTCACATGAAACATAAAAAGACCCTAATTAATTATTACTCTTAGCAAGATATAACGTCCGTCGCCTCCGAAAGCCAAGCAAGGAATGAAATGAAACCGTTCGTCGCTCTGCGTTAGAAGCGCTTTAACTCGGCTGCTCGGTCCGGCGATTGTGGAAGATAGTTATCTAAGACTAGCATTATTATAAAAATCAAAAAATTTACTGAAAATTGAAAATAACATTTTACGGCCGCCATTTGGGATTTTGAATTTTCATCGTTTTGTCGGTCAAATTTCTCGAAGCGCAATACTAACTCACCGTTGACCATATCGGCTCTGAGCTGGGCCAGCTCGGCCCGCAGCCTGTCGGCCTCCGCCTGCGCCGTGTTGGCCCTCTCCTCCAAAGCAGGCCTTTGCCCCTTCAGCCGGCGGAGCTCGGCGCTGCTGCGCTGCAGGTCGGTGAGCTCCGCGCGCGCCGCCTCCAGCGAGGCGCGGGAACTCTCCAGACGTTGGTTTGCATCGTCTAAGGCGCTTTTTGTCTGATTACACCAAATATAAACAGTTGTATAAGGAGAGTGTGAATGGGACAGTTGGAAGGGGAAGACCTCGGCGTACGTACCTCGATCAAATTGGGGACGTTTTAGAGAAAGGCCAGGTCCAGAGTACCCTAAACCGACGCGCATGTATGAAGAATGTAATGAGAGTGAATGAAGCAAAAGAAGTATGTCAGGATCGTAGCAAGTGGAGATCCGTGGTCTCTGCCTACCCCGTCGGGAAACAGGCGTGATTTTATGTATGTATGTATGTACACCAAATATCATAAGTACATAATAATATTAAATGACCTCGATCCTCTAGTTACTAAGATCTTTGAGGATAGTCAGAGGCACGCCCGAACATGATATTTGGCACATGCCCACATTTTCTCCACAGTAGTCAGTATCCCGTACTGATAGGTTGCAAGCCCATCGCCGCTTATAAGAATACTAACCATGACACACACTTTCGAATTTTTGTTCTAGGGTATGCCGTTTTTTTTTTACGATGTTTTCCTTCATCGTTTGAGAGTACTGGTACAGCGCACATACATTTTTCGTACATTTTATCGAAAATCCATTGGTACACGACCGGATTCGAACCCAAGACCTTAGGTAGGATCGGAGGGCGGGGCCACTACCACTAGACAACCAGTGCTGGTTGAGTACAGTGCTGTTCCTATACCTACTTATGTCAAATCATACTTTCTAGAAGCAAATTCTCAACAATAACTGAGCATCGTGAGAAAGAAAACAAGCACATCCAAATAAAATCGTTGATTCAATGTCAAAAACCACGCCATTGTATGGTAATACCACGTTCGTCATATAAGGCTCATGAAAAATTAGATACACAGTACTTATAGCAAGTACAAACAAGAATTTCATCAAAATATGCTGTCCTCAGTGCAAAATGTGATAAACAAAACACACAAAACAGTTTAAGCAACAACCACTTTACAGTTGTGATTTGATAACAAAGTGATTGCGTACACTTAATCAAACAATGTGTACAACGATTGCAGAAACATAACACGATTCGAATGAATCATTTTTATTTTTTATGATAATAAATAGTACAATTAAAGGGCGTGTATGGATGGATGAAAGGAGACTGACGAAACAGGTGCATAATGAGAGTGCGAATGGGACAGTGGAAGGGGAAGACCTCGAAAAAATTGGGGACGTTTTAGAGAAAGACCAGGTCAAGAGTAGCCTAAATCGACGCGAATGTATGAAGAATGAATGAAGCAAAAGAGCTATGTCAAGATCGTAGCAAGTGGAGATCCGTGGTCTCTGCCTATCCCGTCGGGAAACAGGCGTGATTTTATGTATGGTTCTGAAACCATTTAACTAAATGATTTCAGGACCCGACAACCTGGTTAAAATTGGCGTGGAAAGAACGCATGTGATGATGATTACCTCCAACAGTTCTGTCTCCAACTTCTTGTTGGTCGTGGTGAGTCGGTATACCGCTTCGATCTGATTGACCTCCAGCTCTTCCTTCGCCGCCATCGACCTCTTTAATCGCTCTAGCTCTGCGTTTTGCTCCGCTATTTTATCTCTGAAAGAAACACCAGAATCCACGTAAGTATAAGTACCTGGTTTCTTTGGTAAATCTTGTTTTTTGGAAAATGAAACCTAGCTAGATGGATTTATCGCCCTCGAAACACCCTGCATACTAAATTTCATGAAAATCGTTGGAGCCGTTTTCGTGATTCAGATTATATATATATACAAGAACTATCCGTTTAAAGGTATAAGATTCTTATCTCGTACCAGAATCTCTCCCACATCATAACATATGAAATCACCGCTCGTGTTCCTAATGGACACTCTCCCACCACGCCAACGAGATCGCCAAAGTGGCTTCTTATATTTATCAATTTGTCTATCTGCTACTTTTCTGCGCATTGCTAAATAACCAGGTGAGTGTGAAAGAGACAGTTGGAAGGGGAAGACCTCAGCGTACATACCTCGAGCAAATAAGAGACGTTTTAGAGAAAGGCCAGGTCAAGAGTACCCTAAAACGATTCGCATGTATGGGAAGAGTGTAATGAGAGTGAATGAAGTAAAAGAGGTATGTCAGGATTGTAGCAAGTGGAGATCCATTTTACCTCAAGCCCTTGATGACCTGTTCATTGTCCTTTTCCTTCGCTCTGAGCTTCTTGATGATGTTGGAATGCTGCAGCTGCTGCTTAGCTAGTTTCTCGCCCTCCTCGTGCAGCTGAGATATTATCTCGTCTTTCTCTTTGAGGGAGTTCTCTAGGTCTGATGAGTTCTTAGATTTGAGGTTGTCTAGTTGCTTCCTAAGGTTATCCTGAAAGTGGATGGGATGTTGTGTCAATGAGTTATTTTATTGACCGTGTGAGTTTGTATGGTTTCAATTAGAACTGTAATTGGTAAGTCAAGTAGGAGGTCCTACTAACACAAACTTCAAACTAGCAAAAGTCTACGTGGGGTTTAAGGTTTATAGAAAAGCTTTCGAGAATAAAATGAATAACAAAAAATAAATAAATAAATATGATCACGACTGTAATCCCCAGGCCTGGTAGATATCTCCTCAGATCTTTAGTTACTTAGATCTTTGAGGATATCTAAAGAGGGTAGTCAGAGGCAAGTCCAAACATGACATTTGGTACATGCCCACATTTTGCACAGTAGTTAGTATTCCGTACGTGACAGGTTGCAAGCCCATCGCCGCTTATAAGAATACTAACCTATGACACATACCTTCGAATTTTTGGTTCTAGGGTATGCCGGTTTCCTCACGATGTTTTCCTTCACCGTTTAAGAGCACTGGCATTGCGCACATAATTTTTTCGAGTGGAAAAACTCATTGGTGCACGACCAGGTTTGAACCCACGACCTTCGGATCGTGAGGCAGGGGTGCTACCACTACACCACCAGCGCATGAATAACAAATTCACTTAAATGAGAACTTCGTAGTAAAAAGTAATAATACAAATCTTAGTTTTACGTAGTGCATACAGTTTTAAATTTAAGATAATGAGCGTAGGAATGGTTAGTTCGTGTGTGGAATCACAACTAGACCAGACATTTTTGGACTTGGACATTTTCTCATTCCTTCATTCAATATGGATGATTTCCTGATCCAAGGATGACCTACTGACTTACTGGCGGTAAATATACGAGTAAATATGTGATGTTCCGCGATAGTGATCATCACTAGTCGATTACAAAGATAAGATGCGTAAATTCCATCAGTATCATAAAAGCCGACAACTCAATCAAATATCAATTATACGTACGTTCTAAATAGCATTCAAAACTGATCAGACAGCCTTCAGTTGAAGGTACCTAACTTAATTTCAAGGTAAATCTCAGTCAAGCGATTACGTAGGCAAGCTTCTTTTTACCAACTTATATTAAGTTATTGGGGTTCTGTGTGCACTTCCAAACCCTGAAAGAAACCTATCTTACAAATTTCAGCTATCTAGTTCTTAAGATTTAAGCTGTGCGTTGTTCTATTAATCACTCTGTCAATCATTCAGTAAAGTAAGATTTTATTCATGTAGAATTTGACTACTTACCTTTTCTCTAATAGCCTGTTGAAACTTCTTCTCCAAAGCAGACATCCTCTGTGTATAATCTTCTGTTATCATATTGATATCGCCTACCTCATGCTTAGCCACGAGAGACTCTATCTGTGTCTTCAAATCTGCATTGTTCTCCGCCAATTCTGCATTGCTTCGGCTCACTTCCATCAGTCTGTTCTCCCTGGCGTCAAGTATCTCCGCCATTTCACATAACCTTCGCATCAGCCGTTCATTCTCCGAGCTCTGACTCTCGTCGCTTGTATTACTTTGGATCGAGGTCTCCGATAACTCCCTGGTGTGACCCCGAATTTTGGTTGCTAACGATTTACCGAGCACGAGATCTACGAGATTAGGAGATGTGGTTCCGTCGAATTTACCATTTTTATGAAAGCTGTATTTCGCTGGACTATTTCTACTGAAACTATCGCCATTTGGGCTGGGAATGATTTCTATATCTGAAGATGTTGCTGTTTCTACTTCATCTCCGGATGTATGGCCTGAGGTACGGTCTGAGCCGATTTTGACTAAGTCACTCTTGCTATCCGAACTGATGGGAGAGGTGCGTTCCTTAAAGCTGCCATCTTTGTGGGATGAGGCACTGCTGCGGGAACTACATTGTTGTTTCTCTACCTCCACGAATGCTGAGCCCTGAGATTGGAGCATTTCAGATGAGACATTTACATTATAGAATGAAGATGAATCACTTAGCTTTTCCATTAAAATATCCTCTTGATCTTTTTCCGATTCTTTTTTTCCTTCATCTAAAGCACTTTCAAATATAAGACTGTCATTATCAGCATTTAAAGTTCTGTCAGACGATCCATCAATTGAAGAATTTTCACTTAAAATTTTATGAGGAATTATGGCTTGTTCTAAGTTCATCAGCTCCCGTTCCAAGCCTTTTCTAGGCTCGGTTTTTATTAATTTTGGAAAAATACTGGCTTTGTCATCAGTGTCTAGGACAGTTGGTGCTGTGCATTCAGATATGGAGTTATATGACATTGTATCTTCATCATCGTCAGCCACTAAACTGACTGAATCAGCTGTTTCTGCTTTCTCTGTGTGATCTCCAATCGGGGTAGACTTTTTATCGCTGAAATCTCCTGGTGATAGCATAGATGAAGTGCTGCTAGTTTTATCACTAGTATAACTGTCAAAACCAAGGCATTCAATTGAACTCGGGCTGACAAGACTGTCAGGTAATATTTCCACAGACTCGGAATTGTGTTTCTGTCCACTGCTGCACTGGGATATTGAGTGGATCGATGCTTCTGAATCAGGAGTGGTTTTTAAACTCTGTGACAGCACTTCTACAGACTCGGAACTGTGTTGACTAGACATCAAGGATAAAATATTAGACCGGGATGAGTCCCGTCTCTCTTCTTTAGTAGCATCCTTTTTAACAACTTTGCATTCGAGTCCTTCACTTTCAGACATGACAAGTTGGCTTTTAGAGAAGAGATCATCATGACTCCCAAACTGAATGTCAGCTATCACATTCATGGACTTAGCTTTTGGGGGCTTCACTATAGCTGAATCAGTTTTGGGTTGTTCAAAGAAAGATCCTGCAAAGGAGCCCCACATACTTTGATTATTGTTTGCAGACTTTGATGGGCTCTCGGTGACTACTATTGGCTCTGTAGAAGGACTATCACTTTCTGCACTCACTGTCAGTCCCCAGGAGGCAAAAAAATCATCTTTCTGCTTAGTGCCACCTTGATTTTGGGTAGCAAGCTCCCGACTCGGTGATTCATCGTCCTGTTCCTCGCTGCTCTCGTCCTGGATGTCCAAGGCCTTGTCGATAGTTTTCTGTGCCTCTTTCAGCGCTGTCTTAGCGAGATTTGTCAGCCCCGAAGTATCGAACCAACTCATGTTTGGATACCATCAGATTCACAGACACGTAACAAAACACTCTTCGAACACTGAATCACAAACACACTACCAGTGCTGCAGAAAAACACTTCATATATCACAACATCAGCACAGATGACGTTTTCAGTCCATTTTGTTTATGTTTTGCATTTTCTTATTTTCGCACGCAATTTGTCCAGACAGATGTCTAGTCTGTCTGTCACCCACCCATCAGGGATAATTATTTTTACTGGAAATTTACTTTTTTATTATGTGTTAGCTCTATGCATTTTTTAAATTCATTTCACATTAAACAACAGCGCTAACTCAACGAATCACAAATGAACACGAATTTTTGACACTTCGATAGTACAAAAAGAACGTCATTTGACTGTTTTGAAAAGGTGTAGTGGCTAGCTGCTACTTTCAGAGTATGCACCATAGCTCCAGTGGCGCAATTGGTTAGCGCACGGTACTTATAAGACAGTGCTCGTGAGTAATGCCGGGGTTGTGAGTTCGAGCCTCACCTGGAGCATATTTTTGCAGTCACACAAATCGCACGCTTAGTATGATACTGACTAAACTCAAAAAAGTAGTTTTTTGGGAAATGGCAAAAAACGTTTCAAAAATATGCCTTGGCTTAGTTATTTGCTAATATCTCTCGAAATAATTAACAACACGAAATGAAATTTTAATATTATTATATTGGATGAACTGCTTAGTCAAGTTATTATTATTATTATTATTTTTATGAATATTTAATATTTTATTTTTATATTTCAAAATATTGTAATGAAATAGGTCAGACTATTACAAAAATTTATTATATAAACTAAAACCGTTTGTGACCCAATTTATATTAGGTCTATATTATATTAATTTTAAACCAAACTTATTAGCCTTATTATGTTTTCGGACATTGTAGGAATAAAAACTTTATTGTTTTTTAAATTGAAAGTGCGTTTTATTCAGGAATTATATGATTCAAAAATGTTTGAAATCGGCATAAAAGTTTCTAAACAGTTATAAAAACCTTATAGGGTTACAAATATCACGATGTCATGATAACATAATCATAACTATACTTAAACTTAAGATCTATTTATTCGTTAAATCACTATTTCAATCCTTACAATAAGAATGAGATCAATCAAATTATTAAAGTCATCTTCTCTACAACTCTATAATTATTAATTAACTAATCGGCCTCAAATTGTCAGTTTCTAAATAATCAACTTATACCATATTTACTCTTCTTACACCATTAGAAGTTAAAATTATACGATTGCTAGGTTATCATTTGGCTAATCTTATTAAGTTTTACTTTCCATTTAGTTTCAAAATCAAACTAAAGACATCTTACTCTTACTACAGCATCGGATTATAAAAATCTGCGTAGAAATTTGGTATCAAATTTTTATCAATCAGCTCTTTTAGATCTTTTTTTTATTTTCATAAATTCTGTTTCCCAGTATATGCGTTCCTTAATAATATCTCTGACAAAAGCAACATTTTTTTGCGTTTCGTACACAAACTTCTGTGAATTGTTCTTCCATGTAAGAGTTCTTAACAAAAAATGAGAAGGGTGTATTTTTCAGGACTTTGATCATTTTTATATCATTCCATATCACATTATTGCCATTCAGTTTTGTTAAAGTTGTACCCCCCAATCTTCTTGCAGCTTTTTCAAGTCAAAAAACGATTCGAATGTAAGTTCGTGTAGGTACATAAAACTTCTTTCCGGCTTTCTTAACATTTTTTATGATGGTTACATATTGATGAGGGCAGTAAATGGGTCCTGATTTAAGATTTTTTTTTAATTTCCTTCTTAATTAGGCTATGCACATTATTGCCTTCGTTTTGAGTGTGTCCTTTTATTAGAAATTTGTGTGTTATTGATTTGATATTTAGGTGAGTCACTGCATATAGATAAAGCGCTACCATGAATTTATTCTTATTTTGCCCGCAGCAGTTATCTGAGTACAAAATTAGGTTCAAGCCATCATCGTCACCTGATTCTGAAGATAGTTTTTCGAAACACTTTAAGACACACGTAAGCAAGAACCAATTTCATTGGCCCCGCGTTTTGCATCTGTTTCATTCCAGAAGAAACAATGTACATAACTGTATGCATTTTTTGTTTGACCGTCATCTTTTTTGTTGAGAAGCGTGATCGTGAAGTTGTAGCTATTCAGTTTTGATTTATAATAGAAGGCTGATGTATCGCCTTTTGGTGATTGCAAAACAGCTTGAAGATCAAACACGAGAACCTTGTTGTTAGAATCTATGTTACAGCGGTCATTATATTTTTCTTGGCGGCTCCGACTCTTCTCTTCCAAATGGGCATCAAATTTTTATTGAATAACACTTTTCTGTTCAGAGGTTGAATTTTGAAACTGTAGACAAAAGTCACATTGGTCTTTTCCAGGGCAGAAAAATGCTATGTTAAATTGTTCTGTAAACACCTTATAAAATGTGCAATTTTTTATAACAGGCTTATTGTTTTTTTCTCATTCATCTTTGAAGTCCTTGTAAAAGTCCACAATACTTTTTCCTCCATCTACATACTCACGAGATGAAGTTTGCCGCGTATAGTGGGATTCGAACCTTGGTATGGTGTTTATTATTTTTTTTTAGTTTCATATGCATTTCCAGTATTATGTACAGTTGTGCCGACCCCACATAACGTGGGAAAAGGGCAGGAAGATGATGATGATGCATTTCCAGTATTCCGCAATTTTTTAGCTTTATTTTGTTTCCAATTGTCTGGGTTTTTGGAGCGCTTTCATCCTTTCTTGCTAATTTCAATTTCTTCTTCATTTCTTTCGTCTCTTTCCATTGATATTATCTCAGGTCTTTCTGTTGATTGAGGAACTCCTAAATCCACTTCTGCTATTGCTACTGTTTCTGGTCTTTCTGTTGGTTCAAGTTCCCTGATAGAATCAGAACTGTCTGAAGACGATGACGAAGAATATGAAGAGCTGTTTGAACTCGATGACGAACTCCGTGACCGTGTATAAACCGGTGCAATTTTCATATTTTTTTTTGTCGCTCGTAAGTCGGATCTTGGTCACTCAAGTCCACATAACTTTCTTCAAAGCTCGGATTCTTCGGAAGCTTCGGATTATCAATATTTTTGTAAGAAATAGTAGCAATTTGATTGAAAAAATCTGCGGCATTCGCATAACGCTGATTTTCTGGTTTGTTGGTAACATCTGCTAACACCTGCAATTAAATACTTACATGAAACATTCATTACGCTCCCTATTTAAGTAGATGTTTTCTAACTTAAAAATATATTAGTATCTGAAAAAAAATTAATAGTAGGTAATACAAAACGTCAATAACTTACAACAACATCGGTTGACACTGGTTCATTATCAGTTATGTCGTTAAATTTGTCACAATCATCTTTTTCAGAGTTAACTGAATGAGCTTTTATCGCGGTGAATGAAGCTTCAAGGTCTGATTTATGAGTTTGAGATTGGACTAAGTCCAATATCATCCTGGATCTCGAAGACATTTTAAAATAATACAAAATAATGAGATCTGTTATTTTTTCCTTTAGGAGCATTCAGTTATATTGTGACTCAAAATCTACTAAAAACAAACTTTTTTAAATGATACAGACTGATATCAAAACATGTCTGCAAATTCGACAAATACTATTGTAAAATATCGACTTAATTCTTAATAACACAAAAGTACCCTCAAAAATATTAATAGTTCTGAATAAGAAACGGACCTAACTATTAATAAACACAGAATAATCACAGAGATTTAAAAGTAAACTGACTTAAAATCTAAAAATAACTAAAATTATTCGACAAAATTTGTAAAAAACCGACTTATGTATTAATCAGTCCACATTCTATAAAAATAAACGATGCCACTTACCTCAGATTTTGCTGATAAACAAACTCAAATATTAATCGGTCTTTTTTTTATGAAATCCGCACATGTTTACGCGTCGGCGTTTGACGTAAAATGCAATGCGTCACTGTCATATTGAACACCAATGCAAAAAGATGACAGTGTGAAAGAGACAGATGTATAATAAGTCGGTAAAGTTATTCAAATTGGATGTAATTTAGTGCCTAAGTCATAGATGGCGCTACAAGGAGCCCGTGAGTTCATCAAGCTCAATTTTCACAAATTTCGTATTCGGTCTGTATATTACTAAGCGTGCGAAATCTTACGTTGGATAATTTTCTTACTGATATCATGGATAAATAGTAATTGTTTGCTTCCATGCTGATACTAAACTGTTTCTTTTCCATTCTACTAAAACCAATTTCATACTAATCTTAATTTTTACTTTTACTTAATTTATTTTTTAAGTCTTTATTTATTTTTTTTTACTAGTTTTTGTACCTAAAACCGATTTCTTCCGGGGCGGGGGGCATAGGTACGCCATCTCACAGGTTCTCCTAGTTTGGGTACCTATGTTTTCCATTCAGGTCACACCATAAGATTTATACATAGAAATAAATAACTCCGATGTACCTACTTTTAGCATTATGTAAGTTTGTTACTGAAATAAATTTATCTTATCTTATCTTATCTTATCTTAATCTATTTTGAATGTTTTTATAGAAGAAACATAAACTAAATAAATGAAACAAGACCAATCGGACGATACAAATTAATTTATAACAAAACTTAAACATATTTACATTTTCACACCTTAACTCTTAGATAATCTTTAAATTTTAAATCCTAGCTGATTTCGGATTTCAAAATACTTTTAAACTCACCTAAAATATATTAAATAAGTTTATTATTATATTGTTACTTATAGGAATGATATTATGTGGGTTGAAATAAATATTGAATTTGATAATTTAATTAAATGCATGTACCTACTTACATAAGTAAATGTATTGAACCTACCGCGTATACCAAAATGCTATTTTAATACAACATTTTAAAAGTAAAATATTGGCTTCCTACAGATATATAAAATCGTCCTTTTAAAATAAGTAGGTACTTAGTACTTACCTATTTTTTTCAATGTCCCGGAATGTTAATATTCAGTTCGAAAAAATACTCAAAATGATGTACCTACTATAGGGTACAGGTGCAACAAAATAATTGGATTTCAAGAAGTAATTATGTTATAGACTGAGATGGTGTGTGTAGCGAAGGTACAGATGAGAAGTTGGTAAGAGGTGCAGGTTCAATGTTTCGCAGAGAAATGATTATGGTGGACTTCGCAATAAAAAGGGATAGTTTAAGTTACAAATAAGCCTAACAAGAAACAAAAATGTTTAGCTTTTGTTTGTAACGAATTATTGTTAATATTCAATCTAGAAAGATCATCAGTAGGTTAATTCTTCTATCTTGTCATTTTATCCTGGGAGGTCCTGTATTTCTTGACATACGGCCGTTAGACGACGCCCGTGTTCCCAGCGTTGGGCGGGTTTGGCTGCGTGAACATGAAAGACGTGGCATTCTGTAGCAGCTAGAATCAAACACATTCACATCTATTAAATCTGTCAAACAAATTGGTGTAATAGGTTGGCGTGGTTATGCGTCGGGAAGAAAGTCATGTTACAAGAAAGGTGATGGATTTGAATGTGGATGGATATAAGGGTAGGGGTAGACCTAAGAAATGATGGATGGACTGTGTGAAAGTCATAATTAATTTTAGTTAATATTAAGTATCTATTATGTTCTGTATTTGTGACACAAAATAAACTTATTTGATTTGATTTCATTTAAAAGACGATTATGTGTAAGAAGGGAGTGACTACTGAGATGACGGACGATAGGGGAGAGTGGAGGAAGAGAACCTATTGTGCCGACCCCACCGAGTGGGATAAGGGCAGGAAGACGAAACAAAATAGTAGAAGATTAAAGCTGACTTTCTTGGGGTGGATTTGACAAACTTATAATAACTATTAGAATAATCTATTGTCAAATGCAAGTAAAACGTCAGTTTAGTCTATAACATAAAAAATAATAATATTTTATTTTTCTTCACACCTTCTACAGTAGATACAAAATAGGTATACCAGATCGATCCTGTATTGCAAAGAGTGTTATAGGTTTATTAAAACTTGGAATATAATAGTTTTGTCGAATATGCTTTAAGAGCGCGGTCAGTAAGGCTAGATAGGCACAGGGGGCTTGGTACTGGTTTTGATAGTTTCTAAAACATTATTTCATTTCGTTTCCTTCTCTATATTTATCTGCACTGCTGTACGGCGGATTTTAGTTCAACAAGTATCCGCTAGGGGCGCTGCAGGTGAATGTATGGAAGGAAAATAAACAATAAGTTTCGTATGTTACAAAAACGTATAAAAAATTAAACCCCAAGCACCTAGATTACCTTGTGTTTTTTTTTTATCATATTAGCTGTAGTAGCTACGTACCTGTTTCTTCATGAACTCTGTGGTCGCCGATTTAAGGTCCTGTTTGGCGCCGAACTTGCATTTAATGTAGCCGAGTAGATTCGCGCCAGTTAAGGTCAGAGCTATCAGAACTACCAGCTGGAATTACCAAATTTTTAACTGATCAGTTTTATAGACTCTTCCACTACCATAAAAACATTAATTGGTAATTTAGTCTATGTTGTTTTATAATACTGTCTGTTTTCTGAATAAAATAAATAAATAAAATATTATCTTTGTAATAGAGATCTTTCAGGATATCTAAGCGGGTAGTCAGAGGTACGGCCAAACATATTTGGCACATGCCCATTTTTCCCACCATAGATATCATAGGTTATCATCATAGTGTGCTTTGGAAATACCTACTTACTTCATTTATTAGGTACTTATGGTGACTCTGATCTGTCTGATATGCAAAGCAGTAAGGCACTATTTAAAGAGGTCAGATCGGGTCATAACATGGTTCTTAGGAATAGGTAGAACCAGCCAGAGGTTAGCAAAGAAACTTTAGCCAGTTCTGTAATTTTCTTTAAATACATAATTGCAAAAAACAACGTAATTGTTGGTATATGGGTACTAGTTCCTTACCATCCACTTGAAGCGGAGGCCGAAGAGGCAGATGACAAAGAACAGAGACCAGACCAGCGGGCACAGGATCAGACCCATCCAGAACAGCCGACTCTCATTCTGGTTCACACGGTTCTGGAGAAACAAAACCTGATTATTTAGTAAAAAGGTTGATCAACTATGAACTATAGAAAATATGGGCCACCAATAATTTTTAATTTTTTTTTATTGTTCAGTATTTTTATGCTCTGATTATTTTTAAGTTAATTTATCAATGTATTTTGATTAAATTTTTGAATTTCAATATAATTAGTGAGACAAAAATATTTAACCTTAGGATGATTTTGGGTTTTATCACCCATTAGGGAAACATAAATACTCGGGTAGCCCTTACTTTGTTTTGAGTAGATTAATATTTGCAAAGTATGACCCTTGTACTCTTAACTACACATTAACTTACTTGTCTAGCTTCAAACACCCAGTGTGATTTTCCTTCATCATCTACATAGTTCCACCATCTCAGACCAACGAGGAGGCGACCTGGAAGAAGAAAATATCCAATAAACTTTTTTGAGGTTTTTGCAACTAAACTACATCAACTACAGATTATGAAGCACCTGCTTGCATGCCTTCTTCGACCAACTGGATCTGGACCAGATACTCTCAGTTACCTAACAGTCATCATCATCATCATCATCATCATCATCCGCAGCCCGACTTCACCCACTGCTGGGTGATAGGCCTCTCTTTGCATATGCAATTGTTTACATTCCAAAAAAATAACCTTACTATTGACTCAAACGAACCGAAATTAAAAAACTTACCACTGATATTCTTGACAGTCCAGAAGTCAGCAGACAGTAACAGAACCACCAGCACAAAACTGGCGATGAAGGAGTCGGAGAACCAACCACATAGAACGTACACCACAATGGCTGCACTCCGGAATACCCAGTGGAAGAATACTATGTACGGGTGGCTGGAACAGTCGTTTAGTATAAATTATATAAGTTAACTTTGTAGAAATTACTCAACAGTCGTGAGAAATAATGTACTAAGTTTCCCTGTTATGGGTTACATACAATCATTGACCATACTGGTAACATAGACTTCAAATGTCAGAGTAAAACACCTGGGGGCATAGCACAAGTTTTGATAGTCAACAAAACTTATTTCCTATCGCTTCCTCCCACATGCCCCTGCACTGTGATAAATTTTAGGTAAATGTATAGACAGAAACATAATCTAATAAAGTTTCTTACACTACCGAAAGCTGTATCAATCTGAATTATCCCTGGATAAAACCACCCTTTAAATTTTTATAGTTGGTTTGAGATTTAGGTATGAACTACTAAAGAATTTTCAGAGCAAAAATTAAATGATAATATATTAGTATATAGATTCTATGTAGATTATCTATAGACTATACATCTATATGTATAGATAGAGTATATGTATTGTATAAACTCTAATCACAGCATTGAAATGGTTCACTTAGTTTCTTATATGATAGTTCCATAGTTTATTATCTGAGTGGTACAACTTATTTCATATATATGAAATATGGTATATATACAGGGTGTCCCAAAAAGTAGTGTCAAGCGAAAGTCCAGAGATAGAACACCCCTTGGGGTACCCGAATCACCCCCATGTATGTTCCGCGATTTTTTATAGTTTTCGAGTTAATAATTTTTTTCCGAATTTTTGAAAATTTACGACTTGAACAACTTAAAAAGTTCTTTAACAAAAAGTAGAAAACTTTCTTGAGTTTTTTTTTATGTTACTGAATTGTTATGAGTTGTTCTTTTATGCATAAAATAATCAGCTACGTGACTTTGATGAAAACTATGAAAATGTTGGTTTAAAGTCAAATAATTACATTCGGTGAATTATGACTAAAATTTTTCAACTTTAAATTAAAAATCTTAACAAGTGGTTTCATGGTTCTTAAATAAATCTACAAAATTCTTCAGACTCTCAGCTTTCATAATCATTAAAAAAAAGTAGTACTTAATAGGCTACTTTGGCTAAAATTAGCCTTCAAAGACGGTGAGGTGGAAAATTCTTAAAACTAGCTACCTAATTAAAAAATAGATTTTGGCCATTTTATCATTCTTAAGCTTAATTCGTTTTTTAACTAACCAAAAATGACTGCAGGAAAGTAAGATTTGATTAAAAATTAAAGCTAAATTAGCTAAATCAGCTAAATTTATGAATTAAAACAACAAGTAAAATTTACTAATTTTTTACAAAAAGTTTTCAAAATGTCAACCTTCTCAGTCGATACAAATCCTACATCGTCTTAAAAAGGTTTCCCTTAATCGTATGAAAGCTATTTTAAGTGCCTTAATCTTTTCTTCGGCCTGTCTTAATTTTGTTCTTAATTCGGCCATATTGCTGATTTCTTTGGCCTAAACTAATTCTTTGTAGTCATTTTCGGTTAGTTAACAAACGAATTAAGCTTAGGAGTGATAAAATGGCCAAAATCTTTTTTTTAATCAGGTAGCTAATTTTAAGAATTTTCCACCTCACCGTCTTTGAAGGCTAATTTTAGCCAAAGTAGCCTATTAAGTACTACTTTTTTTTAATGATTATGAAAGCTGAGAGTCTGGAGAATTCTTTACACTTATTTAGGAACCATGAAATCACTTTTTAAGATTTTTTATTTGAAGTTGAAAATTTTAGTCATAATTCACCGAATGTAATTATTTGACTTTACACCAACATTTTCATAGTTTTCATCAAAGTCACGTAGCTGATTATTTTATGCATAAAAGAACAACTCATAACAATTCAGTAGCAAAAAAAAAATCTCAAGAAAGTTTTCTACTTTTTTTGTAAGAATGTTTTAAGTTGTTCAAGTCGTAATTTTTTCAAAAATTGGGAAAAAAATTAATAACTCGAAAACTATAGAAAATCGCGGAACATACATGGGGGTGATTCGGGTACCCCAAGGGGTGTTCTATCTCTGGACTTTCGCTTGACACTACTTTTTGGGACACCCTGTATATATATGTATGGATATAATGCTTTTTATACTCACGGGAAATGTTTATTGCTGTTATCTTCGTCTCCGAAGGCTACGGTGTCATCATCCAACAGCGGCACCTGCGGCACAGCCGGCTGTAATGGTGGCACTACTTGAGCTCAAGCCGTGCAAAGCAAAATAACTTGAACAAGCTTTTACGGGATATGCTATGAGATGTTCAATGTTTCTTAAATTTTGAGTTGGAGGATATTTCGGAGGAATTTGCCTTGAGGCCTCTATCATAATCTGCTAAAGCTGGATCCACAAAATGAATGCTCAGTTCTTTATAGTAAATTTAGTCACTTTTTTTGTGCTACCTTTACCTATAATGGTCTAGGACTTGTATTATGCTGGAATTGGCACTTAAACTCACCGCATGTAAGACGTTTCAAAGTGATCTTTGTGATTTTATTGTATAAATATATTTTGAGTTTGGCTTTTTTATCTAAGGACCTAGACGAAATTTGAATTCCATGTGACTTATTGATTGGGAATGTATTCCATAAAATTATTCAATAAGTATTTATAACTTTTTCTTTACAGTTAAACTTTGAATAAGTAGCATATTGTAGGTAGGTATGTAAATGATATACAAAATGTTTGCAATCTCCAAGTCTCAAATTTAGGAAACAATGCATATTTTCAGGCATGATCATGTTTAAAAGTAGGTTGAGATGGATTAACTTTTCATGTTATCTATGTAATGTTGTCTATTTTTACTGCTTACTAGGTGAGGTGACATAGGTTGTAATAATAGGTATAATTTCAGGCAAAATTAAACATGAAATAAATTGCTGTAAGCTGGTTTTTTCTGATTATAAGGTTTAAGTTACAATTTTGGAAGCAGTTCATGATAAATGAGAGTAGTAATTAGGGACAGGCGCTTTGAAAAGATCTGAAGAGCCAAGTTATTCTGATAAACTTTTATCTACCAACTGGCTTTAGAATGATGGTAATTCGCAAACTAACACAGCACGTAATAATCGAAGTTTGAACATAAATTGCTATGTACCAAGTATTTTGGATATGTATTACATTATAGAATAATTTTAACTTGTATTTTTCGCATTGTTTGACTTCAATGAACTTGCAAACATTGTAAAACTAGTTGAGACTTACGGTGGCCGACACCATGGCTGGATTATTCATATTTACAAAATTGAGATCAATTTTGAAGCAGTCTATTTACTTTTCACTAAAAATTGTTTAGCACTTGATAAAAACACTGACTGAAACACACACTACAAATACAAACACATCATCATTCATTCGACCGACCGAGCGCGATATCCACGAATTATTTGTTGATTTTGACATTAACATTTGAATTGTATTGACATTGTTATTTCTGTTCAATAATTAGCTTTTTATTCATTGTGTGTCAATGATTTTTTAGGCATACTATTGGGGTAGTTTTGTGCTAGTCCTAGAAATTGTTTAATTTAATTTGTGAAATTTAATTGCGTTATTGTTCATTGTAAACTATATTTTGTAAAAAACATAAAAATCTCTGTTGATTTTTTTCTGGTGAATAATTAATAAAGCTGTGGGTAGGTAGTTTGTTTCTGAACGATCATTGCGCAATCTTTCACACTCGCCTACAGCTAACTTCATGTCATTCGGAGCTGTCAAAATTTTGCAAGAAGGCGCATGCAGGCTGTTTACAATTTCGGGACGTACTTTGTGTTTGTTGTCGAAGTGTAATTTCGTGCCCAAATCTCCCTTGAAACCGCGCACCGTACGATGTCTTCCTCCGGTATCGAAGCCTGGAGTCGCGCGCGTTCGTGAGCCTTGTTTTGTGCGTGACAGGTAAATTTTGCATTACGAAATGGGCGCAAAAGCGAGCACTGCCAACGGGGGGCAGAGTCCTCGGACGAGGACATTCTCGACCAGCTCGAGCTCGGAGGTGGTGTCAGGAGGAGCCGGGTTCAGCCTGCTGCGCGCTATACCCGGAATTCAGGTGTCGAGCGACAGGCAGCGCGCTCGGTCTCTGTCCTCCGTGCCGGATCTGCACGCGTCGCACGAAGCTATAACGATCCCCGCGAACTCTGCGAGCTATGAGGCCTCCGCCGCGGCCAGCCCGGACACCGACTCCAGCTCTAATGAGGAAGTGGGGCCGGTGCCGGGCACGTCCTTGGCTCTGGGACGTGTGTATGCAGCCCACTCCTTGCCCTCGCACATCTGGTCTTTGAATGGTGAGTTGATCATAGTACTACAACCTTACACTAAAATTTTGATGGTAGTAAAAAGGGTGGCTAATAAAACCACCAGTCTTACCACCCCACAAGTTGTGCAATATCTGCAGACATTCTCTGCCTTGCTAACTATTTATGTAATAAAACAAGTCCTTGGATACCTACTTGGAATTTGATGTCTTGGAAGCTTAGATAGTCAGTGGGTCTTAGCAAAGGTAGGTTTTGGTGACCTAGTTAAGAAAACTTAATAGGTTCAATAACAAACAAACAGTGTATAGAATGTTTAATTTTTTATTATTAGTGAATATGACTAATAAAATCTAATTAAGTATGATGGTAACAGAAATTGAAGAATTAAGTTGCCTTCAAATACTAGTGCTATGGAATATGAGGAAATATTCTGTTATAAAATTTGAAATTCTTTCACATTAAAGCAGCTATAATATTATTCACAAATATATTAGTATCAATGAATAATAAACCAAAAACTTCATTCATAATAGTTATATCAGAATTGTTATCTGTTTAATTTAACTGAGATAATATTTTTACTAAAGTTTGTACATAACTTAGATAACAGTAAATGAAGTACATCACACAATACTGCGGAGTTGATAATAATTATCTAGACAGGAACCTCATTGAGACAATACAGCTAATATTAGGTGTATGTATTGCTATGGGATCTACTGCTAAAAAGAAGCCTCTGTGGTGCCCTTTAATCCTTTCCCACACTGGTTCTAAATAACTGGTGATACAAAAAGAACAAGAAGTACCATGCCAGTATATTTACATTTCAGAAAACGCAAAATCTACTTTTACAAAAATAAATAAAAATAATCAAAATGATCATGACTGAAATCCCCGGGCTTGGTAGATCATCATCATCATCATCATTCGCAGCCCGACTTCACCCACTACTGAGTATAGAAATCTCTTTGCATATACCATTGTCCACGGTCTGCCGCTAGCCTCAGCCAGGTCAGGGCCACGACCTTGGTAAATATCTTCCTCAAATCTTTAGTTACTTAGATCTTTGAGGATATCTAAAGAGGGTAGTCAGAGGCACGTCCAAACAAGACATTTTGTACACAAGGGCGGATCCAGGGGGGGGGTCATGGGGGTCATGACCCCCCCCTGGGCTGGGTCCAAGACCTAGGTGGACCACTAATTAAAATGAGTACCTGGGTGACCGAGCTTTGCTCGGTTTTTTTTATTGGTAAACGACGTTTTCTAAAAATGAAACCTAGCTAGATCGATTTATCGCCCCCGAAACCCTCTGCATACTAAATTTCATGAAAATCGCTGGAGCCGTTTCCGAGATTCCAATTATATATAAGATATAAGAATTGCTCGTTTAAAGGTATAAGATATATTAAGGATTATAACTTCATGTGACTTGACCATGACTACCTATGTGACCCCCCCCCTGGCACCAAAGCTGGATCCGCTCTTGTTTGTACATGCCCATATTTTGTACAGTAGTTAGATAGAACTATTACAAGCATTATAGAATTCTAGAATTATAGTAATTTATTTAAAGGAAAACCAGCAGTACAAACAAAAAAATAAAAATTAGTAAAATAGAAACGGAAGGCTAAAAGGTTTTCACAAGTAAGGAGAAGATACATATAAAGTGTGAACAAGCAAAGTAAACAGATAACCTACATGATTAAAATCAACTTGTACCAGTAGTTTCATAAATGTAGTGATTTCCACTATGCTACTACTATAATAGTGGAAATCACTACATTTATAAAACAAAGTCCTCCTCCGCGTCTGTCTGTCTGTCTGTTCACAGTAAACTCAAAAACTATCACACCAATTTTCATACTGTTTTCACCACTGGTTCTCGAGGAAAGTTTAAGTATATAATTTGTCAAGTTTTTAAGTCGCGATAACCGACATCCATGCAGGCGAAGCCGTGGGCATAAGCTATTATATAAAAAACGTGAAATCTAGTAGTGAAATTACTTATTAGTTAATTACTTATTACGCAATATTATGTAATTATGGTATATTGAAGAAATTATCTTCAATAGCAAAGATGTTAAAATGGCCTATAATACATGTACCTATATTTTTATTAAACTAATTACCCAACTACGCCAAGTACTTTAGTAGATAACACCAAGAAAAGATTTAATAAAAAAATATAAAAATATCTCGCTCGTTCACGAAAATATAGAGCCTTTTATTTTATTTGTACCGACAGATGTCGCTACTGTAGGTACACTAGTCTAGCCATCTCCCGTCGTCGTAGATCAGCTGCTCCCGTCTATAATCGGGACGCGGCGCCGGTTCCTGGTTGCGCCTACGCAGTTTTCAGTGGCTTTCAGTCGCTTTCAGTCCTCAGTCGTAGTCGGTCCTTCGCAGAGAACACACGTCATGTACCGCCGTCGCTACCGCACTACCCTCGGGTTGGGACTCGGTTCGTCCTTCTCTTCGTCGTTCTCGACTACGTTGTCGTTCAGGACTTCCACGCTCACCTCGCCTGCTGCGCCGACGGCCACCGACACCGTCCGGTCGGACGCGAAGGCGACAGCAGCCAAATTGAAGTCTAAGTACGAAAATGCAGGCACCGCGCAAGGTTTGTGCTTTGTTTTTAACCCCCGACGAAAAAAGAGGGGTGTTATTAAGTTTAACGTGTCTGTGTGTGTATCTGAGTATCTGTCTGTGGCCCTATGGCATCGTAGCTCTGAAACGGATGAACCGATTTTCGTTTAGTTTTTTTTTGTGTCATAGATAATTTTATCCCGAGTGTTCTTAGCCATGTTTCATGAAAATCTGTTCAGCCGTTTGAGGATTATCAGCTCTTTTCTAGTTAATGAGGGAATCTGACTAACTTCCTTATGTCCTATTGATTCGAAATTTTGTACTGTATTACTTCAATGATTTTGAAAGTAAGGTAACCATGACTTTAAATTATGACATGTTAGGGCAAGGATTAAATGTCAGTAGGTTTTTAAAAATTTTAAATTCGGTTTATTTCTTACTAAAGCTTTGATTGAAATATTAACTGCCAAGTTGTGATATAAATAATGTTTCAAAGTGATGTTTAAAGAATGTTTAAAAAAGAACTTACTTTTTGAAGTAGTTTCGATCACGGGAATGATAATAAATACTCGTAATATAATTACCTACCTATTATCATTTTTCATTTAATTAGGTCTCAATTAAGTAATCTTAACTTCTCATTAAATCTTCAATGGTTTTTTTTAATTCTTTAATTAAAGCTTGCGCTGGCTTTGTATGGCAGTTAATTACGGAAAATACTTTCTTCCGCCCCTACCGTAAACATTTAATAACGTAGGTACCTATCCAGCCGTAAGCTCTTTTTTCTATTAACTTCCACAATCCGAGTCAAAAGATTTTTAATTACACGCACCAATCATTCTCAACCGTATTGGTAGGTATCTACCTATCTACTATTTTTTATTCGCTTTTTGTGGTTATGTGTTTACCATGCCCAGTCTATAGTGAACGCGTCTTGTGTATCGCCCCAGCCCACAAAGTGACAATGTCATTAGGCCAAACAGAAAATGACACCATTCTCGTCACAAAAGTTACTATGTCTTTCTTTTGCCAGTGCTCTTAAACGGTGAAGGAAAACATACAACAACCGGCATAACCTAGAACAAAAAAAAATGGAAGGTGCGTGTCATAGTATTCTTATGTGATTAGTGTATTGCAAGAATGCAACTAGGAAATTCTTCTAGGCGATTACTATGTACATGATCAGTCATTGAGCTTGCGGATAGAAACATGACTTAGGGTGTTTTTTTCAATTTCAAGTTCAAAAGCCTTTATTTAATCATCTTATACAGTTTATTCTAAAGTTACGACATCGGTGGATTCGCAGTTATCGAAAAGTGAATTGACATTTTACTTGCATTTGCTATTACATTATTCTGAGAATACTCGTAGTTGTACCAGAAGTTGGTTAAATCCACCCTTAATACTTCCTGAATAAGGTATAAAATTAGTTTATCTCAAACACTCTAAAAGCACAATATAGCACGTATAGTAAGAGCCGAGAAAAGTTAGCAACTAAAGCGTTGGTACCAGGTAAGGTACATTTTGTAGTTATGAGTAGCAAAGTGGTCTAAAGTTAGGTAGGTAATAATTTTAAAGTCTTGTTATGTATTTCATAGTGGTTTCCGGGCATAACGTCGAAAGTTTGAGAAATATTGTAGCTTGTTTTCCCTAATTTGTTGCCTTTATTGCCCTAGATACCCTAATAGTCAAAATGGCATGCTTAGGCTGTGTAACTAATAATATTCAGTCAGGCAAAATATAAAAGCAGCAAGTACCTACCTCCCTACTTAGTACACAATAAATGGATAATATATTTCACAGTAAGTATACATATCGTGAATTATAAATCAAAATCGTTGATGAAAATTACTTTTCAAAAAAACCACCAATTCTGAAAATAGTTCTTGGAGGTCTTTCCTCTTGGACGAGTCGGGCCAAAAATAAATAAAACTAATAGTTGTTTTGATAATATTAATAACTTTCAAAGCTATATTAATTGACGATCTAGAAAAGCCCAAAAATTATAACATCCTGAAGTCGTAGATATAAACATTTGTAAGTAATTATTTCAGCTATTTGACATTTAGTAGTTGTTTGATCAGCTAATGTTTGGAAGCCAGTACGGCACTCGACTGTGTTGAATATTAATAAAGTCTTACAACATCTTTCATGAGTTGCTAGAACAGCATTAGACTGTGAGTAGGTACCTTAATTTTAATGAGAAGATTAAAATTATATAAGTTAAACATGATCACGACTGTAATCCCCAGGCTCGGTAGATAACTCCTTCAGTTATTCTCCGCTTCTTCTTCTCTTAAGTTTGAGTAACCCAGTTTCGGGATAATTTCTGATAATGATAGGCCAACTCTGATCGGTTATGTAAAATTTGTGTCAGATAAACAATTTTTTCTGTTTTCGAAGATATTTTAAAATACTGTGCCATGGGCATGTGCCAAATATAATATTTGGATATGCCTCTACTACCCCTCTTAACAACCTTAAGCCTTTCATCTTTTTCTGAACTTACTGTGTGTACTATGTAATGCTTCCATGTTTTTTCCGTTCACTGGTTGTGCCTTTCAACTCAACAGTCTCACTCAACCCATCTCCTTGTTCGGAAGCGAAACATTTACGACATTTATATTTTATTCATGAACAAAAAAAGACTTGCCGTAATTCAAAGCTAAGATTGACTCTTTCACAGTCAAGATACTTGTTTATTTATTGTCTCCCCTTAACCTTTTCTGCGTGTGCCGGATGAAGGCATACTTCTATGTCCTGTGACAGCTTTCCTTCGATATGTCTATCAATTTCCTTACAACCCGCCCAACGTCTTTTATTCGTTTTGTATTTTCATCAAGTCCCTATATAATTTCAACGTCAAGTCTATCTAAGTATTTGATCATTTGTTTTTGCTTTCAAAATACCTGTCCTATAGTAATGTTTCTTGACTAACTATATTTATTTAAAGGTATACCACTGCGTATTTGATAATGTAAATTGTAAAGTTTATTCAAACTTCTTGGAAAATCGCAAGTGCATGCGGGTTAAATAAATACAAACTTTCAATGTATTTACTTAATGAGCCCTATAGCGACTGAGCGAGTAACTAATAAATAAATAAATAAATAATGAGTATTGCTGGACACTATCACACAGCATCATGTAGCCCCAAACTAAGCAGAGCTTGTATTATAACGATAACGTCTTTTAAATCTAACATTACATTAGGATTATGTTGATAGAAAGTGAAATAATAATCTCCACATTTCGCAACTTTATCTTAATGACTCCCAAAATATGCTAGCGACGGTAACATGTTGTACGCCATGTTGTGGTCTAAGGAAATGTTGAAAAATTCAAGTCATTAATGTCACTAAGGTGCCAGTTCCAACCCTGGCCAAGAAGGCAGAGAAGAGAATTCGATCCTCAGATCAATATTAACTACTGCAATGATATAGTTCTAAAACAGTACGTTGTTGCCACCTGGCGGTTATTTGGCACTGCCCCGCCCGTATCCGGATCGTTCAACTGTTCCACTGACTTGTCCCACATCTTTAAATAGTGCGCACGCGCAGCGCAGAACAAATAGTACAAACGTACAGAAGTTTCACTCTTACCGTGTTAAAACAAACATGTTTTGAATCTGTGTCCATATGCACACGAATATGAAGCTTGAATTGTGTTTGATACAGCATAGTTTTATTAAACAAAAAGTGAACCAGCATATCAAGATTTAGTTAATGGACCAATCCATATTGAATCTAAAGTCAGCGCGATAAAGCTGATATTAAAATTATTAGAATGACTTAGGCAGATCCGCTCATACGTTTCGTTGCTAATATTGACACAGTTATTGCTGATATCCGATATTAATGTAGACGTGTGCTGTTAAACTGGCTATTGGCATATTAGCAGGCTTCTGGGAAACCTATTTGTGAGAGCTGACCCACAGGCATCTAAAGCGATAAAGATTTAACTGTTTGAATAACTATAATATCTCTTATTTCATGTTTTAGTTCAGATTTATGATTTCCCATTGTACTGGTTAGGTTTTCCTCGTCTATATATTCATAATGTAAGTAAAAGATTCAGCGCAAGCTCACGCTGATATCTTATTTTGAAGAATCTTACTGTCTTGAACATTGTTCTTCCTAAACGTACTACAAGTATCGATTACATTAATTATCAATAGTATTGTACGATTACAGTTCGATTCCCGGTTGGAGTCCTGCCAGTTTATGTTTATTCCGCGGCAATCAAACGCCCCGCAGATCGCAGGTCTGTGAACCTGATTATGGTTGTCAGTATGTCCATGGCTGATTAAGCAGTCGTGACTTAGCTAACTTAGTCGTTCCTATCAGATCAACCAAATTAAGCAAGGTTTGCGAAATCAGTCACCAACGTTAACCATTGATTAACTAAAGCATCATTACTCTACACTACAGTCTTACAAGTCCGATGCACCGCTCGCTAAAAGAAGTCTTAAAGCTATGATTCCATTACAGTAAAACTTTAAAAAAATCTCAAGATTTTTTCGCGTAATTCATTGGCACTTATTCTACCGATTTCCACCCCATTGCAATAAGTTACAAATGAGACAACAAAAGCCCGACACGACTCATCCGTGAAAGGGAATCACAAAGCAGAAATGCTTACAGGAGTGAAATGCAATTGAACGTATCATGTCTTCCAGTTCAATGGCAGAACATCTTTTGTGACGCAAATAGCATTAGTGTCAATTGATGCCACATTTCCAGTTGAAGTAAAACACAGAAAATGACGGGGCATGATTTATTTGTCAGCCTGATCCTTCCGCAGAATATCAAAAACAAAAAATAGATAGTAAATATATAATAGGTATAAATTATAGTTAGACGATAGAGGCACAGGAATAGAATTATTTATCTCTGACAGCCCTGTCTAGATGATTGCCCCCGCATCCAAAGCTTAGCGAGAATTAAAAATTGTGCAGTGTGTCAACTGCCAACTGCGTGATATCCAACTCTTCGGAGCAATCTCCCGAGAGTAATGGAAGGGTCATTGGTCTAATGAAATCGTTTCCGGGACTTCTTGAACAGAACATTTTGAATTGTTGCTCGAGGGACAAAATCCAATTTTGGGTTGGATGTTATCCAAAAGAGTTTATTGGAGTTTTATTTTGGATTCTCCGGAATTTGTGAAAAATATTCTGTTCCCGGAAATCTGGATTAGCAATGGACGAAAGCTGACGGTGATTTCAAAATCAATTGTGATCAAAATCTCTTTTGACTGAAAAAGCCCGTCCAACTAAAAACAAGAAAAAATCCAATGAAATCATTCCTACCTTCTTAACCCAGGTTCTTAAACTGTAATAAAAAGTTTTGAAGACAAAAACCGTTCCCAGAACTAACCTACCACAACTATAAATATTCTGGAGCGTGGATTTACAACATAATGTGCTGCCGTACCAGGAACGAAGTGTAATTCGCGAATAACAAAACCTAGCCATTTCTTTGAATGGATACTGTTTGTTCAGTACTGTTTACTATAGCGACGGCAAAGTCTGCATTTCCATCACAAACAAACAAAACCACACATCGCCACCGCAATCACATCAATTTTCAGCTATGATTAGCGTCTGAAAATTTACATACTTACATATGTAAAGAGTGTACTCAATAAAGTTAATTTTAATTGCAAGCCAATTTGGAGTGGCTACAGAACTGCAGTATCGGTGGTTTTATAAAAACAGTGTCTGAAGGCCAGCTCTCTTCGTGCGGACCCGGATATTTTTAGCCTACTCAACATACAGGCCTGAGGTTGCCTTGCCTGTAACCAGTGTATCGATCAGCTGTTGTATTGTCTATAAATAAGAAAGTATTGAATTTTTCGACTTGAATTCTCGTCACGAGTACTGAAAGGTACGAATCGCTTTGCTTTTCTTCTTTGTGAAAGGTTCGTTTCAGATCTTTGCCATTTTCAGCTCAAAGGACAAGTTTTCAGACAATAGATTCTTTAAAAGAGTCCCCCTTTCAACCTACGACTCTGATTTCTGAAACTTTATGCGGCCAGTCAACCATTGCATCGCAAAAATAATTTGGAAGAATGTAATAGGTATTATCATTATTACAATACAGTTGTTAGCTCTTTTGCAGCGTGCCAGCTTTTGGATTTGGATATTATTATGTCACGCTATTTCTGTGTCCGTCTGTTCGTTTGTATTTAAAGTAATTCCAACTAAAAGTGCCTTTTGTGTTTATCACTATATTAAAACGAGCGGTGAAAAAGATGTAAGATTGACGTCATCATTTCCTTGTCTGAGCTAAGAATGTATCAAGAAAGAAAAGACGAGTAGAGCCGCGGGCGAAATAAGTAATAATGTAAATAAAAGAGATTGCGAAGATTAATTTATCTCGGAAGAGTACGGTTTCCTTGGCAGTGACACAGCGCCCGATAAACTCGTATACATTCGGATTAACGCTTTTAGTGCTAAATATAATCGTGATCGTATTCCCACGTCAGTATATCGAACTAGTTAATGAGCAGTTTTATTCACTGTCGTTTGATATCAATATTTATGGAGCTGCTGGTGAATTTAGAAATAGAGAAGCGTAATTTACTAGAATATTACTACCAACGTTCTAGATAGAAGTTGATGGATATTTTGTAACTCAAAAACTTTGAATACAAGTATACGCTCTTCTACAATTTATTCAAATGCTTCTCTTGTACATTTTCCTTATTCCTATTACTCAAATATTGCAATCGAGACAAAAACTGAGCTCCGGGGTCCTCAGCCCAAGTTATTAACGGAATTGCCCGAGCCAGACATTTTCATCTGGGTTCGGTATTTTCAAACTCCAATTTGCAAACCCTTTTCCTCGGTTAGAATCAGAATAGCTCACTTGACTTCGGGCATAGAAAATTTATTAGTTGGTAATGTTTGAGCAGGTTCGCTGGTCTGTTCGTTTTCCTACTATTATTCAGGCTGTTTTGGTTGGCTGGTTGGTTGGCTTTAAGCATTTGCAAGTGGTTTTCCGCTGGACTAATTTACTTGCTGTAGGTTGCTTTTCAGCTTGAGTCGAGGAAAATAGTTTTTAGCTAAATCTAAATTGCTTTTATTTAATCTTGTATAATTTTAGCTAGCATCGTATCCTGTTTTATAGTTTGTTAATGCTACGTTATGTACAAGAATAGTTACTTTTTCATATTGAATGATGTTCGACTTCGACTGCTTCAAACGGAAACTGACGTGAAAACATTGCATGTCGATATGTTGTTAATTTAGAATCCATTTAACCCGTATTGACGTTTCAAGGCTCAATCTCATACAAAACTAACGAAGGCAATTTCACAAGTCCATGAAAATGTATTTTTATTTGAAACACATATTGGAGATGTTTAACGGTACAATTTGTTCGAAATACTTCTCTCTAATAAGTCTCGTAATTTGGGAATAATTTGGGATCAGGTACATCGAAAACATTATTAGTTTTTTATTTTTTTATTTATTTATTTAGACGCACAAAACACATTACAACCACAAAATATAATATTGTATCAAACAAAGAAGTTGTGAACTTGATTGTAACATAAAACATGTGCGCACATCTAAGCTAAGGCAAAAACAGAACAGAACTACAAAAACTTATTACTAAATTATATCAACTATTGAACAAAACGGAAGAGAATAATTATACTATAATGTAGTTTCCAGAATTCAGATGTAACGAAACACAAACGTATGCTGTACGTATGTGGATGATTGCGGATCGCAACAAGGTGTAGTAATTACTCCGTGTTTCACGAGCTAGACTGCTAGACTTGTCAAGTTGTCACTGTGCGGATATTGCAGTGCACGGCAAGTCGATGAGCGTGCCAACAGGACTTGAAAGCCCGTTTTTTTTCTGTTATGTCATCAGAAATTTCTCTTTTACCTTAGAACGGGTAAAGAGTCTATCAGCTGTGAGTGAAAAAAGTAAACGAAGAGGAAAACACGTGCATATTCATATTGCCATCTAGTCTAGCCCCAAACTAAGCGAAGCTCTTACTATGGGAACCAAAATGCGATAGATTGATGATTATACCTGCAAGTATCTTTATTTAGTTGCTAATAAAGTACGTTTTTTAGTGTATCGCGTATGTTCTCGCATGTGTGGTATACTGTAGGTTGTATATATATACTGTTAGCTGATATTTATGTTGCTATACATCACCCCTTTCGCCACCTTTGTCTAAGTTGTCGACTGCCGTCAGGTTGTTGAAGATTTATATGACTCAGCCATGCTCTTGAACCGACATGAGAGTTTTGGAGATAGGAAGCCATCTTGTGCGAAACAAAACGTATTGTTCCGTGTTTACTTCTTTCTCTTACTCGGCTCGACAATGTCGTAGCAGATGGAAGGGGATATGAAGTACTTACTGGTTCTTGAAGGCTGCATTGTTAAGCCCATAGAATTATAACTATGGACCCCTATTAGGGCATGCAATTATCGAAACTTTTCGATAATCGATAATCTGATATTAATCGCTTTATTTTTCGATAAATATCGAGAATTATCGGTTTTGGCGAAAGTGAATATCTTTATGTTTCGGTTTCTAATTTAACTGCTCTATTTGTCCAATCTGCTGCACTCAACAAGAAGATTTAAGTTATGAAGATTTCCTAATTTTACATTATAAATTTAGCTATTGATAAATGATAATGATAACTCACTATATACTTAATAATAGTTTTATTATACGTATAAATCCTTCGATCATCGAACTTTGCTCGAATCACACTCAACGAAACAACCAAATTCTCAGTGACACTGACCACAGTGAATAAAGGCAGAGACAAACTGGGCCCACGTACGCAACGTACGCGATGCATTATGACATCTGCTCTATGGAAATATAATAATTAGAAGCACACTTGTCATACGCAACGCTGTCCCACGCGTCCCACGCAACGTTCGAACTGTCGCGCGCGTCAGATCGGCATGGGAACGTGGAGGGGGTATTCCCACGCGGCCCACGCGTACGACCAATGTGTTCCTAGATCTTTCATTCGCATCACGTCAGACACGAATAGAACGTCATTTTGGAAGCACGCACTGTGGAAAAATGGCAGATGAACAACTCATCGATTTGGTTAGATAATATTATGAAGCTATTTATAATATTAAATAAATGTATTGAATATCGTGATACTACAGCAATGCAGCGTGAATTATGCAATGCAGCATGGGAAGAAATAGCAAAACTGCATGGCAAGACTAAAATATTCATTTAAAAATAACAAACATAGATCGTCCTCAAACTCATTCTCAGAATCAGAAAACATTGTTTCATTTTCTCTAAGGCGTTGTACACCTGAGAAATAACAACAGCGTCTGATGCTATATACGTCGTATACGTGGGACAAATGTGCACACTAACTCTTCCACGTTACATCGCATACGTTGCGTACGTGGACCCTGTCTGTCTTTACGTCGAACGTTGTGTGGGACGCGTGGGACAGCGTTGCGTATGGCAAGTGTGCTTCTAATCATAATATTTCCATAGAGCAGATGTCATAATGCATCGCGTACGTTGCGTACGTGGGACCAGTTTGTTTCTACCTTAATTTTAAACATACGGGTGTTTAAAATTGTATGAGAATGACGTGTAGTGATGGGAATTATTTGAATAATAAATTATTTAAAAATTTATCGTTTATCGATATTTTTTATCGATTTCTTCGATAATTATCGCTGACGAAAATGAGCCGATTACCGATAATTTATCGATTATCGATTATCGGTTTGCATGCGCTAACCCCTATCTAAAAATTAAGAGCTTTTTGAATCTATGGAAAGTGTTTTTTTAAAAGAAGTTTTTAGTCTCAAATTCAAACGCAGATATAACATTAACAACCCTAGATCCATCTTACTTTACGGCGAAACAGCATGATTTATTGGACCATATTTTTCCATAAAATTTTCATAATAATCCAATAATAGGTACACACATCGCTTACACGATATTCTGGAGCGCTGCCAAATTGCAATTTATGATTTGACGCAAAACGCCAACCGGCAAGTTTGGTTAGATTTATATAAAAACTGCTAGTGTGATTGTGATGTCCACCTCGACGGCATGATTTATGGGTTCGGTGCCGGCACTGAAATGGTTCTTTGCTCTTATTGTTGTGACGAACCCACATGAAACTATTAATTTGTCAGGTTTAAACACTTACACTACAACTCGCAGTCCGAATAAAAAAGAACACAACAATTTAAAATAATCGAATAATGAATACTGGTAATTTTTGGAATAGCAATATTGCAGATGATGTTGGTCGTGGGTGTTGAAATCTGAACTTTAGCATTCAAGTTACTGGAGAAAACCGGATTCGCCTCGTACTGGCTATATCACTAACCATCCAAGAGTTTAAATTATATTCAACTTCTACGTCAGTAATCTTTTGTCTGATCAATCTAATAGTATCCTATTAGGTGTTTCTTTGTTGTCGTATCTATTGCCTATTTAGGTCTCATCGGAACTCTATTATTGACAAGCAGTCCTCCATCAAAACGTCGTGTAGTAATACGATGAGATCAACCTTGACATTCATTGATCGAATGTGACCTTGAACTATGCGACCGCTACAGTTTTATATATCTGCATCAGATGTTCTGTTTGCGTTTTATTTGAGATGAGTTCAAAGACCTTTCCTCGCAGGTAGATTCGATAATGTTCCAAAGATCATGATTTTACTGCGTGATAAAATCTTGCATAAAACCGGAAAGTTAGGTGCGTTTTGTTAATGCAAAAACGTTTATTATCTCAAATACTGATCGAAGGACCTTAAAATATACCTACAGTTTAGTTGACTTTAGGTTTAAATAAACGTCAACAAACAAAAGTTAGTTCGATGTAAATTACGTTCAGTCGACAACACTGCAAACCATTTTCGTTATATTATTTCTCCTCTGCATCCATCCAACCCTTACTTGTGTAATTCAAACAGCTTTTAATCAGCTTATGTCGAGTTGATTACCTACTGCTGTGTTTGCTTAATTTCAAATTGCTACGAACTTCATCATTATTTGAATATTAATTTCTTATGTATTACCCGTTAGTCTATTTTATTAAAAACCTTATCACAGCTTAGCCTTATCACAAACTCTTCGAGCAATATCAAAGTAACTGATATTTCGTACCATGAACTAAAAATAATATATTGAAGTATTGTTACATCAAGCTAGAAACGTGACGTTTCTGAAACATGATGGTTTGTTATAGCTTGTGGTAAGGCCCCTAGTATTGCTCTGCTTTGTCTGTTTTCTATGATCTCGTAATATTACTCGTACGTCAATCAATGCTCGGGAGTTTTTGTTATTTGACTAAAAGCGTATCGTCTTCCAACTAAAATGTGGTGGCCTTGTAAAATTGGGCTAAGTCGCTATTTTTGATGCACCTCACATTGTTTCGCCGAAAGCGTGGCGAGCGGCGAGTGCACTTGCCGCTAAACAAGTTGCTATGAAATTGTGTAATACAGTGAGGTGGACTAGGTGACATTATATTAACATAGATAATAACACAATACAATTAATTATTTTAAGAACTCATAATGAGAATGAATGTTAAAACATCAATATGTTTACTTACTTCACTGTAAATAAATGCTTTATACTACTTTATTCCATATCTTTACGTCATTCCTGAGAATCTGTAGTAACCTTAAAATATTTCTACTTACGTTACAATTATAATAACATAGCTTTTGGTTTTCCAATAAACAATTTTAAATTCACTCGGTAAAGCTAAACATATCTCTATATATTTGCTGCCTCAGTTTTCCCATAAATTCATCCTGTTTCACTACTTCCTCAATTGACGACTTCGATATCAATTTAAAAGTGATTTAGCAAAGCGTTCTCTCTATTACCATGCTCAACTTTGTCTGGTCGTTTGTCATAAAACTTATAGCTGCAAAGTTTTAATAGATCGCCGGGACGTTGAGAAAAATTTGCAAGGCAACCTACGATGTCGGGAACTTTAGTTTGCGAGTACAGAGCACACAGATGTGTGATTCCTTCTTTTATCCCTGTTTCATGTGTCTGTAGTCTGTACCTCTGTTTCTGTCTTATTTACGGTTTCGTTTTAGTATCCTTGCTTGCATGAAATAAGGTTCTGCAAATCTGTCTCATTTCTCCTACATTTATCATCACAGACATTTTGTCAACCCTAGTATTTGCCTAACGCGCGGTATTTTAAAAAGGATCGGTTACATAGCAGCGCCTATATATTATTACTAATGACCGTGTTTTCCTTGTCTTTCATGTGGTTGTTATAATATAATAACAATATTATAAAAATAGCTTCTAAACACAAGCGCTATTTATATATACTCCACATAAAAGTAGGGCATACCTACGCTGCTGACCCATTCAGCCAAGTTGAAGATCTTGATGGATCATCTACTTGACAAGACTTGAGCTGAGCACTCATCAAATAACGCTTGGGGGATGCATTTTTTATCAAAAATGCATCAAGATGCTCTAGTATGATAAGAGATTTTGCTGAGTTGTAAGATTTATAATTTGATGGGATTGATATAGTTTCTAAGGCATTGTCTCACATTCTTTAGTCTTTAGTCTTCATAGTTTCGCATTTTTTTTTATTGATTTCGTTTAGAAAAATATTATTCTAGTTAGTACTCGCCGAGTTGAATTTAAAACGATCTCGTCAAGAGTGCGGTAACGATAGAAGTGCCTGAAAATTCGAATTTTCAAGAGATGGCATTGTATTTGTTAAATTGAAATCCATTTTCTGTTGGAGTGTTCACAAGTGGTTTGAAAACGACAGATGAAACGAGGATTTGATTGTTACTTTGTTGTTGGTATACATTAGCATTGAAATCTATTTTGACGAATATAATGTTTACTTTAATGATGTGCCTAGCTGCTGTAAGAAACTATTAGAAAGTCAAGCGCCTGTCTATATAGAATTGCAATTCGAAAAGAAATTCGACATACAAAATTGTTTGATTCAATAGGAATCAGGCGTCATTGTATAAACGTACTCAACTCACCCGGTTTAGATTCTTCTGTTTTATTTTCCTTCACTAATTCACTTTGCTTTAGATCAATGCTTAGCTTGATTTGGATGGCTATTTGGCTATCCCCTTAAAATAGTAAGTTAGTAACAGCAAGCTAGATAGTAAAATAAATAGGAAGTAAACCTAAGATTTTCTAAATCTCAAAATGAAAGCACAGGTCCATTTCGTCCACTTGTTTAGTTGGTAGTTTCGTATCAATCTTTTGCGTGTGCGACCTTGCAACTACTGCCGTTTATTTTTAAAACTAGTTTTTTTTAAATTACCCGTCTAGAGCGGCTTCATTAATATGCTTTTTAATCGGCTGAAAAATACAAGTCGAGGAGATTCATTTTCATCTGTTAAGTAGGTTAGAGTATCATTTTATATGTGTGCTTGCGCTAATTTGTTTTGCGATGTTATTTTTGTATGTTTTTTTATTTATCTTACATTTTGTTACGTTGTCGTTCACATCAGAAAGAGCTTCCCCTTTATCTATCTTCATGTAAGCTACGTATAAAGTAGTTCCGTAAATCTACGATGTTAGGTGATATCGTCACACTAGATGTATTTTAGAGTCCTACAAGCAATATAACATACAATTTATTGGCACTGTTTCACTGCCCCTTAGCATTTCCTACTCCGTACATATTATGTTCTATGTACAAGGGATAGTTATTATGGCGTCATTATCAGAATCTTCCTGTTTCGTTAACGTACTCATGAGTACAAATATCTTTTACATATGGATATAGGGGTAAAGGTATACCAAAGATGGATGGACTGTGTGGAAAAGATATGAGTTAAAAAGGTGTGAGTACTGAGATCACGGATGATAGAGAGAATGGAAAAAAAAAACGTGTTGTGCCGACCCCATATAGCGTGGGAAAAGGGAAGGAATAAGAGTACAAATATCTTTTATAGAACGCAGTACCAAATTTTATCCAATTGAGTTTTTAAACTATTTATGCACGCAGTGGGTGTCTTTAATAATCAAACCTTAAAATAAGACTCTTATAACTTGAGTATAAATGTTACTTCTGTTGCATGCCCTCAAATAAACAAACCACAAGCGATACTGATCTTGTTAGTTACATGAGCGTAAACAAGATTAAGTAACTAATTATCTGTAAGTTTATTTTGAACTGTTGCTAGATGATTATTTATCCTCCTGGAGTCATTACTGTTAATTATAATGTATTCTTCAACTCAGTTTTTTTCTCTCTTATTATTTTGTAATAATGTTTCCGTAATCAGATCTATATCGTCGCCATTTGTTTTATCATCATAATAATGAGAGTTCGCTCTGGGAACCTTTTCGTGTCTCTCGTTTATTATTATTACTATAACATATTTATCTATCGCTGGAATGGTTAATTTTGATATTATTCCAGTTTTATAAAATAGCTGAGGTTATATTTGATCTATTTTATTCGATACAGTAATTTTATTTGATCCGGAAACGTACTTTAATTGATGTTGCAAAATTTATGAGGTTTTTTATGTTTGAGTGAAAATTTTACGTCACTTTTTTATTTGTATTATGATTACTACTGTTTTATGTAACCATACAAAAATAGCAACCCTGTCTGAAGAAGGCGCAGCATCCAAGTATAAATAGTTTTGTCTTAGTGACAGAACCTAAAACTTTCCGCCGCTAATACTCTCCTAAAATAACAGACATCAACTCCTAAAGATACCTTCATCAAAATTATTGATGAAACCCGTAGGGAGAAAGGGAACTAAGAAAATGTAAGCATAAAGCCGAAAGGTCCGCAGCTAAAACAAACACGGCCCTTCACTACAGCTACACAAACATTGCTACTGTGAAACGTACAATAGACAGGACATTTCGTAACATAAGAGCACTGTTTGCTACCCTAGAGATGTACTAAACATCAAAGGACAAACAAGTTGCCAGTCAGAGATTGCATATCGAACGACAAGACGAAACTTCTAAAAAGCTATTTTTATTCGTTTCCTCGAGCATCATTTTGATCATAGTACGTTTTCTTTCGCACTTATGATGCATATCTTCAAACTTGTCTTTTTTTATCTTTTAATTCCTCGCATTAATTCCTTGACTTTATTTTCAAATACAGATTGATGCCTCTACCAAACGGTTGTTTTCCATTCTACCTACTAAGCTTTAGTTAAAGAGTCCTTTCTGGCCATTTAACTGTAGTCATTTAATATACAAGTTAAGCTCGGTTGGCTCTACTCTATTTCCTAACTCTCCAAGCTGTCGCCCGCAGACTGGTAGTAGCGAACTTGCCAACTTCTGAATTAACAGTACCCAACATTTGCTTTGCAATTGTAATATGAAAGCCTGCCTTGTCGTTATTTGCTTAGGTGTATCCTTGGAAGACGTTCAACTTCTGAGCAAACAATATCCAACATAACATCACGATTGTAATCCCCAGGTCTGATAGATACACATCAGATCTTTAGTTACTAAGATAAGGGCTGTAGTCGGAAGTACGTCCAAATATTTCGCATATTCCCATTGTCCATGTTGCCACAGTAATTAGCATTCCGTACATGAGAACTTGCAAGCCCATCTTCGCTTAATTTTCTATATGAAATTCTATTCTTATGACATAAACCTTCGGTAAATTAAAAAAAGTTAGTGTAGCGTGTTGTGAGATGATTAGTAAATGCATTATTAGATAATGGCACTGCGCAAATAAAAACAGATATAACTGGGTTTATTTAGTGAAATTCACAAAGCCATTACTTTCATCGGCAGACAATGCACAATAACTATGCATCTATGCCATTATTCCTACCACAGCAGCTGTATACTATATGTTATCTTCAGTTTTAAACGATCTAAATACAATAATGCAAACAATCTCTAGCGAGATGTTTGACAGATTCGCTGTTTGAGTTATAACTTTGTGCTTGTGAATTTGTCTTACCACTTTGCGATTCACTTTAGATATTGTAGGTACAATTTGTGAACGTTCACACAAGGTCACCGTCACCGCGTCCGGATGTCGCTAGTTATTTTATTATGTTTGATCTTTGGAATAACACTGGAGACGATGAGACATTTAAGTACCTAAACCATTATTCTTTGTGATGTTTAAACAATTTTCTTTATTTCTGTTGTGCGGTTTACAACAACTTCTACTCTGCCAAATTGTTGTTGTCTATTTTTTCTAGAATGCAATTTGTGCCATGTTTCTTTGTCTGTGATTTTTGTGTTGTATCGTAGTTGTTGTAGTAGCAGTACAAGTCCCTAGTTTTTGTGGTCTTATGTATATCACATGTGGTAATTGGGTTAGTAGTAAATATATATTTATTTATTTAAATCCATAACAAATCAAACCATGTTTGTAACTTTGTTTGTGGTTCAAAGCTCCAAACCACTTATCCCTCCTAGCGCAGGGTTACTACGATAATATTAGTAAGGCATACTATCCTAAACTAACATTGCGTATCGCAGATTCCAAATTCATAATAATTCTTAGAGCTATTAATTTAGAGACTTCCAAAATTTTCATGTGTTTATTCAAGTTCACTCAATACGCCTTAAATTTGATTAATCTTGTCTGGCCACTGCCCCGAGTCACACACAAAGGTGGGTTAGTTAGTCACACGCACTTTGTCTCTGTGTGAGGCCTGTATCAGCTATTTTTAGAAGACTCGCTGATCCACTCGGGGCCTTTAACAACAAAATAATCATTGTGGTCATGAAGAACATTTAGGTATACCCACTGATGTTCACGATAATATAGATCCTAATGTATAAGACGCAAGGAATTTCAGGTCAGGGGCTTTATCACAAGCTCAAACAATCATGTTTCAGAAAAGTCTCATTTCAAGCTCGAAGTAACACTACTTCAATACATTTATTAGTTCATGCCTGAAGAGTTTGTGGTAAGGTCCCAGGATTTTAAGTGCTGGAATCTGATATTTAAGTAGTAATTCAACAAGCCATCGTTTCACGAACGTAACAACAATGATACAAAAGGCTTTACGATTCACAAGGGCAGATCGTATTGTCTGTTCGTTGAACCGGGACATGGGCAAGGAGATTTAAAATGACAATTTGATGCCAATTTATGGTGTACAGTATGTTGCAAAAATACTTTATGCGAGCTTCGTAAGTTAAATTACAGCTAAGTGTTTTGTAATACCGGTATCTACGAGTACTCACTCGTATTAAAAATCGAAGATTTTTATTACATTTCCTTAAATTTGTTTTGTCAACATATGGATAATTGAGCGCTAGAGACATTAGTTATTAAAGAACCCTAAAAATACGTTAAATAGGTAGTGATCAATTATGTATTATGGCGTGGTGCTTTAGGCGAGATGCTTTATGCCAGCGAATTTATGACTAAAACTAGATAATATCTTGTTTGCCAGCCATAATGTGATAGCAACCAAAATTATTATGATATTGTTTGAGTGATAACTGATAAGACAAGACGGCCACATGCAACTGCATGTGACAGGAAATCCTCGTGGTACTCCACGAGAGCTGCTATCTACTGACGTTATACATTATGCTATCTCTACGTTTTGTTGTCCTTATCAGAAACACTTTCCACGAAATCGCTTAGAGCTTGAATTTGGTATGAGCGATTGTGTTATTTATTTACCTTCCTATTAACTACTTTATCTTAAACGTTAACTTTTAAATAAAATATCTTGAATTGAATCCCGGTATAGTGGAGCGCCTGATGTAAATTCAGCTGCAACGTGCTACAAGAATGATTGCTATTGCAAATTCTTCGGCGCATTGAGCGAGGATTTATTTATAGACGCTTTCGAACTGTCGTCGATGTAAAAGCAAAGGAGATTAATGAACTTGGAATTAATTTACTTGAATGTTTCAACTACGAATTTTCATACGTATTTGAGGCTAATGGTGATCTCATACTGAAACTTTAGAAATTGAGGCCACCGCTGATTTCTGTTTCACTTGTTTCAGGTAAGTTCAGTTTGGGGTCGACTCCAACCTCCGCGCGCGCCTAACGGCTCGTGATGTCAGCCGTCTCCAATTGTTCCACGAAGTACGAATAGATAGCATTCACAGAAACTGTCGTCTGGTTAACTCAACTCAAGTGCTAATTGTTGGTGAAGTACCGGAGTGTAACTTGATTTCACAGAGATTTACGACAACTTAGAGATATTTTCAATGACTAGCAGTAGGTATCTGTAAATATATGACATCAGCATCAAAGATACATCGGTGGCCTCTCAAAGGAGTCAGATCTCTTTTATACTCACGACAATTCCTATTTATAAACATAGTCATAATAGCCGGTAAATCTTGTATTAAAATTTCAACAAAAACATCATCTTCCTGCCCTTTTCTCACGTTACGTGGGGTCGGCACAACATGTGATCTTCTTTCATTCCTCTGTCATTCGTCATCTCAGTACTCACTCCTTTCTTACCCATGTCATCTTTCACACAGTCCATCCATCTTTTCTTTGGCCTGTCTCTACCCCTGTATCCATCCAAATTCATACCTAACACTCTTCTTGTCACATGAAATTCAACAAAAACAAATTTCAAAAAGGGGCCAAGTTCAACAAATTTCAAACAAATGGCTTTCGGGGTTGACGGTAACGAAGAGTAGAGATTTAAATTCTAAAAATTTTATAGTAGTTTTTCAATCATGACTATAGGAATGTAGCGTTCGTCAACCATTTTAAAAGAAAGTTTGCAATTTGGCAAATGTAATTTGTACCTTGTTCTTTTAACCAGACTTTTTAATGACACTTCTAAGTTCTAAGTGGACTCTGAAGATGAACCCCAGTATAAGAATTACCCTAAAGCCTTAAATAATTGAATAGAATTAAGCAGGTGCACTTTCCGAGTTATTGGCTTTTCCATTTTACGCTTCTCTGATAGAGCATATACTACTCTAAACACGTAGACTTACGATTGATTATTTAATGCAAGAACGCGATTCGCGATTGTATCTGCATCCAATCACGACTAATGACAGAGCATTGTTAATGGTGCAATTACTGCGTCTAACCAGTGCTGTTGAACTAATTGATTGGCTTGAAATCAGCTATTCACTATTGAATGTTGTATAGCCAAAAAAAACCTGCCAAGTGCGAGTTGGCCTCGCGCACGAAGGGTTTCGTACCATTATCTATAAAACCGGCAAAAAAAAACACGTTTGTTGTAAGAGCCCCCTTAAATATTTATTTTATTCTGTTTTTTTTTTGTATTTTTTGTTATAGCGGCAACAGAAATACATCTGTGAAAATTTCAACTGTCTAACTATCACGGTTCATGAGATACAGTCTGGTGACAGACGGACGGACGGACAGCGGAGTCTTAGTAATAGGGTCCCGTTTTGCCCTTTGGGTACGAACCCTAAAAAACGAACATCATCACGATTATAATCCCCAGGCTTGGTAGTAATCTCATCAGATATCTAGCTACTTAGATCTTTGAGGATATCTAAAGAGGGTAGTCTGAGACACGTCCAAACATGATTTGGCACATGTCCAAATTTTGCACCAGTAGTTCATGTCTGGTTGAAAGCCCATCGCCGCTTATAAGAAAACTAACCTAAATGCTTGGTGCTAGGGTACCTTGGATGTTTTCCTTCACGGCATAAGAGCACTGGCATTACGCGAATAAAAAACCCATTGGTGTACTAAACATGTACAACCAGATTTGAACCCATGACCTTCGGACCGTTAGACAAGGGTGCTACTACAAGTACTCAGTTTTTAATACGCCTTTCAAGAACGTCTTATATTTAAATAGAACGTAGCAAGACTTATTTTCTGTTTGTCCCCAAACATCAGTCTATTATTCAAAACCACAAAAAGTTTGTCGTATTAATTTCCGCCGCAAAACCTCGGTCTACTTAAGAGTTCACTCGCAGCTGTATTGTTTTATGTAATGTCTGTTTTTATTTAAAGTTTTTGCCATTAATACAATAGGCATACATCATCATCTTCCTGCCCTTTTCCCACGTTACGTGGGATTGGAACAACATATGATCTTCTTCCATTTCCCTCTATCATCCGTCATTTCAGTCTCAGTACTCACTCCTTGTCCAGTGTTCTTTGTTGTACGCACGGTCGTTGGCTTAGCTGTTGGTGTGCACGCTATTTATTTCTAGCTTAGCTTAGCCTAGCTTGCTTGGCATAGCTTAGTTTAGCCTTGGCATAGCTTAGTTTTCGGTCTGCAACCGGCTTTACCCATGTCATCTTTCACACAGTCCATCCATCTTTTATTTGGCCTATCTCTCCCATAGACATCCAACAGTTATTTATTTATTTATCGGAAAAACAACGTCTTTTTACATTTAACAACTTCTTAGATAAACCAATTGATGGTTCTCATGTGTAGTGTTATACGATAGACCTGACTTTAGGTACTATAGGGTTTCCTCACGATGTTTTTCTTCACCGTTTGAGAGTACTGATAAAAGCTCTTTTTTTTTTCGAACAGAAACATCCATTGGTGCACAACTGGAATTTGAATCCACGACCACAGAATCTGAAGGCGAGGCCACTACTACGAGTAGACCTCTATTACATGACGTGGAATAAAACTAGTCAAGTATTTCTGTGAAATATTTTTTGTCTAAAATGTCGGCAGCTTAGAAATATCGTTCCGTTGCTTAGTCTCATTTCTAATTAATGAATTACGATACCTACGTACAGCTCTCCTCTAACAAAGGTCAAGAACAAAGAATTTCCCAAGAATTTCTTGAATGTTTCGTTATATTTTCGGTACTTTCTTTCACAGTCTTAATTAATGGTTCCGAAATAAGTAGGCGATAGAACTTATAAATGGTATAGTTTGATCTTTCGCTGTTGGATCTTAAATATAATCTAACTAATATTATAAATGCGAAAGTTTGGATGGATGGATGTTTTATTCATGCTAAAACGGATCTTTTTGTTTAGCACAGAGGTAGATCATAGTCTGGGATAGCGCATACGCTACTTTTACCTTTTATGAGCGGAAAGATAATAAGTAGGTAAGAATTTTTAATGGTAAATTGTTTCAGAGTATGTACAATGTAGTATTAATTTTGAAAGTGCTACCATGGCCATCAGACTTAGCCCATCGTAGGAATAACTCCTGATGATAAAGTAGTTTTGGCGATACTTCGCGTCAGCCGCATTAGTTACATAGGTATAACAATACAGTTGACTATTACAAGCACCCGTCCCGCAGTTACGAAGCAAGTATCGTACTTAGCTTGTATGTCTTTTATAATTCCTTCAAGTTTATAGTACTGCGTTCGTGCGACCTTATTTATATCAACAGCTACGTCACAATGTACCTATACAAATAGTAATGCTAATGGTGGAAACTCTGTTGTTCCGAGGACTAAATGAAAAAATGTTGAAATATGAACGACTTTATTTTGTTCACACCAAAGACTAAATTAGAGTAAACGTTTTAAATGATAATTCTTAATTTGTTTTAGAAGCTATTGTAAATTGGTGTTGTGTTAATTGCTACGGGAAAATGGTGGAAAATTAATGCAAATTAGAATAAAATGACAATTTCAGCTTTTTTTTATACTGTCATTTAGAAATGTTACGGTAATTTGGTCTTTCTAGTGAGCCAAATAAGATCGTACCTATTAGCATTTTTAAGTCTGCAAAACAACTTATTTACCACCATTGTCATTGGTGACATTCTATTTTACGTATAAAACCACCGGTTTGCTCGTCAAGGTAAACATATTGTAGATAATTATAGATCGTAGAGGTCAATGCGAAGTTTGTAGGTGAAAACGGCCAATGGCCCCAGACGCCAGAAATGCTGGAATTATCAGACAGCAATAGATTCCTTATCTCCAACTCGCATTTCGTCACGGAAACATGCAAGATATCACGATAATGATATGCACGTCGAATGAATCACGACACGTACCGCCGTAACACAATATACTGTGAATTGTAGTCGCGATCTTTCAAAATTAACGTCTTTCAACCATATTTCCAGATGTCAGGCGGCAATAAGAATGCCAGCCAGATAGTTTCGCCTCATCAATCCCTGTCATGTCGTATGTAGTCATTGCATTGAAGCCATCATTGTGAGCCGGCTAATGTAAACAGACCGTGTCTGGTGCATCCGCACCAGCACTGCAGCGGCACCACCAGAAGCAGGCCATCTCCCTCGCGCAAATGTAGGTCACACAGCTTATCGGTCACCGGGCCTCGGCTCGCGGCTCCTCAGTATAGTGCGAGACGCGACTGGGCGCGCCGGTCGCAGTGACATGAGCCCGCGCATGCGTACGACACAACAGATAAACAGCTGATTGTCAAACTTGACGTTTCTGCTCTCAATTGTGATCTCAAGTGCTGTGATAAATCGGAAAAATGGGTCAGGCTTTCGGTACCACCAGCTCTCACAACGGCGAGAGGCAGTATACCAGGAAAGAAATCGGTGAGTGGATACTCTTTGTTTGTTCCTTATTGTTATTGAAATTATCTTATAATAACAAATAACACATTTTAAAATACATTGCTGCTTGGTTAAATGTTGGCTCTGCTGTAACTATTTATATACAAATGTAATGCATATTAAAGTTTAGCGGTTTATAAAACAATTCTCTGGTCGAAAGTATGTTACTGAATCGTGTTAGCAATAATGACTTTATCCTACATCTGCAGTCATTCGTGCTTTATGAGTAAGGCAGAGATCTCAATCTCAACGGCTGCTCTTTATTATAGAGGTGTCACTTCCTCTTTAAAAGTTAATTTCAAAGAACATGCGTCACTTCTAGTCAGTCGTAGTGCGAGACTGCGAGAAGGTACAGTGATTTGCACCTATATAGGAGAAATACTGACTGACTGACCGTTCATATGACATTTTTCTGACTAAATATCATTGGATATTTACCTAACTCAATTAAAATTTGAACATTCACAACACATATTAAGAAAATTTCCCGCAAAACCTTAGTTATGTGGATTGTATAAATTTACAAACTGCGAAGAATAATCAAGAACTTCGTGGAGTTTCTATTTGCTTAGCGCGATGTGTGTTTAATCTTTATAATACGTAGATAGATACTACCTACATAATGTCTAATATTTATCCACTGTTAATTAGGTACATTATCATCGATGTTTTCCATAATAAATCTATACTTAAACAACTTATCTTAGTAACATTCACTACATCACTTATATACACACTTATAAGGTTAAGACTATCGTTGACCTCTTCGCCTTCTTCTTCGGAGAACCTACAAAAAGTTTAGCATGATCTTCGACAAATTAATTATCTCTGGGGTTAACCCGATATAAGTTTTTTACATAACCCTGGGCCTTCCCTGTGTCTTGAAGTCATTATTTCAATATCACTATTCAATTCATCGTCATTAACTGAATCTGGTTTTCCTTGGCGGCCTTATTGAGGTTTTTACGGGCGCTAAGCACTTTTCTTATCCCGATAATTTAGTATTTATTTGTTACAGCTGTGGTGGCGTGTTCTTATAAAATCTCGTATGAATCGATCGAGTACTTTTGATTAATAGAAAAAGTATAGGTCAGATCTTTTTTGTATCTGTTTTTTAATAATCTCTAACGTCCTGGTGGTTGAATGCTACAATAATAATATTATAAAGAGGAAAGATTTGTATTTGTGTATGTTTGTAACGAAAAAATTCAAAAACTAATGGACCGATTTCACAAATTCTTTCACCATTAGAATTTTGCATTTTTCCTGAGTAACTGAGTAGGCTCTATTTAATGTTATATTGATGGATTTCTGCGAACAAAGACGCAAATAACTGCTAGTAATTCATAAGGAGATACTCAATTGGTAATATCTTTAGTATGCTCATCTTATAACTCGTTTTCAGAAAGTATTATCACGAAATCGCAATTTAAAATTATTATGTGGATATGTGGAGCGTCTTGCCATAAAGTCGTCTAAGTTAAGAATCTCATGAATACAATACTTTCTATAAGGAGTTGCATTATTCATGTAATAATGATCGACAAGCAAATTAACTTCATCAAAGGCGGCTCAAATGCTTTCACATAGAGAAGCTATATCGTTCTAAAATGCTCTCTTCAATATTTTTTTGCCACGATTTTGTTTATGCATACTTTAGACTGCATTTATGAATAATCATGTAGAATTACTAGATCGTCGCCATTTTATTTTCAACTCTTATGTATAGCCGGTTTGTAGAATACGTTTCGTAAGCTCAATCGGCTCGCAGTCGGACGCTGGCTGCACTACACCGGTCAGTTGTCCGAGAACGGGTTACGCAGGGAGCTATATTAGGACCGCTCGTTTATTTTGCACTGCTGTTTTAATCGCTTCTGTATTCTCGATTGCAGTTTCTGGATTCAATGTTCTGATTGGAGATTTTAAGATGCTAAAATCTTATTTATTTGCAAATACTACTTTTGTTTTGTTCGATACGCAAAAAATCTTTAAGAATTCTTCACTCTTCGGCATTTTATAGGATTATATTTAGCTTGTAAAATTAACGATCGATATAAAACAATGGATACCTACAGGAGTTGGTATTGTAATGAATACCGATGATTCTGTCAATGAATATTTATTTACACCGGCTTTGAACTGTTTACGTATTCTGTCCATGTACTGAGCCTTGAAAAACTTCGCACAAAAGGAAAATTCCTTTGTTGTGTTAATGTTCTCTATAAAATTTGTATATGAGGCAGGAAGAAGCTAGGTACAAGTATTTAATTTTGTACTAACACTAGTTATATAGGAAGCAGAAAGTGCTAAGTATAATGTGTAGTTGATAAGGTACAATTTTCCATGCTTGTCATATTTTTGCATGTAACCAGATGTTTTAAACAATATGTCTGTTTATTTTGTAACGTCCATTTGCGTTAACGAAAATACTTAAGGCCCCATATATCTGTCACACTAGATTCAATTTTCGCCTGCTCTTCCTAACCCCGAAGTGAATTTGTCGATGCGGAGAGTAGCAGAACTATGTATTAAAGTCGATTATAACACCATCTGTTGTCGAATAGAGTCGACTATTAACACCATCTATACTCGAATAGTCACACTAGAAAGACGCGCGCTGGTGCCACAGTGAACAAAATGTTGCAGTAGGACAATCATTTTGTTTGGTGACATAATAAAATAATGTATACCTATATAAAAGAGCTTAGCCTGACTAACTGACTGACTGATTGAAAGCTGAAATTTGGAAAGTGGCTTCTTTTTATAACAAAACCACCCATTAAGGCAGGACTTTTGGAAATTCGACCCTTAGAGGGTGAAAAAGGTTGAAAACGTTTGTATGAAACTTTTTAACGCTTGCCTGTAGCGATTTTAATGAAACTTTGTTTATGTACTGTAAATACAAAATAAACGGGCACGTGTTTCAGTATTATTCAATATAACCTTCAAATAATTGTCAAATATTTGTATGTCAATGTTTGTATAAAAACTTTTAAATGGGTGGTGCGACTGGTCTGAATTTTGGTTTGGATACTTTAAACTTTACAAAATAAATAGATAAGTACGTGGTTCTAGATATTTCAAAATAACCCTCTACAAATGGTAAATAAGCGGCGATGGGCTTGCAACCTGTCACGTACGGAATACTAACTACTCTGCAAAATGTGGGCATGTACCAAATGTCATGTTTGGACTTGCCTCTGACTACCCTCTTTAGATATCCTCAAAAGATCTAAGTAACTAAAGATCTGAGGAGAAATCTACCGAGCCTGGGGATTACAGTCATAATTATATTTATTTTTATTTACAAATGGGGGGTCAAAGTTAGTGTGATTTTTTTATGAGTTGTGTGATTTGTTTGAAATTCAGTTTAGATACATAAAAATGTAAAATAATAATATATATATATTATTATAGTTATAGTGTGATATATTAGTTTACTAATACTGTGGTTTGTAAGCAGGATTGGGTACGACCAACATTATGATAGTTTTTACTTACCTTTCGCCATATTTTAGTAATGGGGGTTGATTTTCATCTTTCTTTTTGGATTAAAAAAAAATATATCGCTAATAGGTAAAATAAGTAGGTACCTACCTAATGTTTTCTTATACTGTGTACAAGAAAAATGTAAAATGACAAAAGTTAATGTAGGTACAAAAATGTCAAACAAACTACTAGTAGGGGAGCCCAAGAGAGGATTTCGGGATTTACTAAAGCACGGCAGATTATTCTACAGGGGGATAGCTTGCACCCGGTTAAATGCCTCCGCCAAATATGAGCCCCATATATGTATATGGCCGCCATTTATAAAAAAATTATAACTGTCAGATTAGGTGAACCCTCCAGATAATCGTCGGATTATGTGGCAGCAAGTCATAGGACATAAAGATGAACCATACATTTCTTAATCTGACACGCTGAGTATTTCAAAGTGGCTATTTTTTCTTGCACATTCTTTTTTGTTGCACGTTTGCGTCACATCCTAATCGTACGATTATTGAATGAGAGCTTTTTTTTGGGTTCACTTAACATCCCTTTAGAAAAACTACGACGCGCACGATAATTTTTTTTTTTACAGTTTTGATAATCTATAGCCGCTCCCCCCACCGATGAAAACGAATAGGTACATTACATAACATTTTTTTATTTTTATCATGTAAGCTTTGCAATGCGGATTGCAATAGGTCTTTATATTGCTCGAGCAAATCCCCATTTAGCATCGTGGGCTCTCTTACTATACATTCATGACAAACAATCTGACAGGGCTTGAACAAAATGCGAACCCGTATGTACTCGATCGATACTATAACAATGAGTACTCGTTACTTCGAATCTAACACGTTACTTGTGTTGGCCCTTACAGACCATTGAAACACTTTCAATAAGTAACTCTCTTTATTTCTATTAATTAACTCACATTCCAACTTACTATTTAAGAGCTCTTACCTCCTTGACCGCTCACCAAAGACTGGCGAACTACCAAAACGACTTATACTTATAGACTTCGGAGTAAAGCAGTATCAACTACTGGCGCCACCGGAAGTTGGTTGTCGTAAGTCTCACTGCTTTACTCCGGAAGTGAAATCAAGTTTTAATTATAATTCTTAAATAAAGTTTTAAATTCTCAATAAAATGAAACATATTTTTAAAAACTAGATTTAAAGCAAAACATCAACTTTTCTATATATTATAACTATAATCAGTTATCAATAGATTTTAATCAATTTAGATATTAATAAGTTTTAACTATTAAATCAATTGATATATTAATACATATTTAACATTCGGCCATCCGACTACATTTAACACGTCCTCGTGTCACTATCTATCTTGACGGTATATAACAATAACAACTACATAAAGGTAACCTAACTAGCTAAAATCTCGTGAAAATTATTTATCTACCAGACTTCATCTTGCGTATGTCTTAATAACGTACACTAAACATAGTCGTATACATCATGTATAACGTAATATATTATAACTCATAATTAGGTTAAACAATAGTTGAAAGCAAACATGAATTCTGTACTTAGCTGTCTGAGATTGTTACTAAAATAGTACCTACCGATTTTTCTTACGCTAATTTCATACAATACATAACTTCTCTTATGACTGTCACTGTTACTTTATCTCAAATACACTAGACATAGATCACTTCTTTTCTTTGTCAAGTGTGGCAACAGGCCGCTTCTGCACTGAATACCATCATGCGGTTAACAAATACTTATGGTTACAGGCTGCTTCTGCACTGACTCCCATAATTAAATATAAGGCGACTTCTGCCTCTACATTATAAAATCATGGTATGCACTCAGCGCACCATGATTCTGGAACATGACATACAATCAAATCTTTGATTCGAATATAATATAATGGTTACTCTACTTTGTGCCACACAGTTCAACTCAAACTCAAACAAATCAACTATTTTATAAAAACGTAAAAATAGTAACTCGTACATTATGTATGGGGACTGTTACTCACAATCAATAGACTCAGTATCGCTATTTGTGCTGCTAGAAGCTGAATCTTCTTCTGACCGATTGAAAATTAGCCATGGTTTCATTTTGTCTATAGCTATTACAGAACTATACTTGCGACCACTTTTACGAGTTATTGGTGTATCCTCAACTTGATATCTGTCATTATCGAAAACAGACGTTACGCGGTATGGTCCCTGGTACTTAGGCACTAATTTTCGACTTTGACCAGACGACGGTACCTCTCTCTGAATGCTTACTAAATCACCTACTTTGTAATTTTTAGGTTTCACTGCACTTTTATCATAGTAAAGCTTTTGTTTATTTTGATAGTTAATTATATATTCATTAATCTTTTCGCGTATTTCATGAAGCGAGTCTCTACCAACACTATGTCCTTCATGAAGTGAAGCTTTTACTCTACTCTCAGCTGCCCCGACCAATGAAGTACCGAAGAGAGCCTCTGAAGGTGTCCGCCCAATTCCTTTATTATGAGTATTATTTAGACCCCACTGTACATCGGGTATGAACAGGTCCCACTTTCTCTCGTCTTGACCCGCGCATTTTGCAGTCAGTGAGTCAAGTAACGTACGATTATAACGCTCGACCTGCCCATTGGCACGTGGCGTAGCCACAGCATTCAAAATATGAGTAACGCCTAGCCCATTTAAAAAGTCTTTAAATTTTGAGCTAGTAAATGATGAACCCCTATCCGAAATGATTCTCTTTGGAACTCCGAATATGCTAAAATATTCCCTGAGCTTATCGACGGTAATAGATGTTTTCGTACTTCTAACCGGTTTCAAGATTATGAACTTACTGTATGCATCGATGATCACTAGTAAATGGGTGTTACATTTAGAACTTTTAACGAATGGACCTACATGATCAATATGCAGTGTGGCGAAGGGGGAATCAATTTTTGGTATTGGGTGCAACGGGACCTTTTTCTTTGATGCAGATTTAGAATAGGCACATTCAAGACAAGAGTCAACGTATTTTTTGATAAAACGGCGCATTTTACTGAACCAATAAGTTTCTTTTACTTTAGCTAAAGTCTTATCGAAAGCAAAATGGCCTATATCATCGTGGCATTGCTTCAAAATCTGCCACCGTACGCCTTTGGGTACCACCCACTTTTCTCCTTCGTCTGTCACCCGGTATAATTTACTGTTCCTAACAACGTAGTTTTTATTAGTGTCTACAACGTTAGCGGACTCTGGATCTTTTAAAATGGATATTTTGCGCTGAATTTCCGAATCTACATTTTGGACAGTACTTAACCAATCATTATCATTAACCACCATTACGTCAACCACCGTATTTACATCAGAGCCCAGTTTATCACTAGGTAATGGATTTCGACTCAACGCATCTACATAGGCCATAGATTTTCCCGGACGATATTCGATTGTAAAGTTAAATTCTTGCATCGAAATCCACCACCTAGCGACTCTTGGGATTAGATCTCTCTTTAAAAATGTCGCCCGAAGAGAGTTGCAATCAGTAAATACCTTAAACTCAATACCTATTAAATACACTCTGAATCGCTGTAGTGACGCGATTAAAGCAAGGGTTTCAAGTTCATATGCAGTCATGTGTTGTTCATCGACTGTAGTCTGTCTACTGTAGTAGGCAACTGGGTTCAGTACGCCATCTTTTTTTCTTTGCATCAATATGCCAGCGATACCTATTTTACAGGCATCTGTATGCAACTCTGTTTTGGCACTTGGATCGTATAATGCTAAGGTAGGTTTACGCAATAGTTCCTCTTTTAAGGTCTTAAAGGATCGCATCTGATCTGTAGTCCAAGACCATTTCGCATCCTTCTTAAGAAGACATGTCAACGGTTTTGCGATCATCGAAAAATTCCTAACAAAACGCCTAAAGAAGCTACATAGCCCTATAAATTGTCGGACGCTATGCTGATTTTTCGGTTCTGGAAAGTCGCGAACTGCCTCTATTTTCAGAGACCCCGGTCTAATACCCTCTCTGTTTAGTTCAAATCCTAAATAATCAACGGTTTTACTGAAAAATTTGCATTTACTAAGTTTTAGTGTTAAGCCTGCATCCTGTAACAGTTCTAATATACTCTGCAGTTTGCGTAACCCTTCTTCAATTGTTTTAGATGGTATAATAATATCATCCATATAGGCAGAAGCAATGCCTTTTGCGTTCCCAAGGACTAGATTTATCATTCTCATAAAATTGGATGGAGCATTGGCCAAACCAAACGGCATTCTATTAAACTCAAACTGTCCGTCCGGTGTAACGAAAGAGGTCTTGAAACGATCATCACTTTTGATGGCGATCTGATAGTACCCAGACGCCAAGTCAAGAGTGGTATAGTACTCGTAACCTGCAAGGTCGTCTAACTGATCATCAATCCTTGGTAACGGAAAGTTCTCCCTATGTGTTTTTCTATTTAGTGCCCTGTAGTCAACGCATAGTCTAACGTCACCGGTTTTCTTTTTGACGACCACTATAGGACTTGCATATGGTGAGGTCGACGGCCTAACTATATCACATTCTACCAGTTCTTCGACCATTTCACGAACCTTGTTCCTTTCACTAATTGGTAATCTATAGGGCCTATAAACGACCGGTTCGTCATCTTTTAAATTGATTGACATTTCTACTAAGCTAGTCTTACCTAATTCTTGCAAGTTGAAAGCAAAACAATTACGGTATTCGTTGAGCAAAGTAACTAAAGATTTAGTAGTATTGCCATCTAAACCTCCGTCAGTTTTAATATCATCCGCTGTTATAACTTGACGAGATTCCCCAACATCAATGCGAAGAACGTCACAATCATTTTGAATATCAGTTACTGTATCAGCTTGCTGACACCTAGCTATTATTGTACCTCTTTTGATTACAAACGGTTGAGATGACAAACTCTTAATCAACGCAGAACCGTAACCATTACTGACTGAAAACAACCCTTGAACCAAATAATGCTCTTGTCCTAGCTTGAACCGGTTGCTTCCCTCAATGTAAACGTCACCAGTATAAGCTGGTTCAGTTTTGAATTCTACTAAAGTAAGGCCATCAATTTCTGTATCCTCTTTGCTAAACAAATTTAATTTTGACGTATCTACATCTATAGCAGAAGATTGAATGTGAAGAGAGACGCTATCTTTTTTAATAGTTATGTGTGGTTGCTCAGTGAAAGATCTACCAATCAGTAACGGCTCTTGCAGGAAATGGTCGGGCACGACAAGAACATCTACACAAGCTTTAGTGTTATCTATTTCGATTTCAACAGAACATTTCCCCAAAGGTTGAACGGAAGAGTTTCCAAACCCTCTAAGTGTTGGCAGTAAGTCATTGGTCTCCCACGTGACATTTATATCGGACACTTCCGAGACTTTTATAAGAGTGGCAGAACTACCAAAATCAATAAAGCACGCTTTGGGAACCCCATTAACGGTAGCTTGTTTGTGATACTTGAAGACGCTTGAGTCGGTACCTGCTACTATCATGACTGATTTTGTAGCATTGTTGGTGTTGTTAGAGTGATTAGTATTATTACATTTATCAGCCGTATGTCCGAAACGTGAGCATTTATCGCATTTAATAATTGGTTTCGTACACTGTGATTTATAATGTCCGTACTGAGAGCAATTGAAGCACTGGACTGTGCGTTCCTTACTGTCCTTATTTACCGGATTTTTGTCAGTTTTAACATCATTAGGGCGGTTCCGTTTTCTATCAAAATTGTTATTTGAGCCACCAGAGTTACGAGCACTTTTTAAATAGGGTAGTAGTTGATCTGGGGTGTTAAACCGAGCTGCTTCCGCACCCAAACGTACGCTACGATCTTCAATACCAAATATTATACAATCTACAGCCTTTTTTTCTTGAATACCACAGCGGTTTAAGAGAACTACCTTGTCATAATAGTATTCTTCTAATGAATCGGTAAATTTGGCGCGCTTGTTTAACATTATTGTGAGTAACTGTCCGTAATTATCATCACTTGGAAAAGCTAATTTTAATTTTTCTTGCCATTCTGGCCAAGAATACATAACAGTAGTAAGACCTTCGTACCATTTTTGTGCATGGCCCTTCAGTCTAGGTAAAGCCAAATGTATGGTCTGTCTGTCCGTCCACTTATAAATTATTGCGCATTCATTCACTTTATGAAGCCACATATCTATTGTTTGTTCTTTATGAGCGGGATCAAATTCAGGAATTGTATCTCGGTAAGAAAGTTTATCATTGTTTGCTAGACTACCTATTGACTGTAGAGCCTGCACAAGTCGCGTTAAAGTAGTGTTATTAATAAGTTGAGGATCGGTACCTGGTTCTTGAGTGCCACTGTTCAGCTCGAGGTGTAGTCCAGAGTTTGGTGGACCAGCTACCTTGGTGGGACTGTTGACTGTACTTCGAGAGCGCGACCGTCCAACGAGGCTGCTTGGCTGCTGCTCGACGCGACTGCGCGTCCGCTGCCCAGCATGGTTACGTGACCGCTGCTCGACGTAGCTGCGTGGTTGCTGCTCGGCGCGACTGCGTGACCGCTGCCCAGCGCGGCTGCGTGACCGCTGCCCAGCGCGGCTGCGTGACCGCTGCCCAGCGCGGCTGCGTGACCGCTGCCCAGCGCGGCTGCGTGACCGCTGCTCAGCGCGACTGCGTGACCGCTGCCCAGCGCGGCTGCGTGACCGCTGCCCTGCGCGGCTGCGTGACCGCTGCCCAGCGTGGCTGCGTGACCGCTGCCCAGCGCGGCTGCGTGACCGCTGCCCAGCGCGGCTGCGTGACCGCTGCCCAGCGCGGCTGCGTGACCGCTGCCCAGCGCGGCTGCGTGACCGCTGCCCAGCGCGGCTGCGTGACCGCTGCCCAGCGCGGCTGCTTGACCGCCGCTCAGCGTGGCTGCGTGACCGCCGCCCAGCGTGGCTGCGTGACCTCCGTCTAGTGTGACCGCGTGACCGCCGCTCAGCGTGGCTGCGTGACCGCCCGCTGACGTGACTGGATTGACTACGTAACCGCCTATCGCGCTGGCGCTGGTCGGTTTGCTGCTCCGACCGGCTCAAGATGGGGCTGCGGGAGCGAAGCGCGTTGCTGCGCCTAGAGCTGTTAGGAGTTTCTCGTTCGCGGTCACGTGACAGCCTCATCGTGGGGCCGTTTACAGTTTCCATTTTCTGTACACAAAAAAAAAAATCGCGGCAAAATTTTGAACAATGTTAGCCCTATTCAATAAAAGGGTACCGGTATAATCACAACTTCATAAGCAAAGTTTTGCCGTGCATTATGCGTTTAAGCCGAAAAGAAAATAGTAAAAATAGCCCATAATTATCACTGTTAAAATGTTCGTTACTTTCGGTGGGCAAAGTAAAGTAAGAAGACAAAAGTAACTTACCAATCCCACTTCTGATTTGTTGGCCCTTACAGACCATTGAAACACTTTCAATAAGTAACTCTCTTTATTTCTATTAATTAACTCACATTCCAACTTACTATTTAAGAGCTCTTACCTCCTTGACCGCTCACCAAAGACTGGCGAACTACCAAAACGACTTATACTTATAGACTTCGGAGTAAAGCAGTATCAACTACTGGCGCCACCGGAAGTTGGTTGTCGTAAGTCTCACTGCTTTACTCCGGAAGTGAAATCAAGTTTTAATTATAATTCTTAAATAAAGTTTTAAATTCTCAATAAAATGAAACATATTTTTAAAAACTAGATTTAAAGCAAAACATCAACTTTTCTATATATTATAACTATAATCAGTTATCAATAGATTTTAATCAATTTAGATATTAATAAGTTTTAACTATTAAATCAATTGATATATTAATACATATTTAACACTTGTTACTTATGATACGTACGATACTGAGGTTTCAGTATCGTACGCAATACGATTCGATTTGGTACGCGTTCAGTACTTATGACGCCTCGCGGCGTTGCAACATTCATAATTTGTAGAAAACATACCAAACTGTGTAAGGTGCATTTTTCACTTCTCCGTATTTTGAACCTTTTTTTTCGGACTGGACAAATTTTAATGCTTTGTATGACAACCTGTGACACCAGGTTCCTATTCTACAAAAGATGCGAGTAAGGAGATGCATTCGGGTGTACCAACTCGATACTCGGTTCTAAATGGCGTAGGTACCCGTTACTCAATACCGAATACATACGGTTTGCTACAGCTTTATTGAACCAAAACGTACCTACGTAATAATCCTACTGATAAATAAAAACGCGAAAGTTTGTAAGAATGTATGGATGTGAGGATGTAGGTAAGGTACGGATGCATGGATGTGTGGATGTATGGATGTATGTTTGTCACTCATTCACGCTGAAACGGCTGAACGGATGTAGATAAAATTAGGCACAGATATAGATTACTATCTGGAATAGCACATAGGCTATTTGCCTCTTTCTTATCCCGGAAAAATGTACGGTTCCCGTAGCATAGATTTTTTTTTCAAGGTACCACGCGGGCGAAGCCGTGGTTGGAAGCTAGTTTTATTTTAAGTTGTGGTAATTAATGGGTCTTACAAAATATTAAATTGTATCAATAAAATTATTATTCCTAATGTGGTCAAATAAAATATACAATTACTTTAATACGTCCATAACGTGTTTCCAACGCCTAATGCACATGTTTTGTTTGTGTGATATTTTAGCCATTTGTACTGGTTTTTCTTTCGTAAAAGTTGCGAAAAAAAGTGACACAGACCCGTCTAGCAACGCGGCTCGCCGCGGAATGAGACAAAGCACCGAGCAAAATATCCAAGTGACAAGTAAGTAGAGTGCGGCATGATAATATGGCTGCTCCGAATTAAATAACGTAAGCGACAATTTATAAAAAACATAATTTTGTTCAAGTAAATAGCTTATTTGAAAAAAAGGGCTGGGATAATTTGTTTCAAATTAACTGATTTACATTCATGTGAAAAAGAAATGCAAAAAACCTTACTGTTCTGGATAAATTAGGGAATTTCTGAATTTTCAGAGGTGTGTTTGACATGGTTTTTAACCAAGGTTTTCTAACTAATTCGTGTTTTAGCTAAAGTTGATTTATTACCTAAATCCTTGAGTATCGTGTGGTTCAATTTCAATGTAATCTATTAAGCGGTATTAGATTTGTGAGGGTTACAATACTTGGAATTGTCAAAATGTTCTACCTTAAACATAAACGTTAGCTGGGCAAGTGCAACTTATCGACAAGATCGTTAAGAATTAATGTGTAATATATAAAGTTATTGTCTTTTCTCTCATTTGTGATCTGGTCCAACTTATGCGGGATAAGAACAACATTATTTTCAAAGAAAGTATTATTGATAACAGTTTGTGAAAGTTATTCTTCAATTTGTTTGGTTGATCGAAGAAGTTATTACAAAATGTTTTGACCCTTAAAGATTGTTCCATCCATTATAAATACATTGTGGCTTTCCAAACTAGTTTTATTTACAATATCCCAAGTTTAGAGTTTAGTTTATCGAAGCCTCATGTCGGGGATCAAATAATTTGTGGAAATCGCAATTAATTTTTCTTTTTGTTTTATATTTTTGGAACCGTTCTGTGGTCATACTTGTGAAATGGTGCTACATATAACTGGTTTTCATTGGTATGGTTCAAGGTTTTTTTACACAAGGTTCACATCGTCTTGCACACACACAGTTTGCTCAATACATCGTTCACAGTCTTCATTCACGTTAATAAGTATATCCAATGCCATTCAATTCATGTCTTCATGTTCTGTATGCTTTTCAATTTCATGTTCCAATCATCCATTTCCTGAGTGGTAAATCGTCACATAAATTCAGTTGCGATTAATTCGAGTAGCACTCGTTTTGAGCTCTTTGTTCTCTGAATCATCCATTTGTGCTCCTGCGCAATTATATTAGGGCTGTGGTGTTATTGTGAAAGTTGAGAAAGCATTGTTGAAAACGGTTATTAATTCACATACTCTTGTGTCCCGTTAAGTAACAAACAGTAAGTGGTTTACTTAAATTATTACTCTATCGTCTGCTTTAGGTGTGTTTTATGACAACCTAAAACTCTTACAAATACTAGAATTTACTTGAATGAAACGAATTAGACGTTTCAGACATTTGATCTGTACTAGGCCGGTCTGATGTCGAGACCATGGCAAGTAAGCAACCCTGGCAAGTTGAGAACCCTATCAGCCAAACCACTTCATCAGAACCGTTACAATGTTTACTGTCAAGGTTCACCTCGTTAGCACTCCGGCCGGCGTCGAAAGTGTTAATATTACTGTATACGCCGGTCGTGCACTTATTTCTGGGTTTATTTGTTCTCATTTCACACTACCACGATGAGTGGGTTGTAATGCTCGTATTCTTCCATAAATTACATTTGATTAGCATTGGAACATGAAATGTCACATTACTTTCGTAAAACGCTTACGAAAATGAAACATGCTATTTTATGAAAAATTTTTCGTTGAAAAGTTTCTCTGAATATGTCACGATAAGAAAAAGTTTTGATGGCCTAAGTGGTCATATCATATCATTTAATGAAATAGCTACAAATTGCCAATGTGGCTAAATGTTTGGTTACTTCGATTCAAGTGCTATATTTATAGCGTTCAGTGAAGTGAGACCAGACTTCAAGGAGATCCGCTTGCTGAAGACCACAAAATGGTCATAAAGAAGAATACAATACTGTCCTCATTACAAGGTAGCTACAGTATTTTGAATATATTTCCGATTTATTAGATTTGGTGACGAAATATTGTTTCTTGTTCTCAAGACAAGAGTTTGTTTTGTCAACTTTTTAACTACTTTAAAATTGGAATTTCCACGAGTCTGGTTCTCATCATTACTTTCGTGATTGGTTGCACTAAAAGCCACTTTCCCTGACTCTTTACTCACTTAATTTGTTCAGAGCAGCTACTTTCATAGATAGACTAGGGACTTAGCGAATGTTTATTCGTATTCCATTATATATCAATTGCATCTCCATTCGGGCTACATAGTGCTTCTTTACATAATTATTAATCTGATTCAGCTGAAATGCTTGGTCAGGCAGGACGTTGTAATATAATTTCATTGTCTTTAAAGTTCAACCGCTTAATTAAGTATTTAATTAAATCATAGCGAGTTCGGTAATAATACCAGTGTTGGTACGTTTCGTGAATTTATATTACGTGATATTACGCCTTAATCTGCGAACTATTTAAATTTGGCAGTTAGACCCGTGCAGGTAGACCTTATTTTATACAAAAACTTCTGTGCAACGGTCAAATCCAGTAATAAAGTAGGTATAATAAAATCATTATTGACTTTGAAAGCGATCACTTTGTGTGGCGTTTTTAAATTTATTTTAATGTCTAAAGACCTTTCAATGAAAAAGGGCAAAAGTGAATGTCCTGATTTTAAATTATTCTCTAATGTTTATGTGCATAAATATCGGTTTCCATGACATGTTGCGTTGAAATTCTTACCTTGAACATTACATTATAAACTGATTAAGGCCAAAAGTATATTATGGCCAACTAGCAGTAATTGATACTTACGAAGATGATTAGCAGGTATGGGGTCTATATTTTTGAAAATTTGAACATTTTGGATAATAACTAAATTAAATTAATGATATTGGTTGTGAGAATTATTTGTTTGTAAATAATTAAATTAACGTTAAAATCTGATCTCATTATTACCACGTGATTCCAAACAACCTTCGCATTGACTTTATCGAAGCCCCATTCGAAGTAGAATAACGACACGTGGGCGATATTCAACGTGTTTCAGTTCTAATTTTTCGGCTTGTAGAAGCGCCTAGTCTACTTTGATAACGTACTTAGATTCGAGGCTTATGGCTTGAAAGTTTGTCTCAAGGGTATGTTCGCAAGTATTGAATTTAGTATTGATTCGTTAGTTTTTTGCTAATTCTTATTTCTGGGGCTATATTTGAAGTGCTGGTTTTTAACAAATCCTAGCGCCTTTTACTATGCGCTTCGGGGCTCTGGAGGGTACGTTTTCCAGATGCTGTCTACAAAAACATATAGAGAGTGGCTTCGTCATCAGAACTGGTCACTCCCTTAAACAAAACTTGAAATAATTCATAGAACATTCGTTCAACCAAAACTGACGCTATTACACTCTGAATAATTGAGGTAAATTTCACTGAGGAATATAATTCTGCGTTCAGCGTCAGCTGTTATCTTTTCTCCGAAATTTTACCCAATTATATTATGTATCTTAGTCTCCGTGCCTAAGGCCACAATAGTGTAGGTAACCATTCTACCGTCACGCTCGGTCGACAACTTATTACGTTCTAAGTACGCTCCGCTGCGAGTAGATCTAATAATGTTTTGTTGTGCCCAGTTACCTGTACGAATTGTCTAGACGATTCGACCTTCAGTGACATTGGTTTCTGTTTGTTACGATGACTTCAAGAGCTTTGTTACTTATAGTATAGTGATCACAAAGGAATTTCAAGGCGTTTCAAGTATCTGAGAGTTTTAAGTTGAGAACTAATCTACCTATGTAGTTTTACAAATTTGCGATGCTTGTATATTGAAAATATTTTATTCAATAAAATCACAAGGATCACTTTGAAACGTCTTGCATGCTAGGTGAATCTATGTGCCAATTCCAACCTAACCCAAGTACGAGAAGAACAGGCCAGGAATTCGTTTCGGTCCTAGCTCTTTTTTGTATGATCCTATCACACATCCTGGACAAGAACAAATATTAGTCGTAGCAATAAATCGCTCTTCATACGTCCTCTGACTGAAACGCATTTGAAATGACGCAAACTATCCCTGAGCAGACAATATGGCGATACACAAAACAGAATTTAACTGAAACAATGTAATTCATATCGAAGTGTATATCAAACTTTCCAAGAATTATAATAAATATCAATTATAATAATTATGATTCCGACTATGTAACGGACATTTGATAAACTATCGTAAAGTCATAACATAACTTCAAACAATGTAGTTAACAGTAAGTACTCTTAAAGTTACGGCTATCGATAAATTTATCCATAGTACGTGTTTCTAAGTCAATAATATGATATTTATGATAGAAGTTCGCAACTGAAGTGCAAGATTAAATACTAGTTACTACGATAATCATGTCGTGAATCAAAGTTTTTATGATGTCACTAACAACTTTTAGATGAATGAGCCTTAGGAAGTGCCGGTCATATATCAAATTGTTATAATAATAGCCTTTGAATATGACCATTTGAGCATGTCGTATAACTTTCTAGTCTCTGTAGGTACCGAACCAGTTAGATTTCTAAGCAGTCGGTATTACTAGTTTTTGGTGATATAACAGCAATAGCCGACACGTTTTATATGTTAAACGAAGATGAAAAGATGGATGGACTGATGTGGAAGATGATATAAGTAAGATAGGATGATAGAGGGAAATTTAAGAAGAACCAAATCGTTTTGTGCTGTCCCCACATAGCGTGAGAAAAGGGCTGGAAGAAGAGAAGGAAGAAGAAGTTGCGATGTCTACGAAATTTTCCCAAGACGGAGGTCAAACTCGTAACCTCTCATCTCTCAACTGGATACATTCACTGATAGCGAGATCTTAATGTTAAGAATTAAACAATACTTACATACTTTAGAGCTCACATATTTAAATATTAAAAAACGTTCATAAAAACATGAAAAAAACGGAAAACATGATAAAAACTATGACGTTTGCCAAAGTACTTGTTATTAATGATAACAAATATATTGCGATGATAAACAAGTACTTAGCAGTGTGCCACATTGGTGGTATTGACCCTACACATTATTAGCTAGTCACGGAGCAAATTTTTCCTCGAATAGTGTCTGAAAAGAATAATATCAAATGTATAGGCATCGATGCAATTGTAAATAAACTTTCTACAGCAACTTAAATGCCCATTATTAGTCTGTAAATTATCTGCTAGGTATCTACATATGTTTTGTAATGAGAGCCTTCTGCGCTCACTGAACATGTTTTAGAAAGTCCATGCTTCGTAACTTTAAACGTACGAGACACAAGTGTTGAGTGTTAAGGACTAAAATTTGAAGATTGTTAGAGAGCTCTACCTTCGATGGTTTAGCCGCGATGTGAGTCTAGTTGCTTTCTTTGTTAGCGGCAGGCAATCATTACAAGACACCTGAAGATTCGAACACGAAGAACAGATAATTTCAGTTTTAAGCAAAATTTTTGGGAGCTGCTGTTGGACATCCCTCAAATTGCATTTCAACAATCAACTCTATATCATGTCTATCAAACGTTTTATCAGATTATCATTGTAGTCTGAGAAACAAACATATTATTGTCTGGATATACTCATACTACGCCTAAATTGTGAGGTAATTAGAGTGTTTTGAAAAAAATAATGTTTTCGTATCTGCTATCTAAACCGCATATATGGCGATATTTTTATTAATAGAAATGAATAACAAGATAAACCTTTTTACTATCTTTTAGGTAAATAAGTAATGACAGTCAAGTTTTTTTTCATTTGTTGTAGGTCTAAGCTCTTCCTCCTTAGATGTTCCATCATAGTTGAGTTCGTGACTGCTTGCTAGGGCTCTATCGATAGTTCCTCACCATGATCTTCTTGACAAGCAACGTTGGCTTGTCTCCAGCTTACCTCTTGCTTCTTAAAAACCATCAGAGAGGTCTAGTTTCAAGCTTGAAGTAACACTACTTCAATTCAATTTTTATAGGTCATGGTCCGAAATCTAAGTTATATTACTTGCCCAAAGAGATTGTTGTAAGGAACTAGGGGCTCACCACGAATACATAATACATTTAGACAAGACGGCCTCTGTGGCGCAGCGGGCGAAGGTCCGCCTGAGACGCAGTAGGTTGCGGGTTCGATTCCCGCCGTGGGACAAATGTTTGCATTATTTGCAGATATTTGTCTCAGGTCTGGGTGTTTTCTATGTATAATATGTATGTATTTACAAAAAAAAAAGTGTATCTATGTAGTTTATCAGTCATGTGGTTCCCATAATACAAGCTCTGCTTAGTTTGGGGCTACATGATGCTGTGTGATAGTGTCCAGCATTATTATTATTATTTACAATTACCGAATTAATATTACATTGTTATTTCGTACCATGACCTATTGTATTGTTGCAAATTGTGTTGAAGTAGTATTACTTTAAAACGAAATCGTTACAGAATCGTTCTCGAAGACTTCGTGGTAAGGCTCCAGGACTACATTTGTTTTGACTTCAGTAGCAGTTTAGTTAGTCACGTTGCCTTGGTGGTCCTACACTGTAGGTTCGATGACGCGTGCTCAGCAGTTCTCAACACTCCATTGTATATCTATCTAATCTAATAATCTTATTTACAAATCCTTTTCAAGTTATAAGGGCAATAACAAGGTCTTCAAGCTAAATGGACAAATCGACTCGATTATATTGCTAGTCAGTAATTCCGATTGAACTCAACCGATGGTTGCTAGGCAACAAACCATTAGAACCACCAAAAATTCAATATGAGATACAACGGCCTAACCCATGAAACTAATTTGCGCATATCAGCCGAAGTCAACGACCCTTGACCAAAGTGAACCAATAAAGTCTAAGATTGATGAGGAGTAATGGACCTTATATACTTGTTAGTTTGAAATACGGAAATACTTTTCCTACGAAGACGGCAAAAGATTATATGCTACTTCCTTGGCTTCGTTTGATGTTAAGTAGTACTTACCTTTAATAGTTTCCTTTTACGCAACATAATGAGTGTGGTCTATAGGCAAATCTACCCATCGATAAAACAATATTAAAGTTACTTATAGCACTGTAGATACTAGATAGCTATCTATGATTATGAAGCGAATTGCGCAATAAAATGACGTGGCTGCGCAAGCGCATTGTAGCTGCAAACAGATGATATCAACGCTATTATCTAGCTAGATGCTTCATCTAATTGTTACTATTGTAACTAACTACCAGGATATAGTGATACATGATGGTAGATTCTTCTAAACTGACGAAGAAACAAGAGCCTCACCACGAATTCACAAAATGTACATTACCGAATTAATATTAAAGTAGTGTTACTTCAAGCTTCAAATGTGTCGTTTCTAAAACGAAATCGTTTAGAAGACTTCGTGGTAAGGCCCCTGAGGTCAGTTTATATAGAGACAACGTTTATGGCGTAGCGGTCGACCAACTGGATGAGATCGATGACAAATCTGTTTATGATCTTACCACAAGCTCTTCGGACAATATAAAACATAACTTATTTCGTAACATGACCTATAAAAATTGTATTAAAGTAGTGTTACTTCAAGCTTGAAATGTAACTTTTCTGGAATATGACGGTTTGTACGAGCTTACGGTAAGGCTCCTGAATGAAAAAACCAGCGTCAAAACAAATTCTATTTCAGGAAATACAGTCTCAGTGAAGCTGAGTTTGCAGTTGCACTAACGAGCTAGCACTAAGTGGATTACCGCCGCAATCGATAGGTCGTGTACCTAGTGCTAGTACCTTTGCGGATGTGACGATGAAAAACCTGGGTACCACTGCTTCCTGGCTTCTTAATATAGTTTCATCAGTCAGGTTACAAAGGTTCTGAGTGTCAAGAAACCCAAGAGTCACACAATTTTAGAATCTTGTTTAGATCCGACACTAAGATTCTCTATACGTCATGACTAAAAAAGTCCTTGTAGTGTGCAATCTTTTGATTTCACGCAAATATTCGCAGATCATGCAAACATTTAAAACTAAGGTGCATACAGCTCTTATGAAGGAAACCGGCATGTCGTAGAACCTAAAGGTTAAGCTAGAAAATAATAAATTAGTAATACCATAAGAAGCCCTTCAAAAGATGGGCAAGTCTGTACTAGTCCACCCATGTAGCTGAAATTACTATTTTAGCATCCTCGTCATTTTAGCATCCTCGTCATTTTAGCATCCTCGTCATTTTAGCATCCTCGTCATTTTAGCATCCTCGTCATTTTAGCATCCTCGTCATTTTAGCATCCTCGTCATTTTAGCATCCTCGTCATTTTAACATCCTCGTCATTTTAGCATCCTCGTCATTTTAGCATCCTCGTCATTTTAGCATCCTCGTCATTTTAGCATCCTCGTCATTTTAGCATCCTCGTCATTTCAGTCTGATGCTTCATCATAACATCTGTATGTATAAAAACCTAAATTAAAAAAAAAACAGAATACAACTTATAAATTTTGTTTTTCGTAAAAGGCACTAGCATTGCTTACTTTTTGTATATTTGCTGATGCAAGTGCGGATGTAATTCCCGGCTTCGGCGCAATTACCGGCGAGGCTTTAGCTCTCCCCGCTCAGTGATTAATCCCGACTTATCCCAGTTTTATTCCTATTTTACCGCTTAACGTTTCATGGGATCGCTGAGATACAGCCGGCTATATTTTATGATATCGCTCTCGCCATGCAGATTGTTATCTGCTTCGAACGAGGTATTTGGGTCTGCGGTGATAAGGAATTGGTATTTTAGATAACCGATACGTTTCTGCATTCATGTATTTCAGTGTTGATAACGGAACGTTTAGCTGTCATTCCCCAGCAATATTTCTTACTTACCCAGTTCTTATTTTTATCTTCTCACTATTTCTTTCGACCCAGTGCGGTGAAAGAATTAAAAAGGGCCTCAGATGCTCCTTACGGGAACTTCCCTACTTAGGTTCATTGTTTACTTCTGTACCAATTTTCTTATCAATAACGTATGCTTGATCAACCCTTATGCTAAACAAATTTATCACTTAAATTAATTCTGTGTGTATGACTTCTTGAAATTGTGTGATATTTAAATTTTAATACTACGAGTATAATCTATGAATCTTTGTATTGTCCGAATCAACAAACGAATTTAATTCGATTTGATGTTTATTTTTACATGCTCCTGCCTTTTGTAATTTCGTTTTTTCTTGTATGTGTGCCTATGCCCCATGTAAACTGTTATTTTTTCTATTTCTTTACATTTCTCATCATCATCAGCCTATAGCAGTCCACTGCTGGACATAGGCCTCCCCTAATGAGCGCCATACATTTCTCATATCTTCTTTATTAATGGCATCTGTTTTTAAGAGATCAAGTTTGCCAGTGTCAAGTGTATTTTTATAAATTAAGTGTTACGGTGTTACCAACGTCATAGAGTCATAGAGTACAGAGGCTTATTAACTTTGTCATGAGACTTTATTTATATTTCATGACAAATAATCTTGATCACTTGTTTTTAACATGGCGTTGTACCTCAATTCTTGATGGTCGACAGAATCGGGACTATCGCGTAAAATAAATGTCATGTAAGAAAACGCTTTCGTTGATTCCAAAAAATAATTAATAAATACATGTAGACATAAATCGAGTAGATATTATTGATGATATACATTTATTTAATGTAAATGTTTTCTTTTTGCAGGTAAGTCCAATGACTTCATTCAGCAGATCGGTGTCATCGATATAGATAGTGAGTATCAACATCGAAGTTTTGCTTGACCGTAATCACTAGCTGGATGTGTTTTGAATCAATCCAGATTAAAGTAATCTTAAGCTTCAAAAACTAAATAGGCAGCATAAATCGCCACAAATTATCTAATGTCCTTGAAATAAAAATAAGTGACGTCATCAAATTGTAACGGTCCAGCCACGCATTACGTTAATAACACGGGATTTTGCCTTTGCCACGAGAAGTTTTCATAATGCGTCGTCGCCGTAGTAATTGACAGTTGACGTGACATTACATTCCCTTTGTTTCACAAACATTGCGCGTAGAAAAAGACGCATCGTATGTATGTAACTAAGTGTTTGTTCTATTTATAAGCCAAAATTCGTCATCAGTATTCCGATAAATCATTTGCAAGATAATAAAACTGTGAGTCATCTTGATTGTACATTATTTGTACTGCGTGAATATGATTTTATACAAATTTGACACACCTCGCAGCACTATGGTGGACACTACATCTTGCGTAGGACCGGTATCGTTTTAATGTGGCCTTTAAAGCTCAGAAGCGCTTAATCTCACTTGATCAATCATCCAAATGGAAAAACCTCAACACGAGCGCTCCAAAGGTGGTGTGTTGGTTGCTACGGCGCGTGTCTGCTAACTTGTAACAGTTAACCCTGTTAAACGTTCCAACATCAAAGCCATTGAAATTGAGAAGGAAATCGGCTAGAATTTCGGGATTAATCTGGATTATTGAATATCGGAAACTACTAGCAACTATGAGTGAAATCATTGCTGTTGACTGCTTACTGAACTTTCTATGAGCTTTGACTAGCTTAATGTGATTTTAATAGTTTTCAACGTCGTCCTTCTGATTTATGAAAGGCGAGATCGGTCAAGACAATTCACCAATTTTGTTGAGTCTATAATTACAAGTCAACATCGGGTCGGACACTTTTCGAGAGTATTTACATAACGGAGATTAGGGAATGGTAATTTCTTAGTTCAAAAGCTCTCTTTATGCTCAGTTTGTTTAGATAAAGATTCCCCTTTATTACGACAAACATATGCGCAGATGATTTCCATGTGACTTAAATATTATCATAACAAAACTAAATGTGTTCTGGAGAATTGTTTATTTCGTTTGCCGTGGAATGGCGATATAAGAACGAGTATTTTGCGCAGGCGATTTTAGCTTCTTTTGTCTCTCAATCTTCTTAGTTTATTTACAACCAGCGTCTGTTGGTTTAGCTCGTATAATGCTTTTTTGGAGTTGTTCACCAGCCTTGTCACTTACTCGCTTTGCGTGACCATAGCTTCGAAATATTTGAAAATATGCCAGAGTCAGAGTCCAACACCGGTGCTGCTCTTTCTTGAATAAAACTATTTAAAGACGCGTCCTCCTTGTTCTGAAGTTCACTGCTACCGTATGTTTTCAAAATGAAGCTCTTAGCAAGTGATTTACAGAGCCTCGGCGGGCGGCGCCGCGCGAATTCATTAAGTCGTCCATCATTTCTGATTGTGCGGCGGGGGGCCAATGCTAAGAAGATAACTTTTAATAAACGGTCCCAGTTTTATATTTACAAAACTTAAGGTATATTTGAAAATGAAAATGCTGAGATACATTTGTGAAGCTTTACTTTTAATAAAATCGTGGATACACGGCGGGGGAGCATGTTATTATATAGCAAGTTCTGCCGATACTTATCATGCAAGAATAAAAAGCACTCAACGCTCGTCTAAACTCCACAAAGACTCTAAGAGATCTGAAGATGTCTACCATTTGAGCATTATAAAACCCCCTTATATCAATTTACGTAGGTTTATGCAATATGTTTCTTACAAGATAAACATCACGTTTCAATGTTAGATCAATCATTTCAAACATTTATAGTTACTGAACGTTTTAGTTAGTTTTATTATTCATGAATCAGATGGAACCTTTTAATGGTACGAGTATCTCTCGCTGATTGCCAACTCCGAAAATTAGCTCATTCATATTTTACTGTCTAATCTAGGCACTGTTAATATACTGTCTAGACTTATTAAGCCGTTAGTTAATTGAAGAGCACTTCATTTTCATCACTTAAATACATACAGTTTATAATATCATTGACATAAAGACTTTTTTATAGCTAGCGTAACTCAAAATCACTAACGGCCGGTTTCTATACTCTATCTGTGGTTTTTGGTTTTTGGTGTCAAAAATCCAAAAACCGCAGATAGACAGAACATAGGAAACCGGGCGTAAGGGAAGTCGGCTTAACTAAATCAGTCGATAAACCTTCATAGAATTTGCACGAGCTTTGAGTTCCATTTGGTCATGAGCTAAAGAACTTTATATTAAAGCAAAAAATGCAGAATAACAATGACGTGGCCTTGGCTGCCATCTTCATTATCCTGTAACAATGAGCTCTTTAAAACTGCTAATTGGATCTATAACAACGGCGTATTCAGCTGCGAGTTGCGCCTGACATTGTGTGGGGGCTGCTAGGGGAACAGAGGCTGGGCCTACAATGAGGTGTAGTGCAAATCCATTTCAAATCCAGTTAAATGATGAACCAGATTTCAAAAGCTGTGCAAATGAATCCATTAAATTTGCAACATAGCACTGTGACAAAGTATACAAACCTTTTCTAAAAGCTCATGGTTAAGTGTACAAGTTTCCGAAATATTACCCAAAAGTTTAAATGAGAAAATGCCCATCAATATGAAGGCTTAGGAAAATTAGGAATCTTAAAAACGGCTCTAACTTTTTCAGCTCGATAAATTAATGAACCCAAAATTCAGGGTCGAATTCAGCTTGTCTATAAACTAGATTCAGAATTGTATTTATCTTTAGCATAGCAGATCCAAGAATGCGGGTCTAATTTCTTACAAGCTTTGGCTCTTAAATGGAATAAATAAATCTATGAGACCGTTGGTTAATGAAGTTGGGACTGAATGCGCAACGGTTTGGACCTCAGCCAGGTAATGTTGGAAATTATCTGTTTGTTCCTGCTTACCTGAGTTATAGCCACAATGGTCAACATGCCCTTGACCTGGCTCGTTTTATCTCAACTCGCAGTTTTTTGCATCGTTGCCAACACTAATATCTTGTTAGACTAAAAGTGTTTTACGAAAACAACTGACATGATACTGAGAACTGTTTTTGTTTTTCATATATCATCATCATCATCTCCCTGCCCCTTCATATGTATGTGTTTGAATGCAATGTACTATACAGCTGTATAACTGCCTAATATAATATCAGTCAGTACTCGAAAATGGTGCTGGAACACTGGATGAAGTAGTGTCAGGTCCAGGAAATGAGCTTCTTTAACGGACTGTAATACTTTCACCACACTAGTTCGAAATATCTATTGACAAGCTAGGAGTATCCATTAACTTTTTTGTATCTTGAAAGCTATTCTTTCTGGAAACGTCTTAAAGTTTGTCTATGTATTGAATTTTTGTAGGTAGGTTAGGAACTGAAGACAGGGCGCAATGGCGCTCATTAGGGGAGGCCTATGTCCAGCAGTGGACTGCTATAGGCAGATGATGATGATGATGATGATGAGGTTAGGAACAAAGTATAGAGCTTATAGAGATCTCAGCCTCAGTGTTTACGACGCCAAACCTCGACTACGGAAATTACACACGCGGCCACTGTAACTGGAACAGTTTGTTTACTAAACATGGGTTCCGAATCAAAACAGAAACTTCGCTTAATTCGTTTGAGGTTGTCCGTTAATTTATCGTTTGTATTATTAATTTCACGTTTACATAAATAATTTAGATACTTCTCTATTTTAGGAATAGGTAAGTAATTATTTATTTTTAAACATGTTTTTATATAATAACTAACTAACTAATATATAAACTAAACGTTCGTGAGATAAATTTTTGTAAGGCAGTTTTATTTTCGGAATATCAACAAAATTATTTTGTTTACTCTTATTTGTCAACGTGTTGTAGTGGTTAAAGAAATTTAGGAGACAACAAACTAATTTGCTTATAACTTGCGGTAAACGAACAAACGGCTATGATGGCAAGTGGTTACCGTCGCCTCTCAACGTTTGCGATACCAGTGCCATCACCATCATTCCACAGCCGAGGAAGTTCCTCTCAAAGCGTGAATTCGCTACCAGCCTCTATTTCTAGAGCAATATTTCCCCCTTGCTTCCGTCCCTCCTGCTCTGCCTATTTTCGATTAGTAATCAATGTAGAATTCATAAATTTGTCCAGCACTGTACCACCCCAAACAGAGCATTTAGTCCAGTGCACAACTCATGCTGCTAACTGGTACAGATACAACTAGCATCTACCTAGTCACTACACTTGCTAGCATTATAGGAGGCGTTAGTTCTTTATTCTATTGTAAGGTATGTTTATAGCATTACAAGTATTGGAGTTGTAAACTTCAATAGGAAAAGATGTAAGAAGAATAACGAAATACAACAAATATCAGATGTGATGAGGGGAGCCTAAAAGATTAATATTCTACGGAATCCTACTAATATTATAGACGCGAAAGTTTGTAAGAATGTATGGATGGATGGATGGATGGATGTCAGAATGTCATGGATGTATGTTTGTTACTCTTTCACGCTAAAACGGCTGTACGGATCTGAATGAAATTTGGCACAGATATAGATTATGGTCTGGAATAACACATAGGCTACATTTTATCCAGGAAAAAGGAACGGTTCCCGTGGGATAGATTTTTTTGTTTTATACGGTACCACGCGAGCGAAGCCGTGGGCGGAAGCTAGTAATAGAATAAAGAACTAACACCACTGCCACTTTCCTATGCTTTTCTAAGCTCATATGCTTCCCGGCAGCAAAATCTTTAGACCCTCAAAGTTATATGCAGATTGGACTAACGGTTCTTAAATTATGCTCTAACAATCATAGAATCATACAACGCCAAATCGCCGAACTTGCCACTGAAATTTCGCTCGCTCAGTTAATAAGGAGGTGTTGTATAATAAAGCTAGATCTAGCTATGGCTCTCACCTGGCTCGCGCGATCGAAACGTCGAGACACCGCCGCCGTCTGGTCTAAAAGTCTAGCTCTCGGCCAGGGGTGGCGCACTAGTACTTCCGCTTCCATTGTTTTGTTTAAGCTATATTCAAATATGTTGCAGTAATTCACCTGTTCTATTACATTTACATATTCATAAAGAAAAGCTCATTTCTCATCAGCTTTTAGTTCTCTGGATTTGTTTATTGAAATGTTTGGACTTGCCTCTAGTAGCCCTTAAACATCCTCACTAATCCAACTGTTTTAGAATTCTGATTCTAACATAAACCTATATCTCTGTTCATAAATCCATTTTATCCATACTTGCCAAGTCATGAAATCTAAACAGAACGAAGAACGTTGTAAATTTTTCTGCTCTTTATCGTCGTTGCCGTAAACCCGGAACGCCGTTTGTACCGAACTTGGTTCCTTTTTCACATTTATGTTTTTGTTGGGATATATATTATTGTATCCAGTTGCCATAGTTTCACCACCCCTGCCCAGACTAGACTTACACTTCCGCATTATTCCTCGGCGGAAGGAAACTACAGATATTTCACGGCGAGGGGGTGGCTAGAGGGTAGTTTTATCTTCCGGTCCGATGGTTGAATAGTCGCTAATAACTCGATCATTGACTTTAATGGATTATATCTTTGGAGAGATTTATAGTCTATTTACGTCTGTATTTTATTTGTTTAGATAAGTTACAGATTCATATTTTTATTTAACAGACTCATAATTATTCTTTGCTGGGAATTAAGAAAAAAAAAAACAAAGTAATCTTTGGATATATGCATACTATCTTCACGTGTAGTACCTACATACTACATATTTCTTTAGTTCTTTCAAACCAGAGAGTGATGGAGAGATGAAAGCCTTCTTTCCTGCACTACATTTTACTGTTATTTAAACCAAAAAATATCAGTGATACGACCTCTACAATTGGCAAATGTGATCTACGAATAGCTGCAGCGTCATGCCATATATACAGCCATCCATCTTCAGCCACTCATCGTTTATATTCACTGATGACGTCAACCCGCACTTAACAAACACCTTTTTAAACCTTACTCCGTTGAGATAAAGCTTAGTAAAGTTGGTGTGTCTCAAGAGCTCGTGTACTTAGAGCAATTAGCTTTTTGAACTTTAATGCCCTTGGTGTAGCGTTTAAATTGTAACGGAACGGCCGTGGTTTATGGATGTGGTGGATTGAAACATAAACTGAGTCTGAGTTAGAGTGATGGTCAGAACAAAGAGGCAGCTTTTGAGAGAACGCTGAGCGAAGCGTCTAAGAATAGCGGTGGTCGCACAACGTATCTTAAAGTTCTTGAACCAGTGACACGGTACAAAGAAGAAGAAGGCTTCTTAAATTTTGGTCCAGTCTTTTGTCAGACTTCAATAAAGAGATTCTCAATGTGAATGTTTCTTGCAAATATTCTATGTCTTGCTAATATTCAGTATGTTCGTCGGTATATCCGCCGTTTTGTTTACCAAGATGTTTTCCTTCATCATTTGAGATACTATCTTAGGCAACAACAAATCGAAGCATTAAGGACATTCTGCCTTGTTTTTTACAATCTCACTCTCCGGTAGTTACATAGTAATAGACTTTATAATAATAAGGAAAAACATTATAAACTGAGAGGTAATCACCATAACACGATTAAAGTTAAACCTAAGGCTGCAATTAAGAGATTATTGCAATTTTCCAGTGTGATTGCATGCTATAAGCAAACTCTGTTTGTCATGTATCTGTATAAAACTTACGTAAAATGAAAATGTATGAAACAAATCTAAATGCTAACAGCTTTATGTACTTAGTTAAAATTGACTGTTTTTTTAATTGGAGGACAGTTGGTATTTAATAGCTTTGTACGTCCCCTTGTTAGTGAAGAGGGGACAGATAGCACCTTTTCATTTAACAAAATAAGAGGGCCAGACTGAACTTTTATTCCAAACTGTTGCCCCAAGGAACAATTCCTAAAAAACTAGTGAAACGATACCAACATAAAGAAGTCGTTTAGAGATTAAAAAAATAAAAATGTTGTATATTAAGTTGTTTATGGTCCAGAACTCTAGCGACTTCGTTCGCATAATATTATTTTTTCATACAAACTTCAACCTCCCGTTGCACCCATAAGAGGTTAAATTTATTTATTTATTTATTTATTTATTATTAAGCACACAAAACAGAACACAATCAAAGCATTAAAAATAGAAAGACACAATATTATGATCTAGATTGTATCCCTAAGTATGTGTACATAGCATGATTTATACAGAGCAGATCTGTGTATCCAAATATTGGAGACGAACATTAAACATGTTTAAAGCACGAGTAAAATTAATGTACGATAATATTTTTACAATAAAAAGAAAAAGTAAGAAAGAGAAAAAAGTAGATAATAACAGTTACAAAAAATTTAGACCACTCTCCTTAATGAGAATGGTTTCAATGTCTTTTTTAAATTTAAATATTCTATTATTAAAAATATCAATATTATCACTATTGTTAATTAAAAGATCATTATACTGACGACACATTCTGACCATAGGGTTGTAATAAGAAGTATTATTAGTATGAATCTGTAGGGCAAAAGTATATTGAAAAGGTTGTCGAGATCTCAGCCTGGTATTAATACTAATAGAAGATAGTAACACACATTTCGAGAATTTCTTCCTCAATGCACCTCTAGACCTCAAAAAAACTACTCTCCAAATTTCAGCTCTCTTGGAAGGTTTAAGCTATGCGTTGATCTGTCAGTCGATCAATAAGATTTTTATATATTTAGATCGTACCTTCGGACCTTCCACCATACCGAAGTCTTCTAATAACTGACTTAACTCAAAGTGACTCTGTGACTCCTAATGTCGGAAATAAGCTCTTAGTGCGTTCAGTTTTGGAAAACCAATGGCTGACGAGGACAGCGTGAGTTATGAACCTAAAGCAATCAGTAGAGTGGCTAGGCATAGACACTGAGTACTAACATTGTCCTTTGGGGACTAAATATACACGCGTGCTTCAGATTTACTCACGTTACAGCTTGTCTTGTGTCTGTTATAGTTATAGTTGTGGATGGATACAGGTGGAATAGGCCAAAGAAAAAATGGATGGACTGTGTGAAAGATGACATGGGAAATGGAAGATCACATATTCTGCCGAAACACATAACGTGGGAAAAAGACAGGAAGATGATGATAGCTTATATTGTATGTACTGTTATTAGCAAGGATCTGTTACTACAATAAATTCGCTATGCTACGGCGCTTCTGCTCCTTCGTGCTATCGTGTCATCAATACAGCCCCAGTTCCTATGAGTCGAGCTTACAATGCGTCAGAAAAATCGTAATGTAACTGCTAGACGCAATTCCCCTAGCGCGGCGCCATTTTAAATTTATATCCACTCCCAGTGGCTTAGATTTCTACACGTTGAGATGTTTGTAACCTACATAGTTTCTGTTAAAAGACCACATTTACAAAGAAACCAGTCCTTACCAACGCTCTGTTTATAGTCTTTGTTGTTTACTCTCTCAGAGCCTATGAGGCACTCTTCAATCATCCTCCTCACCACACTGGTTCGAATGAACTAGTGACACTATAAGAGGATCTATCTTCTCTAGTAGTCGTACAGTAGACTCAAAGAAAACTTGGGCTAACGTTCTAATTAAGTAATTAACTTTGCAATTTAAATTTGGTGTTCCCACAGTTTTGTTCATAATATGGTTTCCTTGGTTTTAATTTATTTGTTTTTGTTTCAGGTAAGAATTCCATTAAAGCAAGGACAAGTTTTAAAGTTGTGGCGTCTGGTAGGCTATTTCTGTATTATTATATTCCTTCAACGCTTGTGAACGCTTTATTAAATACTGAGTTATTGTATTACGCTAAAACCGTCTAAATTTCGGGGATTCGGTGGACCCATGAAAGACACAGATGCGAATTAGCTATACCAAACTATCTAGTTCTAATTCGGCGTTACGCCCTATTCCGGATGTAAGTAATCAACTTGGGCCGTCCAATTTAAATAAATTTTCCCAATCACCCTTTTAAATTCCAATTACATTCAAACCCTTGTACTCGTATAACTAAACTTCCTACGTTTGCCTGCTCAATTGGAAGATGGACGCGACAAAGTAATCTAGGATCTTCAATGGCACGGCTGCTTGCAACATAGTAGCATTTGTCGGGTGCAGAATTAAACTTATTGCCGACAATACCAGTTGTGTTGAGGTTATTAATAGTGGCCGACACGACACCGATACTACTGAATAAACATCTACAAATAAGGCTTGTCAAATGATTCTCAGATCTCTATTTAATAATGTTTTTGGAAACATTGAAGTTTATAGCCACCTTTTGCTAAGCAATGAGTATTCTCCAAGAATTACTATGATCACACTCGTCTTTTTCTCCTTCTTTTAGTGTTACTAGGTCCTTCGAACTAGTGTGGTGAGAGGATGAAACTGCGCCTAAGAGGCTCCTTTAGTTCCTCTACATTGTCTTCGTAACCCCCAATCAATACTTCTAAAGTGTTTTGCATACATGTTAGTTACTTTTCCAAACCTTAAATTACTTAAGTGTCTTTTAAGACTAGCCAGCTAAAACTATTACTCATTACTTATACAAGCACTAGTGCTGCTGTAAATTCTCGTCCACCTTCAGACTCTTTTCCAAGTTTTAGCATGCGAGCTAAAAAAGTTCCAGTCTGTACCACTTTTGTCTGATTAAATGTCATCGTATCGTCTATATCAACGTGCTCTTCGCCAGTGACCAACTGTGGCGCTGCTCGTATACAGCACAAAGGTCCAATACACCCGCCAGCCCTGGTTTACGACACAGCTAGGATAGGAATACTTGTCGTAACTGTTATATCGCCTAGGCACTTTCAATAAGTGTATGAGATTTTATATAGCTTTGGCATGACTTTGTACTTACTGCGACATTGTACGATATCTTTTCATAAATAAATGGCAAATGGAGATATTTCCTTTGTTTTTTATAGTTATTACATTTTGTATTGTCATGACTCCATAATTCTATTTATAATTATTTTCATCGAAACCTTGGGATGGCTTCATATTTCACTATTAACATCTTTTGTTGATTTCTTACTAATGAACTTCTTCATGAAAGAGCATAAGTAAGCCTGCTTCGAGTCGATTTTATTCCAATTTCCAATTATTTAAACAAGGGCTTAATGTTCCGAAATCAGCGTAACTTGACATATCTCTTTTACATTACAACGCAAATTAAGTCCTTTCATTCCCGCGTTGGAATTCCCAAAGGCCGTCAGCTCAAATTAAATTCATAAGCTGAATAATTCACTCGACGATGGGTTTAATAGTTGCATTCCTGAGGGTATCGAACTCGGCACTCGGCACACTGGCGGCCGCGGCTTGGCACTCGGCCTGCGACCCGTGCCAGACTGGCGGCCTCGGGGACTTCAGGCCCCGTCTGCAAATTGCATCGTTTAACACTTATAATTTGATGCTGCAAACCTGATTTAGCTTAACCATTTTAATATTAAAACTACCGCGCTCATCCCAAATCCCGGAGGTGTGTCTTGTCTTACTAAGACTTTTGAAATATGAGTTGAAAAAGCTTATCGGTCGGTCAATAGACCGGTACGTGGTTTTCGCTTTTATTAAGTTAGGAAAGCCAATTTTATGCCATTAAATATTCAAGTAGTGAAAAATCTGCTGGCCTTTTCAAATTGTATTGGCAGTTATTACTTCTTTACATGTGTAAAACCTGAAAAAACGTTTAGTAGGATAGGAGTAATATAAAGCCCTAGAATAGTAGAATATCTAACTAAAATATACAAAAACGAAAGTCACCCGGCTCACAAAATGTAGTTCGCTCGTCACATCCGGCGTCCGGGCGTAAGCCAAAAACTATCAACACCAATATGAGTCGACATCCCCTACTTATTCCCCATATTCATGGCCTTGTCTTGCCAAAATAGTTTTCCTCTGACGGGGATGGAACCATTTCGTGCGATGTGTGATTTCGTAAGATTGGAGGGGATGGGATGGTATTGCTGTGGCTCTGATTACGGCGATAAGAGCCCTTGTATTTTAGCTTGTTTACCTTGTTCGCTGACGGGCCTAGCGCTAGGCGTTTCCAGTTCAGATGGGTAGAAAGTAGATATGCCGGTACAAATTGAAGTTAGTTCTATAATTTAAACAATGAGTACACCAGTTATACCGAATGAAGTTTGTATGTAGTTCATGAGAGAAGCTAGAAATGGGTTGTAATATAAACCAATACACTTTACTTTCTGCAGTGCTCTCAGTCCCGCCATTATCTCCAAGTTGGTCGGTTGTTTGTCTTTAACTTCCACAGATTTATGAGAGCAGTGGCTCATTCGAAGATCGGTAAATAAATGGTGTTAGAGTGGCGGACTTGTCCGCAGGGATGCGTTCATCGCTGGCCATGAATAAGCAAGATTTGTTACATCTTCCGATGGGGGTAATACGAAAAAATGCTCCCTAAAGAAAAGGGTTTCTAGCGTCACAGGCATGTGGAAAAACTTGACCGACTTTGATAGGGATGTCCGATACATTTAGTCAAAAAATATTTGAAGTTGAGTTATTGAGACGAAAAAAGTAAAAAATGCAAATGTTATTCCTGATCCCATGGTCTAAGCATGAAGCCTGTCACAGCCCGCAGCTCCCTATTAAAAAACTTTCGTCTTCTACATAGTTGAGTTGTTTTTAAATTACGAAAGTCCATCTACTTTATTACATTCTTCTCATTACAACTTTTTGGTTCAGTTAACTTATGTCGGATGGATGCTCAAAATGTTCGGTGGACGACTCTCTTCTGGCTTTTAGAAGTATTGGACACATTGATGTTTTAAAACTTGAGTTGCTATTAATTCACAAAAGCAATATCCGCATGTGAATATTGAATCAGCAATGTATTATTCATTTGAGCAACGTGTTTATTTGAATAAACGATAGCTCTGCCATTTCCGGGACAGCACGACAGCGATATGGGTCCCGAACTGGGGACTTGACAGCTTAAGAACGAGAGAAAACTCTGCGACTTTGCTGGTGATCAGCTCTAATGTCTCCTCTACGTTGTCTACTAAGGTTTTTGTGAATTCAGACCCAGTTGTGAGACTGTTGTCTCTACTATGTCTTCTACTATGGCAGTGCTGACGTCAGCTGTATGTTCTGTGTGCCGATCAATTAGCCTAAATGTTCACTATTCCACACCTGTGTATGCAGCGTGACGTCACTTTAGCGATGGAGCGTTGCAAGTGTAAACATTAACACAATACATACAAGATGCCATAATGAGAAGGGAGTAACTTGCTTTAGCAACTTGACGGTCAGATCAGAAACGAGAGGTTCAGAGGCCATACCACAAGCTCTTACAAACCATCATGTTTCAGAAGCGTCAAAGTTTCAAGCTTGAAGTAACACTACTTCAATACAATTTTTATAAGTCATGGTACGAAATTTCAAAGTTGTATTACTTTGATATTTCCTGAAGAGCTTGTGGTAAGATCCCTGATCTTCAAATAGTAGGTATTAAAATTATAAACCTTTCAGTATATTCTGAACTGAAACTGGTCTTCTCCATAAAGGAATATACTGGATTATTTTAGGATATTTTCAATCTTGTATTAAGAACTTCAAAGCTCACTTTTCTGTGCAGCTTACAGAGAGTGACTGAGAACTGACCTTACCTAAGTACATAAAGTACACGATGAACTGTGAATGTGGGTCGTGGGAGGTGGGTATGGCGAGCGGATGTAGAATTAATTGCTTGGTTTATTCAACGTTACTCATTGTTATTATTGGCGTCGGTTGGAAGATGTTCTAAACTTGTAATAGAGCTATCGATGACTATATGTCCGAAAAAATACTCCAGGCTTGGAAGGCATCTCCTCAGATTTCTTATTACTTTAGATCTTGGAAGATAAACGGGGGTAGTCAGAGCCTTACGGCCGATTTCTATATTCTATCTATCTGTGGATTTTAGATTTTGGATAGGTATTTAACATGACTTCTATAGGATTAATGTCAAATACCTATCCAAAATCCAAAAAGCGCAAATAGGTAGAATATAGAAATCGGCCGTTAGAGGCTCATCAAGAACTCCTAATGCGCATAACTATATACCCGAGGGTACCGCGCTACGAAAACGCTAAATGTAAATACAAACTTACCCAAATAACAGCGGAATAAACCAGCAAACAAGCAGAAATGGTCCAAATTACGAGTCTCTGAGAAATGTAGCAGTTTTTCAACGGAGTTATTCAGGCGCTAATGGTGTAGCGGCAAGTTTTTTTGGATCCCGTTAGTTGATGGAAACGGCGCTGTAGTTTACCTATTTCGCTCGGTTTTTTCGGGAAATAAGAGCCGAGTTGATGAAAACTGGACTTCCGAGAGGGTGTTGAACGGGAAATGTGTATCGCGGAATGAAAAGGTTAACCTTAAGATCTGTTATTGCTTGCTCAGTAGGTATTAGTTTGATAACCATTTCATAACTATCTGCTATGTCAAAGAACATTTGTCTAAGTGAATTTAAACTTTGTTGTCAAACAGTTAAAAATAATTTTCAGTACAGCACTTTCGTCTTGTACGCAGTTTAAGAAAGTGAAATGTGCAACGCGTAAACAAATTTATTTGAAAACTGGTCGACCTTTTCATTACTTACTGTAGGTCTACCATGAGTTTTCACAATCTACACTCGCTAGCGACTGTAGATAAAAAAATGTATGAAAACTTGCCTACAGCGGCTCTAGCGGATAGTTGGGTACTAAAACGTCACGTAGTTAACTATCCTACGTCACAGCGTACTACAGCGACTGTAGTTTGCGCTCATAATTTGCTTACAATTTGGTACCATGAGTAACAGTTTTGACAGGTGTCATAGTAACGTACTATTACTACTGTAGCCACGTCAGCTAATCTAAATGTGACAACTCATGGTAGACCTACTGTACTTTCAGTTTCAACCATTTCAAAAACTGATGTGGTTCTCGATTCGAGGTTTTTATCATCGACACTAGCAAGTGCTATCACCCAAATCTTTATGACTACTGTTTTAATGACCGCGTCGAACGTTGCATGACCTAGTTTATTATGCTAAGCATGATCTCGCAAACAGCCGTTAGTGTTTCACAGATTATAATAAGTAGTACGTATAGTTACAATTTTGTCTTAAGACAAAAATAACTGACGCTCTATCCTTCTCGCTAGTCAGGAAATGGAAGTGGGCAGGACACATGGTTAGGTACACAGACGGCAGATGGACAAAGAGAGTGACGACATGGTCTGGGCCACGAGGCACTAGAAATAGAGGCAGACCTAGCGCCAGATGGGTGGACGAGATAGTAGAGACGGCGGGTCGTAGTTGGCTAACAGTAGCTAGCGACAAAGAAAAATGGCACGCCTTGGAGGAGGCTTTTACCCAAAGGGGGTCCGCACAAATATCAAGCTAATCAAAACATTTAATTATTAATCTTTTTTGTACTTAACTTTTAAAGAACTGATTTTGTACGGAACTAAATAAAGCTTTATTATTATTATTATTATTATTATTATTATTATATTATAGTTACAATTAAACCTAAGAAAATTCGCAAAGATCAAGATTTTACTTATCATCAAAATGTTTTTAATTCTTTTAAATCCTATGTAGTTGGTTAGCGATAGCCTTGCAAATTGACAATACAAAATGTTGTGTAAAAGTAGGCATGATGAAATATTAACGTTTGGCTGCACTTGCCACTGACTACCTCTCGAATTCTTAACAACCTAATCTCATTCTAACTTAGAGATCGGAAAGGTCTGGTTTCGTGAAAACCACAGTTGAGAATTAGCTAAGTATTACTTTTTGTGCAGTCATCATCATCATCATACACAACCTCAATAGCAATTTGACCTATTTTGCAAATTTAAAAACCACTTAAAATCGTCCACAAAATTTTTCATGTCGTGATTGCAACCGATGATGGCCTCTTTTTGCTTTTCCCTCCGGAATATAACTCATATGGAATTAATTTTGAAGTTATACCCTATCCAATTCGAAAAGAATTATTAAAATCAGATCACTCTGTAATAGTTATGCGTGGTATTTTGTTTTCTCCAGTAAAATTACATAGCGTACAGAGCTCAAGGGATTAGTACGAATTTTCATGGTTTACAAAACCTTTACGTTTTCTTTCTTCAACACTTTTACCTGCAGCTCTCCTAGTGGAAACTTACGACAGGTAAAGAAGGAAACGAAAAGAAATAAAGTTTTGTAAACTATCAAAAGCCGTACTAAGCCCTCAGTGCTCAGTGAATATAAAATCGATCAGTAGCACGTAATGACTTTATATATAAAACTGGAAAGCCTTGGGGCGAGGCTCGAAGAAAATCCACTTAGGGAAAACCACAACAGCCTTTCAAGTCGTCATATAATGAGTCGGTGCGCCTCTAGACTCCATTCCCTTGACTATTTGTTGCTATCTTCATTTTTTCTGGTTTATTCATGGTCGTTAGTATGCAGATCGGTGACTAGCTTGAACTAATGAAACAACTTACGTATTGAAATAAATGAATGCTTGATAGATATCTTATATCTTATGCTTGATGTATAAGTAGATAATTTTTGGCTACTGTAGGTAAATAAAAACTAAAAAAACCATGATCACGACTGTAATCCCCTCTAGTTACTTAGATCTTTGAGGATATCTAAAGAGGGTAATAAGATACAGTACGTCTAAACATGACATTTGGCATACATACCCTCATTTTGCACAGTAGTTAGTGTTCCGTACGTGATAGGTTGCAAGCCCATCGCCGCTTATAAGAATAGTTCTAGGGTTTTCCAGTTACCTCACGATGTTTTCCATCACCGTCTGACATTGCTCACATAAATTTCGAATGTAAAAACTTATTGGTGCACGAACAGGTTTGAACCCAGGGAGGCAGGGATACTACCACTATACCACCAGTGCTTGCTATTGTACAATGCAGTGTTTATACAAATGCCGTTGACAGAACTATTTCCAAAGTCGAACCTCGTTGGCACCCTCTTATTTAGAGGTTAGATTTCGGAAATCCCATATTTGTAAAGCTCGAGACTAGGTGAGGAAAATTATTTTGATTATTATTGAAATTGGATCACTTTCACACTGTCGGGATGGAAACCTCTCGTAACACCGTACAAGTACTGTGCAAATCTTTGTACAATATTCGATACCTTCTTTTCTCCACAAATAAAATGTAAATATGTGATTGTACGCTTCCCCGCAGATATCCGAGGCGTATCGACGGCACGTTGTTCGTTACATGTAATATTTCCTGCGTTTTCCCCGCTTTTCCGTTTCGTTCGCCAGTGATGCCAGATTGGGGAGAATCTCCCCAAAAATGTTTTATAGAAATGAGGGGATGAATATCCTGTGGTATGGGCATGTTATGAGATGAGATGAGTGGTATGAATGTGGATAGATACAGGGGTAGAGGTAGGCCAAAGAAAAGATGGATGGACTATGTGAAAGATGACATGGGTAAGAAAGGAGTGAGTACTGAGATGAACGAATGATAGAGGAAAATGGAAGAAGATCACATATTGTGCCGACCTCTCTCCTTTCTCCCACATAACGTGGGAAAAGGGCAGGGAGACAAAGGAGAACAAATGGGGGCATGTTTGAAGTGAAAAAACTGGGTTTGGAGGAATTTGGGGATTTTTATTAAGTACCAAACCTGTAATCTGAGAAAAGCCGTGATGATAAAAATATATTAACTGAACCCGATCAAATGAAACCAATAATAGTTATTTGTAAAAACCTGAGTTTTGGGGTGATTTTCGGTACGATTTGGGGAGAATGCGAAACCGTAATCTGGCATCACAGCGGACTCCCCTTTCTGTCAGTAGCGGGCTGGCGCCGGCCGCGACCGGACGCGCCGTGCCGCTCCGCGATCATTTACTACCCCCGAGTGTATTTTGAAAAAGGCGTATTTAATTTAATACGTGCAGTAGGCATCGCGCTATTGACGGTTCGTTGCGAGGTCGTTGTGTGATCTAAGGTGTACTCATACGTGGTACTTTAATGCCGTAGTCTGAAAAAGCTTCAGTGCTAATTTATTGCTATACCAGGCGCTTTTATTAAATTCCTAAACTTATTATACATTTTCGCTATATATCATGTAACGTTCGCTTTGTTTTGAAACAAATTGATAAAGCAAAACAATCTCAATGCCGTTTATAATAAAGTTGAATACTAATCGCACTTTATACATATACTGTAATATAGTTTCATTATTACATATTTGAACAATTACTTATACGTAATCGAAATATACTATTCATACGTAACAGTTCGTAAGAACCGATGTTTCAGATAATCTATACTAATATTATAAATGCCTAAGTAACTCAACCCGTTAAGCTTTTACGCTTAAACGGCTAAATCGATTTTGATGAAATTTGGTAAATATTTTTTAAACTAAAGCTTGAGAAAGGACATAGGCTACATAATTATGTGGGTGAAGCCGCGGTCGGAAGCTAGTATTTTATAAGGATTTATAACTCGTACTCATTTTTTAATACTCACTTTTTTTATAGTCTATTGTTATTATTCTAATGTGAATAAATAGAGATCGCAGCAGATTTAAAACGCATTTTAGCTTAATAAGTTCTATTTAATAATGAACAATGGGGTAAATACCTAGATTAGCACGGTGGGCGGTATTTGTAATCCTCGCTTTAATGCTTACCCATACTAGTATCTTCTGTACGTGGCTCTTTCGTTATTACCTTGGTGGCTTGGCTATTAATAAATGAATATGAATATAGCCCTTGAAATAACCTTCGATTTTGAGTAATTTGTAAACATTAAACAGATTAAAGTGATGACAGGATGAAAAAGCCAGTACAACTAACAAAAAGGGATTCTCTTAAACATACATTGTCACGACTGCAATCCCCAGGCTCGGTAGATATCTCATGAGACCTCTAGTCACTTAGATCTTTGAGAATATCTAGTCAGAGGCACGTCCGAATATGACATTTGGCACATACCCCTAGTGGGTATGTGCCAAATGTCATATTCGTTCATAATAACTGATGACATATTATTAGTACACACGTATAATATAGGTATAGTTAAGAGTACTGAAAAATAGTACTCACTTCGGAGCGCTGTAAAACCTTAGCTATTGACTTAATGAAAAAATGATGCGAATAAAAGTTGTTCCTCAAAAAACGATCTACAAAAATGGTCAGATATCATTTTTTCGTAAAATGATAAAAAATAAGTTACATCGAAAAATATGATTTTTTTTCTCGAATTTCTGAAGATTTTCCCTTATAACTTTTTTATTTATAGTTCTACGACAAAAAGTTACTGGACCAAAGTTGTAGAGAATTTAATTTGCAACAAAATATGGTAACAATTTTTTTTTATCAAATAAATAGTTTAAGAGATATACCGTAAAAACCATTTCAACCCCTATTTTCAAGATGGCGGCCGTGGGACAAGGGTAGCGACCCCACAAACTTGGTTTTAGCCTTACACTGACCCTCCCTACACATCAAAAAAATAAAATTGCGTCCTCTAAAAAACGCAAGGTAAGGCCTAAAAAATGTAACATTTCAATGGACTGCACATTTTGCACAGTAGTTAGTATTCCGTACCATGATCTAAAAAAACGTACGAGTATTAGTGTTATTTTAAGAGCGCTGGTGGTGTAGAGGTAGCGCCCCTGCCTCACGATCTGAAAGTCGTGGGTTTAAACCTGGTCGTGCACCAATTTATTTATCTGTTCTAAAAATGTATGTGCGCAATGCCAGTGCTCTTAAACGGTGAAGGAAAACATCGTGAGGAATCCGGCATACCCTAGAACTAAAAATTCGAAGGTGTGTCATAAAATAATGTAAGTATTCTTATAATCGGCGATGGGCTTGCAACCTGTCACGTACGGAATACTAACTACTTTGCACAATGTGGGCATGTGTCATATCATATTTGGACGTGGCTCCGACTATATCCTCAAAGATCTAAGTAACTAAAGATCTGAGAAAATATCTACCGAGGCTGGAGGTTACAGTCGTGATCATGTGATGTGTGAAACTTGACGTTTCCGAAACATGATTATTTGTAAAGCGCTTGTGGTAAGGCTTTAGATCTAATGTTACTTAACATAAAATCTTTCAGTTAGTATGTCCTGAAACCCTGATAGAATATTGAATAACTCCCACTAATGTTATCTAGATGGTAATCCTCGATCCAATCGGTGGTTTGTCGTGAATAGACAAACAGACGAGCAATCAATTCGCGTTCAATATTAATATCGCATTTAAATGTTTCGTGCGGTGGGAGACGGCGCCCCTTCTATTGATCCGAAGGTCGGGGGTTCGAACCCAGTTTGTGTGCTTGAAAAATATATTGAGTAAATACTGATAATGTAGAATCAACTTAATGAAATAATCCTAGTAATATTATTAACTTGAAAGTTTTTATGTATAGATGTTTGTTACTCTTTCACGCTGAAACGGCTGAACGGATCTGGATGACATTTGGCACAGAAACTATAGCTGGAATAGCACATAATGCTTTTATGCATTTTTTACTTTTTAACCCGGAAAAATGTACGGTTCCTGCGGGATAAATTTGTTTTTTCAAGGTACCACGCGGGCGAAGCCGTGGGCGGAAGCTAGTTAAAAATAAAGCATATTTTTTTAGTTCCTTTATTTAATTTTGAAAGACAGACTGTCAAGAACCAGTCGGCAAAAAGATGAAAGTAATCGGTTCCTTACAATGTCCCGAAAAATATTTTAATTGGATTTTACTTTGAAGTTAATAACTGTTTTGGTACGCAATTTAATTAAATATTTATTTTATACAAGAGACTTATAAAGTACTTATTTAGGGTGGATTCGACTAATATAAGTACTATCACGACATAGTAAAAAACAAAGTTGCTTCCCCCTGTCTGTCTGACCCTATGTATGCTTAGATCTTTAAAACTACGCAACGGATTTTGATGCGGTTTTAATAGATAGAGTGATTCAAGAAGAAGGTTTATTATCTAAATATATATAACTCAAAGGTGACTGACTGACTGACTGACTGACTGACATAGTGATCTATCAACGCACAGCCCAAACCACTGGACGGATCGGGCTGAAATTTGGCATGCAGGTAGATGTTATGACGTAGGCATCCGCTAAGAAAGGATTTTCATTAATTCTACCCCCAAGGGGATAAAATAGGGGATGAAAGTTTGTATGAAAAGTCGCGATAATCTACATTCACGCGGGCGAAGCTGCGGGCATCAGCTAGTATAGTATAAAACATGCAAATATAGTAGAGAAAGACTGTCAATTTTAGAGGTTTCTAATGTGATGTCTATGGATATAGAAAACTGACCGAATTCGGATATTGCTTACGCACTAGTGCGATATCTGATACAATTCAGGAGCCACCTTTTGGCAAACGTCATTTTACTTTCATACAAATAATACTATGGCTATTTCGGTCCGTCAAAAATAATCTCCGGGATGGAGATTCTACAATGACGGAAAGAAATCGGATGACGGTAAACGGATATAGTGCGTAAGCTACCATAGAAATAGTTGTACGACTACTCCGGACCATATTTCAACGGATACGGATCGGATTCGGATCGGACGCAGTGCGTAACCGCTCTTAGCGTGCAAAACCCGCGTCGTGCATAGCCGGCCTTAGTGCAAGCTGTTTTGCATGGACCTCGCGACTCGCGAGCTATCGCGTGTTTTCTAAATGGCCAAGTTGGTTCCCGTGTTATGGAAGTTACGAGTTTAACTTTATACATCTACTTTACATTTTAAAAGCTTAACTTGTCTAGATTAAATTACATAGTTTTTCAGGGTTCCGTACCCGAAGAGTAACCAACGGGACCCTTTTAATAACCCTCCGTTTTCTGTGTCTGTCTTTCCGTATCTCATGATCCGTAATAGGTAGACAGTTGAAATTTTCACACAATGTGTATTTCTGTTGCCGCTATAACAACAATTAATAAAAATAGGAATGATTAAAAAGTACCTCAATATTCAATCTTGGACGATCGTGCAGAACCCTTCATTCGCCAGTCCGACTTGCACTTGGCCGGTTTTTTAATTAAACCATGTCTAAGTTATATATTATGCACTTTACTACCTACTCTCCGTGTTTACCCTGTGTAATAAGTAAAGTCAAATTCAAAACTATTTTTCTAAACTTATATACAGTGGTAAAGTTTGTTTGTTTGTAGGAGGTACTCTCCGAATCTACCCATCCAAATTCAAAAGTTCATGACAGGTTGCTAGCCCATCGCCCATCACCCATCATTGCGCACATAATTTTTTCTAAAAGAAAAACTCATTGGTGCACGACCAAGTTTGAACCCAGGACATTCTGATCGTGAGGCAGGGGTGCTACCTCTACACCACCATCGCTCTTGATGTCTGAAATAAAGATAATTATTATTATTATTTAGAATACCTTGGTGTAATAGGAAATCCTCGAAACAATGCCTCGTAAAGGGCCCTTCGTTAAATAATGCACAATATCGATTCCAATGGCATCCATGATGACGGCTATAATATAAGCATCTATGGAAGACAATGCTAAACTTAGCGCATAATAGTTTTCACCTGCCAGGCGATTCTCAGCCCTACGCCATGGCGACAAGGCCGCTGCGAAGGGCACCCGAATACATTTGATACGCTGCTAATTTAAAAAAAGTTTTTTTTTATATTTTAACCCAATATTTTTAGAACCACTTCGCCGATTAAGCTCATCCTACTAATATTATAAACGCGAAAGTTTGTGAGGATGTCTGGATGTTTGTTACTTTTTCACGGTAAAACGGCTGAACGGATCTGAATGAAATTTGGCACATTTTGGCAGATTATGGTCTGGAATAACACATAGGCTACATTTTATCCCGGAAAAAAGGTATGGTTCCCGCGGGATAGATTTGTTTTTGTTTTTCAAGGTACCACACGGGCGAAGCCGTGGGCGGAAGCTAGGTATGTATAATATTATGTTTCATTTTAAATATGCAACATAAATATTTCCAAACAAACAATGGGCCAGACAATTCAATAAAGGTTGCATTGGCATCGGTGTAAGGGCGGAAATGATCCGCCCGCCCCGGCCGCTCCGCCCGGGACGCCGCCGGAAAGGGAAATAAACCCGCCTCGGGCAACGAACCCATCTCTTTAAAGCTGACATCAGACGGAACACTTGGGAGTGTTCACTCGAGTGAAGTTTCTTTTATTTTTAACTTGCGACCCGTCCCAGCTTCGCACGGGTGCAATGCTGATAATAAATACACTAAAATGTGCTTATTTACGACATCACATTAGAAAAACCTCTAAAATTATCAGTGTTCCTCTACTATCATGGATGTATTATACATAAAAACCTTCCTCTTAAATCAGTCTATCTATTAAAAAACACCGCATCAAAATCCGTTGCGTAGTTTTAAAGATTTAAGCATACATAGGGATATGTGGAAAGAGAAAGCGACTTTGTTTTATACCATGTAGTGATTATAAAATGGCGGAAAAATGTTCACCACATCAATTTAAACCAGTCAAATTTGTAATTTTTTTCGAAATATCATCGAATGAAGTAGTGAGATTGCAATATATCTGAGTTCTTTCCGTAAGTCATCTCACTCTTCTTTTATTCGTACGAGTTTCACTAAAGCCGAATTAAAATGACAATTTCTTGATTCATCATCATCATCATCATCATCATCAGCCTATAGCAGTCCACTGCTGGACATAGGCCTCCCCTAATGAGCGCCATTGCGCCCTGTCTTCAGCTCGACGCATCCAGCCTCCACCAGCAGCCTTTCGCAGATCGTCACTCCACCTAGCCGGAGGGCGTCCTACACTACGTTTGCCGAGCCGCGGTCTCCACTCGAGAACTCGTTTACCCCAACGGTTATCGGTTCTTCGACAGATATGGCCAGCCCACTGCCACTTCAGCTTGCTAATTCTCTGAGCTATGTCGACAACCTTAGTTCTGTGTCGGATAGTCTCATTACGGATTCTATCCTTCAGAGAAACTCCGAGCATAGCTCGTTCCATAGCTCGCTGAGCGACTTTAAACTGGTGGACTAGCCGTACCGTGAGTGTCCACGTTTCGGCTCCGTACGTATTTCTTGATTGATTCTCATTTTTCTAATTCTCGGCTCAATAATAATTGATTCAATATTGCTGTATGATTATTGTTTGTTAAGCGAGATGTCACCCAAAAATATAAAAAACTTGAGAGGTGTCAAGGGACACCCAGATGGAACGAAGTTCCTTTCGATTAATTTGTGAGAGAGCGAGACAGACAGAGAAACATGCGCACGCCGCACGGCTTACAACTATAGCAAAAAGTGTCGTTACAACTTTTCGTGAGTTTTTTTCCCGTCTAGCCCCCTTTCACAACGCGCAATAAAGAACTTCGTTCCAATAACAATGAAAGGAAGGATTGTGTGACGAGTGGATCGTCTAACTGCGCCTTAGCATAGAGTTAAACTAAAGACAAAATGGATGTGTGTACTTTTGATTACATTTGCGGATTTCTGTCTTGGTCTCTGTGTGTCACCCGGTTCATGTTTGTGTCGGATGGGCGGGAGGTTCATATATTTTGCTTTGTTTTAATATACTATAGTGCAAAATGTGGGCATATGCCAAATGTCATGTTCGGACGTGCCTCTGACCTGACCCTTCTTAGATATTCTCAAAGATATAAGTCACTAGAAGTCTGAGGAGATATATCTTCCGAGCCTGGGGATCACAGTCGTGATCATGTTTTTTTTTAATATTCTCTGCGTTCCTTGATTTATAAAGCTAGCAGAAACATAGTTTAATATTCCCTGTGTTCCCTGAGTTATAAAGCTAGCAGAAACATAGTTTAATATTCCATGTGTTCCCTGAGTTATAAAGCTAGCAGAAACATAGTTTAATATTCCCTGTGTCCCCTGAGTTATAAAGCTAGCAGAAACATAGTTTAATTGCGACAATCTCAAAAAAAATCCATAATTTGATTTAAATGATCAGTTTGGTAAATATGTTGTTTTGTTCAAATCGACCAAATTATCAAAATGATCATATAAATCAAAGTTTGATCAACAAAAGGTCGTAGAAAATGACTTACAATTGTCGCAAAATTACATTTACGCAGGCCACATTACTCAAGGGACGCAGGAGACATTAAAAGTCACAAGTTATATGAATCGTGCCCGACTGAGACAAACCACCTTAATAAGACTAGTTGGACATCATCAGAGAGGGATAGCTAGTATCGATCGGTAGATGACTTAAACACGGTCGGGTGGATAATACGTTATTACGATATACGATAATACATGTCCATTAAATGTCAACTGTACATACTCATAATACGGTTTAAAATCTTCTGTTACAGCTATTCTCGAGGGGTTAGGGTTTTTGTTTGATCGTAATTTTATGGGATGGAAGTGATACTCTAGGTACACTATATGTATATTACAGGTATACTATAGTACTGGTATACTACGAGTACTTCACCATGTAATATTACCTTCATAAAACTCAACTAAGTAAGTGTAGGTACTGGTATTTTGTAAAATGTCAAAAAATCTAATATGGCGGCTGTAAAAATCTATTTTGAGTTACGTTCAGTCGGGTTTTTTTAATTCTTGCAAAAAAATACTAATCTACAATTCGATTTTTTTGTAAGAGAATTTGTGTTATGGTTAATTATTATCTCCATCCTGTCCGGTTTGGTGGTCAGTTCGAATCCCAGTTCTGATGTGACGCATTTTCTATTGAAAAGTATGTAGGTAGGTGTGAGCTTAGCCATTGATTATATTTGATGAAGGTGCGAACAAGATGCAGGTGATATGTACTTATTTCCTGGATCGGAGACGAAATAAATGCATTAGGTAGGATTAGAGCTAGACCGAACTAGATAACAGTAGGTCTTACAATAACAGGATACATCAAATAAAAGGTGCAAGAAATAACCAGTAGCATGACGCACGGACGAAAAACACGCGGCAATTGACGACCTCAGTGGCGCAGCGGGCAAGAGTCCGCCTGCGACGCAAGAGGTTGCGGGTTCGATTCCCGCCTTGGAACAAATTTGTGTACGATCTGCAGAAATTTGTTCCGTTGGTCTGGGTGTGTTTGTATAATAAAAAATATCTATCTATGTACCTATATCATGTATTAAATATATCAGTTATCTAGTACCCATAACACAAGCTTTGAGTAGCTTACTTTGGGGCTAGATGATGCTGTGTGGATTGTCCAGCATTATTTATTTATTATTATTATTATTATAATTCTTTGTAAACGGAACAAAGAATGTTCTATTAATCGAAATAAATCCTTAATCACTTATGTACATACCTTTTGTAGCTTAATTTATCTTTGAAATTAGTGTCAGGAATTACAAGGTACCAAATTGTTTGAAAATCGTCTTGTTGTAGCAATCGAACTCACACTTTGAAGTCAATTTACGCGCTAAAAGAAGAGTCTCATTATTATTTTGTTTTATTTTTGCGTAAAATTATGTATCATTATGTCCTCTTATTTTTTTAAAGTATTCATACCGAAAAGATTGAAGATGTCAAATGAATAGAGCTACTGATTGTGGAGAATCAAGTTCTATTCATGAATAAATCGGTCAATAAGTTTGAATGAATCTCCATTCAGAATCCTTTGCTTAACTTGAGAGTACTTGCAACTCTTTGAGATAATCCGAGACGCTGAAAGCTTTATGCAGCTTCTTAGCTACAATATTGAAACAATTGTGATGTAAAAACTTCTGAGAGACCGTCGAAAACTCTTTGAAAATGTCCAAAGATACAAACGAATGTCGTTCTTTCGTTTCACTTCAGTCAAAAGGTCACACTGGTCATTTTACGGTAAAAAAAATTAATCAAATCGTGTTTGAAATTTCCCGTTTTTTCTGGCAAGATTCGTAAGAAAAGTATAATATTTATTTTGTGTTATGTTCCGGAATAATATTTATTCAGATTCAAACATGTTTTTCAAGTATTTATGATATTCCACCATAAAAATACATTATACCAAAAATAACAAAATTGAATACACTGCGGGCCACGTAAAACAACACTATGCTTTTACAATACAATCGAACAAATAACCATTATTGTAACATGACATTCATAGACAAACGAAAGAGATAAGATCCCTCTGCAACATATTCAACAAACTCGCGTGACCACCTAGGCGGGTAGTTCCACCCCTCGCCGCTAACACGGGTTCTAATGATCACTATACCCCAAGGCCGGCTAACACGTACCGCTAATTTGTATTAAGCCCATGCAATGGTTATTTGATAGTTGCTCCCAACTTTTGCTGAGTTTTTTGAGGTCTTTGTTATAATGGTAACGTTAAGTTTGGGAGAGTGATCTTTTCACCGAAGCAATAATAAAACTGAAGTCTTAATTTTAGTAGGGTGTGGGTGTTTTAGATTAGGTTATGTTATGACCTGTTGATAACTCAAATTCTTATATTTTAGTTTATTAGCGACAATGGACCCTTTAGAATAAGCAAATAAAATGTATCAAGGAAATGCAAACACACAGTTTTACTAAATCAAACGAAACAAAAGCAGACTCTAAACAAATATTATCTCAAATTGTGAATTCAAAATAACTGGCTTTCAAATTCAAAGATTACAAAACCACGAAGTGTTAATTTAGATTAGGTGCACGCAACGCTTTGGTGAAATTCGTAGTTTTCACGTTATTACGCCTGAGCTCGTTGTGTTTCACGACAGCAGCACTGTCCTTGAACTTGGACTTTTTCCATCTTCTATTTCATCTGAACTAAATTGCTCCTAACTGCTTTAGTTTTATGGGTCGTGCCGAGTTTGTACGGCTATTGTCAACATAAACTAGAATTGAAACTATGCTTATATATGATAATGTACTAAATATAACGTCTGAAATATATGATCCGCCATCGTCGTTACTGTACAGTCATGTCAACAGACGGTAGTTAGACAAACAGTTTAATGGTAGTGAAGCTCATGTGGGCGACAGCCACAAATCCAATTAGTGCTATCGATTTTAATTTCGGGCTAGGCTGCTTATGAATCCCTACACAAAGTATTTGAATCGATTTGGCGTAAATGAAAATATGATGCTTCCATACATATAATAATGTTGCTTTGAAATAGGCTTTAAGCTCACTTTAATAATAACTCGAATAGTGCGTTCGAAAAGATTTAAATCTATATAAGGAACAAGTGCAGTGATAATGTAGAGTAAGCCATTGAAAAACTCATAGGAAATAATACTTTTTGTAAGTAATTGATTCAAATAGAAAATACTTAATACAAAAAGAATGTCTTTTGTGTTCCAGTTGAAGAGTTAGGTTAATTTGATCGTAAATACTTTTCCTGGAAAGCGCCTTCGCATTCTCCACTTAGAAATTACGAGTGTGTAGAAAAAACATTTCGCTGTGCCATACAAAGAAACACTCTATTTATATCGTAAGTATTTGCGAATAGAAAATAGTATTTCAGCCGTGTTCTTGTAGAAACGTTGACGTCTGCTGGCCGGTTCTGACGTCACGGCTTGCGTGCCGCACGACAAAAGCTTGGTGACCTCACACCCGGTCAGTTGCGAGTTGATACCAAGCCATCACACAACCTCCAGTGACATCGTATCCGTCTCGCCGACCGTACGCTCCGTATTCAAATATACGAACTTTATTGTTACAGTTCCGAATAAAGGACCAAAGTTCAGAAAGGATTGTTCCGTTTTCGTGCACTGAATTGTAAATTTTTGATACGAACTTTTCTTATTAAAATTGTTCTATACCTCTATGTTTATGGTGGTGTGGATATGAGGTGAGAGTGCATTTATGGTGGATGCGTGCGAGCGGTGCGGAGTGATGGGGATTATAATCGGGACGTGCGTGCCTGATGCGGAGCAGGACACCGGTCCTTACGGAGCGCAGATGAGACGGCCGCCCAGGAGGATACTCTATGGTAAATACTCTATACTTATCATCAGATCCTCCCCACTGACGTTTAGATGCGGTTTCTTGATCGGCCGTACTTATACACTACAAAGATACACTCCATTAAGTATTCAAATATCTATATTTTGATAGCTGTTATGGCATTTTCTATTGTCTTACGTTATACCCTCACAAAAGCTAAATTCATAATGTATAACTGCTGCATGCCCATCGCCGCTTACAAGAATATTAACCTATACACACTATCGTGGTGTCCGAATCGACAGTAACAAAAATATTAAAATCAAAAGTGTCAATCACTATGTCACGGTGTCCCAATAAATTTTGTCCGAATCGTCAGTAACCCTTTTTATGGTTCTAGGGTATGCCGGTTTCTTCGCGATGTTTTCCTTCACCGTTGAAGACCACTGACATTGCACACATTTCTAATGAAAAAACTCATTGGTGCACGACCAACTTTGAACCCACGACCTTCGGATCGTGAGGCGGAGTTACTACCACTATACCAGTAGTGCTCCTATTTGGATGTGATCACTATCGTTATGGCATAACTGCGCAGGAGTACTTTTTAATAAAGTCAAACCAATATTAACAACACCTTATCGGGCATTGTATAGGTACCATAAACATCACACATTACCCTACATTTCAATCATTGTATTTTTTCCTTCCTGTAAATATCCTACTAAATTATAAAATTTGTGAGGATGTATGGATGTTTATTACTCTTTCGCACTAAAACGGCTGAACGGATCTGGATGAAACTTGGTATACGCGTAATTTATGACCTGGAATATAACATAGGCTACTTTTTATACGGGTAGGTAGGTACCACGGTTGCCTGTAAAAGATCTTGTTGTTATACACTCATGTAAGGGCAAGTGTAAAGGAAACAACTGTAATCAACCAGTCAGGACTTGGAACCGGTTAATAATTTACCAGAAAAAAATATTAATCGGAATTTCTATAATAGCGTTCAGAGCGTAATCTTTTTCAAAACCTTAACTCGAACTTAGATTAACCGGTTAAAACAAGCTTCGTTAGTCGTCGTAAGAGCGGGCGCGTCGCGGAGCTCACTAATATGGAAAAGAATTAAATAATTTGGTTCTAACCGGTTAATTGAGCGAAACCCTTTTGGATTTATCGTTCTTGAATAACCGTTTTAATGGAGGTTACGGTAGAACGTAACCGAAAAGAAAAGGTATTTAGAGCGGTTTGAATTTTTTTTCGGTTTCCAAGCCCTGGCACCAGTATTAGACACAAACAGTCGCATAGTAGGCCACTGTCCCAACAGTGGGAAGTTCAAACTGGTCCACCGTCCATCAAATCATACAATGTACGCAACTGCAAGAAATCTAATTACATTTTACGGTCGCGTTTAACATGCCTCTAAAAATGGATTCAGTTAAAGTCATTTCAATCTTTATCGCCATGTTCATTCTCTTTAACATTTTTCATTTGCATTCCTCTTATTGTGAGCCGTAAAAGCCTTAATTGCCTACCATTAGTACAGCTGACCTGCGTTTGAGGAGCCTTGGATTCTATAGGTGGTGAAGGAAAACATCGTGAGGAAACCGGCACACGCTAGAACCAAAAATTCGAAGGTTTGTGTCATAGTTTAGTGTTTGTTCAACCTTGCAACCTGTCACGTACGGAATACTAACCAATGTGCAAAATTTGAGCCTGTGCCAAATATCATGTTTGGACGTGCTTCTGACTACCCTCTTTAGATATATTCAAAGATCTTGGTAACTATAACTAGAGATCTAGGGAGATATCTACCGAGTCTGGGGGTTTCAGTCGTGATCGTGTTCTATAGGCGCGAGTTTGTCTTGATCTAGATATCATTGCAATCTTCAGCAGCTGTTTGACAAAAAGCTGCTTTAAGCTGGGCACGATGCTGAAGAGTGCAATGAAGTGTAAGCTAAACACTAAAATATTTACAGCAAAGGGATTGCTTTCTAGGGTTTGCTCGAAGTACTAACCATTGTTGAATTAATTACTATTTTACCCATCTTTGAGTTCCTGATCGATTCTTGGTCAGTTTTTGATGCGCGAAATCCCACTATTGGGCCAGACAGGATTCATTTTTTAGGTCCCGTTTTACCCTATGGGTACGGAATCTAAAAATAAATCTTATTTCGCTGAGATTTCAGTAGTGTTTAAAGCAACAAGTAGCCCACTTTAGACCATGTTACCCCGATATCTACCTCGCTATGTGATACCTTGATTGCGGTGCCATCCACTTTGTCCCTTACCCGTGTCCCAAACACAGGTTAGCAACTCCTCCGTGCCTGTATCACACCACCGTACCACCACAGCACTGCCACTCTCGACTACACACGCGATCACTTGTTGATTCTATCGATTAATCGGGTCTCGATTCTAACATTTTCGTTTTCAAATTATTCAGCCAGGCATGAGACGTTTTGCTCAACGAAAGACAAGATGTAGAGACATTTATAGGATAATCTTATCGATAAAATGTTTATTTAAATGTCTTTGTTGGATACTAATTATCTTATCGTGTCACTAGTTCTTTAAAAACTAGTGTGGTGAAAGGATTATAAATTAAAGGATACTAATGTCAGGCCTTTGCCCTGCAGTGGGACAATAATGGCTCAAAAATAATAATAATAAATAATAATAATGTCATAAAAATATAAGTACTATAATTATATTATCATCATTTCATTCACTTTTACGAGATGTTTGGTGATAATAAATAAACACATTACCAATCCTACTGATATTATAAACGCGAAAGTTTGTTATAATGTGTGTATTGTATGTTTGTTACTCTTTCACGCTGAAACGGTTGAACGGATATATATGGATGAAATTTGGCACAGATATAGATTTTAGTCTGGAATAGAACATACATAGGCTACTTTTTATCCCGGAAAAAATGTACGGTTCCCGTGGGATAGATTTGTTTTTGTTTTTCAAGGAACCACGTGGGCGAAGCCGTGAGCGGAGGCTAATCTCTAATATTACAATCGTAAAAATCAATTATTATCACCTACATTCAACATTCACTTATTCCCCTTTAATCATCAATATTTCCATAAAACCACATATAAATTGAAATTTTATCGTAAAGCCCAGCTAATCAACTGATGGAATCGTACAAACGTATCGATATTACCATCGATATTACACTAGAGTTCTGCGACTCGATAACATTTATTTCTGTAAATAACGGAGTTTATGTCACAGCAAAAATACGCATTAGCATGGTTCATTTGATACTAACAAGGGGACAGTTTCAGTGGTTTGGCCTGTGCGTTGTCACAAGAAAAATGCTCTATATCTTATAGATTTATTAAGTGAACACTATCCCTTTTTCGCATTAAATTATATTAGGATTGATAATTGGCAACACAGGTTATGCAACGTCAGACACGCACGCAATTTTCAGTTTTTTGCGCCAAAGTCATATACCATAGATAAATAATATTAGGTGGATACTTCAACATTTCCATACTCTGTACTATAGTTGGTGGATCTTTACCTAATAATGTATTTCAGGATGTACAAATGTATTCAGTTTTTCAGACAGGTCAGTACCTATTCAATTCACTAGAAAAGTGGAAACACTTTTATGTTTGTGTCAGACACATGATGTAGGTACAAGGAAATTGAGACAGGAAAATGATAAACGTTATGTGGCTTAAATATCCTGTAGCTTATTATTCATAATGTAGTATCACGCTAAATATACATATATAAAGTATTTATATCTGCTTGCATCATCATAATAAATATTCTGTTTCTTTAAATATTATGGTAAATGTTGTGCATGCCTGTAATTGGCACACATTTCATAGAATAATTTGTTTTCATGTTGTTTTTTTTTTTAATGTTTTGTTGTGTGTGCTGTTGGCGTTGCCTAATAAATAAATAAATAAATAAATAATCATTCAGCCCGTTTGCACCCACTCTTGGGTATAGGCCTCCATAACGCCACTCTCTCCTACCGGTCCCCAGTTAGTTTTGTCTATCTTTTCTGTTCTATTATTAAAAAGTATGGGTAGCCATTTCACCAAAGCCATCTAGTTCCAAATTAAGCAAAGCTATACTATATGAAAAAAAGGAAAAAATTAGTGGTGGCCCTTATTTGCTTTTGAGTAATATATACTTATACTTTTTGTAAATACATGCATAGAATACATAATAACACCCAGACATAGAATAAACATCTGTGTTCATCACACAATTAATGTTTGTCCTGGGTGAGGATCGAACTAACAACCTACAGCGCAAAAGGCACAGCTACTACCAAACTACTCAATAGTTATTCTTCGACGACAGCTAAGTACTAGTTATTGTACCAGCATTTAACTAACAAACCAACAATTAATATCGTATCTAGAACCAACACAATAATCAACAAAGTATTAATTCCAAGTTCTTACTATCGATCATTCCAGAAATAGACGCATTCTATTAATCGTATTTACACATGACATGACAAACCTGTTATCAGTTTGGGAATAATTTATACAGTCTACATACAAAGAACTGCGCTATTTTTACGTAAAATGACCAAGGTACAACCATTAGTGAAATGATGCGGAGAAATGTAATCTAGCTAAAGATTCGTACTTGTTTATCTCCAAAGTTTTGGGTCGCCATTGATTTAGAAACTAGCGAAGCCTTTATAGAATAAGATATATCAAAAACGTAACCCAAACGAACCACCCAAAGTCACAGAATATAAAGTATTTCTAAATCAATGTTGAGCACGTTTCGGAGCTGACCTCTGAGTCCTGGTGCTGACTGTACGGCACGTGTTATCTTCAATGAGGCCTGTCCAAACATCTCTGAGGTACAGATAGGCACTTTGAATTGTTTATTATTAATTCCAAAAGCGTTGGCGTTGTTACAAATTATCAGTTTGTTTGTGGGTGATATTATACCACAGCAAATACTTGTGTATTCAAATACTCAAACTTTGATTTTATTGTGTTCAATTATTGGTTATTTACAAGATAAAGTTATTGAAACAGGTAATAGACTGCTCCGCCAACAGTTACGATGAAGTTGGACGAACAAAGCAAACAGATTGATATAATATATACAATAGATATCTTATTCTCTTCTTGACGAGCACACAGAAAGATAAAAGTTGTATTTATATTTGTATAACAGGCTATTTATTGACTTTGATGAACACAGTCCAATCAGCTCTTCAAAGTAACTTTAGGAACGCCAATGTACATGTAAACAAAGTCCTCCTTCGCCCTAGGAGCCTTCAAGTTTGTGAATGTTGGCGTTGTCTTCATCACCATAATCTCCCCACCGGTTCCGTGGTACTCACCAGAACTGGAGCTCTGTCTTTCCTCATTCCTCTCTTTATGTTTTCTATTTTTTTTCTCATGATACTTTTGTCCCGGATTAAATCTTTGATGCATATAATCTGGCGCCATGGGGCCTGGAGGTATACCCATACCAGGTCCCGGTCCCATGCCCATGTAAGGGTACATAGGTGCTGGACAGGGAAACATAGGCTGCATGCACGGTACTACAGGATAGACCGGAGCTGGGATCATTGGTACAGGTAATGGTGGTGGTGGTGGAGGCGGTGGCGGTGGCGGCAACGTAGTTTTCCTTTTGCAAGGTTTGATGGTAGGACATGGCTTCCTGGTCGTTGTAGTCGTTGTTGTCGTCGTTGTCGTGGTGGTTGTGGTGGTGGTAGTCGTTGTAGTTGTAGATGTAGTGGTATCGGGGTCTGTCATCGCCAGTTTTTGGATCGAAGGCACGAACTCCTCCGAGTCGGAACAGGGAGGCTGGGTGGGGCAGTCATCAGGTTCCGGCGTTCTTGCATATATTGAAGGGTCAGGACTCTCTGAAGGAATAACATTTGGTTTATCAACTTGGCTTTGAAGCTTGTGAGACTTGTTTGGCTCAATAACTTTGATCGTCTAATGCTAATGCTACGTTGTAAAGAGGTTTTAAGAACAAAGGTTGCTGGGTAGTTGGATAAGGTATGCAACAGTAACAAAAATATTGAAATCAAAAGTGTCAATTGGGACTCTATGTCCAAATAAATTTTGTCCGAATCGTCAGCAACCCGTTTCTATGGATGACACAATATTTACCTGTGTTACCTTCCCTATTAATTTTCTTTGTTGTCGACGTACTTTCTGTCTTTTCTCGTATTCGCTCCCGGCGTCTCGCCTTGCACTCCTGGCACATCGCGCAGTGCACCTCCAGGACTTCCGCGTTCACCTTCTCATCGCGACAGGTGCGGCATGACGTGCGACAGTCTATGTAAGCGGTGGCTGAGGGCACGATGATCAAGACAAGGAGATAGGAGTACATTTCATCACTGAAACAATCATCAAAATTAGTTAAGTATTTTCTTTAAACAAAGTTAGAATAGCAAAAAACACACATGATCACGACGTAATCTCTGATTTCTTAGACATGGCCTCAGATGTCTAGTTTCTTTTTGAGGATATCTTAAGGAGTGTAGTCAATGACACGTCCAAACATTACACTTTGCACAGTAGTTATACTCGTAATAGATCTTTCGGTAAATCTTACCCCTTAATTAATATCCAAAAGTACCATATTTGCGAAAATGCTCGGCGGATATTGAAGAACTTCACTCCTTCAATTTACCCTGATTATGGTTTCAGGAACCTTGTGAGATTACTCTAGTGTAGATTAGTTCGAAACTGCTATCAAACCTGGAAGTTGAAAACTTGACCTTGATTCTATTTTAAATTCTTTAAGAATAATTAGAATAAATACATACGTTTCATTAAAAGAAGCATCATTTATAAATATTCATGTCATGATACAAATGTGTGGACAGGGAATGACGCGAGCTATATCATCTTGATACTGACAAAATAGTCTATAAGTAATTCAATCTTCACATAAAGTAGATATGATGAAGGAATTCATGGCTTCGTGAAGATCGGCGTTAACAGCAGAATAGATCGGCTAGTCTGAACTCTGAACAACGAAAAAAATTCTTGGAAAATCACTCAATACATCATACATCCTTCCAAATATCCTGTGAAATACTAGCCTGTTAGCACGGAGTCATGGTTACTTTTGAGACTATGTCTACGGTCAAATCATTCAACACAAGACATGTTCCGAAATACGGGTGGTGGCTACTACGATGAGCAACGTTGGCATTTACGTGAATAGATTATTTGTAAGACAGTATTTTCACCTGTTGGTAAATTACCTAAAACATTTCGTTTCCCAGGGCTGAACCCTCACTGAGTAGTTGTTATAAAATATTAAAGACTTGCACTTTAGCACGCTCCGAGGTTTTTCTTTCGCCGTATTTTATTTTTACGACTTGTTGACGCCATCGCGGTGTTTTATGGCAAAATGCGAATTTATGCCTATTTCCATGCGATAAAAACGTGCATAATATAAATAACGTGCGCGATATAAACGTGTGTTTTATATTTTATTTACATTTACGATTTGTTCTGACACAAACGAAATTTATTATTTTGTTCCTTAAACACACACAAATAACATTTTCTTGATTTACCTATCCATAGCTTTGCTGTAGCAGTAGCTAATCATATGAACACAGTCAAAGTTTATCCACTGCTAGCAAAGGTTTAATTGTTTTGCCTTTATCTGGGTAGTTACATTTACTGAGCACAACACATGATTTAACATTACTAAATATGCGTGAATTGGGTTTATTTACGTTTCGTCTCGAGAAATTGATTTATGAATTTCAATTCCGTTTAACCTACTTTTGTGTAAAACCGTGGATAATTGAACGAGTCCACTGCAGAAAGATATGCAAATTGCCCTTTTAAACTAGCCCCAAAAGGGGGATACAAGTCAATTATCTCGCTCGACCTTGCGGAAATATTTGATTCACCCTTTGCTCGCGCCGGCGTCGCCTGACTGGACCCCCCGCCTGCCCGCAGATATGTGGTCTGCTTCAGTGCTTTTCAATTCCACTCGTGCTTCATCGTATTTTTAATGAAATAAAAAATAAACGAGCCCCTCTATAATCTAATTCAAAGTCGTTTCTATATCACGATGCCAATGCAGGCCCATTGCAAAAACCCTCTCAATCTTCCTCACTCTAATGCTCCACAACTTTTCATTAGCCTTTAAATGTAACCCGTTCCCCAGCAACGGAGATAATCTTGAGAAATTGTAACAAAGCTCTTAAAATTATTACTTTGTTTACTGTTTGGAAGAGGGAACGATTTCACAAGTAATTAAAACCCGCGTAAACCACATCCATCTTATTACCGTTGTAAACAAAGTACAGACTAATGTAAACAAGTCCGTTAAGTTCAGTGTTCCACGGCTACCCGTGGAATACAAAAACAGGTTGCGATAGAATTTCTAATTCGTGTAGAGGATGATTTCTGAAAGAACTCAACAAGAACGTCCCTAGTGAGACTCCGTGGAAAGTTTGTAAATACAATGGTGCTATTATAGTGATTAAGCTAAATAAATAAATATCGGTGGACTTTATCTGAACATCATCGCTTTACAGACCAAACACTTATAGTACTGGTTTATTTACTTTTTTATGTGGAGGCAGATCACAGTAGTTAGACCTTTGTATCCTGGCCCGTTGAATTGGTTATTCTGGTCACGCGCAGCGGTCGACTGCCGGAGGCGAATTGCTGACTGCCTAAGTGATAACAAACTAAAGTCGCGATTCTAAATTGTTGGTTTTCTTTTCAAACTTAAATAACTTCTACTTGTTACTTAAAAGTTAAATGTACACGTTATGATAGATCAATGTACATCCCACAGTAGCCGAGTTGAAAATTCACACATGTGTTGCTCAAACCTACAAAATACTTCTATTTAAAGACGGTATGCAATCACAATGGCCGGTAACCTTCTAAGTAATGTGTTCCGAGTCAGCGACGACGACACTCGACGGTCGTACAATAGGTAGGTGCTCCGCATAAGGCGATGGTATTGCGGGCAGATGGGGACTTGTACTCGCAACTGATTTGAACCAGTTTATAGAAGACGAATTATGATGAACGCTAAAATATGGAACTCCTTGCCGGGGTCTGTATTTCCAGAGAAATATAATGTAGGTGTCTTCAAATCGAAAGTCAATAGGTTTTTTTAGGTAAGTGTGTTCCATATTAGACGTTACTGATGCTTAACATCAAGAGGTCAAACACGAACCTATACTTTATAAAAAATAAAAAACCAAACAAGCAACCATCATGACGCAGTGCTTTGAGCGTCTAATGATCTCATCAGTCTACATTGAATCAGTCAACTCTATAAACCCTTTTAGATTTAAGCTGTTCTTACGCTGCGGCTTTCGGAAACGTATCACGGTTTCTCTGGTTTCCATCTAATTAGTATGGAGCTTTAAGAAAAACTCAAACATGTTTCGTGGCTACCACATTTTAAAACTGCTTCATTAAGATGTTTTGATTGTAATTTTACGGCGTCTGTACATACTCGCCGAGAGCGTTTTGGCCGTGAAGGCACACTGATCTATCTCGTGCTGTCTCGACGAGTGTGTACAGCTGCCATAACATGGGTCTTTGTAACCTATCGATCTCGGTGTTGTTATGACAGATATACCTCATTGTTTCAGTGACACTAGCATTCCCACTAGCAACTGAAGAAAATCAATTGAAATGTCACTGTCAAATGGAACGTAGATGGTAAAATGTTTTGTTTTTTGTTGCAGGTATAAAATGCCCGGTGTGCAGCAAGTTCGTGCTGCCGGACGACATCGAGTGTCATCTGGTGATGTGCCTGACGAGGCCAAGGCTCTCATATAATGGTCAGTATCACAATTACCATATTCTTGTAGGTTCAGTACCCATTGGACCTTCATAATTGGACCTCACCTACACTACAGGACCCATTCGACCTCCTATCAGAAACATGGTACACACTGGACCTTCAAAATAGGAGCGTACCTACATAACCAGTATCTATACTACTCAAAACAAAATAAGGGTCACCCAAGTATTTTTCTTTCTATCAAAGGTGAAAAAAAACAAAAACATCCTAAGATTAAGTTTCTTTTTGTCTCATCGCATTAAAATTCTTTAAGTAAATTTAAAAAACATTGTTTTATTAAATTTAAAACAATCAGAGCAAAAAATTGTGACTAAAAAAACTGAAAATTAGTGGTGGCCCTTATTTTATTTTGAGTAGTAGGTATACAAAGATTACATAGATAAGATTCAATCATGAGAGTGAATCGTTATTTAAAAGGGGCATGCTCGTCCACGGAGTACCTACTAATCGCTGTGCAAAATGTGGTCATGTGCCAAATGTCATGTTTTGACGTGCCTCTGACTACGCCCTTTAGTTATCCTTAAAGATCACTAGAGATTTGACGAGATTATCTATCGAGCCTGGGCGTCTACTCCGAAAAACGATCAACGATATATCGGCACAATAATCGTGCAAAACTTACTGTTAGTAACATTGTTTATGCTATTATTTGAACAATGGAACGACCGACATTACTTATGATAACCGATCTCGTAAACCAATTTCCAATTTGACAACGAAACAACTGTTAATTCGACCGAATTCGACGAACATTCGACTCCGATAGTATCGTTGTCGTTTTGCGGAGTAGACCCTCTGGGGTTTACGGGTGTAATCATGTTTTTTTATATACGTCCAGCCTAATTGTGGCGGAACAGTTGATCCATCCCCCGCTGATGCTGATCTGGTTCCCTGTGCCTTTCAGAGGACGTGCTGAACGACGCGAAGGGAGAGTGCGTGATCTGCCTGGAGGAGCTGTCTGCGGGAGACACCATCGCGCGTCTGCCCTGCCTCTGTATCTACCACAAAGGGTAGGTCTACATTATCTATATTATTATTATAACTAGCTTCCGCCAGTTCCGCTCACGTGGTACCTTGAAAAACCAAAACAAATCTTACATTTTTCCGGGATAAATAGTACCCTATGTGCTATTCCAGACTATAATCTATGTCTGTGCCAAATTTCATCCAGATCCGTTCAGCCGTTTCAGCGTGAAAGAGTAGCAAACATACATCCATACATTCTTACAAATTAGTTGGATAGGATTCAAATTTCCTTGTTGATAACACTTCTGATCTAGTGGTAGTAAGCCTTCCGATCGTAAGGTCGTGGGTTCAAATCCATTCGTGCACCAATGGATTTTTATGTTCGAATAATTTATTTTCGCTATACCAGTACTCTTAAATGGTGAAGGACGAAATACATGAAAACTTCATGAGGAAACCAGCATGTTCTAGAAGTTAGAACCTGCAAAGTTTGAAGACAGTGTGAAGTGCACGAGAGGAGCCCTATAATCCTTTCACCCCACTGGTTTGAAAGAACTAGAGATACTTTGAGATTTTCTTGTTACTTTTTTGTAAAATCTGCACGAACAAAGAGTCCTCTGTAACGAGTAGGTACATAAGCTCTTAAGTCTACAGAAACCCTTGCCTCCTTTGAACTTGCATTGTATATCAACTCAAGTGGTATCCGAAACCGCTATGGCGCTGGCGGTCACAAAGGGCGAACAATGCATCGATACTCGGTCAGCCACTGCAGATCCGGGTCACTAGATACGGCAGGGCCCGCTGTTGCTACGGCGGTTGCTGGTTTACTAAATGAGCTTTACACATTGCAAAAAGGCGATTTATTCCGAGCTTTAACATTAAATTGGTGGTATAGTGGTAGCACCCCTGTCTCACGATCCGAAGGTCGTGGGTTCAAACCTGGTCGTGCACCAATAAGTTTTCCATTCGAGAAATTTATATGCGCTCTTAAACGGTGAAGGTAAACATCGTGAGGAAACCGGCATACCCTATAACCAAAAAATCGAAAATCTGTGTCATAAGTTAGTTTTCTTATAATCGGCGATGGGCTTGCAACCTGTCATGTACGGAATACTAAATATTGCAAAATGTGGGCATGTGCCAAATATCATGTTTGGACGTGCCTCTGACTACCCTCTTTAGATATCATCAAAGATCTAAGTAACTAGAGATCTGAGGAGATATCTACCGAGCCCGGGGATTACAGTCGTACGAGTGTTTAACATTCAGCATTTTGTCCCGGCTACCATGTTGAAGAGTTCTGTAAACTAGGGTTCAAATATTAATAATATTTACGTGACGTGACTGTTACATTTATTTATAATAGCCTACATAGAGTAGAAATGAAGTTTTATGTATATACTAACATGGCTTTTTTTAATTCCAGGTGTATAGACCAATGGTTCGAAGTGAACAGATCGTGCCCGGAGCACCCCGGGGATTAGGGCCCCGGCGGCCTACGCGGCCTTGGGCCCCGGCTAAGGCCCCGAGGCCCCCACGTGCCATGTCGCGAGTGATAATTTTATACAAGGAACAGACTGCGGCCCGAGGGCCATGTAAATAAACTTATGCTAGTGAGATGTTTTATCATATAATGAATTAAACGAAAATAAGAAAAAAAGCAAAGACACTATAGGAAGCACTTGGGAAATTCTCGGTGGAGTTGAATAATAATTGTAATTGTAAATTTTACATCTTTAATATTATTTAGTTGAAAATGCGATTTATGATAATGATAGTTTGTTTTCGTTTATGTATATGTAATATATAATTGGTATGTATATTGTATAGTGAGTTTGATTTGTTTGCGGTAAGGAAATAAGCGAGGGTATGTCGGCGCCACTGCGGCCGCGCTCAGCGGGTACATACCTGTTCCCAAGCTTATGTATTATATGATTTGATCTTTTTCATCTTGATAAATAAACTTGATTTGTTTCTAAATTTTTAAATTGGTTTTACTTCGACCTGTGATCCTGATCCACCATCTTCCTGTATAAATAAATACATAAATAACAAACACATGAAAAAGACCAAACGATAGCACAGGGTAAGTAAGGTGGTACTTAAAAATTTAATTCTAGTTATCGACGGTTATCTATATCTATATAAGAGCTTAACTTGACTGACTGACTGACTGATTGATCATCGCCGAGCCGAAACCGCTGAAGATAGAAAGCTGAAATTTGGAAGGTGGCTTCCTTTTATAACAAAACCACCCACTAAGGCGGGATTTTTGGAAATTCCACCTCTAAGGGGGTAAAAAGGGGTGAAAACGTTAGTATGAAACTTTTAAACGCGTTGAGCGATTTTCATGAAACTTTGTTTGTGTACTGTAAATGTAAAATGAATTAACACGTGTTTCAGGATTTTTCAAAATAACCTTCAAAAAGGGGTCAAATGTGGGGTCAATATTTGTATGGGAACTTTTTAACGGGTGGTGCGATTGGTCTGAAACTTTGTTTGTGTACTGTAAATGCAAAATGAATGGACACCTGTTTCAGGATTTTTCAATATAACTCTTAAAAAGGGGTCAAATGGGGGGTAAATCTTTATATGGGAACTGTTTAACGGGTGGTGCGATTGGTCTGAAACTTTGTTTGTGTACTGTAAATGCAAAATAAATGGACACCTGTTTCAGGATTTTTCAATATAACTCTTAAAAAGGGGTCAAATGGGGGGTCAATATTTGTATGGGATTTTTTTAACGGGTGGTGCGATTGGTCTGAAACTTTGTTTGTGTACTGTAAATGCAAAATAAATGGACACCTGTTTCAGGAATTTTTAATATAACCTTCAAAAAGGGGTCAAATGTGGGGTCAATGTTTGTATGGGAACTTTTTCACGGGTGGTGCGATTGGTCTGAAACTTTGTTTTGTGTGTCAGGATTTTTCAATATAACCTTCAAAAAGGGGTCAAATGGGGGGTCAAGATTTGTAGGGCACTTTTTAACGGGCGGTGCGATTGGTTTGAAATTTTGTTTGTGTTCTGTAAATGCAAAATAAATGGACATGTGTTTCAGGATTTTTCAATATAAACCTTCAAAAAGGGGTAAAATGGGGTGTCAAAGTTAGTATGGGATTTTTTGAGTTGTGCGATGTGTTTGAAACTCAGTTTAGATACTTTAAGTGAACGAAGTCGCGGGCGGGACAGCTAGTAGGCACATGTATACACAATAGTCGAATCGTCATTTGTAGTCATTTCAAGCACTGAAGCGGCTAATTGAAGATACAAATGTCACTTAAAAAAAGGTTTAATAAAAACAACGTATTTTAAAGTATAAGGAATTGATTTTATTTCATAATATTAAACCTGCATTTATCTTATATTAGTCTAAAGGTAGATTTGACCAGCTTCTGATAAATCTATTCTCAGAATAGTGTCATGTCAAATGCAAGTAAAATGTCAGTTTACTCTTCAATAACTGCGATTTATTCTGGGGATAGTGCTTAAATTAGTTTGGTCGAATTCGCCCAAGTAGTGTTTCGTTAAACCGGCCGTGATGGGTGACCTTTCGCTGACGTCGGTGCTCACACGTACTAATGGTGGCCCTATGGGATATTTTGTCAGGAAAGAAAAGTGCCGTGATGACTGAGAATGCCTCACAGAGGCTTTTTCTATGCACAATACTTTTGATCATCACTTGTCTTCTACCGCATGAAGTTGCGGTGGCGCGGGCCGCGCGGCATGCGCCCGCCCCAGCCCATGCCTCCTGCAAGCACCAAAGAAAGAATGTATGAGAAAAGTAGAGTTTGTTTAAATCCGCTGTTAACTACTAGTAACGCCATCTGTTGGCAGGTGACTGAAGCTAGTAGAATAAGAATAATTTATTGTCAAAAGAGATGATAATATTTTTGGTTTTGTTAGTTTTTTTTTACTTTTTATGGTTTGATATTGAAGTTACTTTCTCCATATCAGAAACCGCGTCATGTATATCATGTGTATGCCGTCACCGTGTATTACAATGCTCGGAGGAGTCGGAGGTAATATTTGAAAACCATGGATATGTTAGTCCACTTAAAAGAATTGGAACTTCTCTAGCTGCCATATTGAGCGGTGATATTGTGCGATGTTATATATGATATTATGATATGTTTTAAAAATATGATGCCTAAAGTAAACTTACCCATCATATAGTGTGAGGTGGGCGGGAAGTGGTTGAAATGCGACGCGCCCATCTCCCACGCGCCGCGCCCGCGCCTGCGGACACATCGGAGGACATTATGTGACAATATAGGTACATGTTATTATTTATTAGGCAACGCCAACAGCACACACAACACACATTAAAAACAAAACTATTAAACTACATTATAGGACGGAATGTGTGCCGATTACAAGCATGCACAGCATTATCCATATAATAATAAAAAACCAGACAACAGCTTAAACTTAAAATTATAACGAGATAAATTAGATTTAAAAGTAAGTTAGGACAATATGTACAGATAAAATGTAAAGTATCATCAGGACCGATAGCTCGGTTAGCTCAGACGTGGGCACGTCCCGAATAGCATGCTCGGACCCGCCTACCCCAGTTTTAGATGATTAACTAGGGATCAAATTTAAATATGATCTAAAATTATCGAACGGGCGGGACTCCGCTTAATACGTCCGAAGCCCGCCGACACCCTATCGAATTGCGAGTGGAAACTTCGGACTCGTGGACTTCCGATAACTGGCCGTTGGAAGTTATCGAAGTGAGAGATGTGAGGCGCGGCGCAGGAGCACTCACAGCCGGCGGTAGTGCGCGTGCACGGGCGCGGCCGACGCGAAGCGCCCGCGGTCCGCCACCGGCACGGCGCCGCGCCGCGCGCCCCTGCAACAACGTATTATAAACTAGCTTCCTCTCGCGGCTTCGGTCGCGAGGTACCTACATAAAATATAGCCTATGTTACTCAGGGATAATGTAGCATTCTAACGGTGAAAGAATTTATGAAATCGGACCTGTAGTTTTTGAGTTTATTCGTTATAAACAAAAATACGAAACTTTTCTCTTTATAATATTAGTATAGATAACAATATATAAATAGATAAATCGTAGGGACGATTTCAAAGATAAGGTCACTGAAATATATATTTAGATTTGAACAAAAGTATGGCCGTCCGTTCCGGATAAGGTCGGTGACGATATGGTGCGTCTTTAGAGAGGCCCCGGTGCGATCCCGACCTGCCGGCGGGGTGGTGGTGCGGCGGCGGGTAGCGGCGCAGGGCGGTGAAGTCGTCCACGTGCAGCGAGGGCGGGCGCGACGTGTTGGGCGGGCGGGAGCGGAACGCGTCCCCGCCCCCGCCCCCGCCCAGCGCCAGCTCGCCGCGCACGCGGGACAGCGCCACTGTAACGCACGCATAGCACATAGGTACATCACAGTGCAAAGCTTAAGCCAACAATTAAGAAGGATCATACAAAAAAGCGCTAGGACCGAGACGAGTTTCTTGCCTGTTCTTCTCGTACTTGGGTTAGGTTGGAATTGGCACATAGATTCACCTAGCATGTAAGACGTTTCAAAGTGATCCTTGTGATTGTATTGAATAAATATTTTTTCAATTTCAATTTCAATTTCAATTACCACTTGCCACTGCAACATATATAATAAACCAGCGGTCCGCCCCGGCTTCGCATGGGTATTTGTATATCCCTGGTCGCAACTGTGATCCCCAGGCTCGGTAGATTTTTACACCTTGGGTTACATTATTAAAGTTTTAGTAAGGATCCCTAATTTTTTTGAAATTTAATATGGCCTATGTCACCCGCTGATAGGTTAGATTCCCATCAGTGAAAGAAATTTTCAAATCGGTTCGGTAGTTTCGGAGCCTATTCGATGCAAACAAACAAACGAACGATCAAATTTTTCCTCTTTATAATATTAGGATAGATAAATAAATAAACAATATTTTTGTGCCGAATATCATCAAGAGCGCTGGTGGGGTCCCGGTAGGAGCACCCCTGCCTCACGATCCGCAGGTCGTGGGTTCGAGGACGTGCCTCCGACTACACTCTTTAGATATCCTCAAAGATCTAAGTCACTAGAGGTCTCGGCAGATATCTACCGAGCCTGGGCATCACAGTCGTGATCATGTTTCATCGGACACTTAGTATTATACTTTCTCCCTGGCCATGACGAGTTAGCGCAGTCAGCGGGTATCGCGGTGGGAGCGGACAGGGGTGGTTACCCGCGGGTCGCTTGTCGTCGGCGGGCCGCGCCGGCGCGCGGGGGTCGAGGCAGCCCGCGAGGCGGCGCACGGCCCCGCACAGCGCCTCGCCCCCGCACGCGCCCGCGCTCGACAGGTGCCACTTGGCGATCTCCACCAGGTCGCACCCCACCTGGATATACGATTACTTTAGTAACACCCGAGAAATCATAATCATAGTTTGTATTAGCTAATTCTTTATAACTAATAAATTTTGTAAATTTTCTATGATTCTCATGTAAGCGATATTTATATCTTTTTTGAGAATAAATGATTATTAAACTGAATTCTGGTGACCCTCCGAAGTGCTGATGTTACTGCCACAGCTGCTATCCGATCACTGACAGTATGCATGACTTACTTCAATCGGTTAGGAACAGTGAACGGAAAATGGATGCATTCTTAAGCTAAAAAATGACCCAAAAAAAATGAGCTCTGGTAGGCGGGGTCGATTATGTCTGAAATATCATCATATTATATAAATATAACGAAGGGGCGTTGAAGAAATTGACGTAAGCCATCTACGTAACACGGCAACTTAAACTCAAACATCGAAGGAATAAAGGCGACTTTTAACGGTGCGTCCCAAATATGACTAAATTTTTGGCAAAACCACGAAGATGGATAGATGCGTGAATTTTAGTATCAAGTTTCGCGGATATTTTCCTGGAAGTAATGCTTCCATGTTTTTTCCGTTCACTGGTCAGGAACAACTACGTCACGATTGCTCAGTTTCTAAGGGCATCTGTCATTACCAGTTCATTCTCATTAGCGTCGTCTTCCTCGTTGACAACGGGCAGGTTCAGCCAGTAGCTAGCGCTCAGTCTCTCGTCGGCGGTCTCCCCCGAGGTGTGGACGCACCGCCCCAGGAACTGCGACGAGAGGGGGGCGATGCCCCCGGCCGGCTCCGGCGTCTCGGGCCCGGGGGGCACCAGCGGCGTGCTGGAGTCGAGCTTCGCGAGGTGGGAGGTAACGAAGTTGGCTACTAAGGCATCGTCTTCCGCGTTACGGTCCTGGGAAAGGAAAGTTTCTTTATTCAGTGTATACATAAAGGTCATCCAACGGATCTAGGCATTCGTGAAGTAAGCCACAGGTGCGAGTTTGCGCGTGTACAGTTCCTTCCCCTCCTCATACCTCCAATTGCTCCCGAAAAACGATACTGCGCAGCTCTTGCGGCTAACTTCACGAATGCCTAGATTCGTTGAGCCAACTATACATATCTTACTTATCTTGTACTTTTACATATCCAAGACCCGAGGGGATGTTATTATTAGTATTAAACGAGTATTTACGCGTTTTATTTACCTATTTTTCCCGACGTTTCGACAGGTTTACACGCTGTAGTGGTCACGGGATGACTGTCAAGTCTTAGGATTACCAATAAGTAAAGTAAATCATACCTTGAGAATGTTCTCCAGTTTCATGATGGGATGGTCGACTTCCCCGGCGGAGTAGCCCACCATGTCGGCCATCTCGTGCGCGCCCAGCACCGACTTCCGCCCCACCACGCCCCCCTCCATTTCCTCCACCCTCAGGATCCTTATCAGGTCAATGTACACGCTGAGACATTCCGCCCTGTCCTCTCCCGAGCTTTCCATCGACCATTTGAAGAACTTCCCCAAGGACTCCCGCTTTTTGGTGACAAACTTTCTAAACTGCTGGAAGCCGTACTCGTGGTCGGTCAGCGCAAAGTACGCCCGCAGGATCGACTGAGCGACCGAGCAGGTTTTCGTCATGGACTCGAGACAATCGGCGGATGCTTCCAAAAGCGCCGCTAACGCATCTTTGTTGGGTAACGAGTTGGCTATGAGGACGTCGGGAGACGTGGCCGGGGTGAGCGTGATTTCTATATCGCAGAAGGCCGCTAGCGCGTGAGCGGCGAACTCCTGGGCCGCTGCGTGTTCGTTGGACGCGTTCGCCAAGGACAGAACCGCGCATAATGCGTTTTGCACATCATTAGCTCGAGGGCCCCCGGAGCTCATAGCGTGTAGGACGGCGCATTTAACTGGAGCATGGGAAACCAAACAGGCTAAGAAGCCAAGAACTCTAGCTGTGCTGGCAGACGCCGGTTCCCCTGCCTTCAGTTCCCTCGTCACGGCGCCCACGGCTGCCTTGGCGACCGTGGCTGCGGTGTTCGGAGCTAAGTCCGCCACTTGCACGCACACTCGTCTCAGCATATGAACGACCGGTCTATACGTCGACATGCATATAATCTGTATCATATCCGTCAGATCGTTTGCTAGAGCGTGCAAATGTGCCGACCACAATCTTCTTTCGTTCGCTGCGTCGGCCAATTCTCTTTCGGTGGGAGTTGTCTTCGTCTGCATCGGCAAAGGCAATGGTAAGAGCTCGGAAAAGATCAACAGGCCCGGTACAAATGTGTACGGAGCTGTCATGGTGTAGGAAATTACTTCTGAGCACAGCGATGTCCAGGGTCCGCGGCGGATCGAGTCCCCGTGTTTCGCGTCATCCGCTATCGGTTGAGCGTAGGCTAGTAACGCTCTCACCGCGGCTTCGGACGCCTTGGACGCTGTTCTGAACCCAACGGAACCAACCGGGAACGTCTTCGTTATCCCGTAACTTTTGAGCAGCACTGGAGCGGCAGTCAGGTCTCTGAAGCGCGGCCCGCGACAGCGCACAACCCTGGCTAGCATCTCGTCCAGTAGCCTCAGGCACGGAAGCATCATCTGAGCTAGTTGGAGCCCTTTCGCGGATGCAAAGAACGACGTGTACATACTGGGCTGATCGAAGTGTGTTGCCAGTTTCTCCAAAATCTCTGCTAAATGCGCCACACCGTCCAACGAAAACAGTTGTAGAACGTTGTACTTATATTTCAATTCAACATACTCTTCCGTCGCAGTTTCACTCGCTATAGTTATGTTTTTATCGTAGTCTGAAATGCAGAAGTGTCTCAATATCCGTAGACAGGTCGTCAACTCTCCGGGTAAGTCCGGTGCGTGTTCTGAACATAGTTTTATGATCTCAATAAGCTCCGCCATATCATCTCCCGCTAGGACACTTGCTTTTTCTATCGGTTTGAGGTATGGTATAACTTCTTGCAAAACACTCGACACGCTCGGTTCAAATCTGTCATGGTCCTTCGACACGACTATCAGTCTTTGTCCGTATTTCTTCAGGAACGGAACGTGAGCTGAGAATCTTATAGCGGACACTATGAGTTCAATAGCATAGCCTTTGGCCGGAGACTTTTGCTTGGCTGGCGACTCAGGCTTGATTTTACTCTTGACATCCACTTCGAACACTTCCATCAGGCAATCCGCGTTGTCTCCCATCACGACGACGTCAGGAACAGCAGTCTTACCGATGCTGCCAAAACTCAGGCAGTACAACGATTGCAATCTATCAATCAATTCGTTGTCATCTACTTTGCCCGCTTGCAAATCGCTGATCGAATTCAAATGGAAGAGCGCCTTAAGCCTGTAAGCAAGTTCTAACCCCAAAACCTGCAGTTCCGAGTAATTGCTCAAGTCGTGGGGGTATATAAACTCTTCAGGGTTCTGACCGTAAGGTTGGATCAAAGTTTTGAAAAGCAATTCGCTCAACTCCATGTTACTGTAGAGGTAGTTGATACCATTTTCGGAATGAATCAACTCGTAGATCAGATCGTGGATTGGACTGACTACAACTAAATTGTTGGAAGTGGCCGGACATGTTAAAACGTACAGACACACTTGGAGAGTCTCGTGTATATTGAAGAATTCCAGCAATACTTCGTTTGAGCATTCTTTGCTGATGTCGAACTGCGCTGAAACAGGAAGGAACCGCTTCGGCTGAGAAATGTGGAAGCACTGAGTCCTGTACACTTGGAGCACTTCTTCCAACGCCTCCACTATGAAGTTAACGTCGCTTTCGGTGAGGTCTGACTCAAGTTTTTGACCGGATTCAAACTTATTATCAAATGTAAGCACTAACTCTTTTAGTTTTTTTAACAGCTCATAGATGTTTAGTTTTTTAATTAAAGCACTGATTGAAAACTTGATTCTCGTTAGAGGGTTTCTTTGCATGATAGCAATGAGAGCTTGATACCCATTCTTGGGTTTCCTGTCCGTGTCGTTTTTGTCTAACTTAGGAAACATTGTTTCCTTCATAAAGTTATCGATAGCTAGTTTTGAAGATAGACAGGCGTTTAGAGATTTTAAAATCATGAGGCGGATGCTGAGAGCCATGTACTCCTTAGAATAAATATCCAGTAGCAGCATCGGAAGGTCTATTCCAATATTAAGTAAATACTTGACCACTGCTTCGTTATGCGTGTGAGAAGTTAGGGCTTCGGCGAGACGGATCCCACATTTCATGTGACGAATTTTATATGTAGGTTGTTGCTGGGCTAATGCAAAATCAAAGTTCAGGCCTATTTTTGTAAATGTAATTAGTAAATCGCGAATTTCATCAAACTTTTCGTTACTTTCCAAAGGTTCATTTGGGAATATTTTAAGCATAATGTCAGTAGTCTTGCAAAGGTTGGTCGTCGATACAAACAGCTGTTCACAATCGTGTACCCAGTCTTCTCGCGACGTGTTTTCGATCTCTGTGAAAGTGTTGATCGAAATTCTCTGTTCAGATTTCTTAAATGTTTTCAATAATTCCGTTATCTTGAAAAGGTCTGGACTGACCTCACATAACTCCTCAAAGGTAGCTGTTAGAACATTTTTAGAGTTTTCCGCTTTGTCTCCTAGGAGATGTATCTTGTTGATATATTGGTATTTCTTCCACTCGCTTTTGAAAGGGTTGTAGTACTTTATGATATCGTCGACGCCGCAGTACTCATTCGCGTCATAGTCCACGTCCATATACGCAGATCCTTCAAGGTCATCGCAAATATCTTCATCAGACAGAATTGGCTCAAATTGTTCTCCATTTGACTTTTCTTCCTCGGGATTATGGATTGGTGACTCGACCGCTTTTGGAGGAGTGTCTACAATAGGGACAGTAACCAAGCTTGTATGGGTTTCGACGTATGGAGCAGGTTCGCCCTCTTGAGAAGGACTTCTGATGGGATTTTTATGCCGGTAACTTTGATGATAGAAATCAACTCTCGGAATCTGCTTCCTATCAAACTCGGCTCCATCTTCAGATCTATTAGAGTTGATCGGACTGGGTACTTCACCTTCTCTTGGAGATATCGGTCTGCGGGTTTCACCGGGTGGAGTCCTAGGCCTTTTCCGCGGGTCATCACGGCTTGGCGAATGACTGCTGAAGCTCGATCCTCGGATGCGAGTATAAGGCGAATGACGCTTTCTGTCATACGGACTGCCTTTCTCGTAAGAAGGCGCTCGTCGCTCGTAGGACGAGCCTCGCTTCTCATAGGATCCAGCACGTTTCTCGTAAGGCTTGCGTTCGTAAGATGTCGCGCGCTTGTCGTAAGGAGATCTACGTTCATACGAAGCAGAGTCTTTGTCATGAGAGCCGCCACGGGACCTATCGTAAGATGAATCTCTGTGGCGCCTGTAGTCATCCTTTTTGTAGGACCCTCGGTCCCAGTCCCGGTCGCCAGAAGGACCGCGCAGTCTGTCGATACTCCTGGATCTCGAGCGGCTCTGGGGCCGGTATTCGCTTTTGCCAGGGTACTCCCTGTCACGGCTGCGAGACCTAGAGCGAAGTCTTTCCAGCTCTCTGCTTCGGTCTCGCAATCTTGAAGACTCTCGGCTCCGCCTGTCTTGAGACCGTCTTCTACTCCGACCGTCTCTTCTGTCCCTCTCTCTGTCTAGCTCCATAGAACGGGAACTGCGCCTCATTCTGTCATCTCTTTCACAGCTCAGGTTTCGCTTATCCCAGTCCCTTATATCAGTTTCTTCTATATGATGATAAGTTCGAGGATCTTTAGGTACATTGGGATCATAGTAATCGCCTCTGTAGGCATCATAGTTTTCAGGGTAATTACCTGGTCCGTACGGCTCTGAATTAGTTGTGGCTATGTTACTCGTGTAGGATGGTATAGGGTTTGAAGATTCCTGAGTCCACTCTGGGTTTTGAGGAACTGGGTGTTGGACTGGAGGCGGTTCACGAACGATGGCCGGCCTGGGGACCGAGGGTGGATTGACACTGATAGGGCTCTCGGGGACTACTTGAGTGAGGTTTCCATAGACTGCCAGGGTGATAGTAGTGTACCAACCTGGAAATTGCATATAAAATAATATAAGTAAATTATTTAGGTGACAATATTTTCTTTGTCACTGTTTTTTACTTCTTCTTATTGTGCCACTAGTTATGTGAAGGGAATCCAATCTGTTTAAAAGTTATTAATCAAAACATTGTTTGTTTAATTAACTTTTCATAAGGTAACAAAGTTTTAACGACAGGTATCTCACTTCACCTGCAGTAAAACAGGTGCCAGTAATATATTACAGCTAGACACCACTTAAATTCACCTAGCAACCAAAATTGTCCCTGTGATTTCATTGAATAAACTATGTCGACTTTGAATTTGATCATAAGCAATTTCCATAAATACATATTAGTCTTTCAACTATATTGTCTACTATAAGTCTACTCGATTGAGTTACTCAGTACTTTAGCTGTATGCACTCATGTTCAAGTCTTGAACTGTATATGTTACTAGAGGAATTCTCAATTAATTTGTTCATATTATGTTTTTTTCATACTAACATCTAACCTCTCCCTGCTCCTCTTAGATGTTGAAATTTATGTATTCTTTTTGTAATGTTTACATACAGTCGTGGTCAACTAATTAGGGACATGCAAGATAGTGAAGAACAATAACCGGTTATGTACATACAAATATAAAACCCTATTGATTTCTCAGTAACTATTATTTGCATAATTTGGTCCGATTATTATGCTTTAAATGGCTGTAAATAAAAGAATAAATAAATAGAAAAAAGTATTTAATATCAAAGGTTGAACATGTATTCAATTTTAAGGTATAATTCTGTAGCTGGACATTTAATTAAGGACAGTAAACTATAATGAAAAATAGAGTTAAACAAAACTAATAATCTGCAGTATTATAATATCTTTAACAGCTCCATTTTATTACGTGTAAAATCAGTACCCAGTAGCAAAACCTTTGTTAGTAATTACCGCTTGACACCGATGTGGCATAGACATTATCAGTTTCTGGCATGTTTCGACAGGAATGTTTGCCCATGCCTCACAAAAAGCTTCATTAAGTTCATCTAAAGTTGTGGTACGATAAGTGGCTACTTTTTTCTTGATTTCGTGCCAAAGGTGCTCGATTGGGTTAAGGTCCGGGCTATTTGCTGGCCAATCTAGCACCGATACTGACTGACTGGTAAGAAACGACTTGACTGAACGGGCGGTATGTTTTGGGTCGTTATCATGCTGAAACGTCCATATAATAGGGAGATGCTCCTCAGCATAGGGAAGCATCGTTTCCTCCAATATTGCCTTGTATTGATGTTGGTCTAAGTTACCCTGAACTTTCCTCACAGGTCCCACTCCACGTCCAGAAAATGAACCCCACATTTTAATGTTTCCACCGCCATGTTTCACCTGCTTTTTTGTGAATCTTGGATTCATTTCCGCTTTTACTGGACGCCGTACGTATTGCCTTCCATCTGAAGAAATCAAATTAACCTTGGTCTCGTCAGAGAATAATACATGTTGCCATTGGGCGTAGGTCCAATGTCCATATTTACGTGCAAACGCCAAACGAGCATTTCTATGTTCTTTCTTCAACAACGGTACTTTGCGAGCCACTCTTCCGAACAACCCTGCTTCTACCAGACGTCGTCGAACGGTCCTAGCTGAGACACCAGCTCTTTCGTCTGTCCCAAACACTTCGTGTTTAATTAAAATAGAGCCTAGAAACGGATCTTTCTTAGCTAACCTGGCTATCATTCTATCTTCTTGCGGAGTTGTTTTTCTCGATCTTTTTGTTCTGGGCACATTTAAATCTGTGTTATTGCGTCTGACATGTTGCACTGCATTGTATACCATAGTTTTTGAACAATTTAAATGTTCTGCTATCCTTCGGTATGGCCAACCATGCTCGACAACAAACTTCATGATAATTTTTCGTAGTGTTGGATCGCAACTTTTATTTTTACCCATTTTTCTTCAAAATATTTTTCAAAACTTAAAATAAATATCGGGATTGCCGCCAAAACTACCACGAAACAATAAGAGAAGAAGTAAAAAAGTATTGAGATTCAAATTTTGAAAATAGAACGCAATATCTCAGTGTCCCTAATTAAATGGCCAGCCAGCATTATTTGAACAAATAGCACTATGATAATCTATCAGCTATACTGTAAAGAGGTTTAATGTTTAAGAAGTTGTTATTGTTTGTATAATCGGGCACATAAATGACTAATTATACTTACATGTAAGAGATATGGAATATGGTTTAGACTCGTTGGAAAATAAAAAATAAATTCACAATTCGGTTTAACCAAAGAGTGTCCCTAATTAGTTGACCACGACTGTATGTTATGGAATGCACCATTCTTAGTTATAAGGACCAACAGTTTAGGCTGTCTATCAGTTAGTTATGTCAAAGTAATATAAATAGTAATTGAGATTAGTCGATAAATATCTAGCTGACTGGGAGAAAGTACCGCAGAATCGCTACATCTGTAAAGATTGGGGGGAGGTCTTTGCCCAGCAGTGGGACACAAATGGCTCAATAATAATAATAATAATTGAGATTAGTATTTTATTATGGGTTTTATCACTGGACGCTGGCTTACCTTTAAGCACAAGGCCGTCTGTGGGAATCTGGGGCTTGTCCAGAGCAGCCCCGCACTCCATGTGGATCCGTCCATTCTGGCAGTACTCTAGGCTGCCCAGGGCTTCGAACGTCGACGCACCCGGCTTGCTCAGATCGTTTACAAAGAAATCTATCTGAAACTTCGTAGGGTTCGTAGCGCCAAGTCTCACTCCACCAGGAAAATCACCTTCCACCCTCGCTCCCAGAGGTATTATACGGATTTCTCGAACGTACACTGACTTTGGAAATTGCACAAGATCTAAATTCAGCTCCTGAAAATCAATATTGTGAAAACAACATGAGATTGCACTGTACAAACGTAGGTAAACGTTTGAACCCCAACATTACCTCGCTGGTGTCATGAGAAAATGTATCGAAGAAAAGAAGGTCCGGTGTTTCTGAGTTAGACATGTTGATTTCATTTGAATTCATAGCATTCTTCTGAAACTAGATTACAAATTGAAGAATCTGAAGTCACTTTTCGTTCGATCGATCGATGCCTTGCCTACATAGCTCTCTTTCGTTCGGTCGGCTTTATTTGCACGTCCGGCACGTCCTCTCATCAATCTATGGCAACATGTTACTTAGATCGAGATAGAAAATACAGTACTTAAAGAAAACCGAAAGAAACAAAAACACTAAAATGCTAAAGATATTAAAAAACTGTGTAACAAATCCGAAGGTGCATGTACACTGAATTGTAAGTGACAATGACATTGACACTTGACAGTAGAGCCACAGTGTAAAAATTAGACTAGGGCTAGCCGATATTTAAAATATATTATCTGCAGTTTTCCAACCAGCAGCACAGCACAGCAACATTGTGCACACGTAAAAAGCCTACATTACAATATCAAATAGGTAGGTACCTACCGACCTAGTTAGGTAGATTTGCCTGAATTGTTAGAATTTTTAGATTTTTTACAATGGCTGTGTGGTTATTAGACCTACTAACTATGACCGGCTTTGTTGGTAATGTAGGGAATTACGAATTAATTACTCAATTATGTAGGTACTTGCAGTAAACGCATACCTACACCATTTCACCTTTATAATTTGTAACTAAGTAGTACCTTCCTGATCCTGGACAGCGAAATGTCTGTAGGTCTACCACGAGTTTTCACAATCTACACTCGCTAGCGACTGTAGTTAAAAAATGTATGAAAACTTGTACAGCGCCTCTATCGGATAGTTGGGTACTAAAACGTCACGTAGTCAACTATTCTACGTCACGGCGTACTACATACAGCGACTGTAGTTGGTTGCGCTTCATTAATTTGCTTAGAATTTGGTACCATGACCAAAGATGACCATGAGTAACAATTTTGATGTCATAGTAACGTACTATTACTACTGTAGTAACGTCAGCCGATCTTAATGTGACAACTCATGGTAGACGTAGGTAGGTACTGTTTATTACAAAGGTTTATTATCGTAGAACAAAAAGTTCATAGTAAGTACACGTAGGTACTTACTCTAAGTACTCTGCATCTATATTATCTAGGTAGGTACTTATTATAAACAGGTTAGATTTAACTTTATCTTTTTTTATTAATTTTTAACGACCTATACCTATACTACTTATGTAGGTAGTTATACAGCGTGTAACGTAATACCCCTATAAGAACAAAAGGGGTGTATTCAGACCGAGCACTAGAATACATTGACGTGTGCAAAGGTTCAATACATCATATTTGAAATTCCAATACAATTTAAAACAAATCATTTTATGATAAATTTGTGACAACCCTATGTGTTTGTTTACTATTTGCGTAGGTAACAAACACACGCGCACCCTCCTATCGCGTCGGACCCACACACACACACACGTAGACAATTGAACGCGTGTGCCATGCTCCAGATGAGATAATAGTAACTACAGTTTTCAAAAGAATTTGCAATTTTTTACGGATCTTACTTACCTACATAATTCTACGTAGAAATTAAGGTCAAAGATTAAAATCACGATATCTTTTTATATCTTTTTATTAGTAAGCTACCTATCTATCACTGAATTTTGACACGTTTTTATCACTGTTGACACCAGTGATCTGTTATTTTAGAGATATGTAGTTGCCATGGCAACGTAATAATTGCCGGAATTCGGCCTGCAAGCCTAATTCTGTCTAATTGTCCATCACTGACATTATGGACGTCGATCAAATACCATCTCAAGAAAAATGACTAAATGTATAGTGAAAAAGTGCAATCCGCACACGCAAACGTGCAAAAAAGCAAACGGAATAACTTTTCACCTGTAAGCCTACTTATTTTTAGTTCGTCTCCTAATGTAACATGAGAAATTCTTTTTTAATAAATTTATCATTGTTTGTCATCTAGTGTTTCCACTAAAAAGTGTGCAGTTTTTCCCATAACATTAAGGAGATTTGGGAATAAATAGAGTTACTAAACGAGCTCATGGTCACTAAATAAAATGTTTTTCGATTATTTACTTTTTAGAGTTCCAAATATCCAGAGCGTCGTATGAAATGGATTAAAGGAATTAGGTTGCTTCGAATAGAGACAGATTGGATTCCTACAAACACGTCTAGAATTTGTTCTAAACACTTTCAGGAGCGAAACTATGCAATGTAGGCGTCACTGGAGTACGCGTACGGGAGGAGAGTCTTTATAATTTCCTTTTTTTAGTAACCTGACGCAAATAGAAGTGTTTATGTGTGTATTATAATTTTGAATTTTTTGTTTAATACCCGTCCGCTGGGGCGAACTGCTAGTTTTAAAATAAAGAAATTCTAAAAATGGCTATTTATTTCATTGTTTACTTATCCAAAAGATGACGAATGATAGAGGGAAATGGAAGATCACATGTTGTGCCGACCCCACATAACGTGGGAAAAGGGCAGGAAGATGATGATGTTTACTAATCCAAAAATTGAGGTAGGTGTATTTAATCGGTGTTGTGTCATTAGGGGAGGCATATGTCCAGCAGTGGACTGCTATATAGGCTGATGATGATGATGATGATGATGTGTAATAATAGGCAGTAATTGTCATCTTTTGTTGGCGATCTTATTACACAATGTTGTCAAAAATTATGTCACATTAGGTATTCATAGCATACATGACGTCAATAAACATACCCATAGTAGAACAAAAAAAAGGTAAAAGCACATGATGCCGAGTGTATGAAAGAGGCCTCAGAATCGTACTTTAATCCTTTCACCACACTGGTCCCAAAGTACTAGTGAATTTTTTGGCAAAATTTACTAAGAAGTTGGTAACTCCAAGTTTCTTATTTGAAGCAATCTATCTATCTCTATCAAAATCGATGTCACTTTCGAAGTAGGTTATAAGGAGTAAAAGAGATGAGCTGTGCGTTTGGTTCAAAATGTCAATGGTTTCAAAGCTACGTCGTCAAAACATAAAAGCGGTGACACTATTTTAAGGCTTAACAAAAGGAGTTTGTTACTCTATACTTTAGTAAATTTATCTCTATGGTTGACACACACAACACAACACATTTCACAGGAAAGGCTCAATGTGCCCTCCTTCACGAAAGATGCAAATGTCTGCTCTGCGAGCCACCGTTTTTGTTGCGTTCCGAAGCTTTTCAGGCGTTATGTCCGCACACGCTGAAATTATTTTCACTCTGAGGGCATCTACTGATGGGCTTTCGACGCGATAGACGATAGACTTGAGGCAGCCCCACAAAAAAAAATCAAGGGGCGTCAGATCAGGGGAGCGTGGAGGCCATGCTACTGTACCAGCACGACCGATCCACTCGCCAAACCTACATCGTATCGTATGCTAATAAAGTTTCGCGAACCGAGAGATTGCTTGTTGCAAGGAACGAATGCTATTGCGACTGATTAAAAATGACATTTCATTCAACCAAAAGTACCTATTGCCAAAGAGAATATAATCACTACCAAAGAGAATATAATCACTACGTCTATGAGATGGGACATAGAGACTTTTTAATAAACTTCATTTAACATACCACCTATTACTAATTTAAAAATAAAAACGTCAACAGTGTCAGTCAGCATACGTTATACCAACGTAACGATAAGAACATAGGGATGTTCTCAGGTTATTCCTGATTATATCGATATCGATAAATTATTATGAAATGCATCGTGGATTCCAGCTACAAAATTAACAAAAATAATTACCGTTACAAATAAAATGAATAATAATTATGGATTTAAAAATCAAATTTATTCAACGTTAATTTACGTTTAGGTACAACTTAAACTTAAGGATATTATACAAAGTACGAGCAGCTGATGTGTCAGTAGACAGCTATTGTGCCGTGTGATAGCTCGACTCGCCTCGCTCGGTCAAAGTCAAACAGATTTTTTTCAGTAAGATTACAAGGATCACACTGAATCGTCTTATAGCTAGATGATTCTACTCCTGTTCCTTCGCGACCAGTACGGTAATGAACCAGGAATCATAGCATACAAATGAAAATGATCTCCACAAACGTATTTCATTTCATGAAGTTTTTCAATAGGAAGTCTTCAATTCCGATAATCTGCGCCCATTGTCTACATCTAAAATTAAACACACCATTGAAAATATCACTAACAAAAGCCATGTACTTATGTATAGCCCAAAACTTCTAATAATGTCAATAAAATGTAATAAAGTTTATCGAAGTTTATCGATAAGTAATGAAGATACTTGTGCTACATCACTACTGTTTGTAAACACGAAAGTATTTTTCCTGCCGAGTATCTATTCATTTATTATGCTCTTCAGACAGTACAAAGATACAAAATTCTTCAGTATGATACTCAATTTGTACTTACTTTTCTTCATCTAGAGGGAATTTCATCATAAATATCCTTTTTTTTGTCATTTATTCGACCATATCTTTTTCGACAAATTGTACATGTTCTGCAACGTGGAGTCGGTGCCTTTTTTGTTGAAAGGCACATTATAACTATTTTTAACTTTCTCACAGCCTAAAACCACGCATAAAAGACCAAAGAAACATAAAACTTTGCAATTTGCAGTAAAAAAATTTCAAACAGAAAGCCGTTAACTGACTGACAACTGACATGACAGCAGACAAAGTGAGACAGAGATGCAAAAACATAGCCTGAGATAGCAACCAATGAGAAATAGGCTGTTCACATAAAAATGAAGATTAGTAAGACAGAATAGTCACAAACTTTGACTTTAGTGCCCAAGTAGGTAGGTACAAAATTGGATTGAAAAATGCTCCGATCAACAATAATAGGTACATCGTTGGAAAAATGAAAGTGAAATATGGTCACGGCTTTAACCTCAGGCACGGTAGACATCCTCTCACACTTCTTGGTATCTACTCAAGATACCTTTAAGGCCCAAGTAGGTAGGTACACAATTGAGTAGGTACCTATCTCCTACTAGGTAGGTAGTTAACAAAGAGATCTGAAAGGATCTTTACCGTGCATAGGGATTTTAGTCGTGATGTGACCTTACATTTTAATTATCAATAAATACCAAGGTACCTACCAACAAGGCCTTCAAAAAAAAACAGAAGTTACTTATTAAGCTACCTCGTTATTATGTAAGTAGGCTAGGTAGGCACATTATTAATTGGTGTCCGTTCTGTTACCTATTTCATCTAGAGTTCACACCTAAAGGTCAAAAAACAGCTGTTAATAGGGTGGCCTCATGTGGTGTCAAGGTACATATTGGAGCAAAGTTTAAGAGTCATTTCATGAATGAAAACCTTTGAAACTTGAAAAGTCGTTGAACAAACGTTGTTCGCAGTGACGTATAGAATACTCCCGTTCCGGCCTTATAGGGATATTATGTTACTCCTTGTATATTACGCAAGGAAATCGATAATTATCCTGGCACATACCTACCTAGGCAAAGATTTCAATCTTTGTACCTACCTAGGTATCTCACTCTATGAGTAAAAGTAAAATAGGTGCCTACTTACCCTTACGATAATTTTATTATTCGTACCTTACTAGTATCTATAAAATTATTAAGTACCTTAGTATAATTATTTAATTGGTACCTACATAGCTAAATAATAATTAGTAGGTATATCTTATACCATTAAACGAGCAATTCTTGTGTATATATATATATATATAATTGGAATCTCGGAAACGGCTGCAACGATTTTCATGAAATTTAGTATGCAGGGGCTTTCGGGGGCGATAAATCGATCTAGTTAGGTTTCATTTTCCAAAAAACAAGATTTACGAGAAAAAAAACCGAGCAAAGCTCGGTCAACCAGGTACTAATTACTTAAATATGTAAGTACTTTTATTATACCTACTTACTTACCCACACACAATAGGTACCTAGGTATATATAATAATATACCATAGGTTTCATTATGTACCTACATAACTACGAGTATAATAGAAATTATGGCAACCCGGCCGCCCAATGTAGCAACACCGTTTTCAGTAGTGCCACTATGTCATACCAAACGCTCTATCCGTATCCCGGCACGCTATAGGTAGGTACTGACTGACGGTTCTCCTTTCAAAATTCCCTCTCTCTCGTCTGTGACGTTGCGCGGTGCGGAACGCCCGCCATTAAGTTCTTTGTACAACTCTACCTGTTTTTTATATAATCAAGCTCGGCTATTGTAATTTGTACCTACTCATAATTATTTTGAATAAACTTTTATCTATCTACCATATTGGCTGCCCAACGAGAGGGCCGAGCCTTGTGCAAAAAACTTTTGTGTGAATTTGTGTTACTACCTACGTGCGTGACGCCGCTTGTAAAATGCCGCGCACTCGACGTCAAAGCCGGCTAAGCTTGAACTCAAACCACGAGTTTTCCGATGCCACCGGCCCAGACGCCGACGCCAACGGCACCAACGCCGTCACCATGGCACAGATTCTACATTCCATGCAACGATCACAAGATTTGATGTTTGAGCGTCTTTCAAATATGACTCGACAGTCGCTCGTCGAGCCGGCCGCCGCGACTCCCGCCGCCGCCAGCGCCTCCGGGAACTTCGCACGTTGCACCGCGCGATTCTCCGGAGCCACCGACGATGTCGACGCATTCATCGATGCCGTCGAGGCATATAAAGACTGCGCAGCCGTGTCCGATGGGAACGCTCTCCGGGGCATGGCCATGCTGGTGACGCACGATGCCGCCGTGTGGTGGCAAGGCATCCGCTCGAGCGTTACTACATGGCACGACGCCGTCGACGCCCTGCGCAGTGCTTTCGGAGACAGAAAACCGCCGCATCGAGTATACAGAATGCTCTTCGAGACAGAACAACGAGACGAGAATACGGACATATTCATCGCCAAGACCCGCGCTTTGCTCGCGAAGCTTCCCCGCGGCGATCTAAGTACCAAGGTAGAACTCGATATCACTTACGGGTTACTACACAAGCGCATTCGAAAGCGAGTGCCGCGGGAAGACATAAACTCGTTCGACGAGCTTATCCGCCGCGCCCGGGTCGTCGAGGATGCGATCACCGAAGGTAAAAGCGCAACGCCGTCTGTGACTGCCGCCGGCGATGACTCACGTCGTCGCGGACAGGCGCCTGCCGCCACCGCCACCGCCGCAGCTCGCAGGCCGCCGGCCGGCGTCCCGACGCCGCCACCGCCCGCGCCGCCTTCGTCTAGCGCGCCCGCTGAGCGTGCCCCCGCACCTCGCGCTGCGCACGCCGCCGCCGACGCCGCGCGCGCCGCCCCCGGTGCCGCGCGCGCCCCCGCCGCGCCGCCTGCGCGCCCCGCCACCGCTGCCGCCGAGCCCCGCGCTCAGCAGCGCTCCCCGTATTGCGTGTACTGCAAGCGCTACGGCCACCTACGCGACCAGTGTCGTAAGCTACAGCCGCAGCCCTCTGCAAACTCTGGTGAGTCCGTTCCATCATGTTATCAGTGTGGACAGTTGAACATGACCCGTGAAAAGTGTAACAAGTGTTCGGTTCAGAATAGTTTTAATAGTATTGACACTTTTAGAGACATTACCAATAGTGTTAACTGTTCTGAAACCAGGCCTGTCCCAGTATTTTATAATAATAATCACAACAATAATTCATGCCAGGTATACTCTCACAATGTGCCTGTGCCGGACCAATGCATACACAGTCTCAGTCAAAATCATGATTCAAGCCAGGTATATTCTGAAATTATGCCTGTGCCAGACAAATGTAATAGTCAGAATTATTGTCAGGCAACTGTGCCACAAACTAAAATATGTCTTAGTAATATTAATAATATTGACAGTCAATCACATAATTTGTTAAAAGTTAACCGTGAGTCAGTCCGTCCAGTCCTTCCTATCCAAGTGTTAGGTGTGTGTGGCACTGCTCTTATTGACACAGCTGCTAAACGTTGTGTTGCCGGTCACAGCTTATATGCCCTCCTCAAGTCCAGAGACCAACGGTTCAAGCCGGTTTCAATGAGTGTTAAACTTGCGGATGGACATGTCCAATACATGAAAACTTTGGAAGCTGAAATAAAGGTGAGCCTCGAACAAAGATGTTTTACAGTGCCCTTTATTATTTTCCCGGACTCCACAAACAATGAAAGTCTCCTCGGAATAGATTTCTTAACGGCAGCAGGAATTGTTATAGATTTCACAGCAAAGACTTGGACTTTTTCAGACAGTCCTGACTCCTTACACCAGCTTCAGTTTGAGCCACCACGTGCACCTCGTGTCACCACCTGTGCTGCGCTCCAGCTGCTGAGGGATGATGAAGGACCTGACCTGGCTCATGATGAAAGAGATATGCTCACCCAGCTGCTTCATGAAAATGAAGATGTCTTCAAGCCAGGGGGAGACCCGACTCCTTATGCTACCCATCGCATTGACACAGGTGACCACTTACCAACTGCTGTTCCTCCGTACCGACTCACTCCAGCCAAGAAGGCCATTATGGAGAAGGAGATTGATTTAAAGTTACAAGCCTTTGATATTCGATACGAATACACACCTGGGAAAGCAAACGTAGTTGCAGACACTCTAAGCAGACCAATCTGTACTGAAGATAGCCAGGACAGCTGTGGAGTATGCTCAGTCATAGTGGACTTGCCGAGAAGGAACCCTGAAGAGCTGCGCCACAAACAACTTGCTGATCCTGAACTGAAGAAAGTGATTGATGATTTGGAAGGCCTAGAAGAATTGAATTCCCACAAGTGGACTGACAGAGGCTATATTATGATCCAAGGAGTGCTGTATAGACATAATCCAGACTCAGAAGCAGAAACTGCACAACTAGTCATACCACATGACCTCAAGACAGAGATACTGAAAGAGTGCCATGATTCAGAATTGGCAGGACATCCAGGTGTTGATCGCATGTACCATAAAATGTCTCAATTGTATTATTTCACAGGAATGAAAAGAGCCATTGCTGACTATGTAAAAGTCTGTGTCGACTGTCAGCGGTATAAGTCAGCGAACACCAAGCCTGCCGGCCTCCTACAGACTCCGATCATGAACCAGCGCAATGAAGTCATCGCTATTGATCTCTTTGGCCCCTTGCCAGCAGGTGAAAATGGAGAACGATGGGTTCTACTCGTCGAGGATACGGCGACCCGCTTCGTAGAACTGTATGCACTCCAAGACGCCACCGCCGAGGCCTGCGCTCGTACATTAATAGAAGAATACTTCCTCCGCTATGGACTACCCCGCCGTGTAATTTCGGACAATGGAGTTCAATTCATATCTGGAGTGATGCAGCAAGTTATGTATGTACTAGGAATTGAACAAAATCTTATTCCGCTGTATCATGCCGAAGCAAACCCTGCGGAGAGGAAGAATCGAGACCTGAAGGTACAATTATCTCAGTTAGTAGGTGATAACCACCCATCCTGGCCAAAGAAACTTCCCGTTATTCGATATGCTATGAACAGCGCCATCTGTCGGACGACCGGAGTAACTCCAGCATACCTCATGTTCGCAAGAGAAATGAGGTCACCCACAGAAGTGCGCCATGATCTACGTTCTGTTCTAGACAAGGAGAATTTCGTGCCGCAAATAACTCCCTACCTAAAGAAATTCGCAGATTCTCTGTCATCCATCCGCGAGCGAGTCGAGATTCAGCAAGATAAGCGAACGGCGCACGCCGATCAGTCTCGACGACCTGCAGAGAGTTTCGCAGTAGGAGATGAGGTGCTTCTCACTACACATCTACTAAGCCAAGGTGCCAAAGGTCAGACTTCCAAATTCATTCCACGAAGAGATGGGCCTTACGTCATAAGTGAAAAAGTAAGCCCTACCACATATAATATCGCTCGCCTGGATAAGCCCCAAGACTCTTTCGGTAAATACCATGTCAGAGACCTCACGCGGTTTAACCGTGACGAAGGACCTGCTCCAGCACCTGTATATCCTAAGAGGAATAGAGGACGACCGAAGAGACCGAGCCAAGATCAACTGCAAGCCCAGATCACTAGTCCTTCAGAGGGACCACCACCTGGACTTGAGGGGGAGGGTATGGCAACCCGGCCGCCCAATGTAGCAACACCGTTTTCAGTAGTGCCACTATGTCATACCAAACGCTCTATCCGTATCCCGGCACGCTATAGGTAGGTACTGACTGACGGTTCTCCTTTCAAAATTCCCTCTCTCTCGTCTGTGACGTTGCGCGGTGCGGAACGCCCGCCATTAAGTTCTTTGTACAACTCTACCTGTTTTTTATATAATCAAGCTCGGCTATTGTAATTTGTACCTACTCATAATTATTTTGAATAAACTTTTATCTATCTACCATAAAATTCATTATAGTTTTTTGGGAAACAAGTTTTTTTTATTACCGTCTGTACACAGAATAAACAGAGATAATAATATCTTCCTTCGCCCATGTTTTCGCTACTGCTTGCCTGCCTGGTTTACCTGCCATGACGACCACCTGTGTGAATTGGGGTTGCTAGCTTAGTAAATCTGCTCAATTTTAGGGTAATTTATCAAGTACTTGAAATGTCGAGCTTGGGCTGCGATGGTGAATTCCACGCACATAATAGACGTTATGGATGTATTGAGACGGCACGAAATGTTACATTCTTGTAGTGATATAAAAATTAACCGACCTCTGGTCCTCATGAAGTAGATAAACTGCAACATTTATCTCAATGTTCCTATGTAGGTAGGTACGTAAGTACTTCATTTCTTTCTTCTTGTCTATTTTTGTATTTTTGTTTATATTCTAGAATCAATTGAATGAAATCCTCATCAATCTTCATCAAAACCTGGGCAGATTATCAGCGTACGTTTGCCACCCCACCTGGTCGCCGGCCGGCAAGCGGACTCCTCTCTCCTCAGCACGGCAGTCGCTCTCCCGCGCCCGCTCCGTTCACTCGTCTCTTGCGCGCCGGCACAGCGAAACTTTCCAACGAGTCCCACTTTCGTCAAAACTTTGTGTGTTTTGTGCAGTGTTGATGTGGTTTGTGAAGTGAAGATGCAGGGCGCCTGGCAGGCGTTCTGCCTGCTCCTCGTCGCCGCGGCGGCGGCAGCGCAGGTGGACACACGCCACTTATCAGGTCAGTGAAATGATGAAAGTTTTCAACGCTTTTGAACGTTCCCAATTCGGATGCAGCGACAATGAGAACCTACTTTTTGTGGTTTGGAAAGTCTTCTAAATGTCCCTAGTTGTTCGTTTCGCAGTCATAATCTCAATTTAAGTTTAGGCTCAGTTCGAGAACCCAAACCAGTTAGATTTAAGTGGTTTTCTTACAAGTCGCCTACCTACACGTAGTGACGTGGAAGTTATTGAGAATGCCGTAGAGGTAGATAACTTCAAACAAAGTTTTTATTTACCAAAAAAGCTGCGATTTCTACCTAAGTACTACTTAGGAAACATAAAAAATAGTAGTAAGTAGGGTAGGTCCCTACTACTACTGCCTTTATATCATCGCACCTACCTACTTTCTGCAATTTGTAAAACTGCTAACATTAGCAACTTAAGTAACTAAGTAGGTAGTAGGTAGGTACCTAAGTTCGATTAAGTAGCTATGTAACTTAACCTACACTTAATTAATAGCTTAGGTATAATGTAAGACTTTTAAAGATAATCGTATTGGTTTATGAATAAAACTATTTTGATCAAGTAGGCGTACCTATAGCTTAGTGTTATACAAAAAAAAGTGTAAGTAAGTACCTAGTTGCAGGTCGCCTTACTGTGGTAATGAACAATAATAATAATAAAGAGTGATTGGATCATTGCGCACTTTCTAAAGCACGTTATTATGTGACAGGCAAGATAATGTCGCTTATATACCTAGTTGGATTATCTTTCTACCTATTTACCATTTTGGATGATGGCAAAATTACCTGCCTAACTAATGAGAAAAGTGTATCCTTTCCTGAACCAATTGATACTTTAAAAAATACGTTACGTAAGTAGGTAGGTATTCCTACCCACCACAGAATAAGTGTAGTACTAGGTAGGCATAATAGGTACCTACCTAGTTACTGATATTATCCTACATCACTACTTAGATATTTTCCTATATCTAATGAATAACAGAATTGTATAATAAACTGACTTGAAAAGACCATTGAATGATATTCATAATGAATGGGTTTCCAATGGGTTTGCATCACAAAAACCGTAGACAATAGACAAGTTTGTCTATTGTGTGCATAGATCGGAATTATTCCATGGATTGAATGGTGTGAACTACTGACGCACCTACCCTACCTACCTACGTAGCTATAGGTATACAGTTATCTAATACATAATGATTGCTTGATCTGAGCAGATTTAAATGGATTTGACTAGTGTACCTACTTACCTACCTATGACGATTCCACCAGGATTTCGCAGAGTTTCCACAGAGTAACTTCAAGGCGGTTTCCGTCTTTGCTAATGTCCTGACCATAGATATGTAAATCAGTTTTTTTATTTCTTACCATGAAGTCTTCATTTATCATAATGTCACATACCTACCTACTTACACATACAAATAAAAAATACAAGCGGAAAATCCCTAAGCGCTCGTTGATGTCTTTTCTATAGAGCGGGCAACAGCGGACAAAATTATGCGTCGTGCGTGTTAATGATCGAATGAATGTCGCATTATCATTAACTATATCATTAATTAAATAGTTTCAAGGTGCTATTTAAGTACTTTTAGCACAGGGTAGGTATTGGGTTTAGCATTGTCACTGTGCATACCAGGGGCCTTACCACAAAGTCTTCCAGAACGATTCCGTAACGATTTCATTATAGAAACGTCACTACTTCAATACAATTTGTGTAGTTCATGGTACGAAAAACCAATGTAATATTAATTCGGTAATGTATTATGAATTCGTGGTGAGGCCCCTTGGGGATTCTCCTCAACACTTTTATCATAGTCTCATTATTCGTCATTGTTCGCAATAATTTTGGTTATCTCGTAAAATATTTGTCAATTTTAAATTTACCCTTCGTGAAACAACTTATTATCATCAATCTTTTATTGCTCCATCTTCATGCTATCAGCTTGAAAAACGAGCTCTAATACCAAGGTTAAAAAAAATCGGTTGTCTATAAATTCGGTTTACTGACGATAGTTGAACGTGACAAAGTCATAAGAATGGAACGCCTCAGAGCGAGGTAACGCCGCATGACATCATGTTATTTCGTGCGTGCAGCCGGCTCCATCGAATTATAAGACGTTGTCACGTCAAAAAGTTTTTAAAATAACGCCAAAATTAACAAATTGAGCCTAAAAGCCAATCTAGTGCGATTCTCTATAAAAATACTCCTTATATTTTATTGTTTTGTGATTTTCTTAGCATTAAGGTCGATTCACACATATATCAGTGAAGTCACAGTACCGGCACAGTGCGAAATATTCTTTCATACATTCTCTATGAACGCACCCCCACTTGTCAGTGTCAGTGACGACACAGTGCCCTTAGAGAATGTATGAAAGAATATTTCGCACTGTGCCGGTACTGTGTCGGAACTGTGACTTCACTGATATGTGTGAATCGACCTTTAGGATCAGGAGCCTTACCACGAAGTCTTCCAGAGAACGATTCCGTTTTAGAAACGTCACATCGTGGTGAGGCCCCAGTGCCCTAGGCATGCTATCTGGATTCGAGCGGGAGAGGCGATGGGAATCGAGCACAATAATATACAATTGACAGAAGCAACGTTCTGCCTGACCCGCGCGCCACGTGACATTGACCAGCGGAAGTCTGCGTCGTCGCTCAATAAACTACTTCCGGTTTTGAGATCTAACCAAACTGTTGGTGAATTTGAACCTTATTTCATTGAAATTACGTGGAAATCGTCACTTGTTCTAATAAATAACAAAAATTAAATTGAAAAAAAAACCTGTCGAGTGCGCAATTGTTTAAAAAATATATAGTTTCAATATAAAAACTACTTTACTTTCTAAGCAGTTTTATTAGCTACTAGCTTCCGTTCGCGGCTAGAATTTTTGAAATCGGACCAGTAGTTTTTGAGTTTATTCGTTACAAACAAATACAAAAATACAAAACTATTCTCTTTATAATATTAGTATAGACTAGCTCCTACCCGTGGCGTCCGTCGCCCGCGTAATACCTAGGTACTTAAAATAATTATAGCCTATGTTCATCCTGAAAGTTCATTCTAAACATTAGTGAAAGAATTTTTTAAATCGGTCCATTAGTTTCAGAGCTTTCAATGCAAACAACAAACAAACAATCAAATCTTTCTTCTTTATAATATTAGTATAGATATAAAAAATAAAGTTGGTAGTATATTGGTTAAGTACTGACTGACACCTACTACAGTGCTACCTATGTAGGTAGGTATAGGTCATCCAACGGATCTAGGCATTCGTGAAGTTAGCCACAGGTGCGAGTTTGCGCATGTTCAGTTCCTTCCCCCCATCCTCATACCTCCAATTGCTCCCGAAAAACGATACTGCGCAGCTCTTGCGGCTAACTTCACGAATGCCTAGATTCGGTGAGCCAGCTATACACGCGTTTTTAATGCTGACCGCGATTTCACGGAATAAGGTCATTATTTCTTGTGCGCGGTTAGGTAAAAGTTTTACTTACGTTTGTGTAGGCACCAAGGAGTTTGGGTTCAAAACATTGAAAAGGTTTTTTATGCAAACCAAAACATTCAAAGTCAAAAGAAATCATAAACAATGACTCTGTGTCCGGTTTAGCCGGATTTCATTAATAACTATTTTAAGGAGTCTGTTACAAATGGTGGTAACTGCAAAATATTGATTATTAAAAACTATTATTGCGAAAACAGAAAAATGCGTCGTCATTAAAAAAAATAACATACAAATCTTTAGAAACAATCCTTCTTAAAAGTAGGTAGGTATATAAGAAGTATGTATTTTAATCCGAACCAAGAAATGTTTCAGAACAATAAAGCTAAAATAAAAACCAGGAAACATTATGACAAAAGACAACGAAATAAGGAACTGAACCATTTCCTCGCATAAATAAACAGTTCTTAGGAAGAAGCTCTTCCGTCTAAGTTATTCTGAAATATTAAAGGTAAGATTTTCAACGAGTCTTATTAAAAAGTGGGTAGCCGCGGTGATAAAAATTACAATGAAACTTGAGAATTGCCGCACTTTCACTGACTATTGTAAGAAAAGAAACTGAAATAAAAATCATAAAAGTTAGGTACTCTGTGTGCATAAGTTGCCTAGGTTTTGTATTTTATTGTTGTTCTATCATAATGTGTGTTATCTAGTAGTTGTTATATTCCTCGCTGTAAACATTCATTCAACATAAATTTATAAGTTACTTGCGTGTTTTTTTGCCATCAAATAATTGTGACTTATAAAGGATTCAATCTATACACCATAAATCCATAATCATCTAATACATACGGCTTGTAGGTATTCTGAACATCTATTTTTCTAAGCAACTCTTCCTTCTCTTTCCTTTAAGTCAAGTGCGAAAGAGACATTGTCGCAAAACACGTTTCGCTGGTTTCGCCTTGAACTTGTCAAACCGCTAGTCGCGCGCGACCAATGACATAGAATAAAACATACCAGTCGCTCACTGATAGTAAGTAGGCATGTACTTGTGCTACTTGTCTGCTACCCACTTTAGTATTAACGAAAAGCCAATTTAATAAAACATTAATAAGAAAAATCTAGCTAAGTACCTAGTTCATCTAAATTTTTCCTTCATCAACATCAAATTACATTAAAAACCAATATGATACGACAAAACAAAATTAATAAAATTCTTGGCTCGGTAAAAGAATCCGTGTGTAATATAAAATTAATGATTTATTTCAGATCTTGTACTTAACTAAATTTATCACAACAATATTTTATCATTCTGGTTTTTCCTAGAATTAAAATAAGTAGGTTACTAGGTAGGTGTAAAACTGTAGTCTTGTCAAACACCTGCCAGAGAAATGCAACCGATAGTCTTACTGATTTCATAAGACGGGAAGTATTGATAGTCGGCAACCGGTAATTATATGAAAAGTGCTGTTACGACGTTATTCACGCGAGCGCGCGTCGCGTGCAGCGCAACTTTGCACAGAAAGTTAACACATCGGAAACATTTGGGATTTCTTCCGGGTTTGAAGGGTGCTCCATCAAACTGACGAGAGTTTGGCGCGAGTTCGATTGATGGTGACTGGCCTAAGCAGAGTTTTTTAACAAAAAGATGGCTGGCTATTATAGCTAAGTGCATATTTTGTGCCATGTATGCACACAATTTTTTTTCAATATTTATCTAATGACTAGCTTCCACCCACGGCTTCGCCCGCGTGGTAGGTACATTGAAAAACAAAAACAAATCTATCCCACGGGAGCCGAACATTTTTCCAGATAAAAAGTAGCCTATGTGCTATTCCAGACATGTATTTCATCTCTGTGCCAAATTTCATCCAGATCCGTTCAGCCGTTTCAGGATGAAAGAGTGACAAACTACTTACATACAAACTTTCACGTTAAGTGGGATTAGTAGGATTACTTACCTACCTAATGTTTTGAGTTACATTGTGTATAAGTACCTACCTTTTTTATATACCTAGCTAATGTTTATAATACCTACTTCAATCATCACAATTTTAACGATGACAAAATATTTTCCACAACTTCTAAAAACAATCAAAATAGGTTCGTTGTACAGCTGTCACTGCATTGTCAATGTCAAAAAACAGCCTCGTAACGTCACGTCACGCCTACAACAGAAGAATGTCAACTGCCTGCGTATTAAATTGACATTTGCTTTATAATGTCACACGTTAGATATTCATTGCGGGCTTCGAAAGAAGCGTTTGTAGTTTGATGGGAGAGGAAACGTAATGGTTGGCGTATGCAATGAAAGTGTCGTGTGCTGATGTGCTGAGGTCATTGACTGGACGCGGATGGGTGCCTTGCTGGAAAAATATTAGTACCTACTTACACGACGGTTGCCAAGTAACTTACGATGAATCTTTCAAAAGTTTTGCAGAAATCGAAATTTTATTAAGTTCCACTTTTTTAAACTTTATTAAAATTTCGTACCTACCTACGAAAGTAAGTTCGACAGACCGATCGATAAGTAAAAACTTGGACAGTTTAAGTAACCTAGTAATGTGGGGGTTAACTCGACCCTCTGGCCTTTACTACTTTGCCTGACTTTTGAATTTCTGGCCTGAGCGACAGCTAAATGCGCCGCCTCACTCCGATCGGGGTAATAGGTTAGGTTGGTAATTAAAAGGAATTGTTTCGGAGAGCTGATTGATAAAGTTAAAATAGAGTTTCATGACTTTCACAGAGTAGGGTACCTAAGTATATCTTCTGATACAAGAAATTTTAGTGTCGGTAACAGACGCTTACCTACTTAGTAGATAAAATAAAAATCCTTTTCTTTCATGGAAAGTTTTCTAACGAGCAAATAACGACTTTTAAAATATAGTTTTGAAAGCTTTCTGAAACGATTGAATATGTAATGGCTGTCATTACAAATAACGAGCGGAACCGCGGCAAATCTCTATAAGTGCACGCGGTCAGGCGAGTTCGAGCCTTATTCTCAACGCACCCAAGGTTCGTTTGCCTTGTCGCATGCTGGCGAACTCTGACATTTCTCACGCGAAGATTTCTGCTCTTGCGCAGAGGTTGGTAACATTTGACACACATTCGGCTTTCAAAATTGTTACAGAATCGGACGAGTTTTCATCGAATTGCTTAAAATCAACTTCTGATGAAACCTACGAAAGTTTAATCAATTAAGTTTCATAGGACGAGCCTCTCCGGGGCGGCCACAATAAAATAACTGGAATAACGTATCTACTCCATCGGCATTATGCCTCTATACTTCTTATATTCTCATAGTTTTACATTCCATATTGATTTTTTTATTAACTACTAGCTTCTGCACGCGGCGTCGCCCGCGAAGTACCTACATAAAATATAGCCTATGTTCATCCTGAAAGTTCATTCTACACATTGGTGAAAGAATTTTTCAAATCGGTTCAGTAGTTTCGGAGCCTATTCATTTCAAACAAACAAACAATCAAAGTTTTCCTCTTTATAATATTAGTATAGACTACTTACTTGCTTTAAAAACTGTTGAAAAGCAGACTAATACTAACTTGCTATTATATTTTCACACAATGATCCGAGATATAAGTACCTATACCTCACAGTTGTTTCTGTTTGTCCAATTTTCCCTTTATGACCAATCCAGTAGACAAAAGAACAGGTATGTAAGTACATACGCGTGTATAATGCCGCGTGCCACAGATTACGGCTAAATTATTATAATAACTCTGGATTGGTCACGATTTTACTACAACAGTTAGTTTGACTACGCAGCGTACTCAAGATATGGGTGAAACAGATTTACCTTAACACCATTAGAAAGAAAATTGTTCCCATAGACAATTAGTATACAAGCTTTCGCCCACGGCTTCGCCCGCGTGATACCTTGAAAAACAAAAACAAATCTATCCCACGGGAACCGTACATTTTTCCGGGTTAAAAAATAGCGTATGTGCTATTCCAGACTATCTATATCTGTGCCAAATTTCATCCAGATCCGTTCAGCCGTTTCAGCGTGAAAGGGTAACAAACATACATCCACACATCCATACATTCTTGCAAACTTTCGCGTTTATAATATTAGTACATAGGATTGCTCCATCAGCCATGTTTACTCTGTTGTAGTTTAAACTGTCGATGGTAACAAAAAGCTAATTGCTTTTTTACTATCACGCGTCCAGTGTTGAATAAACGAAAGTTTAAAAAGAAAGCAACTCGCCGTGCGGTGTTATGAAAACGTAAAAGTAACAAAATGCAGTTTGAGCTCGTATTAAGTTAAAGCATCGCAGTTTACTAACTCGCTCAGGATGTACTTTGTCCATTTGTATAGGGTTGCTGGCTGCTGGTGAAGGCTGGATGCGTCGAGCTGAGAACAGTAATGCGATTACGGAACTCTGATACAATCAACACTTATCAAAACTGGCTCCAATGTCAATCAAATTGATGAATAAACACTCTTACGTAATACAATATCACTTGATTGCAATCAAAATGGATTGACATTGATTGTAAGTAGTGATCCATAATCGCCCCACAGGGCGCAATGGCCCTTATTAGGGAAGGCTTATGTCCAGCAGTGGACTGCTATAGGCTGATGATGATGATGATGTATAGGGTCGGCTTCATTTAGTGCTTTATCTATGAGGTGGCTTTTCCTTGCCTTGGGTGTTGTTGACTGAGTTCTCAAAAACACCCAACAGTCATCCTACTCCTGGGGGGCGATTATGGATCTTTTCTTACAATCAATGTCAATACGTTTTCATTGTAATCAAGTGATTTGGTATGACATAAGAGTGTTTATTCAATAAATTTGAGCCAGTTTTGACAAGTGTCGATTGTATCAGAGTTCCGTAATCGCACTACTGATCCCAGACTACAGTTTTCATTGTCGTGGGATCCAGGATCTCTGGGTTTTTAACCGAATGCCATCACGTCCGGCCTCCCACTTAGGTCGTCAGCTCTTTGAGGAATGGTTTTCAAGAGTCCTTGGTGAAAGATAAAGAATGACGGAACAAGAAGTTGCAATAAAGTTGTTTTTTGTACAGTTTTCTAACTTTATTAGTTTCTCCACTCCGCTTGAGAGCACTAATAATTTTCGAGTTGAAAAATATAGATACCTAGCATAAAATAAATACGCAAGTACTCACCTTGTATTTTATTAGGTAGTAAATAAAATATAAGTAGCTTATAACGACAACTTCGTTATTATTAAAATGTTTACCTAATGAGTCAATGTTCCAATGTCAATGAAGACACGTTCATTTCATACACTTGCAAATGAGGCAGGTGTGCCGATAATACATTCCGTGAAGGTTATACGAGTACTGTACTTACCTAATTACTTTGAACTGAAGTACTGACATCACGGCATCTTAGCTCCAGTAAAACTCAAAATCATCGAATATCAACCCTGAATGGAAGACCTTCTCGGTGTCTACTCTACAAAACGATCAACGATATATCGGCAAAAATAGTCGTACAATATCTACGTTACATAGTTTCAACTATTATTTGAATGATGAAACTACAGACACTACTTTTGTCAAACGATCTCACAAACCTACTAAAAACCACTTACAGACTAATACGATAAGGCTTAATTTCCACCAAAGCAGAGACGAAAGGAGATGTGCTGCAAAGCTGGCAAGTTATTTCTACCAAAGTGGAGAGAAGTGTAGCGGAGAAGAGATGTGGAAATAACGAAATCTGATTAGTTTATTCAAACAACTCGCGTCTCCTCTCCTCTCTGCTTTGGTAGAAATCGGGCCTAATTAGATTTTGAAAACAAAACAACTACTAAAACGATTGAAAGGAGCGACTAAAATTTCGATCCGATTATAACGTTATCATTTTGCAAAGTAGACGCCCTGATCATCTTGAATATCTTACACCTTTTTTGTACGATGTTCAAGATGTTGAACATTGTACTAAAATAAAGTTTGAGCATATCAACATTTTACTAAGAGACCTTTTCCAAGTACGTCTGTTTACCTGGTATCTGGCAGCCCTGCCGGTGGCTGGCACGGGCCGGCACGCCGCGCGTACGCACACAATGAAATCAATCGAGCCCGGCCTTGCATCGCCTTTGACTTTGAATGATCGGTGATGTTTTGAAACCGTGCTGTAGGAAGTTCTATGGTGACACTGACATGACGCGGACATCACGGTCGGAGACCATAGAGACAGATTCAAAGATGCAATTAATACGGGGACAGAGGGATTTTATCCGCCATCATTGCAAATCAATGGGTGATACCAAGTTTTGACTAGCCGCATGGTAGTAGCTCTGCCTTCTGAGTTGCAGGTTGTGGGTTCGATCCCCACCCAGGATAAACATTTGTGTGATGAACGCAGAAGTCTACGAAAGTCTAGTATATTATGTTGGTATTTATGTACTTTGGGTCGTGGGGGCTGCAGAAAAGGTAGATAAAGAAAAGAAGTAAAGAGCAATAACAAAAAAGGGATGATGACTATAAATAATGAGACGACTAGGTTCGACTTCTCATAACCTCATTGGATTGGAGTTATAGGTACCAGCCTGGCCCTAGACCACAGCTTTGTTGTTAAAAATGTACCGTCAAGGCGTAAAAAATGGCGAGACGTTTTGAAAGTGTAATATCTAGAATCTAGACGCGGATCGACCTACTTATGCAGTGACACGATTTGTACGAAAAGTGCTATCAGCATTTCACTTCTGATCTTCATATTGTGCTGAGGCTCAGTTCTTTTGACCTTGGCTTACATTCAATGCCAATTTTGATGATGGCCATAATTATTTTTACGCAATCTATACATATAATAAAATCGTTTATCTTTGCGTTTGTGCACGCTATACTCCGCAACGGCTGAAAAGTTGACAAAGTACGAAAGTCGGCACTCGAACCAAATCGAATGCACTTTCCACTAATGTATTGAGATAAGCTTGAATTAAAACTTAGGCTTTGGTTAAAGAAATAAAAAAGATAAGAATTTGACAATTTGATGAAAAACCTTATCTATTGGTACAGCCCGGCCCAGTTACAGAATATTAAAAAGTAATCTAACGCGTACGTAGTCGCGGGTATCAACTAGTGTTAAAAAAATAAAATAAATAAATATTGGTGGAATTCACACAACGCCTTCTAGCCCCAAACTAAGCAAAGCTTGTACTATGGGAACCGGATAATTGACAGATTAATTAATATACTTTTTTTTGTAAATATAATACATAGAATAAATCTAGCACCCGGACACAGAAAAAATATTTGCGTTCATCACACAAATGTTTATCCTGGATGAGGATCGAACCCACAACCAACAGCGCAGAAGGCAGAGCTACTACCAACTGAGCTGTGAGACCGGTCAATATTAAAGGGCGAAGCTAAGTGAGCGAAAATCAAAACAGTCTTATCTTGTAAAAAGTAATAAATAAGAACTCTAAAGCTATTTTCTTCAACCAAATTAATTCCAGAAGGTTCGGAATTAGCATAAAACAACTCCAATAATAGCGAATCATAACTTGAACAGCAAAATTGAGTTTTCTGCCGCCATAATTAGCGGTGGTTCAAACAAACAGTCGCTTGATTATATTGTGTCAAGATGCTGGTGGAGGGAGATAGCGGGATATGGCCATTTCACTTATTGGGATTAATCTCGTAATGTTTACGTACAGTTACGACTACAGATGAGTCTGGGGGGCTTGGGGATTACCATCAGTTTCTTAGATAGCAAGCAGCGATCTTAGAATGATGCGGTATTGATTTGAAGACAGTGAACGGAAAATACATGGAAGCATTGCTAAAAAATTATCCGACAAAATGTGCTGTGGTAGGCGGGGCTTGTCAATTATGCCAAAGAATTATATTATAAAAAATTTACATAAGCTTATTACACGTTACCAAGGCAACCTTTAAACCTAAACGTCTAGAATAAAGTCGACATTAATCAATGTTTGGAAAATCCACGAAGGAGTTACAATGTGTGAAATTTGGTGTCATGTTTCGCGGATTTCCCTTGAAGTAGTGCTTCCATGTTTTTTCCGTTCACTGTTTAAAGGCATTTTGAAGGGTATGGTCTAACTGAACACATGACTTTCGTCTATATGCCTGCCATCTTGACGCATATTGTCAAAGAACCAGTGACAATAATTAATACCTACTTGAACTTTTGAAAGGAGCATCTCATTAGTTTTACGCAATTAAATACCTAGCTCAGTGGGAATAGTTCCCACAGTGTCTCAACTCTGACATTTTATTGTGATGCTGAACAATAGCTATGAGGCAACGGAATAATGGCAGCAAAGTAACAAATATCAAAATAACGATTATCTCCGGGATTGATGATAAAACTTGCTAAAACCGCCGTGGCGTGACGAGCGACGGGCCTTCTAATCGTTGTAATCTGGACATAATAGATGGCGTTGTGTGATATGTCCACTGTTGTAGTTTCTTCCTAATACGAAGGTTACAGGACTTGCAGTTGCTTATCGAAATTAAAACATTATTAATTCAAGACGACATTTACTTTTTTTTGGCGGCAACCAACTGTCAAATAGACGTTTACAAATCATGACCATAGATAATACATAACATCCACTAATATTTATTGGTAAGTACCCCCCCCTACTCCTGCCGTACTCAGAAAAGAAGAAGCCCGTTGTCAAAAACATTTCTTTCTATAGTATTCATTGCATCAGTTATATACATCAGGTTCCTTTTACTCTTTCCTTCTTCTTCTTTCGAGTCAACGACTAAGTTTAAATATCTTTTTTTCCCAATATTCGGCGACTCTTATGCCCATCTCCGTTGCCTGGTTAAGGTCCTTTCGTGTGCAGGTGGTCGGGCAGAGTGGACATGAGAGCAGATGCTCCATGTTCTGTGTGGATGCTCGGCAGTTGCACTCGCTCCGAGATGGATCGATGTAGCCCCACTTAGCCAGGTTTTGACGGCAGCGGCCAACTTGACTTCGAAGACTTTAGGGACTTTCAAGCTTCATAACCCTTTCCTATATGACACAGTTTGTGGTAAATCAGAGCCGTGTCTCCGGCAACTTTTGCCAAGTATGAGATAGTGAACCCTTGGAGTTCAGGCCTCCCGAAGGTCGCCGTCATGGTCTCACTGCCGCAAAAGTTCTCAAAGCGTAGCTGACTTAACCACCACATGGACATCTTGGTCGTCTTCTTATCTTGTTATAGTTTTTTGAACCAGAACCAAGACATGGACTACCTATCTTTGTCTTCTTCTTATCTCGTTATTAGTTCTTTTGAACCAGTGTGGTGAAAGGATTGAAGTGCGTCTCAGAGGTTCTTTTCGTGCACTTTTCACCATGTCTCCGAACTTTTAAGATTCTACATGCTACCTTATGCACTATATGCAGTTTCCTTCAATGTTTGAGAGTACTGGTCATTATCTTCTCTTGTCCTTCCTCATCCATGGATACAAGAGTAGAGGTAGACCCAAGAAAAGATGGATGGACTGTGTGAAAGGCGTGTGTAAGAAGGGAGTGACTAATTAGATGACGGATGATAGAGGAGAGTGGAGGAAGAGAACCTGTTGTGCCGACCCCACCTAGTGGGATAAGGGCAGGAAGACGATGATGCCCTTACTTACTCATCCACTGTACTGGTTGGTACTGGTATAGCGCATCATATACATTTTAGAAGAGTTAAATCTGGTACACGACCTTAAGATCGGAAGGCTACTGCCAATAGGTCACCAGTGCTCAATAAATAGGTCATCATTGATATCACTTCCGTCTCTAACTTCGTCACCAGACTGGCCGATGACTCATACGACCTTCCAACTCTTCCGTGCTCCGCTATCTTCCGCGCCTTAAAGTGCCGGTCGCCGTGAATATAAAAACCTCTGGTTTTAATATTCTTTAAGCTTTACTAACAGGGTTGGCTGGTAAATGAGCTGTCTGCTGCACAGAGCTGGCTCGCTACTCGCACAGAATAACTTGTATTATTTGGATTAGTCCCGTGGGGCTTGCTAATAAACGGAGCTCTTAAATAGCTCTAGAAGTCAGTCTTCGGAGTTTTCGGTCGCACACTCAAAGGAATAGTGTTTATTCGGATCGTAATCTATTTAGAAAGCTGATTTAAACGAAAGAAATTGGAAATAATAAAACTTTGATCACAAAAACGGAATGCTTGTCGTTACAATATTTTTTTTAGTTTTTAGGGTTCCGTACCCAATGGTAAAAACGGTTTGCCCGTCTGTCACCAGGCTTCTCATGAACCGTATTAGTTAGATAGCTGAATTTTCTTAGATGATGTATTTCTGTTCCCGCTATAACAACAAATACTAAAAAACAGAATAAAATAGGTATTTAAGGGGGCTCCCATACAACAAACGTGTTTTTATAGATAATGGTACGGAACCCTTCGTGCGCGAGTCCGACTCACCCTTGGCCGGTTTTTAATTCTTGTTTAAAAAGAGAGTTATTTGTGATATTTTCTACGCCATGGTGATAAAAATATTGCTAAAATTAAATAATCTATCCGGTTTAGGTTTCTTATAATTATGTAATTTATTAATCGGGGAAGCAAAATTCATGAGCCGTTTAGCTATAAGGGTTGATTCCCATTGTGTGACGGAGGTTCTCGGGGGCCCATAACCTCTGGCCGTGAGCTGTGACAGGCTCACTAGCTCACACCAACGGTATATTAAGGCGATATCAGACGGTTCACTCGAGAGAACATTCACACGAATGAAAGAAAAGACAGTGAGTCTTCAAAAGACAGTGAGTGGGAGTGAAAGATGCCGAATGAAAAGATCTGACATCGTCGGATCGGTTCATTAGTGAATTCATTCGGTACTCTTGTTTCATTTGGGGTTCAGACGAATCATTTCGAGTGAAAGATGCCAAATGAAAGACAAAGATGAACGAAAAGTGAACCGTCTGATATCGCCTTTAATGATGGTGCTATGTGGTCCATCTCAAAATAACACACGTACGGTTCAGAGCAGACTATAATCCCGTTGTCATTGTTGTGGAATCAGGTCCGTCCATTGTGGAGCGCAGTATTACGGACGCGGTATTACGCCCGCACAATGCCGCCAGGTACGCTCATTGTTCTCCATTAGGTGGGATGTTTTAAAAATTGTATTCACTGTTTATGTTATGCCAACTATGAATTTGGCTTTACTTTGTAAAGCTAGTATTAAGTATATTTAGCTGGTTGTGTAGTGGTAGCACCCCTGCCTCACGATCCGAAGGTCGTGGGTTCAAACCTGGTCGTGCACCAACAAGTTTTTCTATTCGACAAATTTATGTGCGCAATGCCAGTGCTCTTAAACGGAGAAGGAAAACATCGGAGGAAACCGGCATACCCTAGAGCAGGGGTCGGCAACCTTTTGACTGGCAAGGGCCACAAAGTGGCAAAATAAACTAAAGGCGGGCCGGGCCACACTTGTAATATTAACCCTAGAAGCTCAAAATATGGCTCTCAAATGCTCATCTGTGAGACGAGAAGTATATTTATTTTTTCTTTAATTGACAATTGGAAAAGTTTGTTCGCATAAATTATAAGTGCTACCAAAAATTGTAATGAACTCGCGCTTCGCTCATTTGTTCGTTCGCGGTCAGAGCGAAGCGCGTTTTAAGGCTGGGTCCACACTATACAGTCGATCGTGGTTCGTTCATGCATTTATCTTGTTATTTAACTTATATAAAAAAAACATTCACGGGCCGCAAGCAAGACGTCCGCGGGCCGCATGCGGCCCGCGGGCCGCGCGTTGCCGACCCCTGCCCTAGAGCCAAAAATTCGAAGGTCTGTGTCATAGGTATATTCTTAAACGGCGATGGGCTTCCAACCTTTCACGTACGGAATACTAACTACTGTGCAAAATGTGGGCATGTACCAAATGTCATGTTGGGACGTGCGTCTGACATTTCTCTTTAGATATCCTCAAAGATCTAAGTAACTAAAGATCTGAGGAAGATATCTACCGAGCCCGGGGATTACAGTCGTGATCATATTTATTTATTTTAATTTATATGTATGGTGGCAGCCGCCTACGTAGTCGTGTGTAGACCAAAGATCCCTAACGATTGCTTTGAAATTTCCAAGTGCGATAGTGTATCTTTTTATGTTAACGAGCCGGCAAACAGGCAGGTAAACCACTTACTTGATGGTAAGTGATTACCTACACTACTGCTTGGAAGTTATCTGGCGCTGTGGTGGTGCCACCAAGACGGGCTCCTGCTGAATAGTTACCACCTGGTGCTTAGATGTATGTCATTAGCGATAACACATTCAAAATGGTGCTTTTTTAAAGTCTTGCGATAAGATATCCCACAAATCATTGAATCTCTTTTTCCCTTTTCCCCCTAAGTAGATATTGAATCAGTGTCCGAACAAAGAGTCAGTTCGTCATCCGACTAGACAGATAAGTACCCTGATAAATGCCTTGAGAACAATAATTAATACCCGTATGAGTTCTTTCCTCATCTTTTCCTCTTACACTCACCTTGTTGTCTAGATATTATTTATAGTCATCACTGAGTGCCCATCGTACAGTTATTAACATCGCCTCACTGCACAGTCGTCATTATACTAATAGTTGTATAATAAGTTCTGCAAAGCTGAATTGGGTGGTAGGTTTCTGTCTGTATGGAGGTTCACTGAAGAGCTGCGGGAGGTCGATGTTTGAAATAAAAACGAGTGTGTCTTAGTATAGACCACACGATTAAAGTAAAACTTCTTAAACGTAACTGAGAGAAAGAGAGAAAAAAAATGTGTGCTCGCACCTCTCTCTCATGCCACTACAGTAATCATATACGAAACGGAACTCTCTGTCTTTCTATCATCACTAACTTATATCTCCCTCTCAACTTCCGTCCGCCTCGCCCGATCACACTTTTCGTAACGCTCTCGTCACGCATTCACCAGCTTACTCCCCAAGTCAAGCGTACGTAAAGCAGTTTTACTTCGAAAAACATGATTAGTAGTAAGTTCCACTAGTCTATACTAATAATAATATTATAAAGAAGAAAGATTTGATTGTTTGTTTTCTTTGAATTGAATAGGCTCCGACTACTGGACCGATTTGAAAAATTCTTTCATCAATGTGTAGAAGTAACTTTCAGGATGAACATAGGTTTATTTTATGTAGGTACTTCGCAGGCGACGCTGCGAGCGGAAGCTAGTAATGAATAATTTCTAATAAATGATGTGCATTGGATCCGTTGCCGCCTGGACAGACTCCAAAGGATGCCCAGCCGGTTGGAAGCCGCACCTGTATCCTTTCCTTACTGCCTTTTATTGGTTTCATAACATTGCGAATTCGCTGTGTTGAACTACGCCGAAGCTTCAACTACTTGTTTCTCTTGTTATCAAGTGCACTTTGTGAAATTGCAGTCTTTGATAATTAATATGAGCGCTGGTGATGTAGTGGTAGCACCCTTGCCTCGCGATCGTGTGTCGTGGGTTCAAACCTGGTTATGCACCAATGAGTTTTTCCACTCGAAAAATACGGTGAAGAAAAACGTCGTGAAGAAACTGGTATACCCTAGGACCAAAAATTCGAAGGTGTGTGTCATAGGTTAGTATTCTTATAAGCGGCGATGGGCTTGCAACTTTTCACGTACGGAATACTAACTACTGGGCAAAATGTGGGCATGTACCAAATGTCATGTTCGGACGTGGCTCTGACTACCCTCTTTAGATAACCTCAAAGGTCGCTAGAGGTCTGAGGAGATATCTCCTCAAGCCTGGGGATTACAGTCGTGATTCGTGATCATGTTTTTTTTGATAATTATTTACAGAAATATACAGATCTATCTTATACTCACTATCCTACCAATATTTTAAACGTTAAAGTTTGTATGTATGGATCTTTATTACTCTTCACGCTAAAATGGTGAACGGATCTAGATGAAAATTGGCACAGATGTAGATTATAGTCTGGAATAGCACATAGGCTACTTTTTATCCCGGAATATGTACGGTTCCCGTGGGATATATTTGTTTTTGTTTTTCAATGTACGCGTTGTACGCAAGGTACGTAGGCGTACGCTAGTTTCACTATAAGTGGACTTGAGTTGGACACAGTCCCATTTCTTAAATGGGTTCACCATCCAAGTATTACAAACTAATACTAAGAATAGTACCTAAACGCTCCTCCATGAAATAACTTGCAAATGCAATCTCCTATGACAAACAGCCAGCGAGTCGCTTTAGCCCAAGTGCGAGATAAATAAGACAAAGCAGTGCAAGAGTTCTGGGAGCGAGTTATTTGTTCTCGGATATAATATGTACCTACTCGTAGTTATCACAATATCTTTATTCCGCGATTGTACTATTTGCAAGGAGATTTTACATTATGGTATGTGATTCGGCATATATCCGCCATTTTGAAAAAATCTGACATTTTGAAAAATTTCCGCCATTTTGAAAAGTTTCATGCAAGTTTCTGTTAATCAACGATATAAAAATTAAAAATACTATGTCAGAGTTTCACATAATTGATACAAGACCGAACCGGAACCCTAGATCGCAAGTCAGTAATGCCACCACACCACCTCATGAATGTAGTAATGCTATTTCCTATACTTTAAATATCTAATGATTATTAGAAATATAGCTCTTGCCAGTGACTTCGTCCGTACAACGATAGCCTTTGATGAAACATAAACATATATTCTGCTCCTAATTATGCTCTGTTCAAATAAGAAAACTACATGAAAATGTGTTAAGCACTTAAAGCCCTGTTAAGCTCTTAAAGGGCCTTCTTTTTTATTACTTTCCTTCAATGTACAGACAGACACAGGGTTCTACTGCTTTATTATGTATATGTATTAAGACTAATTAGCACACCAACTATTACGTCATTAACTACGTCACAGGGTAAGTAAGAGTTAGTAACAAGTGGTACAAGCCTGACATAAGGTGCTGTCACTGTTTTTTTCCATTTGGGACCTTAACGGTATAGCAATAGAGTGTTTTCTCGTTACAGGTAATTTCAGAGTAATGAGGATGTTGTACAACGCAGTAATAAGGCATTGGCTATTTATCTTGTTTAGGGAAAAATACTAGTATGGCGACACGTAATTTTCCTGGTATGAAGTTATAACTGAGTACTAGCTTCCGCCCACAGCTTCGTCCGCGTGGTACATTGAAAAACAAAAGCATCTATCCCACGGGAACATTTTTCCGGGATAAAAAGTAGCCTATGTGCTATTCCAGACTATAATCTATATCTGAGCCAAATTTCATCCAGATCCGTTCAGCCGTTTCAGCGTGAAAGAGTAACAAACATACATCCACGTTTGCTTGTTGGTTTAATTTAGTGTTAAATTTATAAAAAAAGGAACTGAAACTCAATTTTGTTGTTAACTGCTAACTTACGCTATTGGGGGAATTAAAGTATATGACTTTGACGACCTCAGTGGCGCAGCGGGCGAGAGTCCGCCTGCGACGCAAGAGGTTGCGGGTTCGATTCCCGCCGCGGAACAAATTTGTGTATGATCTGCAGAAATTTGTTCCGTTGGTCTGGGTGTTTTCTATGTATAATAAAAAATATCTATCTATGTATATAATGTAGATAAAAACTTTATTGGTTACTTCAGACACACACATACAGACTTCAGCAGTTATACAAAACTCTAGTAAAAAAAAAAACAATAATAAAATACAGTGGACAAAAAGAAACAGAAACTTAGATAAAAAATCTAAGTAGAAGGTCTGTGTGTGCTGCAGTAAGTCAAAAAGGTGCTGGCTCAGCGTGTTATTTGCTAAGAAAGCAAAAACACTGATTTTCAGCCATAACCCATAATGTATTAAATATATCAGTTATCTAGTACCCATAACACAAGCTTTGAGTAGCTTACTATGGGGCTAGATGATGCTGTGTGGACTGTCCAGCATTATTTATTTATATTTATTTATTTCCCACCATGGCTCACCGCGGGCCGTCATAGTAACAACTCAATCTTTAAAACTTGTGGTGAGCTGAGTTCCATACAAGTGTTATCGTAACGGGGCCATAAAGTAAGACGTTAAATCTGAAATCGAATAAGAAAATAAATATCTGAATAGGTAACATAAAATACGAGTAGTATAAGTTACGAAACTCTTCATTTTGTAAATATGAGCCAGTTATGTTCTTCTTCTTCTTCTTCTTCATACGGTATCTGTCTCTTTTGAGGTCAATTTTGTGTGACGAGTTTTTTAAATAAATATTGTCAATGTCACAAAGTCACAGTCCAAAATGTTAGGTCAATTTAAACAAAATATGGCTGGTTTGCCTAAAATTCTCGGTATTTTTTTCGATAGATTTAGACAGGACCTATTCATTTTAATCTAAGGATCTAAGAACTCTGGCTTTCATGGAAAAATAATCACTAAAATTCAACAATAACACACAAGCAAAAATATAAAAATTAGAGCGATGAAGTTGACAGTCGAATGCATCAGCAAAAAATGAAAGCCAAGTTATTAATTGAATACAATCTAGATTTTCTGCGGTGCATTTGCCTGACAACTACGTCGCTCTGGTTTTTATATGTTTTCTCGTGTTATTTTGAGTTTTATTGCGTAATTTTGGTGGTTATTTTGCCAATAAAGCCCGGGTTCTTGACGCGAGTGTAAAGTATGTGAATTAGAGTGAATAGTTCTCTTCAAATTCCATCGGAGGAAATCCCGAAAATTTTCAACAAAACAGCCATCTTTTGTTTAAAATTGACTTGACAACTTGACTATGACTCTGTGACGTTGACAATACTTATAAATAAATACACTTGACACTGGCAAAATTGTTCTCTAAGAGACAGATGCCATAATTGAAGAAGAAGAAGAATAAGAAGAATACAATCTAGACATCAAATATTGATGTCATCTCTAGCAGGTGACATTCACATACCTAGGTATGTATATTCATAAAAAAACAACTTAATAAAAACTGCAAACACTAAGAACTTTTGCACCTGCGTATATTTATTTAACTCTATAAGTAGTACTATTTATTTTGTTCTCTCAAACTATTTTATAAGAATCTCAGACAATAGAAAATATAAGCAGGTACAGTCTCGTACAGAGGGCTTAGTACGGGTTTTGTAGTTTACGAAACTTTATTTCGTTCCGTTTTTTTCCATACATTTACCTGCATTGGTGGTGTAGTGGTACCCTACCTCACGATCCGAAGGACCAATGAATTTTTTCATCAAAAAAAAATTGTACGCCATGCCAGAGCTCTTAAACGGTGAAGAAAAACATCGTGAGGAAACCGGTATACCCTAGAAACAAAACAAAAATTCGAAAGTTGTCATATTATGCTAGTGTTCTTATAAGCGGCGATGGGCTTGCTACCTGTCGCGTACGGAATACTAACCACTGTGCAAAATTTGGGCATGTACCAAAAATCATGTTTGGAGATACCTCTGACTACTCTTTAGATATCCTCAAAGATGTAACTAGAGATCCGAGGAGATATCTACCGAGCCTGGGGTTAATCCCCAGGCTCGGTAGTCGTGATCATGAAAGTTATTTATTTACCTCCACTGCCTTAAGTTCCGTTAGGTGCGCTATACAGGTATATGGAAAAAACCGAATCAAATTTTCGTAAACCGGTAAACTATCGAAACTCGTACTAGTTAATATTGCAGGATTGATGGAAGTGAATTGTAGTCTGGGAATCACTGACTGGCCACGGAGTACAGAAACACGACAGGGTGATGGAGCAGGGTCATTGATTGATTCGCTTGCAACCCGCGTCATGTCCCTGTCTGAGGACACAATCAGCACACGTGACGGACCGAAGCGTTTAACCAAATGAAATTTGTCACCGTAACGAAATAACGTTTCGCGTTACCAATTTGTTTCATCGTTTTGAAGCAACCAAAACATTTTTATGGTTAATTTTTTTTAAAGAGAATAGTTCGTTTACTTGAAACATAATTCGATAAGAATCAAATCTAATTCAAATCAAAATCATAAGGATCACTTTGAAACAGAAATCACCAATAATGTTTCCTATCTTATCTATCACTTATTTCATTTTGTTAAAGTATTCATTAATAATTTTAAATCTGTAAAGTATTTCGTACATACAGTATATTAAATTCGAAAAATCTTCACTTTAATCCGAAGCTGCGCGTGTACACTACACACTGCCCGCCACATCCTTTCTTCGTGATTAGACTTGTCAATTATTTAAATTTTATGTCCGTCTGTCGGTGCCAACGAACTGACAGCTCCATACAACCAGCCATTTGTACTACTACTTAACATTGCTTCTGAAGCTAGTAAAAGTTTGTTTCTAGAAAAATTATCTTGTACGATTTGCTTTTTGATATTTTTTATTCTCTTATTTTCGACCGACTTCAGCTCACTTATTTTTTCACACATTAAAAAAATTATTATTCTTTAAATATAATTAAAACATTCAATTCTATTGCTCTTTGGGTCAGTTGTTAACACAATTAGCAGTTTTTTCAGTTGGAATTACATTGGTTACAGGGAAATTACCAAAATAGCCTTTTCATGTTCCTTATATTTCAAGTCATATTTGTGAATTGAGTTAGCATTCATACCGCGCAGAGTTGTTGACCCAAAACAATGTTGCTGTTTGCATAGGTCAACGACATGTGTGTGGCTTATGATTATGGGAAATTCTATACCGTTTAGATCACAATCACAAATCTGTGACCAGTTTTATGTTAGATCACTAAATCACAAAACTGAAGATATTCTTTCAACACGTGGTAACTGATAGTTACGCGAAAAGAGCATCTGAGACGCACTTCAATCCCTTCACCACACTTGTCGAAAAGAATCTATTACCTTCGGTCGGACTATACACATTACAATAACCAGATTTAACTTTACATGCAAAGCTTTCGTTATCATCAGGAACGAATGGAGCAGTCAATCAAATCCTCGATATCTGTTTAAATGTACATTTGGCTGGCGCCGGATAAGGGCTGTAATCTGTGGCCCGACGCGAGCTCGATCCTTCCGCTGCAGGTCTACTGCCGATAAGCCTTATTGCAGAATATGGAATAATTTAAATGAACACTGGTTTACTAACCACTGTAAAATGTGGGCTTGCCAAAGGTTATGTTTGGACGTGCCTCTGACTACATTCTCCCCAAAAGATCTAAGGAGAGATCTGAGGAGACATCTACCGAGCCTGGGGATTACAATCGTGATATGTTTCTTTTTTACATTGGTTTAATAGTGTACTATGATTTAGGCTCAGTTTAGGCTCAGTTACATTTTCTTTGATTGGAAAGTCTTCTTCTTTAGTGTTGTTACTTTAAACCAGTGTGGTGGAAGGAGTGAAGTGTGCCTCAGAGGCTTTCCTGATTCGAAAGTGTCCGAAGCCGATAGTAAAAGACTGATATCCTATTAACTTTTTGGACTTGCCTTTAACTGCCTTACCATCCTCAAAGATCTAAAGTTACAAAAGATCTGAAGCCATGCCTACCATCGTTATCATGTTTGTTTTGTCCAACCAGTCTTAGATTTCAAGTGATCCACGCAAAGATATTTCCAAGGTTGCAGTTGTGAGGAGTAGAGGACTCTACAGTCTCGTCCCTCCGAGGGCAGCAGCATAACTTAGTAGTGGCTCGTAAAGCCGTCCGTCCATTTTATAGGCTACAGTAAAACACAGCTGATGTCTGCGCTAAACGATTATTGAGTGGCCATTGCGATCTCGGGCTCCAGAATACTTCCGCGAGGTGCCTGGAGGACCATGAGGGTTATATTGGTAGGGCAGTTTTCATCTTACGGCTTGTTCACACATACATCTGTCATTGATGAATCGTTATTAATTTGAAGGATAAATTCTCGGACCTATACGTGATTTTTTCTTCGCTAGAAATAACTATTCGTTAATGGCGGATGCATGTGTGAACAAGCCCTTACTGGACTAAAAATATTTTTTTAAAGTGACTTTACTTTGAAATGGTGATTTTAGTTCATGTATTGTTATGGACTAAATTTCTAGATACACATCTTGGACATCTCTCCAATAAGAGTTACTCATATCTCGGGGGTTGTCAGAGGCAACTCTACATACTATTTACCACAGTATTCCATGAAGTTTCAAGGCCTTTGCTGCTTTGACATACTAACCTAGGTTTTCTCGATATTTTCTTCCATTATTAGTGAGTCTAATAAAATCTCAAAATACTGGGAACGATTCTGAATCTTATTAATAAGTAAATTCCCCATTATCCCTGCTCCCTGGAACCTAAGGCACATTCGCAGAAGCAGAAACTCAATTTCGTGATTGTTTGTGCTTGCAAACATTATGGTAATTGGCTTAGCACTTTTATTTGCTTGGAGGTGGGAAGTTCCCGCATTTAAATAATTTAATGATGTTGTATGCTAATGGAAACGCGGAATAAATGAGGGGGATGCTCTTGTGACGGACAGGATTTTATACACAATACGTACGTTGCTTTCGGGGACTTTTTGTTGTTACTTTTTGGTCTATCGAATGTGACCATTTGTTTAAGTCCTGGGTCCTCTAGACATGCCATTAATACGCCATGGCTTATCCTTCTAATATTATAAACACGAAAGTTTGTAAGAATGTATATGGATGTATGTTTGTTACTCTTTAACGCTGAAACGGCTGAATGGATCTGGATGAAATTTGGCACAGATATAGATTATAGCCTATTATAGCACATAGGCTACTTTTTATCTTGGAAAAATGTACGGTTCCCGTGGCATAGATTTGTTTTTGTTTTTCAAGGTACCACGCGGGTGAAGCCGTGGGCTGAAGCTAGTAGTTATTCGTACTAGGTTTTCCAAGATCCTTAAATCCATTCTAATATTATAAAAGGAACTCTGTTCTATTGTGACCTTTTCACGTATGTCTAAGATGTCCAAAGTCTGACGCCCATGTTGGGCCACGATGATGCGTTCAAAATTATAATAATTTCCATCCGCCCCTGGCCTTATATTTATATCACCTATAAAGGTGAGACATTGGGAAATAGGCTACATTACAAAGTGAATGAAAATTCAGTACAGACGAAGTCCCGAGCAGCAGTTAGTGTTCTCTAAACATTTGTACTAGAAAAATCTAATACGTCAATGCAGTTTCAAATATTGCCTGAATACTTACAACTTGCATTGGTAGATAAGCTAAACTCGATCTCAGACAAGCAGCGACGGCATGTTTGGCTCCGGGCCAGAACCGCTGAAGAATTGAAGATACATTACACAAATGACAACGGCATACAATACTCGGTGAACAAAATAATACTGGAATTATCTTGAAGTATGCGGGGCAGTCTGGCAGACTGAAATACGAGAGGCACGCGTTCAGTTTCCATTCGAGACATTAAAAATGATCAGCTATTACGTAACTCTGATTACAATCAATTACAATGAATTTCTATCAGCAACAATACTGTGATTACGTAATTCTGTAATTTTTAACAAAATACATAAGGCAATAAACAAATAATATAATATAATACTTTTATGGCAATAAACTTTCCATAATACAAGTCACCACTATCAAATAGAAGCTGTTTGTAACAATGTTTTGATAGTGTCAGAATTACGTAAACGCAGCGCAGCTTATAGGATACCATGGTAATCGTTTTTGATGGAGTACAAAGTGGGTCAGCCATCCTATCCACCGCTAGCAGATACCTAGATGACCGCACTGACCATTGCTAAATTAAGTCATCTGTTAGAAACGAGATAATCTCCGACACGAGAGATTTGTCTTAATGTCACCAGCCTCTATCCCTAGAATAAATATAAATAAATAAAAATATATTAATGTATCTCTGAGGCTATCTCTAACCTAACTTGGGTTAGGTTGGAATTGGCACATGTAGATTCACCTAGCATGTTAGTGATAGCGCGCACGAGGTACTTTTGTCGCCGTGACTGTTTCGTCACTCTAGCTAGGTTATGTGTGGAAATGACACGCAGTGTCACGTCGTAACATGCGCGCATCTCCATACATAGCCACGGACTTGCTACGAGTGACGAAACAGTCACGGTGACAAAAGTAACTTGTGCGCGCTATCACTAACGGCCGGTTTCTATATTCTATCTATCTGCTGTTTTTGGATTTTGGATTATTTGACATGACTTCTATAGGATTATGTCGAACTAGCTTCCGCCCGCGGCTTCGCCCGCTTTATACCTTGAAAAACCAAAACACATATCCCACGGGAACCATTCTTTTTTCCGGGATAAAAAGTAGTCTATGTGTTATTCCAGACGATAATCTATATCTGTGCCAAATTTCATTCAGATCCGTTCAGCCGTTTTAGCGTGAAAGAGTAACAAACATACATCCATCCATCCATCCATCCATCCATCCATCCATCCATCCATCCATCCATCCATCCATCCATCCATCCATCCATACATTCTCACAAACTTTCGCGTTTATAATATTAGTAGGATACCGATCCAAAATCCAAAACCGCCGATAGATAGAATATAGAATCCGGCCGTAAGACGTAGGTACCTACATACATAATATGATCCTTGTGATTTTATTGAATAAATTATTTTTGAATTGAATTGAAGCTCGCTTCAATCCTTTCACCACACTGGTTCCAAATAACAAGAAGAAGCTATTAGCAACGGGTTTCCTAAGTTACATTACACCATTACACCCAGTACTTGTCCTCAGCAGTTACGTCTTCATTCAAACCATAAGTCGTGGAGCTAAGCCATTGTAATCCGTTGATCCATGTTTTATATGAGACGCGGTCCTGTCATACAAATGGGATCCAGGGTAATAATGTAGCGGAAAAATAACTGATCAGCATAATACTTACGCATTCTGAAGAAGGAAAAACAATTGCTTTGTATGCGGCGTCAGCATTCCTCTTCATCCATATTGCTTTTATTTGGGATTACCGCCCGCCCGCGGATTTGCTCCTCGTAAAATTTGTGATAGTAATAAATGCCTTGTGAAAAAGTGGTCCGTGGGACAAAGAGACCTCCTTTCGATGAAAAAGGTCGTAAGGTTAGACCTTGGTTACAGGCAGAATTTTCTAAAAATCTATGTTAGCATTAACCACGTTTGAGAGTCTTCAAATGTTGCCTAGTGGTAACATTTGAAGATTGATTATGACGATAATGATAAGACAAGCCTTCACAAATAACATCCAAGATATCTCAGCAAACGAAAGTGCCATATTGTCACAATGATGCATCACATCAAAAAGGCTTAACCCAAATACATACCATATCATTTGATTAATCACGATACTCACTATACCTGGTATAATGCGTGTATAATAGCCGGCTCATTAGACTGGCTGTCTCCCAGACAATTCAATGGCGATTGTTCTTGCGTCTCACTCGCACTGCGAGAGTGAGAGAGAGGGGTACAACTCTCGGCTGCGCGTGCGCTGCGAACCGTTAACTGCGCTGTCTATGTGGTCCAAGTGAGATGCTGTCGCGTTTCGAAAATTTAAATGCTAAATGATTGAGAAGGTGAGCTAAATAAACATGAGTGAATTTTTCTAAGGTCCTTTAGTCAATTTATAAGATCATCAAGAAAACTAGACCTTATTTGACCTTGTCTTACTCAACTCATTTTTAACTTTGTAACTCAGACTCTATGACTTCCAGGATACGCGTTTCCACCGCTGTGATCGCCGCCACTTGCACCAGCTGCGGTGGAGATGGTAGAAGACAATACCGTTACTGCCGGAAGGTTTTAGTTTTATTTGTCGACAAACGACTCAATTTCCAAGATCTACTGTTTGTGTTTTTTGGATTACGCAATGACTATCTCTGTCATTCGTCATCTCAGTACTAACTCCTTTCTTACCCATGTCATCTTTCACACAGTCCATCCATCTCTTCTTTGGCCTACCTCTACCCCTGTATCAATCCACATTCATACCGAACACTCTCCTCATTCAATTTAACCATTTTAACATAAAAACACAAAAAACACGATCACGACTGTAATCACCAGGCTCGGTAAATATCTCCTTAGATCTTTAGTTACTAAAAGAGGGTAGTCAGAGGCACGCCCAAACATGATATTTGGTACATGCCCATATTATGCACAGTAGCTAGTAAAAAAAATATGATCTCGACTGTAATCCCCGGGCTCGGTAGATATCTTCATCAGATCTTTAGTTACTTAGATCTTTGAGGATCTAGAGAGGGTAGTCAGAGGCACGTCCAAACGTGCTATTTGGTACATGCCCACATTTTGCATAGTAGTTAGTATTCCTTACATGACGGATTGCAAGTCCATTGCCATATTTTAATAATACGATTTTGTCTCGATGAGACAGAATAGTCCAGCTAGGACTCGTCTCCTCAGATAAGCGAGAGGCTGGAGGTGGAGCCAGGCGGAATGTTAATCTCCCAGCAAACAGAAACGTTTTAGCAAATACTGAACAATGTGCTCGTAGTGACTCGACTGGCGCTGTTGGTTTACGAATAAATTGTTTGTATAAATACTTTCAAAGAAGTAACGGTTAGTTTTATATTAAATCGACTGAGCTGAATGCTGACACCATGGTGGAAACTTTGCAAAACTATGACTGTTATATCTAGAGCACTTATTGTAGACTTAAGACTGGGTTGCCCATGTGGCATCAGAAGCCTTCTCTGTTAATTAAACTAACAGCTTGTTAGCCTTTTAAACATCTGTTAAAGTTGTTTTCTGTTCCACCTGATAAAAGATTATCTTCGGTAAAATGAAATGACGTTATTGAGATAACGATACTTCAACATTCTTGTTAATTTTGATTAACACATTTTGGTAAAATTGGACCACAGCCTCTCATATTGAGACAAGACCGTTGAAGTCAGCCAGTCACCCGGTTTTATATATTAAGATCTATGCCTAGCCACAGCCTAGCTTAGCTTTTAGTCAGACAAACATCGTGCGTAACCATAACATACATTAAGATTAGGATATAGTAGGTAATAAGTTTAGGCCGCTCTGACCCTACCTAAGGGTTCTATTCAGGGTTCATTAGGTTTCATGAGTCAGCCGTTGGTGTGGTGTGGAGTGGCCTTAATGTGTTTAGTTAAACCAATCCTAGACAGTGGGAGCCGCGATAGTTCTATTATCATGTTAATTGCCAGCACAATATTAGCTGTGACGTGTAAACGCATTGTGTATCTAGAACAGTACCCCTAGTATGAGTTTTTGATAATTTACGAAAACTTTTTTCGAATATTATCCTTTCATACATTTCCCTTCATCGAAAAAGTTAACTAAAATAAGGTCGATATCGTGAAAACTTGGTTTGAAAATCATTGCTGGGACTGCGGATTAGATATTTTCCATGTTATCGACCTTATTTAGTTCCTTAACATTTCCGATGAAGGTAAATGTATGAAAGAATACTATTCGAAAAAAGATTTCGTAAACTATCAAAAACTCATACTAGGGGTACTGCTAACAAATTCCATGACCTATGAATCTAAACTAATATTATAAAGAGGAAAACTTTGATTGTTTGTTTGTTTGTTTGTTTGTTTGTTTGAAATGAATAGGCTCCGAAACTACTGAACCGATTTGAAAAATTCTTTCACTGTTGGGAAGCTACACTATCAGCGGGTGACATAGGCTATATTATGTTTTCAAAAAAATTAGGGATCCTTACTAAAACTTCAATAATGTAACCCAAGGTGTAAAAAAATTACCTAAAATATTCTTTACATCGCGTGCGCTGCGAAAACTATTGACGATAGAATAAAATAATGTGCTACGACTTTGTAGAACACATCATTATTTCCAAAAAGTGTCGCGACAGCACATGTCTAACTATTATGGTTTTGCCACAATAAGAGTTCTTTTATTTTAAAATTGTAATTAAAAGGCCGCTGTTAAAAAACGCTCTTAATTTGTGTCTTAGTATTAATCCTTATCAAAATAAATCACATCATATCCTAGACTGTTTCAATACCTATAAATAACTTATTGAATTACTCAATTTGGACATTCCATTCGAAAGAAATCACGAAATTAAGAATGTAAGTATTAGAAAAAAGTTGCGTGGTAGCCGCTCACCCTGCTCGGCTAGCTAGACAGCACCATAGTGTAGATACGTACGGGACGGGAGGGGAGTAAATTTCAAATAATAACATAAAGATCTTTTAAATAAAAATAAAATCATAAATATAATAATACCTATTCAAACTTTCTTTATAATTTTCTTCTTTTAGTAACCTGACGCAAAAAGAAGGGTTGGTTATGTGTATGTATTATAATTTTGAATTTTGAAATTTTTGTCAAATTTGAGAGCATTGGTGGTGTAGTGGTAGTACCCCTGCCTCACGATCCGAAGGTCGTGGGTTTAAACCTGGTCGTGCACCAACAAATTTTTGCATTTGAGAAAATTATGTGCGCAATGCCTGTGTTCTTAAACGGTGAAGGAAAACATCTTGAAGAAACCGGCATACATTAGAACCAAAAATTCGAAGGTGTGTGTCATAGGTTAGTATTCTTTTAAGCGGCGATGGGCTTGCAACCTGTCACGTACGAATACGAAGTACTGTGCAAAATGTGGGCATGTGTCAAATATCATGTTTGGACATGCCTCTGAGTACCCTCTTTAGATATCCTCAAAGATCTAAGTAACTAGAGATCTGAGGAGATATCTACTGAGCCTGGGTATTACAGTCGTGACCATGTATAGGTAATAAATACCCGTGCGAAGCCGGGGCGGACTGCTAGTATTTAATATGATGGGCAAACTACGGCCCGCGAAACATTTTAATCCGGCGTATCTATTCTTTGACTTTGTGTCCAAAAAACGTGCTTGAATTTGGAAGTCTGGAGTCCTATGGGCGGCCTACAGGCGGCCTACGTGCTCCGTCACGCAAGCTCACCACTTTATTCATACTTTTAATAAATTACTTTCAACATTATTATGATACCCGCTTTTATTACACATCAGTGGACGTTCCTTTCTTCTGAAAACCACTCAACCCTTCTAATGCCACTATCAAAATACCAGTGATACCCGTAACCACTATTAAAATATACCGGTAGTACCGGTAACGCGCATTTCACGTGCAATTAACCCTCCAAAGGCTCCAAATGGGGCGGCCTTTCTATCGAACGATTATGGCATCGAGATAACTGCTGTACTTACTTGAAAATTATTTACTTTACTCAAGAAAACGGTAGCAGAGTGAGAGGTACGCATAATGGAAATCAGTAACCGTCACTGGTTTTCGGTTGTAATCGGTTAATTAATACGGTAATTCTAGACATTGGTTCGTATTCAAACATCTACCTGTAATATATATTGAGGTATTATAGGATTGGAATAATCGACGATTCACGTCTTCGTTAATCGGATTGCAGGAGATTAACGGTACCGGTAAAAACGGACGACGGATTGTCCGGTATTATGTTCACGGTTTTAATAAACGAGGGAAAATGAGGCGGATAATATGTTATTAGATATGCAACCTTGTTGCTATAGATTTGATTAGATTGTTTATCATTGTCTTTATCTTTCTGTTTTTTATTATTATTATTTTTTTATTGACTTAATTGTTGTCTAAATGTAAATAGTCACGCCTTAAGTGAGTAAAATGTTCCACTGGATGATACTGCATAAATTGGCGGATACAAAGGCTTATTTCACTTTGCTTAATTTACTAACTTTTCGTTTAATTTGTTTCAGGTATGCATCGACTGAAAGAACTTTATTTCTTGTGCCATAGGTGAGTTAACATTTCCAAAACTTCCAGCTCATCAAAAATGTGTAAAAAGCCATATTCCAACTGAATGTGGCCACTGTAGCTACATAAATATAGCTTTCGACGATACGTATTAAAGTAAATGTCATACAGCCAATTCTGAGAATGCCGCTGATTTCAGTAATGTCAGCAATTTTACCGGTAAAATACCGCTTCGAATACCCCGGATATAACGTCCTTTTACGGTGTCCTTTTGTCAATCTGTGGGTTAAGAAAAATAGTTGCATTTTTTAAAATATGTTTGATTCTTTTAACTGTTTTGAAATTCAGTCTCGTTTCTTTTCAGTGGTGAGATCGTAAGATCGTGCTAAATTTTTATTTGAGCGAAAAAGAAGAATGGCGCCGCAATTTTTGCATAATGAAATTAACATTTGAAACTACCGAGCTAATTACTTAGTGAAGTTATTTCTTTATAAAACCTAGCTGCTAGTTCATAGCGCACTGAATCTTAATAACTAAGTCTGGCCGACGTAATGACGGCGAGACCAAGATGGCGGACACTTGGTTATTTGAAAAATTTACATAGAACATTATTGCATGGAAAAATTACGGTAGCGTAGCTGGAATAAATTACATAGTGGTTACAAGTCTCATCGTTCTTGGTAATTGGTAAATGATAGAGAATTCACACGAGTAGGCACTAACCATAGTATAGCTCTGTAGTGTAAAGTCATCCCAGATAATACAAATCTCGATGCGTAGGTACATACAATTAACCTTTTTAAAAGTACTTGTGTGCTCAGTTCTGTATAATTTTTTTGCTTAGTTTAGTATTTTTCTTACACACAAAAATATTAATAAGCATTAGGTATCTGATTTTAACTTTAAATTTATAGTTAATAACACCAGTTTTAAATAATTTCATTTTTATTTTTATACATTGATTAAAAGTGCTAAATACCTTTATTTTATCTACGTTGGAGCTCGGAACATAATATATTGTACCTGTAGCTGAATACCGGTATCGAAACGTTAGCGTAGCCGTGTACCGGTACGAGGGTTAATGGTCATCACTCACCACAACGGGGCGTCGCGATTAAATTGCGACTTTGAATCGTGCGAGATAAACTCAATTTTGGAATGACAGAATAAAAATGGACGGCGCGCCGTAAGCGCCTAGTATTTTATCTTGTCATTTTAAAATTTACTGTATCTCACCCAGTGAACGGAAAAAAATATGGAAGCATTTCTTCAAGGGAAATATCCGTGAAACATGACACCAAATTTCACACATCGAAACTCCTTCGTGGATTTGCCAAAAAATAAATACGTCGACTTTATTCCCTCGATGTTTGAGTTTAAATTGCAGTGTAACGTGTAATAAGCTCATGTAAATTTATGATATAATTCTTTGGCATAATTGACAAGCACCGCCTACCATAGCACATTTTTTTGTGGGGTCATTTTTTAGCTCAAGGAATCCATGTATTTTCCGTTCAATGATCTCACACGATTCAAATCAGTTACTTAACTGCAAGTTATGTCGTGTGTCTACGCGGTGCTGTTGTGATGTCTGGATGAGTGCTGACCATGTACCGGTTTGTGCGGTGTACTGTTATTTACCCTGATTGGTGACCCTCGCTGGTTTAGGAGCTAGCTATACGAGCTTTACGACTATAGTCTGTCTGTCTGTTCATCGATAAATTTCCAATACGTATCTTCACACATGAGTTGAGCTTGCCATGATTCCAGAAGCGGTCACCCATCCTAGTTTTTGACGTTGCTCAAGCTTCTGTACGTTTGTCACCAACTTCTAAACGGCTGACCGATTTGGATGAAATTTAGTGTGTATATTTCAATGTGGTTCCTACTTCCTAGATAGTTTGAAAGCGGGATATCCCCATAGATCTAAGTAACTAGAGATCTGAGGAGATATCTACCGAGATTGGGGATTACAGTCGTGATAATATTTTTTTTAATATCTAAATAATGTCGAGATAAAACTCCAATTCGTTAGATGAGGTTTAGCCGCCACAACCGGAGGGTTAGAGCGGTTACACACTGCGTCCAATCCAAATCCGATCCGTATCCGTAAAAATGTGGATCTAGAAAACTCGGACCGAATTCGGATACACCAATAGTCAATAGTCAAATATATTTATTTCAATGAAATCACAGGGATCATTTTGAAACATTTACATACTAGGTGAGTCTAAGTGTCAATTCCAGTCCTATCCAGTTTTTTGTATGATCCTTGTTAATTTTGTCAGGAATACCTAGCAGAGTTGGAGCTGATTTGTCCCAAGCTTTTTTATCATCTAAGTACACCTTTTAACATTATTATTATTATTATTTAGCCATTACTGTCCCACTGCAGGGCAAAGGCCTCCCTTCCCTTCTTCCACTCTTCGCGACTCAACGCAGTGACAGGCCAGGTGCTCAGGTGAGAGTCCAGCTCGTCCCGCCGTCTCATCCTGGGTCTTCCACGTGGCCGCGTCACGTCGTGCGGGCTCCACTGTGTGCTCCTCTTCGCCCACAAGTCGTCTGACATGCGGCACACGTGTCCGGCCCAGTGCCACTTCAGGCTGGCGGCTTTTTGACCAACATCAACGATGCGGGTTTTGGAGCGACAAATAACATAAAAATAATTTTGGGTTTGTTAAAACCCAAAATTATTTTTATGTTATTTGTTGAAGTAGCCATAGTATTATTTGTGCGACGTATGTTAATACGTCGCACAAATAATACTATGGCTACTTCGGTCCGTCAAAAATAATCTCCGGGATGGAGATTCTACAATGACGGAAAGAAATCGGATGACGGAAAACGGATGTAGTGCGTAAGCTACCATAGAAATAGTTGTACGACTACTCCGGACAATATTTTCACGGATACGGATCGGACGCAGTGCGTAACCGCTCTTATGGCGGCTGAACCGCTCCAGACCACTTCAGGGCAGCTCTTGAACGGGTTTATTCCTTGCCTCCTAAATATTTATTTACAATTTTCCCACCGCATAGTAAATATTAAAAGAAATAAAAGCCTGCTATTTGCGAACTGCAAATAGATTCACGATATACATCGCCCAGTCTAGTCCGAACCCTCGTAAAGCTGAAAACATCAGTTTACGAGAGCAATTAAATAGCTTTGAGAGAGACCCGCTCATTGCATCTGTCTGCACGCGGCTCCGGCGCTGACGGACAGACATACACATGCATATAAAATTGCTGTATCCCCAGGCTCGGTAGATATCTTCTCAGATCTCCAGCTACTTAGATCTTTGAGGATATCTAAAGACGGTAGTCATAGGCAGGTTCGAACATGACATTTGGCACATGCCCACATTTTGCACAGTGGTTAGTATTCTGTACGTGACAGGTTGCAAGCCCATCGCCGCTTATAAGAATAGTAACCTATGTCACACACTTCGATTATTTTTTTTGGTTCTAAGGTACGCCGGTTTCCTCACGATGTTTTCCTTCACCGTTTAAGAGCATTGGCATTGCGCACATAAATTTTTCGAATAGAAAAATTTGTTGGTGCACGACCAGGTTTGAACCCACGACCTTCGGATAAAAAGTAGAACAGTGTAGACTATTCCAGATTATAATCTATATCTGTGCCAAATTTCATCAAAATCCAAGTAGTTTTTGCGTGATAGTAACAAACATACATCCATTTGTACAAACTTTCGCGTTTAGCCGTGTCAGAACTGATGATATTTTTGAATAAAAATTAATTCTACCTAAGAGGACTAAAGAGAGGTAAAATATCAAATTTAATAGAAACGGCCCCTAATAGACAAAACAATTTTAGTGTTTTGAAAAGTTGCGGTATGTCGGTACCAACCAGTCTCGCAAAAAATGTAAAATTATGAAATTCTTTCATTCTCAAGCGAAAGCTGGATATTATTTTTGTGCGTAATTAAGTGGGAACGTTTAATTTAGTTATGCAGCCCGACTGGAGCTGGAAAAAGGGTAAGATAAATAAATCAGAGCCTTTACGGTAGGCTTATGTGTCTGTCAGTCGGCGCGGAGGCTTTCAAAGTTTAATTATAACCGTCTTAAAAAAAGTATGAATTTATTTAAAACTAGCTTCTGCACGCGGCGTCGCCCGCGAAGTACCTACATAAAATATAGCCTATGTTCATCCTGAAAGTATATTCTACACATTGGTGAAAGAATTTTTCAAATCGGATCAGTAGTTTCGGAGCCTATTCAATTCAAACAAACAAACAATCAAATCTTTCCTCTTTATAATATTAGTATAGAAAATAAAATTTAAGTTTACGGTACTAAACTTGGCTTGGATAGTTAAAATTAATGAATGTGTGTTTCAGGATTTTTTTAAATAATCTTCACTAAGAGATGGTGTTTGGGGTGTATGTATGTTTGTTAGTATGTATGCGAGTTCCTTTGCCTGTCGCTGTAGCCCAAACGGCTGGACGGATTTTGACAAATGAGGTGTCGATTTGCCTGGATCACAAGAGTGACATAAGCCATACAAAATACCAAAAATCTAATATGGCGGATTCAAAAATCTGTTTTCAGTTACGTTCAGTCGCGTTTTTTTTATTTTTGTAATCAATACTTTTTTTGTTGTGTTCAAAAATGTATTCATAGACAAAAACCTCTTTTTTTGTCGATTTGTCTATGGTTTTTTCGAAACAAAACGCGCATCCATGTAAGTTTAGTACATTGCGAGTGAGTCAGCCAGTGTGCTAGTCTATACTATATATACTATATACTATTATAAAGAGGAAAACTTTGATTGTTTGTTTGTTTGTTTGAAATGAATAGGCTCCGAAACTACTGAACCGATTTGAAAAATTCTTTCACCAATGTGTAGAATGAACTTTCAGGATGAACATAGGCTATATTTTATGTAGGTACTTCGCGGGCGACGCCGCGTGCAGAAGCTAGTAGCTAATATAGTTGTTATTCATACAACATCAAAAGTACAACACACCGCTCTCGAAGCCAACAGTTGGAATAACTAGAGAATTGATGACCGGCGCCGTCACACACAAGAGTTGGCCAACTCGCAACTACAACTGAACAAGTGTTAGCCCTGCCATTATGACCACGTATTCGGGAAAGGAACTTTTGGATTTACTTAACACACTTTAATTGTAGCCTACGATAGTAGGATATAATTTTACTAGTAGAAAAGCAGCGGGAGTAAGTTTTTTGGATTTACTTAGCGCACTTTAATTGTAGCCTAGGATAGTAGATATAATTTTACTAGTAGAAGAGCAGCGGGAGGATGATTTTCGGAAATTCCTTTTTTAATATACGTCTACGGGTTCTATAGAATACACCATCCAAGTTTCAAATCTCTAGGACCAGCGGTTTGGGCTTTGCGTTGTATGTGTTCAGTCAGTTAGTCACGACAAAGTATTTTCTAACGTATACCTAACATAAAAACATGATCACGCCTGTCAGATCTCTACTAGAGGATTTCTAAAGGGGGTAGTCAGAGGCACGTCCAAACTTGATATTTGGCACATGACCCCATTTTGCAGTGATTAGTATTCCGTACTTGACAGGTTGCAAGCCCATCGCCGCTAACGTATTGCGACTGATATTTCAAAAAAAGTAAAGTAAAAAGTAAACTATCAAATGCTCTTTTCCCAGTCTTTGGATACTTCTTTGTTTCTTCCTAACCCCGTTTTATTGGTAAAGCGTCTTGAAAAAGGCGCTGAAGCGAATTCTCTTAAACCAATAAAGTAGGTAGTTAACTTACCAGCACAGTCCAGTTTACCTTCTGATAACGAGCCGGCTGATTAAATCTAGATCTTGTTTCCTTTGTCTTAAGGTTCAGAAACCCTTCGAGGTGTAAACAATGGCCGATAGTGATAAGAAAGGCGAGTTAAGCTTATTTGAAAAGCGGTAGCAAAAAAATCTGTAAAACTATGGCACAATAGGCTTTTAGGCTTTGCTATGAACTACGCCTTATATTGTCTTATAAATATTGGTAGACATTTCACACAGCGCCATCTAACCACAAATTAGCAAAGGTATGGAGAGCTAAATAAATATTTGTTAAATAAAAACAGAAAACAATGAATAATGTTGGTCATGGACGGAAATTGAACCCACAACCACAGTATCCAGATGTGAAGCCAGTCGATAAAAAAATAATCCACATTTTCCGTATAAATTCATAAACAAAGTAATCTAAAAATAAAACCCCTCTTTGCCGCCGGTCGGCACAAAGCGATGTAGCCGCCGAGGTGTTAAACCGAAACAAAATTAATTGAATGCCTATAATCAAAATCAGCCTCCGCACAGAGTAAACGAAAGTAGGACTGCAGAAGTTCAACTTACTAATCTAATTTCATTAAATTCAGCGTGTCTGAAACACGCCCATTTGCAGCAAATGTCACGCGAGTTTGCACCTTACTAATCTAATTTAAAAAAATACGATTTAACGCACAAAATGCTCACTATAAGGATCGCTCCGTGACCATTGCAGCGTGTCTGAAACACGCCCACATTTGCAACAAATGTCACGCGAGTTTGTACGTGTTACGTGAAAATGACTGGCTTTTCCACGAAGTCCGGACAATCCATCTGATTGACCCGCGTGTTGCGGTACTGAGCCACGGTCACGGTATAATGTCACGAATGTGGACATCCACTAATCGCACAGGGTTCAATTTAATCTACAAATATAAAAAAATAAGTTTTTTTTAATTGTACATAGTGACTTATAAAAATACAAATATGAACAATTTTCGTTTTTTTTATCACACGAGTATTCTACATATAAATGTGTGTAACAGAGTTGTTACTAGTATTTTTTAGGTTAAGTTGATTTTTCGCTGACTTCACCTACTGTGTAGATGTGGATGCTGTGTCTCGCTGGCAATATCAAAATTGCGCGAATATCTAATCCGGCTCTGCGTCAAACGATATTAATCGTCCTCGTGATTGGATAATACTTGCAGGGCTGGATTGAGACGGTTTTATAAACGACTGATGGTTACAGCTTTTTTTTTTGCGCGAAATAAGCCAGTCTTGCACACTTTAATCCTTTTACCGCGCTGGTTTCAAAGAATTTGTGACACCAAGTTGACCTCGTCCTCATAAAATCAAAGTTAAACTGTCAATTTAAAACAAACTTGAGATTCAACATTATATTCAATCTCTGACTAGGTTTACCTACGTGAAGTCGCTAACATTTGAACAGTAATCGAATCGATTATCAGCCGCGTCGTGTGACGCAGGATCAGGGGGACTCCTGACGGATGGAGAGCCGACCGCAACTCCTCGATGTCGCAGACCACAGACGGTTTCCAACTTGTCCACATTCCCGGAACATTCCTGGAACATTCCCGGAACTGGGAGTAGATAAAAGGATGGTAAAAAGTTAATTTGTGGTGAGATTAAAAAGCCTAGAAGCAATGTAAATACTTTTTTAAAAGATTCTCATCGTTATAAAATAATCGTGATAAAGATTCTAATTCTATTTACTAGGTTAATGTGTGATTCAGAAGCTTTGAAGTAATTCTTGTGATTACTGAAAATTGATTTAGCTGAAAATTAATGATTATGTAAAAAGTTTGAAGTTACCCCAAGGGTAAAACGGGACCAGGTACAAGGGTATGCCGGTTTCCTCAAGATGTTTACCAGTACACCTGTTCTCTAAAAAATGGCTGCCGAATTTCATAACTTGATAAATCAAGACTTCATGATCTCTCACCTCCCATCGGACGCGTACTTACATTTGCTAAAGTCAAACTCAAGATATTTTTATTCAATAAATTCCCAAGGATCATTTTGCCCCATGAGATTTCACAATAGTGTGAACGTTCACTTCAAAATGGCGCCCTAACTTTGGTTCTAATTAATGTTCAATCCATTAAATGACCCTAAACGTGCCGTAACGATACAGAACTGTGAAACTATTCAGCGAGCGGTCCGTGAGGCCAGGGGGTCAAGTGGCCAAGTTGAGGGCAACCTCACCACCTGGCGCTTGTAACACGCCTTAATCTTGGGCCAGATTATACTACAGAAGTTTTTGGCCAACTTAGGATTAATGGTAATTTAGTTTTGTGTTTAAACTAATGTGAAACGGCCGTATTCTGTCTGCAATTCAAGTTACGGGCTTATTTACTTACGCAGTCGGGTAATTACAATGTGTGCACGAAAAAAGCCTCTTTTATCCTTCCACCACACTATTTCAATGATAAGTAAAATGAAAAACATAGATAATAGTATCGGTGTTACCTGTTTTATATCCGTAAACCACTAACAGGATTTTAAAAGCCTAAACTGTACTTAGTACTTAAAACACCTATTCTTCAAAGCCTTCATGCTATATAGGAGAGAATGTAACATGGTAAAATTATTTGTATCATACCAAAATGATTTCAAGAAATGCTTTTCAGAGGTCCTCACCTCAGAGGACAAAGTTACTGAATCTCTGAAAGTTACTTAAGTAGCACTTGACGATTCGACCTCAGGCACTCAAAACTCGGGAGCCGACCACCTCGGTCAGGGCAAAAACTTGGCGCGGTCAAGTACGCGTGACTCGGGGTCGCTACTTAGTACTTAAGAATTGAAGTTGACCTGACCGCAAGTAGATAACTTTGTACCTACAATTACTAGCCGTATCTATCTAGCTTGAATATTATGTAGAGGTAAAGTTGTTATGTGTGTTTGTTCGAGCATCTCATTCTTGGAGGGTGCAGCGGTGGTTTAAATTGAACGAAGTCGCGGGAGCACTACTAGTAAAAAGTTAATAAGTAAATTCAGGATTTTTCGTTAATTTTATTTTTACTCTTGCAAGCCACTTTTGAAGTTATTGCTTAATATTTGACGTTTTACCTATATGTGAAATCAAAGATAACTCTTAAATTATCCACATCCATTATCAGCCGTTACGCGTCCACTGACACAAATGTGGAACTCCTGAAGACTACCATGAATCCTTGACCCTCCATCTGTATAAGACGTGAATGCAAAACCTATTACAGACATCCCAATTAGAAGACAGCTAACTAAACTTACCCACTTTCGCAAGTTTGAATAACTTAAAAGTGGCTCCTCGCTTTAAGTCGGCTATTTACAATAGTTACAACTACCCCTAAAGTGCTGTTAAACTAGTATTTATGCTGTGGTTAAAGTTTGTTCGGTTATCAGAAAGTTTTAGCTGAAGAATTCTAGTTAATTAGCTGTGAAATATCTTGTGTTTAAACTATCCCGGGGATGGGAAAGTTGCGCATTCTTTGATTGCGAATGTTTTATGTAAATACTTGAACGATTTTTGTTAAGTACTTTTTTAGTGACAATTAATCATTTTCATGGAATTTGGAAACAAACCAAAAGGATAACTGCCCTGGGAGTTGTTGGTAGTTTTAAGAGTATCCTGTGTGCCAAAGTGGAATACAAAACAGCAGTGGTAATCCCGAATCTGGAAGTTTCCTGGAAGTTTCAAAGTCGGCAATCTGAAAGCTATTGTCGGGAGGCTAACAAGCCTGCATTATGCAGCAGACTCCAGCCTTCTCCGAAGCACCAAGTTCCACTCAAACTTTCGATATAGCTCCCTGAACATGATGCTTTGGTATTCTGGTATATTTGAGTATCTTGGCTACCCATTGGGATAAAAAATTAAAAGCCAGCCCCGTGTTGGACGCCAATTTTATAAAATGATAATTTTGTGTTTAAACATTAATAAAGTTACCATTTTGCCTTTAGTGCTCTCTAACAGCTCGGCTCAATGCTTAATTTATGATCTAAATCTCCTTCACGCGATGTGTAATCGAGATAAAACAAAAATAAACAAGTCCATTGAACAAAGATAGATTAGCTGCAAATGGACTGCACCCCAGTTTAATTGAAACCATTCGAATTGCTCAGGCTTTTGTTTTGTCACTTTATAAAGAAACGGTGACCGAATGAACGATAAACTTCTTAGGAATGAACGGCGAATGAGACAAAGTGGAATTGTTGCGAATGAAATCAACGAAGTTGTTGCGGACTTAGGGAATTTCGTTTGCGGATTGGAATTGAATCATGTTTTGTTTCATTCCAGCAACATACTTTAGCGAAAGACGAATTGAGACATCAATCTATGTATGAGGTATTCAAAACTCTTCCGTGGAAGTTCTAAAACTGGGCATAATTACATCTAAGTTTCCTTAAACATCCGGTTGTAAAGTATTCAAATGTTGCCAAGATAACATTGAGCTTCTAAACTTTCTACAATACTCAGAATCAAATATTTAACCGCCAAAATGTAACTTTCCGTTTGAGTTGGACTTGGTTCTGGCGAGCTCAGTTTATTAAATGTTCTTATTTAGTTGCTCGATCGTAGGCAAGTCCAAAGTTAATTATTTGAGTACTGGTTCGCTTACATAAGAAACAAGATATTTGGGCAACTCAAAAAAATGTTAATGGGATTTTTATAACGTGAGCAATCGATTTCTTGTAATTCTTTATTGTACATAGTCAAATATTTACAAGAAAAACAGAATGCATAAATTCATGTACAAAGGCGAGCTTAATCCTACACGAGTTTTCTACCAGCAAACCTTAGAGAAGCTATAACATAGGATAAAATGTTTAAAAAGAGTGTGATTCTAAGTTTATCCTGTTTCATTTGAAATGTAAAAAGCTAAGCTAATGCTGAAGAGTTTTATAAATAAGCTTAAGTGTAACTGCCGAAACCATCTATCAGCCATCGCTTCGACAGCTACCCTCTTAAAAAACTGCAATATATTGAGCTCATATGCAATAAGTTTGGTCTAATGCGAGTTCGATGTCCGCCCCGGGCTGCGGCGGTGCTCCGTGTCTGTCCCGCAGGCGTGTCTCCCGATGCATTTGAGTAATGTGAGTTTCAACAATTCGACATCTTTCTTATGTTTTGCAATTCTCTTGAGCCGTTCGAGCGATTTGAGGGAACTTATCTACTGTTAACAGAACGAGTAATGAAAGTTATCTCCCACCAAAAACATTTTCATGTAAAATGTTGGAAAGACGAGACCTTATGAAGCGCATTGTCAAAAAATTATCAGATCCCGGGTAAAACCGAGCTTCTAACTCTACAAGGCCTAACTTTACAAACTCTACTACACCATAGTCAAATCTTTATGTTGTATTTTTTAAAAGCTGTGAACTGAGAATTGATTTGGAAAGTAACTGAATCTCTCATTGGCAAAAGATTACTAGGATCCAAATGGCCAGATGATATACAGATATCGTTATATTGATTTTTTTTGCAAGACTATAGGAGTTGGTAGGTAGGTACAGGTTTTGATGAAATAGACTTGCAACTTCGCCATGTCGATAGGAATGACAATAAAATACATGCAGATCTGACTATCTCATTACATTTTCCTTCGCCGTTAGACAGCACTGGCATAGCGCACATATTTCAAAGAAAAATCCATTGGAGCTCGACCTTAAGATAACAGGATATAACAATTCATATGTCCGAGGTCCAAGTCCAGGGTACGAGGCACGTAGGACTCCCGGGGCCGCGCGAGCCCCGTCCGATACGGCATTATTTATGCGAGCGGCTGCACTTTCCACCTTCTGCACAGCTTTGATAAACAATATTTAAGTTTGTGAATCTATGGAATAAGCTGACATGTGGAAGTTAATTTCTGGATTTTAAAGTAATTTTGTCCGGTTTTGAGTAAGCTTATCCGGCTGTGTGGTACGGATAAATGGTTTTAATTTAATCCGGTTATTTCAAAGTTGATTGAAAGTATTCGAAGTGTGTCATAGGTTAGTATTCTTATAAACGGCGATGGGCTTGCAACCTGTCACGTTCGGAGTACTACTGTGCAAAATGGGTCGCGACTCGTGGTGTGGACTCGTGTGGGCAAGTGCCAAATGTCTTGTTTGGACACGCCTCTGACTACCCTCTTTAGATATCCTCAAAGATCTAAGTCACTAGAGGTCTGAGGAGATATCCACCGAGCCTGGGGATTACAGTCGTGATCAAATTTTTTTTTAACGTGTTTCGGTAAATACTTTAGTAAGTACCTAAAATTGTATACTGTAGCTATGTGCGCCCGTTGTATATCGTGAATTTTCAGTGATACTGTACGTTGTAGGCACACACGTAGAGGGTGAATGTAGTCCGGTTAGATAGAAAGTGGTATAACACTAAAATAACAATTGTTCACTGTTCTCAAAGTAGATATAATGCAATAGTTTTATGGGCACATCTAATAAAACCGCTGTGCAGACTCGAGGACTGTAAAGTGATGTGGCGAGAGCATCTGCGCACTAACTGCATTAGTGTAATGGAAGCTTTAAAGTATTCGCAGCAAACCTTCGTTCCCTCGAAACACTCACCTACAAATGCGGCAGTACTTTAGCGGTGAAACATTCAGGTTATTCCAGTACTAAACTTGAAACTGAATCAAGCATTGGACGGCTTAAATATTCAAAACTAACTTCGCCCGCGTGGTGTTAAACAAGTCTATCTATCCCACGGGAACCGTACATTTTTCCGGGATAAAAAGCCTATGTGCTATTCCAGACTGCAGTAATCTATCTCTGTGCCAAATTTTATCGAAATCCATTCAGTAGTTTTTGCGTGAGAGTTACAAACATCGATACATTCTTACAAATTTTCGCGTTATAATATCAGTAGGATTTTTAAAAGAAATATGTTTGAGTTGACTTATTTTACTTACTCAAAAAACTGAGATTTGCGTCCTGGCGCCGTGATATGCCGGTGGCTGCTACTAACAACTTGAGTTTAAAGAATTGTGTTTGAAAGGGTGTATTTAAGATTTATACGTTTCCCCAGAACAAGAGCCCGCCTGAGACGTGCCATGTGTTTTAGAAATGCTTTGAGTAATACATTTAGAAGCACACATCACGCTGATATTGTTCATTGTTAAAGTGATGCCTTGAGATGGGGTTCGTATCCGCGCCACTGCATTTCCGTAATGGAAGCCTTACTTGAAGTATTTTTCAGTAATGGATTGAGGTTTTGAAGAATCATCTGACATTGACGTAGGTTACGTTAGAGAGAATAGTGACCTATCAAGTATAAGGATCTTATTGAATAAATACGATAAAAATATACCAAAAAACCATGATCAGATTTTTTAACATATAATACTGTAAAATAAAAATATTTGGATATTTGAATGGGATGACGTATCGTATCTTAGTAATGACTGAACCGATTTGGATGATAGGTGACCCTGGAATATCGAATAGGTTAGGTAAATCCGCGTAGTTACAAGCAAAGCCAGTGTAAAATCTATCCTACTAATATTATAAACGCGAAAGTTTGTAAGAATGTATGGATGTATGTTTGTTACTATTTCACGCTGAAACGGCTACACGGATCTGGATGAAATTTAGCACAGATATAGATTATAGTCAGGAATAGCACATAAGCGACTTTTTAACCAGGAAAAATGTACGGTTACCGCGGGATAGATTTGATTTTGTTATTCAGCCACCCGGGCGAAGCCGTGGGCGGACGCAAGTCCATAATAAACGTGCAGCGTTTCCGGGATCCGTTCACTATCGGTTGTTGGAAGATATACAGATAATGCGAAAATACACATTAATTTTAAAACCTTTCGTTGAAATGGTTGCTCGACTGTTGCGCTATAATGAGCTAATTAAAATCCATTGTGAAAATAAATTAATGAACTGTAAAATTTCGAATTAATTAATTACATAGCTATTTAAATGCATCGCAACTTTTGGACTGTAAAGAGTTGCACCTATCGTGATACAGGGTATTAATCAATAGTTGATTTTTTTTTATGGGATATCAGAAAAACCGAGAATTCAGAAGCTGTTTAGAGGTGTCGGTACCACTTTCGTATATTTCCATCTTCATTATTGAATATACCACCGTAAGTATTTTATATATTTCATAATATATTATTTTTTGATAAAAGATCCATTGTCGGTGCTTTGGTCAGCAGACCCAGCCAGGCAGGTACAAAACCAATATTCACCATTTAATCCTTCCAACTTTTCATCGATGACAATCGGATATGAGTCGGCCCGAATTGACGAAACCCTTATATTGGCCAATTAATCGGCAGGCCGTCCATTCGCAGGCGTAGGGGCACATTGTCCGGCTAAATATAAAATCCCGGCTCCTAGTTCGACTATTTCAAAGAGGCTGTATCGTGACTCAAAAATGGCGACTGTAGCGCATGCGAATGTCGTTAATCCTACAGTTTATTTATATCATTACTAGTAATAGTTTCTGCGTATTCCTACCCTCATAATGTATTATTATTCCTTTGAGAATTAGAACGGGGCATCATATTCGTGTGTTATTTAGAACCTCTGCGTGTAATGGAATTCGATGTCACATTTATTGATTCCATCGACAAATCTATAGCGGGTCTCCGAGTCCTACAATAGACTTGAGAGAAGGAACTAGAAGACTGATCATCGTGATCATTGTGATTAAACCGGCTTTTCTTTTCAGCTCGTGACACCCCTAGCTGATGGTCGATAGGCTGAATAGCCGAATTTATTCAAGTGAACGCATTCAACTAGGCAATTGGCCGGCGAAATCGCTGCAGTTTTGGGAACTTGGGTATTCTCACTGTAGTTTCTGCCTTTATAGGTTGTCATTTCGAATTGGGTTGTAGAGTCAGATAAACAAGGCTTTACACCCCTGCCCTGACCTTCCCTGACCCTGATCTTCAGAGATGGCGAGTCGAAATACGGATCTCGTGCAAAGTAATTTTCTCGTTAGTAATTTGTAGAGATCATTATATTAAATGGGAGCCTTTGTTATATTTTGTTTAGGCTTAGATGCCTTGATTGCTATGTTTAAGAAAATAGAATAAGTACCAGAAAAATCACGCGACCGACTTCACATAAATTATGCAACTCCATGTAGGTACAGTACCACCTACCATCTCCAAACAGCAACTTATGGTATGACACGACCAGACAGAAATAGGTGCATTCATTGCAAGATGAGAATGGCACGAATAAATGAAGGGTGACCCGGAAACTTCGAGAGGTGCGCGCGCGCATCAAGTTATACGTTTGTAATAACAATTTAAGTTTTTGACGCAGAATCTATCAAAAATGAGCGAAGACAAGTCGAAAAGTTAACTCTTCTCTATTTCCCGAAATTATATAAATGTACTTACATTATCTTCCCTGCTTCGGGGGGTTATTGTGATCGACCCATCGACAATTGATCGAGTCATCGATTTGATCGAGTCATCGAGTTGATCGAGTCATCGACCTTCGGCTCAGGAACCATGATGATGGATGATGGAAGACTGGATAATATAAACTTTAACCCTCTCCGTCGTTTGTGACTTGTGCTTCACATGTTTGCCACCAATGGAGGTACCTACCTACCACACGAACTAGTAATGTAATCTGCGCTTGCGCATCCGTGGGAACACTTTCACTTCGTCGAGACCCATATTTACGATAGCTACTAATTTGATTGCGTTTTAGGAGATCAATGATCTTGATATCATTTTATTGGCTTTTTTCGTACGTATCAGTGGTTTATAAGGACCAGTTTCGTATGTAGATATTTAATAAGAGAATCCCCGTGAAACAATTGGTGTTCTTACCTCTTATTTTTTTCATGGATCTGTCTCGCTGCGGTATTCAAACCCACGTCTCTTACATTTAACTGGCTAGTTGCGTTCAGCAGCAGTCTCAATCAAGTCGCAGGAAAATAGGAGACCATGTCCTTATATCTATTGATAACTTTAGTCAAGAGGAATGCTCATCAAACCAGCGACATAGGCTCATGATTCCATCATTATCTAGACGTACCATCCTCCTTTCCGCTTTAGTAGACCGCGGCTCTAAGCTAAAACTTACAATGTTGCTATATTTTCAAAGCGCGTGATTAAGTTGATTAGGTGTGGTGGATGGAAAGTGGTAAAATTGTTCGGAGAAAGTAGGTTCTGTTCTTATAAATGACATTAGTTATCATCAGTGGGCGTTCACTTTAGCCGACACGAACAGTTACAGTTGTGACCATTTTCATTTACCGACACCATTTTAAAAAAAATTGTACCTAACCTCAGAATTTTGGGAATAAGTAAACCTTGAACGTGAAAACACTATCCAAACCAGAATTTTCAGAGCATGTGACCACTTTAGTACTAAATAAAATTGAATCTACACGTTCGGTTTATCTTTGAATGATAAATTGTAGAACATTGTGATAATAGAACGTTGTGGAGTGAAAGAAGACGTACTGATGAAAATTGAGAAGGGTATATTAAGATGGTTTGGGCATGTAGAAAGGATGGATGAAAAGAGACTGACGAAACATGCATAAAAAGAGTGTGAATGGAACAGTTAGAAGGGGAAGACCTCGGCGTACGAACCTCAATCAAACAAATTGGAGACATTTTAGAGAAAGGCCAGGTCAAGAGTACCCTAAACCGACGCGCATGTATCAAGAATGTAATGAGAGGGAATGAAGCGAAAGAGATATGACAGAATCGTAGCAAGTGGATCCCTTGTCTCTGCCTACCCCGTCGGAAAACAGCCGTGATTTATGCATACTTATGTACTTTCGATCTTGGCCAGCGCTGCGCTGTTAATTATCCCCATTTTGTTATTAAATTTGAAAAGCGCATTTAAATTGGTAGCTCAGTATCCGTCGCATCTTGCTACAGATCTAGCTTGCTCGAGGGGTCGTTGACCGAAGGCTCTAAATGTCACGAGAAGCCTCCAATCACCTCGCCGGGCCTGTGTCACTCCCAATTCAATTTAATGTGAAAGTTACTGTATTGCGTTAATTTTAATATAGCTTGGTATAATTACCTGATTTGTTTAGATTTTTTTGAAATTTTGTGTTTCGAAAGGGTAGTGATTCTCCTAGACTAGATAATATATCCTCAGATCTCTAGTTACGTAAATCTTTTTGAATATATCTAAAGAGGGTAGTCAGAGGCACGTCCAAACATGATATTTGGTCCATGCCCACATTTTGCACAGTAGTTAGTATTTCGTACGTGATAGGTTGCAAACCCATCGCCGCTTATAGCATACTACGCTATGACACACACCTTCGAATATAAAAAAATGAAGTTTAATTACCAAACTGTTGCCTAATTACTATAGTAAGTTATCAAGGTGAAAGGATTAGTGCGTCTCAGAGTCTAATGAAACTTCAGTAGACGAGTACTATTGAGGGTTCTGTGATCTCAGTCGATAGTCGGCCGCCACTCGCTGGCCCGCTTATTAGATGTTAGAATGTCTTTATTAAGATGGCCAATAACTTCTTGCGTCTCCGTTGCAAAATAAATCTTAATTAAAATTTTGAAGGTTCATTCGAAAGCAATTTTAATAAGCAGAGATAAAAGGCATTACTTGTTGAAATAAAAATCTGGAGCTCAAAATTGACCTGGCCGTTTCTAGGTAGCCTAAAAAACCTAATTTTCTAACTTCTTAATTTCAAAGTCAAAGCGTATGATGTCTACACTTGTGACATTACGCCGTGGCTGTAGCTCCGTATCGTAACAAACACTTGTGTCAATCAGACAGATTATCAACGGACTCCGTGAAAAACACGTTTTGCCGAGACATATACAAACTCGCATGACATTACTTGTAGCAAAAGTAAAAAAAAGCTAGCTCGATTTTAGTTATCTATAGATCATTTGTAAACCTTAGATAGCTCTAATTGTTACACACGCAATGTTTGTAATGTTATTGTACTGTCAGTAAATAAAGTGTCTTTTTAAATCGTCTCATGCCAAGAGTCAGTCCTGTTCCTCACTACTTCTATATTAATTAATGCCTGTCCGTCCCCACTTGTGACATCACGCCGCGGTGACTTTAGCTCCGTACCATAACAAACACTCGTGACAATCACACGGATTGTCAACGGACTTCAGACAACACCGCGTGACATTTGTAGCGAATGTAGGCGTGTTTTTTTAGTTCTGATTAGTTATGGGTTTATTAGCTTCAGAAAATTGTTTTATTAGTCGATAGCCGCAGGCTTCCATTTACGGTAGACGTTGCGTAAAATACGACTGAATAGCTTTATCTTTATTATATTAAACATGGCCAAGGTTTTCTGAGAGTATTGAACTTACTTTCTTTTTATGATAACTCTGCGGCGTATGTAGATATTATAATGTAAATAAAACTTTTTACAAGGTCCCATTGCCCCAACGAGCTGAAAGCATTTGTTTTTTTAAACGAATGGTTTTGTCCATCGGACCAGCTCCACTTTAACGACTGAAAATACAATATCGGAAATACAACAAATGCCGCGTCAGCATGAAGTTATCGAGGTACAGCCGTGAGCGGAACTTGTCAGCATTCCAGTTGCACGTCCCCTGGGAACAGCGGAATCGTTTTCAGCGGACGTAAAACACGTGACACGTAAAAAACGCGTACGCGCCTCTGATGTTTCGCTCACTCTCCATGGTATAGGTCAACGGCATATAAAAAATAGCATCGGCTAAAATTCAAACCATTATAAAAGACTTCCTAGTTTTGGTATACCAACATTTATTTGTGCTCAATATTATTCTAATATCATTTTTGTGTAGGCTAAAAATACTAATGTTTGTCTAAATCGGTCGACTTCGTAAATTGCAGTCACAGAGACCTCAAGAGACCATCTGGCTTCGGAAAGTCCCGTAAGCGCAAATTTTGCGTAGCCGTAAATCAAAGTTTCTGCTCATAATTTAAAAAAAGCTGACGAGAATTTACTGCAGTATTTTAAACTGAAATTAAAAAAAGATTTTGTATGTGCTGAAACTTGCCCTGGATTATTAAAGATTTAGATAAGTACACCTACTTACTGCGTTGTTATAACAACAGCCTAGCCTATTTACAGCCGAGCTGAGGTTTATTCTGGAGCACCAAATAAAGAAAGAGTCAAAAGTTGTATATCTTACAGCGAGTTACGACGAAAAAGTGTGGCCAGCTAACCAAGAGTGCAGGTACAGCAGCTCGGCCAAATAGTTCAATAAGAAATTTAGCGATACATTTGGCAAATTGCCTATTTTGGCGCCAAAACGGCTGGATTCACAGCTGCCCCGAACAGGACGAACCATGTTTTAGAATGGTTTCGGGAGTTTCTAGTCTCGCTGCGTTGTGTTCAGTTCAACCTTGCACGTTTATTTATTAGTTTGGCTTTAGCTTTGCGATTTTTGCGATGTGAATTTTATCTGCAATTTGTTTGTCATTGGTTTTAGTTGTAATTTTGTGCTAAAATTTACCTTATCGGGTTGAGTTAGAGGTTCCTCCCAGCTGTCGTGTGAGGATAATGCTGAAATACGATTTACGACTTTATTTCGACAACTGGTAACTGTGGAAGATATTTTACCTCTATAATACCTGCAACGAATAAATAAATAAACGACAATTTACTTTGAATTATGGGATTTTAATGTATTTTACATGAGTCCAAATTAGATCTTGCAACAATTTCATTGCGCGACACAAATTACGACGCTATTCGCCTGCGAATGGTCAAGTTTAGAGGCGCGCAAATGTGTTTTTACATTGTATTTCTTGTGGTAAGTAGGTGCTTAAAACGGTAATTTGAAACGGCTTTAGGATTGTACTGTTTCTATAAAGAAGCGAGAACCGATAACTAACGTTTTAAGTTACTATCGTGATAGGTTACACTACCAATCACAATCCTCAATAGTGGATTACTGGGTGTTCCTGAACCCAGCTCCTGCAAGATACAATCGGAAAGCAATCAAAGGCATGTAATGGGGGAGTGGAGTAGGTAAGAACAGGAGTGGGACTGACGTTTCCATTAAAATTTGTCTCCAGTCAGCCTGCACCGCTGAGCTTCTGCGGATTAGAATCGACTGCCATTGTGGTGGAGCCGATTTAAAAATGCTTTTCCGATTATCGACAGTTCATAATTTACTTTCGCGTTCGCGAAGATTTGTTCAATAGATTGAACCGCTGACGGCTTACTTCGAGATTGAATTGTTATTTGTAAAAAATGTTATGGAGCATGGCTGAACTGATTGAAAAAAGGTGGTTAATTAGTGGGTTATATGGCCACGACTTTGAAAAACAATTTAGTGGAACTTCCCCGTTGCAAAATCTGTTAAAAATGCATAGGTGACGTCAAAGACACAACCTGTAATGGTCATGCGCATGGCAGCGTGCGTACCAGCCGGTGCCAGCCGCGCGGCTATCTCGCTCGCGCAGTCTTCTCGCTCCCACCGGACACTAGTGCGGTGACCGATTGCAGGTCACAGATTTACTACACGGACGGATAAAGCCGATATTCGGCCTTGTCTCGACAATTTCAGCTCACATACTCATCAATATCGGTACTTGTTTTTTCTACATCAGTTCACTTCTGTGATGTTCTATACGGGTTGTGATGATGACCTAAAGCCGAATATTTAGCCGAAAGACATCTCTCGGCATCACGTTGAAGGTGACCTTGTAGTTTTTACTCGTCTGCTTGTGAATTTGGAGAAAAAGTTTTGCATGTATGGATGGTATTAGCTTATAGCAATTCTAAGAAATTACGAAGGATGTTTTGATTCAAGGAAGTTGTTGATAAAGTATGGTAATTATAATATCTTTTTGGTAACTGTACACACAATACGTATGTGTCGTTGGTGATAGTGTGTTTGATAGTTAGATACATTTAAATAATATTTAGAAAAAAAAATATTACATGTTCTTAATCCGACTTATTTCTTTGCAGGTAATTTTTCAACGTAACGAGCGGTCTTCCATTGTTCCCGGATATCCGTTTAAGATTTGGTCGGTTCCCCAGGTATTTAACATTTATTTCGTTGACGGCTATACTATAGGTACCTAATCCACATGAATAATAATTATGAATTATTTAACGCCAAGATTGTCTTGAATTAGCAGAATGTCCCGCGGGATCTCCATAAATTTGCATTTGTTGAGCTCTGCTATTCCGAAAAAGTCTCGGTCGCCATTTAACGAGCATAATAACACGACGAACTTTATTTCTTTTACTAATTCAGGTGAATAAACCGAAAATATTCCTATTCTAAATACTTATATTAAATCGTGATTTATTTTTTATTTTGTTGGAAGTACATTATTCGGATTGTCTTGATAATTTTTCGGGTGCGGGTGTGAAACAAAAGGCGTGTTGCCAGTTGTAAATAAATATTGAGCGAACACTGAAGTAAATCCCGGGCTTTCGGGTACATATTTGATTTGCCCGCCCCCGCCACGCGTAAATACGAGTTTAGAGTGCAGGGGGCTTGGTACAGACTGCGAGATGCTGTCGCAAGGGTTTTCAAATTAACATCTTCGTACTCGATGAATAATGCTGATAATCTAAACGGCGTAGCTAATATTTGATATATTCCTGACTCATTAAAATGTTATAATAATTATGTAGAATTATTTTGAGCGCCCACACGTCTAAAAACTGCAGACGTTCAATCCATGTAACTTTAAATTAGACAAAGTCGGCGAAGGAAAACATCGTTTGGAAACTAGCATGTCCTACAAATCCTAGAATCAATAATTTTAATTAGTGTATCTTTAATTCTTCAAAGTAATAAAAAAAACACGTTTGTTTTAAGTTTACTGGAGATCTTTGTATGTTATATCGCTTCAGCCTATGCCCTGAGCCAATAATCCACAAACCGCGGCTAACGAATCGCTGGCAGCCATCATTTGCGGCACAAACATGCTAATTACACCCTAATGCTGGGCCTGCGGTGTCCTTTGAACCAGCCCTTAGGATTTTTAAACCTGAAGGGTTTTGCCCCGATCGCCCTTTCCGTAATGGTTTTTAAAATATATAGGTAAGCACCTATTTTTGTAGGTAAGGTTAATACAATGAAATAATATCTCGTTCAAATTTATTATTCGGTCGTTTTTGTCATCTTTTGAATTTGATACACAGATGTTGTTTTATAGGCTCTTCTCTACATTATAGTGATGGGTAACAGCTCCGCAACCACTTTCTAATGTTTTAATAAATATATTATACATACGTATCAAGTTTAGTGATGGCATGTTTTCAAGTTGACCGGCACGACAACTAACGATATCGGTGTCATCCCAAAAACACGTTTATACTTGCTACAAATAAAGATCAATTTGAAAGCATATCTAAATATATTTTGCACGAGGTTCTAGAATTACGCTGTGTGACATTAGGTCATGGCATTTATCCTCGTGACAATCGTGTTGAGTGTCACGTGTTTGTTACGGTCACGGCGGCACGGCGTAATGTCGCGAGTGTGGACAAGAGCATACATTTATTTACACAACGACACAGATATCGCTGACAATGAGATTTTCTGCGATGCAGTTGATTGTCAACTTTGTCGCTTTAGTTTTTATATTTTTTCTCGTGTAATTTTGAGTTTTACTGTGTAATTTGCCAGAGTTGACGAGAGTGTAAAATGTATGAATTAGAATAATTCCTTTCTAAATCTATCAAGGTAAATTCCGAGAATTTGAAACAAAACAGCCATCTTTACTTGACAATTTGACTGACATGTACTTTTAAACTTACGCGATCTGAACACATTATTATTAGTATTAGACGGGTATTTATCGCGTTTAAATTACCTTATATTTTCCCGTCAAAAACGTTAGAAACGTCGGGAAAATATAAGGTAATTTAAACGCGATAAATACCCGTCTAATACTAATAATAATTTGACTGACTTTGTGACATTGGCAATGTAACTAACTTAAGCACTTGTCACTGGCAAATTGATCTCAAGGGAGACGGATGCCACAAACAAAGAAAAAAATATCGTTGTCTATGAAGTCTGTGCAAATGTCGCCAGCACGTCGTGTCGGGCGACGTGAACGCCATCTGTTGCCGAGGGGATAGCAGTATGGCACTACCAGCGGCTGATTGATTTAATTTCCGGCACAGCCGCTGTACAAAGTTACGTCTCGCAGCAGATACCATCTCCGCGTTACATCATAACGTGACTCGCTGAGCGCTAGCTTACATGACATGCCAGCGATGAGATTTAGGAAATGAGTGTAAGTACGCGGGAAACTGGAGTAGGACTTTTTTATACTTGACTAGCTGACCCGCTACGAAACACGTCTTCCATCAATTCTGTTGGAAAAGGTTTATGCAAAATTTAAAGTAGATTGGAATAAGGAATCACGTTGTCCCATACAAACTTTGCCCCCCTTTTCACCCCCTTACGGTTAGAGTTTTGGAAAATCCTTTCTTATCGGATGCCTACGTCATACAAAAAACACACTTTCCAAGAGTCAAAGCTCTACGATCAGCGGTTTAGGCTGTGTGTTGATCAGTCAGTCAGTCATATAGTACAAAGCCATTTATAGGTATAGATTATTTTGTTATTATTCGTTACTATTGAGCTTTTTACTCAGTTGCGCGTCAGGTGTTCAGAGAGAGTAAACATGATTCACAATGCAATATCTATACTAATATAATAAAGATGAAAATTTATTATTATTATTTATCGAGGAAGGCTAAAGGCATCACATTACCAATAGGAGCGGAGCATCAATAAATGTTGCAAAAATGGAAAAAAATATATTACTTAAAACACGCAGCTAAGTGATAGCGCGCACGAGTTACTTTTGTCGCCGTGACTCTTTCGTCACTCAATTAGTTATGTATGGAGTTGTATGAAACAGTCACGGTGACAAAAGTAATTCGTGCGCGTTATCATTAAATTGCACGAGAGTTAGCAGATTATATTTCAAAAAATTCAGTGTCCATTTTGAATTATCTGTCATGCTAGGTTAAACCTTGCCGATTCCAGTGCGAGATGAATTTGGCGAGAAACTGTCGAGCCCAACCACTTGTGTGATTTGCAAGCCGAGCTCGGGCAGATTTGTCCCAAATTCGTCCTACATCTTGTCAGAAGCGATCTATTCTATCGCTCTATAGTTAAAATAAAATCATGTTCACACTACTAATCCCTGGTCATAATTCTCCTCAGATCTCTAGTTACTTAGATCTTTCAGGATATTTAACTAAAGAGGGTAGTCAGAGGCACGTCGAATATGCCCACCTTTTTCACAGTAGTTTCAAGACACCTTCGAATTTTTGGTTCGAGGTGTGCCGGTTTCCTCACGATGTTTTCCTTCACCGTTTAAGAGCAGTATCATTGCGCACATAAAAATAAAAATACTGTTTATTTGCTGAATAACATGACCATGTAACTTAAGTTACGTACCCCCTCTTACACCATCGATAGGTTCTTAAAAGATCACTTTACAAAAGCCTCTTTGCCTCCATAGAGAAAGAATATTGGATGAGCCCGCTGGGGGTTATTTAATAACTGCTACAATCGGGTGAACCAACCCCCTTGGTTAATGGCATCCCAAGGCCGGAGTTCACCGACTAACCGGCCGATTTAGATTAACCATGAATGTTACCAATGAGTTTTTCCATTCGAAAAATGTATTTGCGCAATGCCAATACTCTTAAACGGTGAAGGAAAACGTGAAGAAACCGGCATACCCTATAACCAAAAATTCGAAGGTGTATGTCATAAGTTAGTATTCTTATAAGCGGCGATGGGCTTGCTACCTGTCACGCACAGAATACTAACCACTGTGCAAAATGTGGGCATGTGTCAAATATCATATTTGGACGTGCCTCTGACTACCCCCTTTATATATCCTCAAAGATGTAAGTAACTAGAGATCTGTGGAGATATCTACCGAGCCTGGGGATTGCAGTCGTGATCATGTTTGTAAATCTTTCTTTTTTAATGTTGAGGGTAGTCAAAAGGTTTTGGACGTAAAGGGCTCGCCTTTATGCTTTGATTATATTTATTTTTTGTACATTGGATAATAATCGATTGTTATAGAAAACGGCCGTTCAAGTGTTGGTAGACAGTAGCTTGAGGTGGTTAACCACGCTTTACCGAAGAAGATGGATATTTGAGGGAGTTTTTAACTTTTCAAGAATTGTACCTAATGACTAGAATTTATAAAAATTAATAAACCCGACTGAACGTAATTGAAAATTTATATTTACAGGCGCCATAGATTTTATGATATTTTCTTTTGTAATCCAGGCGAGTACAATAACACTTCATTTGTCAAAATTTGTTTATCCGTTTAGGCTCCAGTTAGCCAAAGGAACTCGCATAAATTGACATACACCACCTCCTTCGTCGCTTCGCAGTCGGGTACACAGGTGTGAATCTAAGCTATCCTGTCTACGAATGAACCATAGTCACCCTACAAAAAAGAAGTATTGTGAATATGTTTTGTAAACGGGAATAATAACTTCGTTTTGTGCGGAGATCGGGAGAGCTCCTGTAAGGCATGCCTGGTGCCTGGTGCCTGGTGCCTGGTGCTCCATGTACTCTGCATCTCTTCAAGGTTCCGTGCCCTTTAGATTATCACGATTTTATTGTGCCAAAAGTTTATTCCAGGTTTATTCTTTCAAGCGAACGGATAGAAAGACTCTTTACATTATTTATCTCTTTCTTATTATCAACAAAAATCGGAAGCGATGTGTTTTCGTTCTTTTGTATTTTTATAGGTCACTAGCTTCCGCCCACGGCTTCGCCCGCGTGGTACCTTGTAAAATAAAAACAAATCTATTCCGCGGGAACCGTACATTTATCCGGGATAAAAAGTAGCTTGTGTGTAGCACACAAGCTACTTTTCAAGTTATAATACTTTCCAAGCTAAAATCTATATCTGTGCCTAATTTCATGCAGATCCGTTCAGCCGCTTCAACGTGAAAGAGTAACAAACATACATCCATACATTCTTAAAAACTTTCGCGTTTATAATATTAGTAGGATTATACGAAATTAAATGTTAGATTACTTTGATATTGCTCATAGAGCTTGTGGTAAGGGCCCTGGTCGCGCAGTGGTCGATCAGCGAGCTGCATGTGACGCGGTGCGGGTTCGGCAGTGCAGTCTGCCGACCCTTTAGCACCTCGCAGGACGCTCACGTCCACCAATTGAATTGATTAGACGACCGCCACAGCCCTGCGGGTACAGCTGGCGATCTCACAGCTGGACATTTATAAGATTTTATTCAATCAGGTTTTTATTTATTGCACTTAACTTTCATCCCACATGTCAACCACATCAAGCACTTTTTCGCGCGTTTCTCAAGCTCTAGCTTATCTTTATACCACATCAAAATCAGTTCAGCAAGCGTGAAAGCGTAACAGACAGACAGAGTTACTTTCGCATTTATAATATTAGCATGGATTGATTGAGCGAGTCAAAATATTATGTAAGTACATAAGTCTGAGAAACTACGAAGTGATCTAGCCGTTCCGCGTTGAGCTGCGCATCCGCCGCCACTGTGGGAGCGGCCGCCACTCCGCGCAATCAATGAGATCAAACAAGTGCAGTTTAACGCAACTTGGAATTCACATCGTCTTATACTAAAATCCAACCACATCCGAACTAATAATCAAAAACAATAAAGCTTTTTTTTAATCAAAAATTAACAGAAGGAATAGTTAGTGATCAATTGGTCTATTGCATTTTAGGCAAAATGCGGTCTAAGCTGATGAAAATTTTTTTTTTTTATTTAATAAAGATTAATCTATAATAGACTAAGGACTTCATAGACATAAAGCTAACATAATATGACATTTAGTCATAACGCGACTTAGTCCATCCACGCATTAGGTACACCAGTCTTAAATGATCAATATTGCAATATCGACATTGTCTTTTGGGACTGTTCGGTTTTGCGATCGCCGATGCGACTTTCAAGTTGAGTTATACTGTACCTACGTACTGTTTGTCTTGAACGGAATCACTTCATCGCAACACACGTCAAACACTAGAAGCCATTGGACTGTTTAAAACTGCGTTTACACGAGGAAAGTTCGTATGAGTCAGTAACTAACTCCGTTGGAGTTAAACCTTAGGTCTCCGCTATTGTATACGAGCAGGATATTTGGTTGGGTGACCACTAGCACTATTTAAACTGTTTAAACCGTGGCTTGTACTATAAGAATTATAATGGAACATATTACTTGCTATGTACTTGATTTCTTGTATAATCTGAATCTCGGAAATGGCTTCAACAATTTTCATGAAATTTAATATCCTGCATATTCAATTTCATGAAAATCGTTGAAGGTGTTTCGTAGAAAACGTAGTTTTATCCGTGTTTTCAGGCAATGAAAAACTGCTACAATTTTACCGACACAGTAACACTAAAGCTACTATAAAGCTAGACAATAGATGGCGTTACAGAGCAAAGCTCGGTCATCCAAGTTTGTCCTGGGTCGGAATCGAACCTAAAACCAACACTATCAGAGCATAAGGCAGCTACCAACCAACTGAACTGTGACATCAATAAAATAAAATGAAAAAGTCCTTCAAATACATTTTCAGTAGATAGCACTCAAATAATAATAAATAATCACCTCATCGCCGTCCATTGTACTCGAATATTAAATGATTCAAATTAATAACATTAGGAAACACTCAAAAAGTCCATTTCACATCAAAAGTAAACACTCCTAATATAAATGATCCCGAGTCACTTAGAGCCGAATCGGGCGCCATTACCGAGAACAAATATCATTTAAGCCGGAGCTCCCTAAGAAGCGGCCACCGGATCTAAACGTACGCAATAATGCGGAGCTGTGCAAACTTATCTTGAAAATCCCAGATCTTAGATCATTTAGCGCTAAAGTTTGACATCGAACATGACTGTCAAAATGCGGAAATGACATTTAAATCTTCATTCACGACTTATTATAATATTGACCTGCCAAGTTTCATGCAGATTGAATTAACGGGTCGAAAGATATATTCTAACAAACATACAAACATAAACGCTTAATCGCCCTACTTGCCAGAGATGGCTCGCTTCGCTCGTTCGATCAATAACGCCCGTTACGCAGCGAGCTTAGAAGGACAAATATAATTAGGCGAGAAGTCAAAAGGGCCAGTGACGAGCCCACTTGGAAAAACAATTATATTCAGCGACTTGACACGACGCCATTTATATCGAGCACCTGAAAGAATTGATTTGAACTGATAATTATTTATTCAGCGTTCGTTTCCAAATATGAATTAACTAGTGGAAATCTTCGCTCAGTTTTTCATACTAATTCAATATTACTTTTTTTTTGTTTTTATTTACTTCTACTACTTAAAAAAACCTCTAAGGAGGCGACCCTTGAGGTTTATTTTAGGGATTCCTTTGTTTGTGCAACTCTAGACCTAAAAAAGAGCTTATATCCTCCAAATCATCAGTCTAGGACTTAGGTTTAGGCTGAGTTTAGGCATTTACAATCAGTGAGTCAATAACATTAAAAAAAATTGGGTTCCTATATTCAGATTAGATAAATATAAACGATCCGCGAATAAGCAATTTAATATTGATAAAAATAAGTCACAGATTCAATAAAACAAAAACTAAGCAGATATAAATTGGTGATAAAGCCTAATTATAACTGACGATGCTCGCACAAGTGGGCCTTAAGTAATACTAAGTCAACTGTCTGCAAAAAAGTCCTTTTAGGCCACTTGAAGATTTCCAAAATAATATTCGACGTCGCCAATTGGCTGAATATTTTTTGGCGGTGCTTTTTCTGTAACAGCCAAAAATTATGATGATTTTTTGTCATCGCAATCTCCGAGTCACCTTCGCTATGGAAATTTTAATTTTCTAGTGTTACATACTGAAGAAATTACATGTCGCCCATAACTCATGATGTGATAACGTGAGATTACATCGCCTAGCTCCAGCGGTGGATCCAGGTATTGGGGGAGGGGGCAAAGGGGGTAAAAAAAATCAAAGAATTTCTTTGGAGATGCTATCATATAACTTAATGCTAGCCAGGCTGGAATTGGCACTTCAATTCACTTAGCGTTTGAAAGTAATCCTTATGGTTTTATTGAATAAATATAATTTTTGACGTTGACTTTGTGCTAAAAGTACTTAAGTGCCAAAAATATTTTATACTTAAACTGAACAATTATTTTAAAAAGATATTCTCTTGAAAGAGAACTTCAGCACCTGAATTATAGGTACCTACTTACATTACGAATTACCTACCGGTTTTTTCAGCGGTTCATTTTAACCTTGCCCCTCCCCCTGCTCCCCCCCTGTCACTCGCAGTAGGAGCCTCCAAATGAAAAACTTACCACCAGTGATTTACAACCCCGTTCATTTCCATATGAACATGAAGGAAGCCGTGATGGATATTGTCTATGGCTCTCGAGGGGGTCTGTGACTATGATCAGACCCCGGCTTTCATCACCTAATCCTTAGCTTAAAGTGCTTTATTAATAAGAAAGCTGTAGTATGACATAACGTTTCTTATTTAAACGACTTCAAAATTAAATTATTTTATGTTTTTTTTGTTACTCGATTACTCCGCCAATTATGAATGGATTTTGATGATTTTTTTTTGGTAGGTCCTTCAGAGGTGGTCCCATATAAATTTTATCGAAATTGATTTGCTTTTTGAAATAATCTACTTTGGAAAAAAATGTATACACAGTGACCATTTCGTTAGTGAGTGTCATGTGAAGTGTCACGCGGACGTCGTTCGAGCTATACACTCCTTCGATAAACTCACGGCTTTAGTTTGCAGCAACAATAATTACGATTGAGATTGTCAGAATATGAAGTCGTTTTCAACTTTTCGTCTTCTTCTTCTTCCTGCCCCTTTTCCATAGTGTTTTTTTGTAAAAAATATATATTTTCGTAACACGAATTTATTACGGTGTAACAGTGTGACTCAAAGGAAAAGGTGATGTACAACATACAAGAGGATTTTTATGCCCTTTCAGTCAAAGTGTGACCCAACGGGTATAACACAAAGTTATACTATGCTGGCATTTATATAATTTAGTTCTCGTATTTCGCAGCATGTACCATGGGAAAGATAGCGGCAGTAGATTCTAAAACAATTGATAGGGCGCATTAATCATGGCGCTATACAAAGATGGCACTTTGTCTCGGCACTATCTGCGTGAGATACGGCCCTGCGGAGTGCCGTACGTTATACGGTACTTGTGCGCCAATTATAATACAACCTTATATTTATAATTACCTAAAAACATTGAGAAACGTAAACCCTACTGAAAGTAACTGAAAATAGATTTTTATAGCCGTTTTGTATAGTCTATATCACTCTTGTAAGGTAGACGAATTCAACTGTTCAGCCGTCTGGGCTACAGCGACAGCCAAATTAACTCGCATACCTACTACATACATACATACACCCAAACACAATGTTTAGCATTCCTACTACTGTGCCTTAGTTAGTATTCCGTACGTGACAGGTTGCAAGCCATCACCGCTTATCAAAATACTAACCTATGACATACACTTTCGATTTTTTTGTTCTAGGCTATGCCGGTTTCCTCACGATGTTTTCCTTCACCGTGGCATTGCACACATAAATTTTTCGAATTTTTTGCCCCCCAAGTCTGTCATAAAAATTAATCTCTATATCCCTTGGTCACACGTGACCGGCTCGACCAATTTCGTTAATTCTTTTTTTGTTGTTTGTTATTGCAAGGGGTTCTTGTGAAAGAAATGAATATTCGTAGTTAAGACGGGACGTCTGTCAGATGAGCTAGTATTCAATAAATAAGCCAGTACCTAGTGCAGATGTAAGGTAGGTACAGACAGCAGGACCGAGAGGACTGTGATTAGGAGTCTTGTCCTGCGGGATTTCGCTTTAACTAGGCTCCGTGGCCCCGGACACCGTGCAGTTTCGGAGAAACGTCCGCTGCCGAATGACGGCCGTCATATCACGAGGAAGTAGGAACATTTAGGTATTACATTTAACTTTTTCTGGGAATATACAGATCTTTTATTTTATATATTTTGTTTATTTTATTTATTTTATTTTTATTTTATCACGAGAGATACGATATACTAAATGTCAAAAAATCTAATATGACTGTAAAAATCTATTTTAAGTTACGTTCAGTCGGGGTAGGGACCGCACATTGGGAAGAGGGCAGGAAGAAGAAGAAGCAGGAGAAGTTACGTTCAGTTTGGTTTTTTATTTTTTGCATTAATGACTAATTTATTATATTCAGTAGCGAACACCAGTGAATTGTAATAGATACTGTAATTTATCTCTATGGCGAAGACCCACGAATCACGACTACGTGTTGGTCGTCATTTGACGGACACCGGTTTTCTTAAAGCGAGGTTTGAAGGGTGTGGGGTGTAACTATATTACAGTAAGCAGAGATTGCATTAATGGATTCAGCACTGACTGGGCTAGTGGGAATATGCGCCTGAGTGCCAACTAATGAACGTGATCATTCACTGTTCATTCATTAATGTGCTCATAAATACGTATTTATTTCATTTTATTAAACCACTTCTTTAATGGTGGCATCTGTCTCTTTTGAGATATATTTTGCCAGTGTCAAGGGTTTAAATTAGTATTATTGTCAATGTCACAAAGTCAGTCAAATTGTCAAGTCAATTTTAAACCAAAAAATGTCTGTCTGTTTTGTTCAAAATTCTCGGGATTTCCTCCGATGTATTTAGAAAATGGGTTTCAAAATTGAAGTTGATTCACCGTTCGGAAACCAACCATATTATACCAAACACTATCGAACACATATTTCACGAAACGTCATGAAACGGACATTTGGCAGAATTGTGACAAGCCACAAAAACCATAGACAAGAATTGAATTTAATTGAAGGAACTTTATTTCACATATTTTACACTCGCGACAATAACGAGAATAAAATATAAAAACTTTATTTTAAATAAATAATGTGATTTTAATTATTTTAATTATGCACGAATTCAGGAAACAATTACTTTCCAGAAAATTGGAATCACAAAGAAGGTAGGTTGAATCACCGTAGCCTAAGAACCAATCGATGCAGGTTCGAATTCGAGACCCGAATTTAATTAACGCTCCGTCTAAACGCGCCCAAATTAGCTGTCACCATAATATTATAGAAACTTGTCCCGCTGTGCGCGAAATAGTCCCCGAGGCCGTCTTCGTTATAATAAACGTGACGGGTGGCAAACTTCGTCACCGCTCAACTGAGCGTTAATCTTAGGAACATAATCTTAATAGTTGAATAGAGTAATTACTGTAACGTTAGTTAAACACTGGTTCCTTAGAAGCGGCGGCCGTTATTGAGCGGTGACCGCGACGGACGACGTAAATGACGTATTTCACAATACTTTTTTATTTCTTTTGAACCAGTGTGGTGAATGGAGTTCGGTAGTGTTGTGTGTGTAAATAAATAAATAAAATAATGCTGGACAATCCACACAGCATCACCTAGTCCCAAAGTAAGCTACTCAAAGCTTGTGTTATGGGTACTAGATAACTGATATATTTAATACATGATAGGTACATAGATAGATATTTTTTTATTATACATAGAAAACACCCAGACCAACGGAACAAATTTCTGCAGATCGTACACAAATTTGTTCCGAGGCGGGAATCGAACCCGTAACCTCTTGCTTCGCAGGCGGACTCTTGCCCGCTGCGCCACTGAGGTCGGTCGTGTGTGGACGATTTTAGTGATCTTGTAATTGGAATATATGGGGAATCTAGAGATCTATAGATCCAGAGTGAAATATTTCTTTTTCTTTTCCTAACAGAAACCTACTTGATGTTACGAGTAAGTTTTCGTCAAATCATTTTATAGTGTCACATTTGAACTAGTGTGGTGGAAGGATTAAAGTGCCCTCAGATGCTCCTTTCGTGCAACTTCGCCAAATTACGATTATTATACTCTCTCTTTCTAGTTATATCTTAAACGATGTCCGTCTTATGCCGGCCGCCGCTCCTCGGGCACATTGTCACATTTGCGATTAGTTACTGATCGTTCGCTCGGGAATTGTTGATTTGATTTATGATTAAACTTGCGATTGAAATGGCACGTGTTAATGCTGATTAAGTTATGCGTGGAGATTTGATAATACATTACTATACATACTCACACTAGCTCACTAGCTCCTATCCGCGGCTTTGCTCGAGTTACCAGAATTTACAAATCGAGATCTAACATGCACTGTTTTTACTGAAGGAGGATAATGTGTTTGGGGTGTATGTATGTTTGTTTGTATAATGCGAGTTTTTTTGGCTGTCGCTGTAGCTCAAACGGCTGGACGGATTTTGATAAATGAGGTGTCGTTGTACTTGTCTGGATCACAAGAGTAACATAAAGCTATACAAAATGACAAAAAATTCATATGGCAGCTGTAAAAATCTATTTTCAGTTACGGTCAGTCGGGTTTTTTAATATTTGCAATAATACTAGTTGTTATATTAAATCAAGTGATTAGATTAAATGTGGTTAAGAATTCTGGTGCAAGTGGGCCTTAGTTACGAGCCCTTCAAATATAAATGTTAATGTCTCCACATAACTATCAAAGTAGATTAAATCTAAAAGGCAGCCACTCTACAGTAATCTTACTAAAGAAGGTCGCCAAAATGTTACTGTTCCCAAAACGCTCTCGAATGTTCTAGAATGGCTCTCGAATGTTCTCGAATGGCTCTCGAATAGGCAATCAGATTAATTCAATTATGTAATGCAAAGAATCGAAGGTCGGTGAATGGCTACCTTCGACAATACCGTTAAACTAATTCTTAAGAAACGGCGGACTTCATGGCGGCCGCATTTGATCCTACACCAGGATACTACGATCTACGTGTTATGTACAGGTCATCCAACGGATCTAGGCATTCGTGAAATTAGCCACAGGTGCGAGTTTGCGCATGTACAGTTCCTTCCCCCCTCCTCATACCTCCAATTGCTCCCGAAAAACGATACTGCGCAGCTCTTGCGGCTAACTTCACGAAAGTCTAGATTCGTTGAGCGATCTATAACTTGTTTATTGGAACCTAGCTGACTCTTAGTAATATATTTATTCCCGTTTTTGCAATATCTTTTATTGATGCTCCGCTCCTATCGGTCGTAGCGTGATGTTGAAGTCCATTAATCGAGGAAGTCTATGGGCTACATAGACTTCCTCGATTAATGGACTATACACACAATAATAACATTTCAATTCGAAAAAAAACATTCGGGTAAATAAAGCTTGATTAAAAAACGGTCGTGACATGGCGGTGTCCGCTTCTCGGCGATCGTACGACAGCGTGTGAACTGTGACGATATGGCCGAGAGGTCGCGGCGTTAAGCCTTTCTCGTTAGATGTTTACTGGATAGCAGCGTCCGGAGCGAACGGCGACAGACGCAAGGATCACGGTGGTACAGTCTTCACTAGTCCTTTTTAGGTCAACTCATCCCGCGGGATAAGTTGACAGCGGCCTCAGTTGACTAAAGACCCTTGATACACCAATATTTGTACGTCATGACAAATGGCTGAATATGTTAAACACCTATTAGCAACTCTGTAGGTACGGCAGTGATATATAGCCACGAACAAAAATGTTCGAGTACTTACCTCGAATTGTTCTATAACCTGACGTCACATAAACCATCTTTATTAGATGTTAACAGGCCAATGAGTAAGATACGGTCGCAGAATGGAAAGGTTGACCAGTTTTCAAATAAATTCGTTTACACGTTGCAAGCACTGTTGAGTGCTCTAACTACTGTGCAAATGTGGGCATTTGCCAAATATCATGTTTGGACGTGCCTCTTTAGATATCCTATCCTCAAAGATCTAAGTAACTAGAGATCTGAGGAGATCTACCAAGCCTGGGGATTACAGTCGTGACCATGTTGTGTATCATAAGCTATACCTATTTCGGATTTCATCCAAATCCGTCCAGACATTTAGACTTGATTGAGTCAAAAACAAACATCTATACAAACTTTACCTCTTTATAATATTGTGGGGGTCAGCACATTCAGAAATATCTTCTGAATCAAATGATAAGTATCTCAAACGCTTGTTTCACTTTGTTCCAGGTAAACTCATCAACAAGTTCCCGCAGTTGGACCACAGAACGTATAATATTACTACATAAGTATATAATACAGATCTGGCTCATTTTGGTATCAGCATTATCATAAATTACATTACCATGAAGAATGTAATGAGAGTGAATGAAGCAAAAAAGGTGTGTCAGGATCGTAGCAAGTGGCGATCCGTGGTCTCTGCCTACCCCGTCCGTCGGGAAGCAGGCGTGATTTTATGTACGAGTATACTCGTTGTAATAGTAAAGTAATAAGTACCATACAACGATTCTCCTGTATAGGTATTACATTGTTCTCACTTTCGTCATTGTTCGTTCCTCGTGAAATAACTTATTATCAACCAATCTTTTATTGCTCCATCTTCATGTTATCAGCTTGAAAGACGGGCTCTGAAATAAAAATCTAAAAAAGTTTTTAAAATGACGAAAAAAATATAAATTGTGAAGAACCACCCGGTAATGCTATAAGAGTCTTAGGAACGCTTCCCTCTGGCAGTGATCTGGATCAGTTGAGCTATCTATAGATTTTTTGTTGACGATCCTAAGATAGCTTAACTGTTTCACGTTTATGTGCGGGAGTTGTGCTCGTCACCTTCGATATATTGGCGTTGACGTCACAAATCTCTCTGATATCAAAATCCACGGTTATCTCATGATGAACAGCTCCCAGTTAGACTTGGACCCTGAAAGCTAAGTAGCTAAGCTAGACTATTTCCCCAAACTCCGCCCGCTAATCACCAAAGTACACGCAGTAAAAACGCCTCGGTACGGTGCGCGCAAGAAGTTAATGACGCGTTTAATTGTCGTTTTTCGCAAAGCATACCTTTACATGCTTTTTGCTGACCTTACTCTTGGATAGTGACTGGTGTTTTGTGTTTAATTTTGCACGGGTTTGGAAAACCAGAGTTTTGTTTGTACCTTAAGTGTTGTAGCGGCAGCGTTTCTGCTTTCGTAAGGTTGTGGATTCGAATCCCAGACGGGAGTCAATGATGTAGCTAGTGCTTCTAAATGGCATGACAAAAAAGTGTGTGTTGAATTTTGTGCCTTAGTTTGAGAATCTAACTTTTTGGCTAAATAAATAATAATTTCTGCTATGCAGACCATCTGATAGTTGGAAGTTTTGCTACATGGACATTTAAGCTCATTAGATGTTTCACGCTGTTGAACATTTAACTACTTAGACCTTCTGTTTTAGGAGGGATATAAAGATGTTGATGAAAACAAAGAATCAGAGTTAATTTTGCTCGTATGCGACTAAATACGAGTTGGTGTAATATATCCATTAAGTACGTAATTTATCGACTTCGAAAGCTTCTCTATCTTAAAAGAATAGCCGAATATTTAACAAAATAAAATAACCCATTAGGCCGTACTGCGTACCTCACTCAACCCACGTAAACAAAACAAAAAGTTAACTCAATCAGACGAAACCACACGCTCCGAATTCCAGCACTCATCCAGAGCTGGTCCACAAATAGTTTTAAATTGCAAATGCAATTATAGCGTCCAGTAGGGGCAGGCCTTAATTACTTGTCTGCATAAAACGTGGCTTCATGAGAGTGGAACTCGGCTCCGGGCTTGTTCAATGGACACGAGACGACTGAATGGAACCGTCTTCGTCATTAGGGAACACTCGGTCACTTCATATTTAAAGTTATGAAGAGACTACAAAAAAACCCATCCAGCCCCCAATACAGCTCCTACTCCATAGACAGTCTTTACATTTTTGGGATAAATATAGATACCTCAGTAGGTATAAGGGTAGAGTTAGACTTAAGAAAAGATAGATGGACTGTGTGAAAGACGTGTAAGAAGAAAGTGACTACTGATGACGCATGGTAGGGGAGAATAGAGGAAGAGAACAAGCACAAGTTGCAAACCCATCACCGCTTATAAGAATACTACCTATGACACACCCCTTAGAATTTTCAGTTCTAGGGTATGCCGGTTTCCTAACGATGTTTTCCTTCACCGTATTGCGGAGTTATATTTAGAATGCAGCGTCATCAGCATGCATGTTATCACAGGCGGCGCCATGCTGCCGTTACGCCGTAACGCCGTAACGGCGGACTGCCCGAGGAATGGCGGAGCGTGCCTCCACGTTAGGGCTGCCTCGGGTGCACCAGAGGAGCCTCTGAGCTGCACATTTCTTTCACGACTGGTTTTGAAGAACAGTTGAAAAAATTTGAAGAAAGTCCTACAGAATTTTACTCGTGTGTTGTGTCTCTGTAACGGCTTTGGGTGAAAATTTGGTATAAAAATAAGCTTAATGCTTTTTTACCTCAAGCATGGCTGGCCATGCATTTGAGATGACATAAACAAAATTACACGTTTAAGGTAAATTTTGTATTAAGGTAGATATGAGCCTAGGTAATCTTGAGTTTCAGGCCAAAAGAACACATAATTATAAAATTATCAAAGCTCATAAAACTTTGTGTGCAAATACCTATAGAGTTCACGTTGCGCAGAGTCTTTACATTAGAGAAGAATTGGTAAAAAACAAAATAATCACCAAAAATTGTAAGGTTTCAAATTTTGAAACTCCAACTAAAAGCAGGGACAACCCTAACGATCAGGGATCGCTGGCGGAAGGGGTCAACTGCGCTGCACTTTAATAATGGCAGTTTGCACAGGCTGTCCTGATTCCTTTGTGATTGTGACGTCACTCGCGTAATTAGAGGGTGCTAAGCTGTAAGGACCTCGTTACGTTGATTACAACATCTTGCAACTCAAGGGGACATCTTCTTATGCCTTCATTTGCCTGTTTTCATCAAAAAAGTGCATCTTCAAGGAGCTTTTTAGGCACAACTTAACAATAACTTTTTAGGCACAACCTTCACCACACTGGTTCGGAAGAACTGGTGACACGAGAGATGAAGAATATAGAAGTTGTAGTGAGTGTTGTGGATAACTTAAGTGGTGGTTCTGAAAAGGCTTCATGACCTTAGATTGTCGTACCAGGGGCTTTACCATAAGCTCTAGCAAACCATCATGTTTAGAAACGTCATAGTTTTAAACTTGAAATAACACTACTACAATTTTTATAGGTTATAATGCGAAATAATCATAGTTTTATTACTTTAATATTGCCCGAAGAGCTTGTAGTGAGGCCCTTGGAAGTCAGAAAGCGGAAGTTATCGCTTAGTATTTTGGAAAGAGGATAATTACCGGAAGCTTAAATATTTACTTGGAAATAAATTGTCAAGGCGAGTTGGTATTCCGAAGGGGTTTCCACCAGCACCATTAATTTCACTTACAAATTCATCCAGTTTAATGGCAAAGCCGCAGCAAGGAATTTATTTCTCGTATAAAATCAGTAATATCAGAATTTTAAAGAGCCCTCTTATTTGCGCCTTTAACGAGATGGTCGTGGATGCATTTTCCTACGGACGTAAAAAATAACAATGTGCGAAAGGGATGGAAGATATCCTAGAGCAGCGGGAGGGACGGAGGCGGAGTGTCCAGAGTAGGGTGTCGGACACAAATTGCGGTATTCATCGACATTTACCGCGACAATGTAGCAGTTGGCTTTTATGTAATGAAAATGAGCTTGTTCCACGGAATTTACAGACGAGTAATGATTTTAAACACCCTGTAGTCATTGCGATATTAATATTGGGGAATATTAAATTGTATTTTTAAAAATAAAAAGCGCGGTCATTTTGAGAAGAATTTTCTGTCAGGCATCTACCTTTTTGAGATAAATTTTGCCAGTGTCAAGTTTTTAAATAAATATTATTTTGTCAATGTCACAAAGTCAATCAAATTGTACTCTGGTAGGTTAAAGTACTCTGTGGGTTAGGTTTTGACTATTTCTAAACTAATAATAAAAATAAAAATCAATAATATAATAATAATATTTGACAGGAAAGACTTGTTTGTATTGAATAAGCTCCGAAACTACGATTTGAAAAATTCTTTCTCCAGCAGCGTTAAGAATGAACTTTCAGGATCAACATAAGCTCCTACCTTCTGTAGCTACCACGCGGGCGAAGCCGCGAGTGGAAGCTAGTATTTATATACATTTATTTAAGAATGGTATCCTTAAGGTAAGCAGTAACCTGGACATGTGATGTAATGGAGGAGCGGGCATGTGATGTAATGGACCTGAAGGTCGGGATAATGATTATGGTTATGTTATGACGCTAGTCCTAACTTCTACTTACTTAGAGGTACAGTTGATCCTAGTTTTATTATTACCGCGGGCTTTTATTGGGCACTCTCCTAAAACGGCTGTTGACCAACCTTCATGATAAGACAGTCGTTCTGCGTACAGTTTGAGGTCGTAAGTCGATTCCCGTTCGCGCACCATTTGATGTTACATTTTAAAAAATATTCTCTCAATCATCCAGCCTTTATGTTGAAAATGGGACACTAACCTAACTGGAAAACTCGTCTGTCTTTGTGTTACACAATCACGCCTAAACTACTGCACCGATTTAAATGAAATTTGGTATAGAGATAGTCTAGACCTTGAGAAAGGACATTTTTAATGTTAACAGACTACTTTTTAATGCGAAGAATAGGCTGCAAGGGCTTGAAAAAATAAGTTTATAGGTAACATAAGTTTGTATGAAAATAACGTCATTTTTAAAGCTAGAAGCTTGAAACTTATTTTTTAGGCTTTTGATTTAGTAGATAAAATAAATACGATATTCAAAGTTTGTAAAAATTTTACCCTAAAGGGTGTCAAAATAGGGGACGAAAGTTTTTGTGTGATGAGGTTGGCAAAAAAGCTTAATGACCAGAAAATAAAAGTATAGAAGGAATCAGAGAATTACTTTTGACTTCAATTGCAGATAAATAAATACAATTCAAAATACTGAGAAGAAACAGTTTATTCCCATTTGTCCCCCTGCTCTGTCTCCTTCGGGTGATAGGTGAGACTAAAACGTCCCATACGCCCCCTCTTTTAGTATTCGTAAAGCAGCGATGTTCGTAAATACGAGCTCACGGCGCTCCCGATAAGTCCCGGCCTGCGCCGAGGCTCACGTCCGGAATCACCGCGGCTGGGCAAAGATTTAAAAAATCGTAGATATGCCCGTACAGTATTAAGACCGCGCCGTTTTGTTGCCACACGAAATGAGATAGCTCTCTCATTTGGCACACCAAATATTTTCAATTTCAGGACACAAAAGCAATAAGTATATTTTTTTTACGAAAGAACGTGCAATATAATTGCACAATGAATGGTACAATAATTGTTTGGTTCATTTTTTTTACTAATCATTAGTGTGCGTGCATCGGCATTTTGTTAATACGCACAAGTAAAAACAGTGCCACAGTTTTTGGCGTCCGGGCATATCTACGATTTAAATCTTTGCGGCTGGGTGGTAAACACGGCAACAGGCACACGTGACGTTTGCACAGCGCGCCGCCCTCCTATCCAGCTGTTATCGCCATCTTAGTACGTGGGTTTAGTCTAAACTTGAAGGTAAATAGTGTTTATGTTCAGTCTAAATCCTTAAGGTTAGTATTCTTATAAGCGGCGATGGGTTTGCAACCTGTCATGTACTGAATACCGAAAATAAAATACTGAAAAATACGTAATGATAATTATCTGTTAAGTTATTTTGAGTTTAATAATTGAAATTCTACCGTGCAAAATTTGGGCATGTGCCTAATATCATGTTTAGAGGTGCCTCTGACTACCCAATATCCTCAAAGATCTAAGCAACTAGAGATCTGAGATATATCTACCGCGCCTAGCTAACTTTTGTCTCTAAAATAAATCTTAAACGGGCTGAAATAGGGGTCCAAAAAAACAACGCTGGGCGCTGCTAGCTTTTCGATGGGATACCCCCTCTTTTTGCAATCTGAATTAATATGTTATATTAGCTTTTGCCCGTGGCTTCGCCCACAAAGTACCAACATAAAAGTAGCCTATGTCCTTTCTCAAGCTCTAATCTATCTTTGTACCAAATTTCATCAAAATCGGTTCAGCAGTTTAAGCGTGAAATCGTAACAGAGAAAATTGTAAATGAAGTCGCGCGTAAGGTAGTCTAAATATAAACCACAGACAAACAAATCCTTTCAAATCGACGAGCACTCTTGCCAGGCGAAAAATAAATTATGTCTCGTCTCCTCCCTCCCCCCCACCCTTCCCCTCCCCCTCTCCCATTGACAACAGTAATGATCTTGTTTCAATTCAGACTGAGCTCACTTTACAAAAGGCAACACGGTGAAATATGCGGGTTATGTGCGTCCGTCTGTCTTATTGTAGAGGTATTTATGACCCGCCTTGGACTTAGCCGACTGCGGCAGTCAAGAAGGGTCATGATTTTAGCAGTCTGGGTTGGCTTATGGTGAAAAAAAAGTGACTAAGACTAATCCCCGGGCTCGGTAGATATTTCCTCAAATCTAGAGAGACTACAAAGAGAGTAGTCAGAGACACTAAAAAATTATACGAAAATCGGTTCATCTGTTTGGGAGCTACGACCACAGACAAACACGTTAAACTTATAACACCCCTGTCTTATGGCGTCGGGGGTTAAAAATTGTACTGAAGTAGTGTTACTTCAAGATTGAAATGCGACGTTTCTGAAACATAATGGTTTTTAAGAGCTTGTGGTAAGGCCCGAGTCTCACCAAGCAAAGAAGCGACCGGTTACTGTGGTCCACGTCTATAAAACGAATCATGGACATAATCAATGTCTAATCACACGCAAAAGATCATATTCCCACGAGACCTACTTGCGCGCACGCAGGGTCAACGACCCCGAAGCCTTCGTAACCTAGCAACGGTACTTGAGCCTTCACCTCCTTGCTATTTACTCACAACTTTAAATTCAACCCTATTCCTATTACATAAGGTTCTGTTTTGGTCGGTTGTGAATACATAGGTTTTATTGAGTCGGATTTTTTTAGTATTAAAATTGGAGCTCTGTTTTCTAAGGAGTAAAAGTGGTTTTGGTTTGCGATGTTTATAGCTGTGTGACTCCATCCGTTCATTCATCTGATGTTAGGAATAGGAATGATAGATCGCTAATAGTTGGAAAAAAAAACCGTTTGGTTCGTGCCATAACCAATTTTGCCATAAAATTTACCCCTAAAAAAGAAATGTACTCCAAGGGGTAAACTTATATGTATACTTAGTTCTTTAATAAAAAAAAACTTGAGAGGTGTCAAGGGACACCCGGATGAAACGAAGTTCCTTTCGATTAATTTGTGAGAGAGAGACGAGACAGAGAAACACGCGCACGCCGCTCGGCTTACAACTATAGCAAAAAGTGTCGTTACAACTTTTCGTGAGAATTTTTTCCGTCTAGCCCCCTTTCACAACGCGCGATAAGGAACTTCGTTCCAAAAACATGATCACGACTGTAATCCCCAGGCTCGGTAGATATCTCCTCAGACCTCTACTGACTTAGATCTTTGAGGATTATCTAAAGAGGGTAGTCAGAGGCACTTCCAAACATGTCATTTGGCACGTGCCCACATTTTACACAGTATTTAGTTAGTATTCCGTACGTGACAGGTTGCAAGCCCATCGCCGCTTATAAGAATGACACACACCTTCGAATTTTTGGTTCTAGGGTATGCCGGTTTCCTCACGATATTTTCCTTCGCCGTTTAAGAGCACTGGCACTGCGCACATAAATCTTTTGAATGAAAAAACCCATTGGGGCACGACCCAGGTCTCAACACACGTCCTTCGGATTGTTTGCCAGGGGTGCTACCACTACACCACCAGCGCTCTAGAGTATAAGAATGATTAACTAATGATTAATTCTCCCATTTAAAAACCACAGGCTCCTATTATAATACTGTCTAAAATAAATTTAAAGGATTTGAATTTTAAGTACTTCTAAAATATTCTAAATGTACCCCATAAATTAAGACCCCATTGAGATTTGTTCTTGGAGTGCTGCCTCGGCCCGAGTGGCCTCTATCGGGACCTTAACTTTAAGAGTTCAAAGTTGTAACGGTTCTCAAGAGGAGTTGTATTAATAAATATTCCATATTTTTTTATAACTGCGAATCCGATGCCGGTTTTCTCACGTTTCCGTAAGCAATAGTAAATGAGCCAAATGTAAGATATGGACGTGCCTCTGTTCACCCTTTAGAGATCTTCAAAACCCTGAGGAAAGTCTACCAAAGTTGAGAGAAACACTATAATTATGTGCGTATTTCAATTAAGTTTCAATTGTGCAGGCATAAATATTGATTAGCTAGGTTAGGATTTCGCCACGTCACAAAAAATGATGAGTTATATTACAAAAAATCTAATATTCTACAATGCGACCTCCGTACGGCTCGGTTTCCACTAAAGCAGTGAGGAGAGGAGACGAGAGACGTGCTGTAAAGCTGGCAGGTTATTTAGGCGCGTTTATTCGACTTTTAGGCCCGGTTTCCACCAAAGCGGAGAGAAATGATTGATTGGAGATGTGAGCTAGCAAAGTGTGAGTGAGCCGACTGACTAGACACTCCGCTCTGCCGCGCCGCGCTCAAAATTCTATAGAAAAATGAGACATCTCTCTCCTCTTTGGTGGAAACCGGGCCTAAAAGTCGAATAAACGCGCCTCTTGTTTCGCGAGCTAGTGTGAAATACGCTATGCAGTCGGCAATTAACTGTATCGCGTACGATGGCCAGCTGACGCGCTGTCGCGCCGACACGCTGACAGCGCTGACGCTGATTGATACAATATGATTTGCACGTCAGCACGCGCGCCGCACATTGCGCGCTAATCCATATTCATCGCCGGCCGGCGCGCTGACGCTAATTCACTTTACAAAATGCACCGGAAGCGACGTCATCATTATCACTTCCAGTTCGGGCCTAGTGACGAGAATTATCACTAAATGAGGACCAAAAAGGCTTAGTAACACAAAAAAGTACGTAAAATATAAATTTTAATACCAGTTATCACACGGAGTGGTAGGATTTTTCAGCAAGGGTCCCACCGCATTAGCAGAAAGTCTGGCTTTGAACTTCTTAGGTTGTACGAGTACGTCGTACACCTTAAAGTATTGATAAAAGTTCCATTTGTCCCCCTTTTGCCAACGGGGGTACAAACGAGACGTTTTAGTCTCATATCTCCATCCCCAAGGAGATAGAAAGGGACAAAGGGAATATACCCAATTTTCAAGCATATAATAAGTATAGAACAAACAAAATCGAATCGACAATGAATGCAATAGAAGACCTTGAAACAGTCGAGTCGTGCCAGCGCCACGCCAACTAATCACTCCACGAATAGAACATTCTAGTGCTTTATGTTCGTGTCGATACTAACCTAGGGTCACCATGTGACGACCGCCGCTATCTATGTACGTGCTGCACTTGCTCTAATGAGATGATAATTACTGTATTTGAAATAGAAACCTATGTAAATACCTGCATATCTTTGTTGAGTATTTTATTTTTGTTATAATACTAGTTGTTGGCAATGACCTCGTCCGCAAGACGGTAACTTATTCACATTCGTTTTTCTACACTAATATAAGTTTGTTTGGACGTGCCTCTGACTACGCTCATTAGAAATCCTTCAAGATCTGAGATGTCTACCGAGGCTGGGGATTACAGTCGGGCGAGTGTTTGTTTTTTGTTTGTAATCTCCGGAACTACTCATTTATTTCAAAAAGTCGTTCACCAATATTCAATGAACTTTCAGGATGAACAGCTATACATATTTATGTAGATACCTCACGGCCGAAGCCGTGGGCAGAAGCTAGTAATAAATAAAGCCTTTTTTGTGTTAAGTACCAATTATTCTCTGTCGACCCGAAAGGTGAGTAATTCCGGAGAAGTGCGCGACGAAACAAATAAACTCATTAAAAAAATATAAAAAATCGCTGATTTGTTAATTTTTTTATAACATTTTTTCAACGTACAGACACACCGAGTTCTGCTGTTTTATTATACGGAAATAGATAAGTCCAGTCAGACGAGTCTAAGATGGAAAAACCCATATAGTAGTGAACATCAACTATTAATTGCTGTTATTTATAAAGCAAAACAGAAAAGCAAGTAAATACTAAGATAAAATCGGATTATCTGACTATTGGTCATTATATTTCATTGGGCCCTGGTGGTATAGTGGTAGCACCCCTGCCACACATCCGAAAGTCGTGGGGTATTTGCTATAGGTCATGGTACGAAATATTAAAGTTATATTACTTTGATATTGCCCGAAGAGCTTGTGGTAAAGCCCCTGGTCGTGCACCAATGAGTTTTTTCATTCGGAAAAATATCTAAAGAAAATTATAAAAAATATCTAAGAAATGCCAGTGCTCTTAAACGGTGAAGGAAGTTACCGTGAGGAAAGCGGCATGTTGTATGTTGTAAAAGTCTGAAGAGATGTATCAAGTGCTCGAAAAGAGCCTCTGAGAGGCTCTTCAATCCTTTCACCACACTGGTTCCAGAAAACTATTGACAGAGAAGAAAGAAAGACTACTTAGTTGTAGTTATTTGAGGATATATTTGAGTTATTTGAGGATAAATTTGAGTTATTTGAGGTAGTAATTTATCTCTATGTATTTGAGGATATATTTGAGCTCTGGATAGACTAGCTGACTGTCCATCGCCCTGTTGGCCGTGCTGCCATCTGAAGGCATGCATAATTTCAGCTCAATCACACACAGCGGTAACTGAGCCTGCGACATTTACTAGTCATGCTAGATTTGAGCCGCAGATACGTAAGGGAACTATTATTTGCTAATAACACCCCCCCCCCTTTTCCCCCTCGAGTTTTCCCGATGAGAAAGTTAAAAAAAATATATTGGCTTACGTTTGTGTTTATTAATACGGCGATTGCAGCGCGACGCCCAGAATGTGTGCATAATTGTTATTACAAGGTGATAAAAATAAAAATGCGTGAGATTTTCCTAGAGGATATTGACGAAAACCTAGGCCAAAACCAAGCGTGGTATTTTTAAAAACTATCCTTGAACGGATCACGTAGTACGGGTACGTTCTCTAACAAACAAACAAACAAAGAAACAAACAAACATACACACTTACATAAAATCGAAAACACGACCTTAGGATCGGAAGGCGACGCTACTACCACTAGGCCGCCAGTGCTCGCTAGACTAAGCTGAACTTGACTAATTGGAGTTATGGTAAAAATGCCTTCTTCGCGGCTGTTAGCATTCTAATGCTAATCACAATTATCACAGCTCCGCGTTCACATAGGAGGAGCGTTTCAAATTTCTGCATAAATTGTTTTTAATTTACATTGCTATTTATTTTAAAGTCAGTCAGATTCGTTTTAAATTTGACCCCGAAAAATCTTATATTATGACATTATTTAATCTGTGCTGTATCGATTGGCCCCATTTTTCAAGCACGTCTCACAGACAGAAATTTGTAGGTATTTTTAACCACGTTAATGTAGAAGAGTGTTGTATAGACTGACAGTAACAGTATTGACTGACGGTATTCAAATAGTATTTTGAATACAAAAAGCGCATCAATCAAACTTACAATGCTATGTCCGTCCAGCATTCACGCACACATGCACCGTTATTCACACACGCTCGCTAATTCAACACCAGTGACACCTTAACCGGCATACCATAACACGCTAACTTGTACCCTATTAACATGTATATAAAACTTAATTCATATTTTTAAAGTGAATTTAAAAGTTGGTTGTGTGCGTCGGGCAATTTGTCTTCGAATTTAACAACAAAATATTAAAGTTCAAATTTGTTTTTCGAAGTTTCTCTATTTCTATGTTCCTTTTCACATGTCAATAGGAATGTGAGCCTTGTTTTAGAGCGTGTAAAGTCGTATTTAGTATGTGTGATCGCACGGCTGGCCGTACCAAGTGGTGCCAGGCTTCGCAAGAATGCGCCGGAGTAGGTACAGTTACCAACAACTACATAATATAATGCGACTGCTCGTGTGTTTGTATGTAAAGTTGTTTCGCTGGTGTTTTCGTGTTTTGACCTTGAAGATGGTATTTTCCTCGTAGTTTTATGATGTTTTTTGTACTTACAGTATCGATTTTATTGTTTTGTTTTTATGTTATTTTATAATCTGATTCTCTATTTATGTTGCTACTTCTTCATACCTACCACTTTATCTTGTTAAGGTTTACTTGACATTAATTTTGAATCCGTCTACCAGCGCGTCTGCGCGTGCGCTTTATTTGATTGATAACTTAAGGGTAGCAAACATTTCAGTTTATGTAACTTCACTAGCTCCTCTTGTACATGTACTGCTCATAAATAATTCAGCTCTACAACCTCCGCAGCTCAGGTTAGTTTATTAAATTAGAACACGTTGAGTAGTTGTAATATGCCCGTCTCTGAGACGAGAGCTTCACCTTAATTAAAACTATAAGTATCTTTAATGAGACTTGTTTAAAAGAAAAAGTTCAGTTAAGTTGACGGATGTAGGTCACTCGTGGTAGTAATGTTTGTAAACAGGGGTCACACCCTCTTCACCGGTGAGGTGGGACTCGAGCGATCGCCGACTTCATCTTGACCCCAAACTTGAACACCGTCGGCGTCATGCAACACTGACTCGATCCTCTACCCAATATATTTTATTATTTGATTATAGGCGATTAGAGTGCTGACTATTACCTGTTATTTTTTTAGTAATCAATTTTTACTTTAGTAGTAGATCTTGTGATATTATACTTAACTTTGATTTGATAGCGCTCGTATCGAAAATGGATTGTACTCGGGAGGTTGAGTAGAGACAAAAACTATTTAACGAAATGGGTCGAATCGAGAAAAAGATGACTATAAATTTTGGGTTAAAACAAAACGTACTCAAGGATACACATTATTATAATATTGTTCCAGCACAAAATAAAATTCCATGCATACTTTAATCTCAGTGAAATATTATTTGAGATGGTAGCCCAGATCTAGTACTCAAGTGTAATTACTCTTTCCCTAAATAGCCATCTGTTTGCGAGATAAGGGTCGCCATCCAAGATGCAGAACCCTCTAGCTACTCTCTCACTTTGAATAATTATCTCTCGGCGAGTCTCTTTCTCTGTAATTATGACGTTATCGGAGTTTTTATAATGCCGTAAAAGGTTTGTCATAAAATCTTATCTTGTCGAGACGGTAAAGGTGCTCGCACATAAATCTCAGTTTACTCTTGCACATTTTTACGGCTGTTTTAAAGCATTTTTCCAAGACACGCAGGTCTGAAAAATATTTTCGTAGACAAGTGACATTTGACGATCTCCGAAAACCAGAGCCATTCAGCTATCTTATTTAAGTGAAGGAAACGTCATTGGGATGAGGGATGGCTCAGAGCCATTTAAATAAATTAACAGATTATGAATAGCCCGAAATTGCGGGAAATCCCCCGCTATTGACATATCAAGGTCCGCAGAGGTTCTCCAATTACGCACTATATTGCTAGGCGGAGGCAAGGGTGGAAAATACGCATAAATTACACCCCGTAGTAATTAAATCTACCGATGTGGGATGTGGCTCAGTAAGCATAATATGGGTTTTGGTGCCCAGGGATGAGTAGATAAGTGCTAGAGGAATATTAAATACAACCGAAGCCTTCCTAACTCATTTGTTAATGATAACGTTAATATCATTGATATATTTGAATAGAATCAGTAGCATAAGTCAAGGTGGAATTTGCCATCATGTTTGAAACCAACCAGGCCCAAAGTACAAGCGGGTATCGCTCGCAGTTTTGTGAATTCTTTCTGGCATTGGTATTTTTATGGTCGTATGGCTTTAGAGATTTGTGAGCAAAAATTAACTTAAAATATTTTGTTTCAGGTAACTTTTAGGAAGAACTTAAAGAAAGAAAGTAGCCAACAATTTATTCTGGGCCCATAACCTGATGTGAGTAAATAAAACCGGTTCTAGAACAGACGATGTCATTATCCTGTTCCGTCATTGTTGTGGAACTATCACCGACCTTGGTGAATTTCAGAGGCCACGCTGTCAGCTGGCCTTGTACTTGGCGGAGTGAGCGGGACGAATGCGTCAACAATAACAATGTGACGAAACCGACGTCTACTCGCCTGGAAGTTTCCTCGCTCATTACTACTTGACAAATACGAGATGAATTAGCAGAACAGCCATTTCCTGTGGCACAGCTATCCAGTCATATTGATGTCTGAGAATTTGCATTACTAGTCATTTTGCGATTAAGTCGTTCTCGACCAGTTGAACACTAAAAGGTGACTTCAAAATTATAACGTTCATCGTTTGTTGGTAGTCAGGCCGGCTTAAATCCTATTTATTCATAAAATTAATTTGAAGATATACTGTGCCTTACAAATAGAATAAACACCCTAAAAATATAACGAAAAAGGTACCCACAAATTAATTCAATAAAAGCTAACTTCCCTCAAAGTGTGTCTGAGATCTGGAAAAATATATTTTTTCTCGCTAAACTACAAAAGGAATAATTGAATTTGACGTCGTTATTATTCACAAAGGGAGATCGGATTAAAAGGTTGAATTTATTTAAGGCTAGGTAGGTTTATGAAGTGGAAAGTGGAATAAGTTGGCTTGTATAACTCGGGGCCATATTCTACCCTTGCTAAGTTTGTTGTGTCGTCAAAGCAGCTCCCGCTACTCAAAGGACACTCCTCAGTTCATATATTTGAATACAAATTTAATATAAAACAATTACTCAACATATGAAGTGCTAAATCTCATGAAATATTTTTGCCACGCAAATGAAATCACCCCAATACAGGAGCCAGTCAGGTCAGTACATTCGAGTTGGCGATTTATTTGTCCTAATTTTGACTTGTGACCCCAATTTGGCGGTAATGGGCCCATACGTCTCGCAGACCAGGGCATCAAGGCCCCAGGGGTCAACAATCGCGGCTGTTTGTGAAAACATGATTTGGATTTTAATGAGGGTTCAAAATTAATGGGGCGCGATTTTTAGAATTATTCTACCTTTTGGAATCACACGCAATTGGACCAAGTTTAACAACTAGATTAAATAACTGGTTTTGTTTTCGAGATTGAGTTTAACTGTAAGTGTGATCCCATCAAAAACATAAATGTGAAATGAGAGCCAAGTTCAATAAGTATGTTTTAGTCGTTGACTTCAGCGTCAAAAGAAGTGAGATCTAAACGGGTGCCAAGTACAATGGTCAGTCCTGAAACTTATTTATAACAATATGAAATATTTTTAACGACTTTAAAATATCATTTCATCTCATAACTTAGGATATTATATTGAAGCCTAAGGTCTAACTTGGCTAGTTCTCATTATACGAATTACCTTCCTATTATTAACTTCTTACCTACTATGTCCGATCGCTAGTTTCTACCAGCAAGCCAAATTTTTAGAAGAATAAAATAAGAACTTGCAAAGGCTATACCTAATATAATTCGTACTCTTAAGAAAACTAGCCAAGTCAGACCTTAGGCTTCAATATAATATCCTAAATTATGAGATGAAATGATATTTTAAAGTTGTTAAAAATATTTCATATTGTTATAAATAAGTTTCAGGACTGACCATTGTACTTGGCACCCGTTTAGATCTCACTTCTTTTGACGCTGAAGTCAACGACTAAAACATACTTATTGAACTTGGCTCTCATTTCACATTTATGTTTTTGATAGGATATCATTACTTTTTGTACAGAACTTATTAGTATGTAAGTACTTATTCTTATATTATTACACTTATATAATCTACCTGCATAAACGGCTCAAACTATTGGCACATTGTAGGTATACATACTAAGCAGGTAGGTAGGTAATTGAGTACTTACTGAATAAGTATACCTACCTACTACCTATCCGACAAGCCGAGACACACTATAATCTAGGCCTGAATAGTTATCTAGCCATATCTATCTACCTGCATAGACTGCTCAAACTATTGGCACATTGTAGGTATACATACCTATAGTCATACTTACCTATCTGCATAAACGGCTCAACTATTGGCACATTGTATACCTAGGTAAGAGTGTACTACTTACCCATCCAAGACACTACTTCCACTCGTTATTATATTCACGTCAAGACCCTATTAAAATCCACATAATGACCGACTGTCATCTATTTAGATTGCTATTCTTATATTACAGGCGCTAGTAAGGGTTCCTAGGAGAATCAATTAATTGAAAAAGTACGTTAAAAATATAAAAATTTGCAAGTTTCAGATTTTTTCCTTTGTATCCACCCCACTACCTACCTGGATGCCAAATTTGAACGTTCTAGGTCATCTGGAACTGGGTTATATTTAACGTCTATAGGTCAGTCAGTGATAAAAATTTTCATAAAAAACCATTTTTGGACGTTGATATCTAAATAACCGTTTGAGGTGTGTTTATGAAATTCGGAGTATATATTTTACTCGCAAGTGGCGATAGATGAGCCAAATTTGACTTGTTTATGTGAAATAGTTTTTGAGTTACGAGGGGGTGAAAATGGCTCCAAATGGTTCGTGTAATATTACACACGGTGCGCGCCTCGCCCGTTCGCTTGAACTTGGCTTGACACGCTGCCGCGTGTCTAGATAAGGGTAATTAAATTAGTCAGAAACGACTGCGAAAGTACGAGACATTTATAACATTATTGACATAAACACCGACCGAGCCGAGCCTTCCTGCTCTAAACTACCTGTATGTTGTCTTCAAGGAAGCACATGAATTAACAGCAGTTCCAAGATGGATGGCATCCAGTTGGAGCGGAAATTGCAGCAGCCACCGGACGGAACTGCAGATGCATGGGAAGTCGCTTGTGCCTAGTATCCTCATGCGGGCAGGACGGACTCAACTTACAACTTTTGCATTAATATAGATCGGATTTTGTACGATTGTAAACGAATCAAGTTTATTTTACTATGTTTTTTTCATTTGCCCTGTACGAAATGCACGCGAAAATCATCGGAGACGATAAATTTTAATTAAAGTTATAGTTATACAGATGAATTAACTATTAAAATTAATTATTAGTTAAATTTAAATAATTTCAACTCCAATGACCATTTTAGAATGTGGCTTGAATCATGAAATGAACAAGGTAATAATATTTAACCATAATTTACGGATGAATGAAATCTGAACTGGAATTTTCAATGTAGGCATGCTGTGATTCGATGACACCATCATGTATTACTGAATCTAAATCCAGCCAGCCTGAACAGTTATCTGTCTGTAGCGTTCGCCGAATATATCAATATTACTCGCAATAACTCAGATGCAGTATTGCAGATGTCCGCCGCAGTGCCTTCTCCGCCAACCTTGAGCTCGGCGAGCTGGATGGAACCACTTCATTTATAGAACCCACGTAGCACAAGGACCACATATTTTGTGCCACACGCGCTTACACCGTTTGGTAAAACATCCAAATTTGACCATAATGGCCCTTGCCAGTCGTATAGAAGTCATACTTGGAGACCCTGGCATGTGTAGTGCATCTGAGAGCATCTGGTTGGTGAGAGGTGTGATTCGCGCTCTGGGACAAATGATTTTGTGATCTGCAAATATTTGGTCCAGAATTTGGATGTTGTCATTCTTGTGATACAGTGTTTTGTTTGACATAAGAAATTAGTGTGGGTCAACTTTCGATTGTTGCATAATAGTTCCCTTGATGCCTCCTAGACCCTAGTCAGATATGAACAGAAAAGATAAAAATGGCAAAGCACATCCAGTATAATGGTATCGTAGGAGCATGTTGGGAGCATGTGCGGCAGATTTACCCGACTCGCGACTGTTGCGGGAACAATGCACTTTTCCACCGGGGCTGATGCCGATTGATTAATGGCTTCCGAAATACGCTCGATGCAACTTCCGTTCTCGGCAGCATTAAGCGATGGAAAAATAAGGAAAAAAATCCACGTTTTTTCAGCAGTGTTGCTAAAATATTAATATCTATGATCATAATTTTCAACTCCTATCGCCATCGCAAAACGCAATATTTAATTAGCAAACAGTAAAACGTTATTTCTTTTCTAGAACTTTTTCATTTGAATTGAAAATTCCTCATCTTATTAGTAGGTGTGGGTAGAATTAAATTCCTCTAATTCCTCAAGGGGAGAAGGGGACCATTTTAAAAATTGCACGCCGATGCGGCGCCGCATTTCGCTAACATTTTCTTCGTGGATGGGTTTTAATATTCGTTCCTTGTAGTTGGGCTGCGATAAGGTGACGAGACGAAGCGGGTTATTGACATGTTTTTGCTTTTTTTGGTCTCATGCGGCGTAAAAAAGAGAGGAATTTTGCCTAATAGTCAAGGTAAAATTATCAATGGGGTCAATCAGTCAGTTTCAAACACAGGAGTGATATAATCCTACATGCTACAGCATCTTGACGAAATCAGAAAGTGGGGAATAATTGCCTTTTAATAAATCGCTGCCTCTTAACACTGCATGCCAGCCGGATGTTAGACAGCACCGCGCAATGTGAGAACTCCTTGTTAAGACGTACTCGGGACAGAACCGACGGTGGAGCATTTACTTATTAATACCTAACTACAATACTTGTGTTGCTATATAAATTTCAATAAATAAGAGCAGTTTACAATGTTTCCGCCATGATGTACAATTAGTGCCCGCCCTAACGGGGTGAATCTCTTCATCTCCTAGTCCTTTCCTAAGCGTCAATTAGCCCCAGTCTCTATTAACCCCACTTTCTATTTTCATAATTCCAATGAAGTGTAATCTAAACGTACGTCAATTCTGAACAACACATCAAAATGTTACTAATTTTCTATCATTATTAATCGCTCGAGTTTCATTGTCACGGTGAGATGAGCTCGCAAGGCCATGGGACCCATTAGTGTCATAACAGGAAGTAAAATTGTCATTTACTGAAAAATGTTATTGATAATTATACCTATAGTGTAATAGCCGTACAGCTTATTTCAAAGAAACATTGTCATGTTTGCATTACAATAGAGCGCTGGTGCTGTAGTGATGACACCCCTACCTCACGATTCGAAGGTCGCGAGTTCATACCTGGTCGTGCACCAATGAGTTTTTCCATTCCAAAAAATTATTTGCGCAATGCCAGTGGTTTTAAAAACGAACCAAAAATTCGAAGGTGTGTGTCATAGGTCATTCTTATAAGCGGCGATAGGCTTGCAACCTGTCACGTACGGAATACTAACTACTGTGCAAAATGTTGGCATGTATCAAATGTCATGTTTGGACATGTCTCTGACTACCCTTTTTAGATATCCTCAAAGATCTAAGTAACTAAAAGATCTGAGGAGATATCTACCGAGCCCGGGATCATATTTATTTATTTATTTATTTATTTATTTATTTTTTATTATAGACTACCTAGGCCTTTTTCCGCGGCCTTCATATATCAATGCCCAAGAAGTAACAAGTTCCATAAATCCCCAGCTACAGCGATCGAGTGCGCTTATTGGATTATTGCTTTTAAAACTCATCAACTCGTCAGACCCGGTGTCAGGTGAATCAGAGAGAGATAATTAAGAATCCAATGGCGCGGAATTTACACAGTATGTCCTCGGCTTGCACAGGTCCAACTGAATACCTCATTTAAAACGCTTCTCTTTGCCGTACAGATGAATATGATTTCACTAGTTGCGCCCTGCGGTGGCGAGATCATTACACGAAATATTTTTTACACTTTTTTGCGTTTAGAAAATTAAGACTAAGAAGTTATTAAAACACATTGTACTGAACAATCGAAAGGTTTGTACCTATAATGACTTCTCGTCGTGTCGGTAGCCTTTGCACGACTTATGTCCAAAATACAAAATGTTCAAAACTATTTTTTCCAACACTATTTTTGTCCAACACTAGGCATTGTACAAGTACTCCGCTATTATACTTTGACAATACATTCACAGTACCTAATGTAGCTGTATCAAAAGCCGCTTTTGTCGCAGTTGTCGTACTAATTTGAGCACTGTGTCCTCATTCATTACCGTGTCGCGGTGCGTTGCGGTGCGGTGCGGCGCGGCTCGGTGCGGTGCGGTGCGGTGAGGTCGCGACTGATTACTGCATTCGCGCTACTGATCTGATTTGCACTGTGTCCTGTCGGCGTCCGCGCTCGCTCATTATAATGTTTACATAAGCAGAAATAGGAATGATGTTTTATTGTGTTTCAATAAATATGAGGATGGGTATAGAAGAAGAGTTAGGTCGGCCATTATTTGGGATATGTAAATATGACAGCCACTGGACATACCTATCGGACTGACTACGTACAAAATTTGTCAATATTTTTACTCGACTGCGAAGAGGGTAACGTTTTTGGGTGTATTTATGTATGCGAGTTCCTTTGGTTGTCGCTGGAGCCCAAAGGACTGGACGGATTTTGACAAATGAGGATCCAATATATCGACTGGAAGAAGCAGTTGTCAATTACTCTCAGTCGAGCTTTTTAATATTTGCAATAAATACAAAATGGTTGTCTAAACGAAAATCATAGCGCTAAGGACAATAACTTGCTTCACTTTAAAAACAAAATCAAGTTATTACAAATTATTATCTTAGCCTTAAATAAATAAAGTAAAGTACGACTGAGTACGGCCACACAGCAGCAGAAACAGTTAAGTAATGTTGTCTGCTCAACTTCAAAGCAAATTAATTAGAAACTACAAGTGCACCGCAGAATAAACACATCTCTATGATTGTTATAGTAAAGTGCACCGTCCACTGAACCGATGTCGTTTTCACTGCACAGCTTTTAACGAGTATTAATAGTGCATACTTTACAGAACAAATCTTTTTTTTTGTATTTTTAAATTTAAATTAAATACTTACGCACCTTTGAAGTGACTAAGAGAAGTTTGAAAAAAAGAATTGTATACATTGAGAAATTCCTATGCCCTTATAGAGAAAAGAACTTAAAAATCGCAGCTCAAAATAACTTAAACCCACTCTAAAGTGCCGGTTTAGTGGACAACGTACTTAACATACCGTAATATCTTTTGAAATTAAAAGTTAAATCGTAAAGACATGACAAAAGTTCAAATGAAAGCGCTTAAGAGCGCTGGTGGTGTAGTGGTAGAGCACCCCTGCCTGCCTCACGATCCGAAGGTCGTGGGTTCAAACCTGGTCGTGCACCAAAGAGTTTTTCCATTCGAAAAATGTATGTGCGCAATGCCAGTGCTCTTAAACGGTGAAGGAAAACATCGTGAGGAAACCGGCATACCCTAGAACCAAAAATTCGAAGGTATGTGTCATAGGTATTTACAGTCGTGATCATATTTTTTTTTTTTTTTTTTTAATCAAATTTACTACTCGTATGTTAAGCCTTGGTCAGCTCGGTCAGCATAACGGATGGGTGTGTATCTTAGTGAAATAATAAGTTAATATCTGGGTTAAGTAAAGGTAATATGCCCCCTGTTGGGTGCATATTCAAATGTCTAGTTTACCCCCCTGGATCCGTGTTTACTTTACCCCCCTAAATTGTCCTGGGCCCAGCGGCAATAGTCTTTATGAAACTAGATCCGTAACAATTCAGTTTATTTGTACACTGGAACAATTGCAACTCACTTGTTGCTGGTTAGCAAGCTGAAACTTAATTTATTCATTTAAACACTGATTTAGAGTAAGGCAGTGATCCTTTAGTTAGTCACGTGACAATCACTGGAGATATCCAAGCGTAGCAAAATAATTTGACCGTACTTAGATGAAGAGAGACTTAGTAGAAGAGAGACCTAATAGAAGAGAGATCTAGTGTAAAAGAGACCCACTAGAAGAGAGATCTAGTAGCGGAGAAATATAGTAGAAGAGTACTAGCAGAAGAGAGACCTAACAGAAAAGAGACTTATAAAGTGGCACTGTGGTCACCCATCCAAGGAGTGTTCTCTCAAACCTTGCTTAACTCAGTCGGGAAAAATAGGTAAATAAAACGCGATAAATACCCGTTTAATACTTATAGCGGTTACTCAGAATACCATAATTTGTTAGGTTAAATAGGGTGTCGGCAACGTAAATTCGACCAGCTTAGACAGTTTTCATTCCAAGCACAGAAGTGGAAGGGCGGCTGCATACAGGAACAATAGCTGTACGCGATCGGCGATATGGCAACTCGATTGGTTATGAACAATGTTGCCAGCTGAAGAAGCTTTCTGAGCTGGACGTCTCGAGGCAAACTCAAAGCGACTGCTATACATTTGTATGACTTACCTGGTATTAACAAAGCATCATCATCTATTCGTGACTCTATTGTAAACAAATCACCGCTCAGTGTGACCAAGATCTCTAGTTTCGACTTAAGAGCGGAGTCCCTAAGAAACGCGCGAACAAGCACTTACGGTTTTAGAAATTTCCATAAGAAATCACTTCATAGAAGGACACAAACTAATAATACGAATTCTCAATAGATGAGTCTACACTAACACCGCGTGATTATTCTAAAATAATTCTTAATTTTTGAGAAAAAAAATCGTCAACATTGATTAAAAACATCGAAATCGACCTTTTCTATTATGAGTTTTTACGAAATTATCGTTGTTATTTTTGTAATATTTTTGGACAAATCGTGAGACAAAATGTTAAACAACACAGTCACCAGGAGTTTTTTCTACTAATTCAAACCAAAAAGTATTAATCTGAGCCTAAACATTGTTAATTTTGTGAGCAGAAATTGTTCCCCGCCGCCATACATTTTAGTATGGAGCAAGCGCCTGCCAAAATACGCTTTATAATAGAATAGGCGCGTCAAAAATATTCAGTACCGTCTCAGTCTCCAAGGTGATCGCACGTCCGTTTGTAGTTCCACGCCGAGCTCTTTTGTTTGTTTGGACTAGGCAACGGGTGGGTCGCGAGTGTCGGATACTAATTTGTGACTACTGGTTTGTAGGCATACATAGGGATATAGGGACAGGGAAAGCGACTTTGTTTTATACTATGTAGTGATTCTTTAATTTATATTAGCCGCAAGTTACATTTTTTTTTAATTTATTGTAAATAGGTACATGGTAAAGGTAGGGAGTAATTTGCAATATATACATAACTAGCTTCCGCCCGCGGCTTCGCCCGCGTGATACCTTGAAAAACAAAAATAAATCTATCCCGCGGGAACCTTATATTTTTCCGGGATAAAAAATAGCCTATGTGCTATTCCAGACTATAATCCATATCTTTGCCAATTTCATACAGATCCGTTCAGCCGTTTCAGCGTGAAAGAGTAACAAACATACATCCACACATACATTCATACAAACTTTCGCTTTTAATAATATTAGTAGGATTTACATAGCAACCTAACTAAGACGGACATTGAACAGTTCAAATTATTAGCACGTATCCACCAATAAGTAAGTAGCTCAATGGTAGATACTTACTGAGTATGTGTACCTAGGTAGGTAGGTACACTTGCTCAATAGAATACTATAGAACTTGTAAAATAAAGTAAGTACCTACCTGACTATAAGTAGGTACCTACCAACCTATCTGACACACTAAACTACACAATAGGTACGTTATTCTATAGGTAGGTTGGTAGGTAGGTACTTGTAAAGTCACTGTCTAGCTATTAAAGTTTCACTTTCAGGAGATTACCATTTTACCACAATCTTAGGAAACGAAAGGCAGATTTTTTTTTAAATTTACCTACCTACTAAGCCTAAGTATATGACCAGTACAGTACGTACATACTACCTAGCTAACGTAGGTAGCTCTAGCTGAGTGTACCTACCTACATATCTAACAACCGTCGACGTTTGCCCCACGTCTGCCCGCATTCGGGTCGCGTACTCAGCGATGAGCGACAGCCGACATCTTCCCCCATCCCGTCCGCAGGCGACTCACTCACCCGCGCCGCCGGACCGCTTAATAATATCGCGCACTCGGTTGTTTATACCAGATGCGATAAAAAGTATTTATTTTGATTAGGATCAATTTGTTACTGCCAAAATGTGCATTAGAAATAAATTATAAGATTTTATTGTATTTATGGTTCACTATTTTGACGATAATGGCTAATACATAAAAGATAGATATATGCTGTCGCGGACTTTTTTGTAGAACTATTTAAGATAAACATTTCCATTCAACATTATATACGTGTAACTGCAATGGTTTTTGCAGCGCACGCCATAATAGCTCACAGCTTCTACCGCGAAAAACAAAAACATCGCTATCCCACGGGAACCGTACATTTTTTCGAGATAAAATGTAGCCTATGTGTTATTCCAGGCCATAATCTATATCTGTGCCAAATTTCATTCAGATCTGTTCAGCCGTTTTAGCGTGAAAGAGTAACAAACATACATACATACAAACATCCATCCATCCATCCGTCCATCCATACATTCTTACAAACTTTCGCGTTTATAATATTAGTAGGATATCTTTATACTCAACCTTTTCTTTTCTTTGTTAGATAATTATTAGTGGGAAGGTAGTTTTCCCCTCAGGAAGCTAAAACTTAACTTACTGTATACTTGTACATTACAAAATGGTTTTAATTTTTATTCCAGGATGGATAGTTTTTAAATATTATGAAAAAAAAAAACAAGATTTTCTTAGCACGGGCATAAGTACCTACTTAAGTAGGATAATAAAATATTTGTTTGTGATTAGGTTACGTACTCGTAAGCATGGCACCTATGCAGTATGGCAAATATACACCTATGCCTAGTACATAAAGTGTATCCAAAAACTTCAGGGCGTGAATACACAATGAGGATTGTGGAAATCGCGCGCAAGATCTCAGTTCAGGGCGAAGTACACTAGTACTAATATTATAGGGTAATTCATTATTAGCTGAAAATATTGAAAATATTATAAAAATATATATATAAATATTTAATAAGTCACGCTTATATTGCGATTGAAAATGGTTTTACGAAATTTTATGTTTTAAATAACTAAATCAATATTATTTATTTTCAATCTTTCGGAGTAAAAAAGTTTAATTAGTTTTAATCTGTACATATTTTATTCCATGTTTGTACTAAATATTATTTGATTTTAATAATAGTTTTTTCATCCATAAATTCCACATTTCTCATAACACACAGAACATTGGCTTGACAATTATCTTGAATTTTTCCATAAAAAGAAATACATAGTTTAAAATGAAATCAAAAAGCATACACTCTGACCCAACCCTTTGCCGCCGCCGTGACGAACTGCCCGCGCGCCGGTAACTCACCGCGGCTCGCGCGCTTCACGATGCTACTAATACATTGCGTATTTTCTATGACATTTATAAACATCCCACAAAGACGAACGCGTAATGGACGCGTAACTTGTTCGAAACATCGAAAGTAGATTTATTCGTTTCCAGGGTGTGTATTCAATACTGAGCGATGCATTTGTGTGAGTAGAAATTATCAATGTAGGTGTTGTGTCAGAAGTTCCCACGCTCGCAGACGGCAGCCTTAATATAATGAGTATGAAAGGTTTAAATAAATGTTAAGGCACTCTTTCATCTAATAAATACCAAAAGCAACACGATGACACGTCGCGGGTCGGAAAAGGTTGCGAGTTTCAGCCGAACGTCGCTAAGCTGGCAACACATCCTTTACGAGAACAGACACCTCGGACCATTGTCCGGGGTTGATGGCGTGTGAAGCCAATGTATGAAGACTGTTTTCAGAATTTGTGAGGTGTATCGCTTTTGTACCAGAGGATATGGGATGAGGATTGAGGATTCTCATCAGTCAACATTTTGCCTTCTTGCAAAATATATTTCCGTGTTTTGCAGAAAGATGATGAATATCCCAGTAGGTACATTACATGACCTCTGGCATAAAGTCGTATTTCAAAGCAATAAGTTACGGTACGGGTGCCATTTGTCCACAATCTTTACAACTTCCTATAAAATCCAAAGGATTCCTTTCTCGCTCGATGCAATTATCCGCAAACTGCACTCAATCACAATAAATTCAACAGTAGAATCAGCTCCGTCAATAGAGACGGAAGCGCGTGTCCACTGCACTTCCGGTAATGCTTCCGGTCCGAGAAAACGTGCACGGTTGACATTGAAATGACGCGAATGAGGTAAATTGGGTTCGAGCAACCAAACGGAGATGGTATCACATTGTAATTTTTTACCACTTCGTGGTTATGTACATTTTGTGCGACAGAGGATAAAGTGTTACGAATATTTTTTACAATAAAATAATAACTTTTATTTACCGTCCACTTGAAGGAACCTGATGAAGCATAAACGAGGTAGGTATCTTAAAATATCGTCAATCTGAAAAAAGAAAATTAATTTAAAATAGAAGTTACAAATTAGACAAAACTTATCAAAAACTTAAAAAAAGCTTATCGTTCTGAGATATAATTTAGATCATATTTGTACTAGCGTGTTACTTATTAAAGTTTAGAAGCTCATGTCTCGTGGTCTCCAGCCTGATGGTGTAAGTGCAAATGTGCAGTTCTAAGCTCCAATCGGAATGCAAGTAGGTCAACAGCGCACTAACTTGTGCTGCCACCTGTCGCCGGCAGAATGCTAAACAACACCTCGCGGCCACACACGGGGCTCGAGCTCCGTCAGCAGCGATATGGCTCCGCTAATTATACCTTACCTCGAGTCAGAACAGGTGCTCATAACACGGGGATCAGGCAAAACATTTGAATGTTTTTATCACATTCGATTCAAATATTAAATTGAGATTACGGAGCATTTTTTATTAAAACGAAATGAAAGAAATTTATAATGACCTTTTATGGACAAAAATGCATTTATTCTGAACGTAAACAGGATTTATTCTATTGAATGTTTATCCGTGTGTCTCATCCCAATGCATCCTCACACTTCGAATTATTTCGCACCCGACTCATGTCTTCGTCTCCCGCTCGATTTAAATAACTTTAGTGTCTTCAATTAGATTCACTGATCGTCTTGAAAGAGTTCGATCCGGCGCCTTTATTCTTATTTAAACGGCATTATATGCTTAGGTACAAAAAAGCTAACCCAAGTTACTAGAAAAGTTGAAACGCTCGGTTGATTACTCGCACGAAAACTTATAGAGTGTACCTTACCTACCTACTTATATCCAATGTAAGTTTATGCACTTCCAATTCTATCCAATTTAAAGTTCGGCGCGTGGTTCCCGATTTCCTACTTCCGACGCTTAACTATAATTTAGAAAGTTGAGGTATTTTCGACAGTTGAAAGTTACTTTGCCATGCTGTTAAAATGTAAATGCATTATGGAAATTAGTGAAAAAGAACCTGCTTCTAAATGATCCTTAGATAAAAGGCCTAAGGGCGGGTTGAGTACTACTCCCACTAGTACTATGTACATCCATAGTAATAACGATGGAATGCAAATATGGAAAAGCCCTGGGGAAACCCGATGAGTTAGAATACCTACTGCGATATTCACACAGTTAAAAAGCTACGACCAAACCGATACAATCTAAACAACAGCGTAATTAAACAATTTGACAACATGAGCCAATTGATCGTTTTCGATTCATTTCGGTTTTTATATACCAAGGTATCTAATTAAATAAATCTTTATTATTAAAAAAAACATGTAGAATATAATATTTTAATGATTATTAATCCCTTCCAAAAATAGCTTTCTAAATGATAATAATATCCAATTAAAATTAATCCTTATTTCATCAAGTCCAATCCTTTACGAGTGAATCCCGCCGAGGAGACCTCGTAACGCGAGTCTTGTTATGTAGCGGCGCGCCGGCTTACGGGGAAATTATGGCTTTCATGGCTTTTGTTTCCACTTTATTTTTAATATTCCGCAGATAATACTGCCTTTGTCTTCTTAATTAGTTATGTAAACCCTGCTCTAAAGGGAATACTTATTAGAAACTTCTATGTGAAAGGATCGAACTAAACTAATTGTGCTATTCGAAATCTTTACTAGTTTATCTTTAAAATATAAAATACAAAAAAAATATTTTTAAATACTCGGATATCAAAAGAAAAGCATAGGGTATGTTTGGTTACTTAGGTAAATTTCGAAAAAGAACCTAGTGAATATAAACATGACTCTATAAACATAGCTAAAGATACTGAGCTGGCAAGAGGATGCGCGATCAAACATCGCAGATAAACTTATGTTCTTGCTAAACTCAACTCTACATGTAATAAGCAACGAACACACGTCTGTAAGCAGTTTAGCTTGCTGTAAAATAGTTATAACAATTTTGCTGATTTACCATATTTACATCTGATCTACAATATTCCTAGATAGTAACAAGAGCTAAATCTGTAGTTGCCTACTTCGGAGGATCTAAAAAATGATCGTTGGACGGACCTTGACTGTGACCCGCAGCTCTGCTTTGTCTTTCATTCTCGCAATTAACGTCGTCAAATTGAATCATATCAAAGCCTCCATAAATTTTGATTCACACTAAAATGACGTAATCTGTTCATCAGTCGGTACCTTAACCTGAAATCAATCAGCAGATGCCGCACAATTGGTCGCGTGTTCGTAATGTCTGGCTGTAATCCGCCGTCCGATCCGGATTAGGTTGACGGATGGCTACACCGGTTTATAATGTTTTTATCATGCCGGGCGGGGATTTATCTCACTTGCTAAACGTCCTTCGAGAAGAAAATATTTTGTTTACTTTCATTTACTTGCCTTTGACCTATATCACCAAGTGAAACACACACCTTTCCTACCAATGTTCTGGTAACTTCCTAACTAGCTTTACTTTTTCATTTTTATCAACAGATTTAGTGCTAGTAATAAATAAGAAAAAATATATTATTATCACCTTCAATTCTCAGTTGTATAAATGTGAGATGAAGGGATGTTTACAATGACTGGGAATAACATTTGAAAGCTTATTTCTTTGCATTTATAACGTAATTTTAAGAAACGAATATTAAAGATTTGATTTCGTGTGGTACTCCTCACATTGATAACATTGGTGTATCTGTCCGCATCCGACGGACAGATATAAATGTTAATTATTCAATCAGAGCCTCTAGTCTAGATTACGGACGGGATATGCCGCTATTAATATTATTATACCACTATTTTACCTGAAATATCCGGCTGTTCGTAAGCTTTCGCATTCTAAGAACCGTCGATATCAAAATAATAATAACATGGTAGTATGAGTGCACTTAATCACAAACGTTGGTTGTTGTGTATTCTTGGTCGTTTTTATCACGGGTTTGTCAATAACCGTGCAATTCCATACCGTATTAATTTTTTAAAACATTGGCGCCCAACGTGTTGCAAAATTTTGTAGTAGTAAGGAATCATCCTTACGTTGCTCTAAGCTCACACATTATAGAAGTACGCCAGAAGTTCAGTTAATTTATGCCATGATAGTAGTATTATGGCAGTCATGAAATTGATATGAAAATCTAATAATTCACCGGACTTCGTAAAATATAACTCTACTTCCTTAATACTATGCATATAGACACTAAATCAAGAAATAGCACCGCTTCCAAGACAACCATTCAAGAACTAACTAGATCCAACCAGTTTTAGCTGGATCGGACCGGATCGAACTAGAGACAACAGAGGAGTTGCGAAACGTGATCTTCGCTACTGGGGATAGATTTACTATTAATTGTATTTTCAATTCTTATAAGTCCCGCCTGGGTAAAATGGTCACTCAATACTTGATAATAAAGTATATTATCATCCATGTACAATACAAAATTATGCTAGGTTTTTTCAATCTGATTTATTTTAGCTCATTTTATATATCACTCGCGTAAAATACAAAGAAAAACATTATACCTATCCTTATCTAGAAATCTGTCTCTATTTAATTTCCTGAAAATACTGTCGACGGGCGGCAGGGCGGAGGAATTAAATGCAAATTGGGCGCCGTTCCGGGGCGGGCGGTGATCGCTGCCAATGGAATTGCCGTGCTGTCTCAGATTCAATAGTTGGTGCTCCGTACCCATGGCCCACTTGCATGTTTGGGCAAATTGTCAAATTAGCATAGGTTGGGAACATTATTTGGAGCTGATTATTAAATATTATTATTATTAAGAGCCTGTAGTGTCCCACTGCAGGGCATAATTATTAAATATTATTATTAAATAGATCTTTATAAATTCGCAGTACTTTAAGTAGTGTACAAAACGTTGTTCTCCTCTTTGCATTATGAAACCGTTAGTTAACTAAGTAATCTTCTAAATTAAGACCTATTATCACAATAACAAAAAGCATTTTCTTAGTCCAAAAACATTTCCGGGTCGTCTCTTCCAAACGAAACTACTTACACGAATCTTCATTATTTTTCACATTTACAAAGTTTATCTCAGAAATGTCGTGTTCTCTGCAACAGTGGAAACAGTTCCACGGCACATCGCGAGTGCGGAATACAGAGCGGCGACGCGGCGCATACATTTTCATATGATCAATTATTCACGGCTACCCGCGATGTTCCCGTGACGTAATGGAAACAAACAACTGTTTATTACACGCTGCAAACGAAGATAAAATGTTCCGTGGAATACTTCAGTGTTATAAGGACATTCTCTGCAGTCTGCCGTTTGAAGACCGTCTCAAGTCTAGAGTGGGAACCGTTGTCTCCTATTTAATTCTGACTGCGTCTCACTTTCATTACATTCTGTGAACTATTGCCGGAACATTGAGATACCATAGTGTAATTTTCCATTTTCCCAATTTGTTTCATAGTAATAGGCGTCCAGGCTAAGTGTGGGTCCACACTTGTGACATTCTGCCGCGACTGTGACTAGGTCTGTGTTAAACACGCTCACATTTGTCACGCGGGTTTGTACGTGTCACGGTAAAATGTCTGTGCAAAATCTGACAAATTGTCACGCGAATTTGTTACGGTATGGAAGTAAATTTTTATGTCTTTTCAGCGGTTCAAAAATCTGCTCAATCCAGCCATTCATTATTGATCGTGTTTTGTGGAATTTTAAACCGACTTCGAAAAAGGAGGAGGTTCTTTTTTATGTTTGTTACCTCAGAACTTTCGACTGGGTGAACCGATTTCAATGATTCTTTCTTTTTTTGAAAGCTAGTGCTTCCCTTGTGGTCCAGTTCTGACAGTGGCATCTATGAGACACGGTGAGTTCGACTCGCTCTTGTCCGGTTTTTGAAGTCGGTTTTCTTTTTAGTTTTTAAAACGTAAATATAAAGGTCAATATTCGCATCGACGAGTATCATTCAATATTGATAATGGCAAATACTTTTAAAACTTATTTTTCGTTCATTTGCCAGCACAGGAGTATCGGTTACAAGTGGGAGCTCTCACGTGGAACATAGCTATACGATAGCTCTGGTAACTGGTAACTGGTATCGCTCGCTGCAATTTAAGTTGTGGCGAAGTAATTTGCGGGGCTTAAGGCCGACGTGAGGAGCTGTCTATACCTCCCCCCCCCGACGTATGTTTGCTATCAATGAATTACCGCGGAGATCTTATAGTCTTACGAAGAAGTGTGGTGAAAGGATCTCAGTTTTCGTGCTTTTGATGCAGGTTTTTCAACTTCAGGTTCTACGAAATGCCGGTTTTTTTTACGACGATTTCCTTCACCGTTTGAGAGTGGGTACTGCACGTAAATTATAAGAACAGAAAATTATTTTGATGCTCAACTGGGTCCCAGCCTGGGTTGGAAGACGGGATATAGAAGTAGATATAAACAGAAAGTTTAACATTTGGTACACTACACAAATAACTATTCTGTAAAAAGTTATGCGTGGTACACAAAAAAACATATACCTACGCGTCGACTTGAGAGCCTCTTCCGTTTTCTTCGTCGGTTAAAAATAAAAGATTTGATATAAACCAAAAACTAGCAAAATGGCCTCCTCTTCCCAGTCGGGTAGAAAGAGAATTAAAAGAAGCGGATAGCGTTCATAAAGTCTCCTTTGAATTCAAAGCATCGATGGAAATTAAATAATCCGGACTTGAGTCGCGCATGAGGCGTGTGGTACATAATCCGATGTTGTCCAAACAATCGTGTCGCTAAGCTAACTTGATAACTAGTTTGCCGTAACATCGAATTACGGTTAAGCTGAACTAAGTTCAAGTAAACGCATGCACTGCGCTCAGAGACTGTTAAACTGTAGTTTCATCGAAAACGGTAACGTATTCTGACGTCTGTAAAGCTTGAAACATCATATTATGTTCTCACAATACGGCATTGATTCACATCCGTTAATGTACATAGATAGAATTTATCGTGTGTCGTTATCGTGTCGTGCCATGTCAAAGTGCTAAACGACAAAGTAATTTGACACACTTCGTGTTTATGACATTACTAGCTTCCGCCCGCGGCTTCGCCCGCGTGGTACATTCATAAAATATGGCCTATGTTCATCCTGAAAGTTCATTCTAAACGTTCGTGAAAGAATTTATCAAATCGGTCCAGTACTTTCGTAGCTTATTCAAAACAAACAAATATTTTCTCTTTATAATATCAGTGTAGTCATAAGACGGTTGTCGTATTAGGAGAATGCAAAGCCACTATTACACCCTTATCTGTAATTATGGTTGAGAAGTGCACTTGAGCTGAAGTTACACGTGATATTGGATTGTGAAGGTTTTTGTCTCAAGTCGTTTATCAAGAGCCGTGTGGAGTCCGCTTGTAGCTCATCTGTGGTCTCATGTAGTTCTTACGAACCAGCGAGGTCAAAATATTTAATTGTACCTAAATTGCTAACTGCAATATAGTAGCACATAATATTCACCTAGCATGTAAGACGTTTCAAATGATCCTTTTCTTCTTCTTCTTCTTCTTCTTCTTTAATTATGGCATCTGTCTCTTAGAGAACAATTTTGCCAGTGTCAAGTGTATTTATTTATAAGTATTGTCAACGTCACAGAGTCATAGTCGAGTTGTCAAGTCAATTTTAAACAAAAGATGGCTGTTTTGTTGAAAATTCTCGGGATTTCCTCCGATGGAATTTGAAGAGAACTATTCACTCTAATTCACATATTTTACACTCGCGTCAAGAACCCGGGCTTTATTGGCAAAATAACCACCAAAATTACGCAATACAACTCAAAATAACACGAGAAAAAATATAAAAACCAGAGCGACGTAGTTGTCAGGCAAATGCACCGCAGAAAAATCCCAAATGATCCTTGTTCATCAGAACCTTTTTGCTGTCATAATTAAGATTAAGTTTCAGTTATGTTCTATTATATTCTGCACTAGCATCCACCCTCGGCTTCGCCCGCGTGGTACCTTGAAAAACAAAAACATCGCTATCCCACGGGAACCGTACATTTTTTCGGGATAAAATAGTATGTATGTACAACAATTACTAGCAATGTGTAGCAATGTACACACGTGCTACTACGAGAACTTGCTCAATAATAGCATGCTTTCGTGCTAGAAATGAGCACGTCTGTCAGTACCTAGCCGCATGCAAACGCTGCTTAATAATCACCTAATTAATAATTCAAGAGATCCAATAAACAGCACTACAACTCATCGATTTTAAGAGGATCAAACCAATTACGGATCCATTGGATCCACAGCTAACCAGGTCAATGATTATTGCTCTGTTCGTGATGATTCCAGGCTCACAGGGAGATGTGTGATGCTACCTATGTATTACTGAATGAGCTGCATTCCCCGACCTAGTGAACCACTTGAAGTGAACGAACTGAAAGCCATCTTTAACGATGGGCTCTGCCGGCCCATGTTGGCCCATGTGGTTTGACTCGCTCGGGCGCGAAATTTTGAATATTATATTGCTGTCTTTAATATTCCCTGCATTCCCAAAGTGATTAGCGGATATGTAGTTGTGGGTCGATCGCAAGCCATTTTTTATGACTCATTGTCTAACAAACTTTTAAATAAAAACCGGCCAAGTGCGAGTCGGACTCGCGCACGAAGGGTTCCGTACTATAAAAAAGGCATAAAAAAAACACGTTTGTTGGCTCTTATGAGCCTCTTAAATATTTATTTTATTCTGTTTTTTACTAGTCGTTCTTATTATAGCCGCAACAGAAATATCTTTGAAAATCTGTGAAAATTTCAACGGTCTAACTATCACGGTTCATGAGATACAGCCTGGTGACAGACAGACGGACACCATAGTCTTAGAAATAGGGTCTCGGTTACCCCTTGGGTACGGAACCCTAAAAACTAAGGTCCATTAAGGCCCAGCATTTTGAAAATTGCAAGTTTTGCAACCCTAATCATTCTATTACCGCTTAATAGATTACATTGAAATTGAACTTCACGATACTCAAGGATATAAGTGATAAATCAACCGGAGCTAAAACACGAATTAATTAGAAAACCTAGGTTAAAAATCATGTCAAAAACACCTCTGAAAATTCAGAAATTCAGTAATTTATCCAGAACAGTAAGGTTTTTTGAATTTATATTTCACGTTAATGTAAATCAGTTGATTTGAAACAAATCAACCCAGCCCTTTTTTTGAAATAAGCTAGTTACTTGAACATATTTATGTTTTTTATAAATTGTCGCTTTCCTTATGTAATTCAGAGCAGCCTATTATCATGCCGCACTCTACTTACTTGTCATTTGGGTATTTCGCTTCGTGTTATGTCTGATTCCGCGGAGACCCGCGTTGCTATACGGACCTATGTCACTTTTTTTTGTAACTTTTACGTATGGAATAGAGTGACGAGTATTCTGGGCCTTAACTGTCAAAAACAGGTGCATTCAGGGTAATAACTACTGTTTCATCCTCTTGTACCAATAGCGGCCGTAACGTGATTATTCCAATGTTACCAAGCGTTTGATCAAACTTCAAATGTATTCAATTCCATTACGTTCAAACGCGACTCTGGGACAACTACAGAGTCCTGCTTCTAAGAACCATCCACCGTCATAGTATTTAGCATATAATGTTACAGTAGCTAGTATTTTAGTAGCTTGCGTCAATTAGTTCCACTGGTATAGTAATGGCAACTTTTAGCAATAACAAAAATGTTAGTAACAAAGTCTTTTTTGCCTGTTTTATTAATTAACTGAGTCTGAGGACGTAAAACTTTAACAATTTCGTTGAGGTTAAATTAAGACCGCTGTTTGACGGTCTCCTCATCACGGAAACCAAAGCTCCGTTATAGTCTGTGGTGAAACTGGCAAGTTTGAACTGACACTGATGCAGTCACAAGTTGCGCGTGCTCTGGAAACTCTGTAACCATTTTATGGAGTTTGGTCGAGCTCGTACTCCTTGCTAAGGTTGACTCTGCCTTAACAAACTGGCACTCTACAATAACTAAAACAAATTGCTTTCTTGTTTAATTGATATAAGGATGTGAGAGAAATAAAACGGCCATCTTGTGTTTAAAATTGACTTGACAATTTGACTGACGTTGACAATACTATTCAGCCAACACTTGACAAAGGAGTGAGTACTGAGATGACGGATGATAGAGGGAAATGAAAGAAGATAACGTGTTGTGCCGACCCCACATAGCGCGGGAAAAGGGCAGGAAGTAGAAGAAAAAACACATGACACTGGCGAAAGAGACAGATGCAATAATTAAAGAAGAAGAAATTGGGATGCACTGAGAATAGAAATCATCACAAATGTATTTTAATGTCATTATTATCTCACGATATGGTAGCGATATTAGTGGTGGTGAGACAACAACAAAATGGTTTTGAACAATGGTCTACTGGCGTGTAAATCGAAATGAATTGTCTTTGAATTTTGTTCTGAATTTGCTGCACAAACCATTGAACCCACAACCTTTGAATGGGAAAGCAGGAATCGCTATGCCTGACCACCGCGGGGCTTGGAGCGGTCACCGCGCACAAGACGAACGTTGCTCGGTCTATGTTTGTGGATGGCGACTAGGTAAATAGAGTTCAAATCTGCAGCGACGGATGTGCGGAGCGAGAGGCGAGTGTCACAAATATCCGCAATTTATCACGAGGCGCCAGCGAGCGCCGCGGGAATCGCATTAGTGTGGACGTGCCTTAACTTTCAGAGGACGACACTCGCACTGCAATGAGTGTATTTGCGGAAAAAACTTGAGAGAAGTTACACTTTGTAGCTTTGTGTTTACTTATTCCCCAGAATTTTGAACAAAACAGCCATCTTTTGTTTAAAATTGACTTGACAACTTGACTACACTTGACACTGGCAAAATTGTTCTCTAAGAGACAGATGCCATAATTGAATGATGATGATGATGTGTTTACTTATTTATATACTTTGTACGTACTCTAGAAAAGCTCTGCGTTTGTGGTTATTAACAATAGTGGAAACTATTCTACGAACATTCAATTTAAACACTAAAACTAGGACCGAGACTAGATTCTAGTCTGTTCTTCTCGGACTTGGGTTAGGTTGGAATTGACACTTAAACTCACCGCATGTTAGACATTTCAGAGTGATTCTGCGTATTTTGATTTAATTTGATTTGAATAAGTTCGATTTAAACTTGAACAAAACCGCGAATAGTTGTATTGGTTTTGTAACATCACTAGTTCTCAGTGCGACTTAAGGCCCACATTGCAATAAGCTGGTAACAATAGCAACGTATTCATTGTTATTTTTCTGTCTTTTCAGGTAAATTTCATCATCACGTCAGCGATGGATGTAGTGAGGGTTAAAACAAACAACATGATCCCGAATGTAATCCCCAGGTTTGGTAAACATCTCGTATCTTACACACATACATCACAACATTATCGATGATGCTCAAAAAGATCTTAACGCCCTTGATGAATGGTTCAAATACAATTTGTTAACAATTAATACGTCAAAAACCTCATTCATGATCTTTTGTACAAAAAATAAGCCGGTTCCTAATTTTACGCCATTATCGATAACAATGATATAATTAAACAATCGCATCTGGAAAAATATTTAGGGTTATGGGTCGACGATAAATTGACGTGGAAGTTACACATTGACGAAGTAAAATCAAAACTTACGTCATTGCTAGGAGCTTTGCGCAAAGTGACAAAATGCATCCCCGCTGAAATCAGAAATATAATATACAATTCTTTAGTAAAATCCCACTTAGAGTACCTTATTGAAATATGGGGATCTGCAGCTGAGTTACATGTTAAACCCCTTCAAAGAGTCCAAAACAAAATTATCAAAGTTTTATATCACTATTCATATTATACGCCTACAAAAGAATTATACAAAAATACAAATATCCTAAACTTAAAGCAACTACATATTTTTAAAACATGTCTTCTAATAAAAAATATTACTTCTAAGTCCATACAATCAAATTTAAGCCTACAATTAAGAGAAACTAAATATAGTCTAAGAAACAAAATTAAACTAAAATTACCCCACACACGTACGAATTACGGAAAAAAGACGATTCTTTCAGAGGGAGCACGTACTTTTAACAATTTACCAAATACCATTAAAGAATGTGAAAGCATTAATACGTACAAAAATATGTTGAAGGCACATGTCTGCTCAATAGAATAGCAAAGAACATAAATAAACATAACATTATTATACTTATAACAAAACTAGCTGACCCGCTCGCGACTTCGTTCACTTAAATTATCTATACTTACTGAGTTTTAAACAAATCACACTAATAAAAAAATTCCACACATAACTTTGACTTTTACCCTTTTTAGAGGGTTATTTTGAAATATCCAGAAATACGTGTCTATTCATTTTGCATTTACAGTACACAAACAAAGTTTCAGACCAATCGCATCACCCGCTAAAAAGTTCACATACAAACATTGACCCCACATTTGACCCATTTTTGAAGATTTTATTGAAAAATCCTTAAACATGTGTCCATTTATTTTGCATTTACAGTGCACAAACAAAGTTTCATGAAAATCGCTTCACGCGTTAAAAAGTTTCATACTAACGTTTTCACCCTTTTTCACCCCCTTAGAGGTAGAATTTCCTAAAATCCCGCCTTAGTGGGTGGTTTTGTTATAAAAGGAAACCACCTTCCAAATTTCAGTTTTCTAGCTTCAGCGGTTTCGGCTCGGCGATGATCAATCAGTCAGTCAGGTCAAGCTCTTATATAGATATAGATAGTTATAATTAATAATTTAAGCTCAGGAGTTATTTACCTACTTAAACTTAGATTTAGTACACATTGATTGTTTAAATTTATCTCATTCTAAGTAAACTGTAAAGTTTTTATGAGAAATAAAGTTCTTTAAACCTATCTCGTATCTTCATAATCTCCATCAGATAAAAGCTTTCTAAGAACCTCTTCCTTTTTTGAAGTCGAATAAAAATAAGTAAGTAACTTAAAATATCAACATCAGAGGCATAACATAATAAACAAGTAAATGAAAGAAAACCAGAGTCTAAGTCATTAACCGCAGGTAATATACAAAAAGCTGGCATCGTTATCGATAGATAGCTATACTGATCCTCAGTCCGCGGTAAGCCTTTGATCATCGTGCATGGTTCGAAAAGTTTTCACGGAAATATATCCCCGAAAAGTAGCAAACGATAGTTGAGATAAAAGCGAGCCTCTTCATCTCCGAGTGATGCTGAAAGATATTTCATAAAGAGGCATCGAACGTGGCGGGCCGCGTCTGATTGTGGCACTTTGAGCAATTTGGATCAAAGAGCCGAATCCAGCCGCGAAATTAGTGGCGGCTCTTCGCTTTCTGACGTAAGTGGACTCATTTTGTTACCATTCCAACTAAAACAAAATGGACGCATTTCGTTACCGTTTCGACGAATGCCGATGAAGTGTCTTTGATTGAGACCATTATCTAGAAGCCAAAAGTTCTTTTTTTCCATCACGCTTTTGGATAAAAGATTCAAGCGATTTCCTGGAAACTCTTTGGTATAGCCTTTGAAGAAGTATTTCATTTTGTTTTCTATAGATAGTAAATATTGGCTCGATGGTGGAACTGACAGTCAGTTTGAGACATGAAAGTGCTCAGATGTAGAGATTACCTATCTCATTAGTGACCGCACTGAGCTGCTCAGTGGGAACAATTCAGTTTGGATAGAAGCAAGTATTTTAAATTAAAAGATTTTTCCAAAGAACTGCGTAGTAATAGCCTAACAAATTCTGAACACGATCAATTAGCACAGTTGAGTTTATTTTGTCGTGTTGTCTCGTTCTCTCACCCTTTCTCACTCTCGTTTTAATTTTGTTGTGTCTGCGGGAAAGTTGTTAATCCGTGCTTTTCATTTTAACTGAAGTCTTGATTTCTGAAGATGCGGGCACCGTCACAGTACTGACGTAGAAGATTTGTCTTCTTTGAAGGCATTACTACGGTTACAGTTGATGTTTACAACTACCGCTATATTCCGACCGTTACATCAAGTTACGTAGTACTTAAAAGACTTTTAACCTGGATCTTTTACATAATTAAATCTTGCCGACTCCGACATTAAATCGACACAACCACAGACGCCATAACCAAAAAAAGAAAAGGAAGAGATCGTACTTTTTTAAATATATTTTACATAAATTATCTACAATTATACTGAGTTACAAGGATGAAAATATCTTGGGATATTTCCCGGAAATCCTCAATCCCTCCGATAAATTATCCGCTGCAATGTAGCAAGTGTGGGTAACTGTTGCGGCTCCAAGAAGTGTTTACTCATTAACTGTAGTAACTAATAATCGAAGGTCTGCTGGAAATATACCCCAGAACGGTAACACTAATACTAGTCTTCCGGTTCGTGGTCACCATGGTGTCAGATGTTTGCGGTCCGCTTGGACTGAAATTCATAAAGTACTAATCTCGTTTGATACAAATCCCAAAATGAACTTTACCCAAAATGACTGATATAGAGCGGATGCTGCCGGTAAAGCCAGCCTCCACAAAACGAGCCAAGGAGTTTTACCACTCCAAAAGTTCAATTTTTTAAAATAGTTTTTATTCAGAAATTATAAAGAAATAAAAAACTGTAAACAAAAGAAAACTCGTAGAATTGAGTAAATGATCGTGGAAGTTAAAGGGTCGTGGAGAAGGAAATGGAAACTCGCTTAGAACCTTAAGTTCCAGTAAACTTGAGAACTCTTCAAACTTCAGCTGCTGTAAATAGTGGAATCTAGAGAAACTCCTCATTACCTGCAACTTTGGAAGTTAAGTTCATTTGTTCTATTATTTGATGTGATTCATTTATTACAAAGTTTAGTTTACACGATTTGTTGGCTCCCAGTCATGAAACGGACATCAAAAACCATAGAAAAGAATTGAATTTACTTCCAAATAGATGGACCGACAACTGAGATCAGTTAAAAGCTGCTGTTTTAAGGTTTTATTTGAGGTCATGCAGTCGATTCCAAGTCTCTAATCAGTTTAGGGTCCTTGACCAAACAACCAACGGAACTACCAGAAAAGATAGATTGAAATTGGCATTAAAAAATCGAATGTTCAAGAAAGGACAAAGGGACTTCTGAGGCCCAATTTAAACCCTCCACCTCACTAGTTCGAAAGAACTGATACTACTAGTAATGAAAAACTGTAGGCCAACTCTTGGGACAGGTTCATTTGAAACCCTCCTCGCAGCCTCGCAGTCGGATAAGCCGTTAAATAAAAGAATAGCCGTTAGCAACGTTATAATCGGGCTTCGGCTGTATTCCTAAACAGTTCGATTGTGAGAATAAATCTCTGTACAGCCTCTGCCCCCGGGGGGCACTCGGGGACCGTTCACACTGGGCCAGCACCCTCTAGTGGCGGACTACTGGCGGCAGGTCTTGTTTGACTTAGCATAGCAGATGTATGTCAATTTTCAATCGGTACTCCTACTGATATTCTTCTTCTTCTTCTTATCGTGTCACTAGTTCTTTCTAACCAGTGTGGTGAATGGATGAAATTGCGCCTCAGAGGCACCTTTCGTGCACTGACACGTCTTAGAATTTTTTAGGTTTTACGACGTGCGGTTTCCTCACGATGTTTTCCTTCACCGTTAGAGAGTACTGGTATAGCGCACATACATTTTTCTTATTGAAAAATCCATTATTGCACTGGACTCGAACCCACGACCTTCGGATCGGAAGGAGGGGACTACCACTAGAGTATCAGTGCTCTTGAGAGACTACTACTATTAAGAAGAAAAATTACTATAGTTTAGTCACCAGCTCGTACAATCAAAGATTAGTGTGTTTCGTATACTCTGACTAAAGCCCCAAAGTTCTAAGTCTCTATTAAACGTCTAAGTTCTAACCTCAAAGTCACTATTTTTAACCTGTGTTTGAATACTTATAAAGTCCTGACTATTCATAACGTCCGACTATCACATAGCTGCCGGTCTATAAATAGCGAGTTACTAACCAGCGCACTGGCAGGCCGGCACTGGCGGATGTGAACGCGCCTCCCATTTCAATGAGAACCCTTGCCCACGGGACGCGCGGTGCGGAATCCTAATGAAAACGCTCTTTGTTAGAATACCGTATGAGACGAGAGTTTCCAAAACGGTACGTTAATCTTTGGCGATTAGCTGCGATGCTCCCGGAAGTGAGAACCGTCGTCTGTCGACCGTCATTCCGCAATACAACACTTACACTAAAAATTTTACGGTTGAAAATCGCAAAACTTAATAATTAAATATTGGTGGATAGTTCACACAACGCTATCTAGCCTCAAACTAAGCAGAGCTTGCTACGAGAACCAGATAGCTAATAGACTAATTATATACTTTTTTTAACACCAAGACACAGAACAAACATCTGTGTTTATCACACAAATGCTAGTCTTGGGTGGGGATCGAACCCACAGCCTACAGCGCTGAAGGCAGAGCTACTACCAACTGAGCTGTGAGGCCAGTCTGTAGTCGCTTGACAGTTCAAGCCTGTCTCAGCGCGCTCACCGGCGTCCTAGCCTGCCCGGCTACACATGGCTGGCCATTACGGAGATCCTGGGCGGCCTGAGCTCACAAGTACATCTCCACAAACTCAAGACAAACATTCGGATCGGCAAGTTTGTCCGATAGTTGGAACTCCCAGCGTCGGCAAACAATTAAGATGCCGGAAGATCCCAGGTACTCACTGGGCCCTGGGTTAGTAGGACCATGTTTATTAATCCTATAACGAGCTATATATTATCATCATCTACAAGAATAAAAACCAGCCAAGTGCAAGTCGGACTCGCGCACGAAGGGTTCCGTACCATCCTACTAATAAACGGGACAGTTTGTAAGAATGTACGGACGTATGGAAGTCTGGACGTATGATTGTTACTCTTTCACGCTGAAACGGCTGAACTGTATGAAATTTGGCACAGATATAGATTATGTAGGCTACTTTTTATCCCAAAAAATTTACTGTTCCCGTGGGATACATTTGTTTTTGTTTATCAAGGGCCCACGCGGGCGAAGCCGTGGGCGGAAGCTAGTTAATTATAATTATGCTTAGTCTAAGACTACCTATGTACCTTGAGTCGCAGATCCTCATTCCCCTCATCAGTGGAGCGTTAGATTGGCGCGAGTCGTCGCACAGCTTGTTAGCTCGTGTCTAGTCAACGATAAAAACAAATAACAAACACACACGACTGTAATCCCCAGGCTCGGTAGATACCTCCTCGGATCTCTATGTGCTGAGATAATTTAAGATATCTAAAGGTGGGTTTTTTTGCTCAGTTAGTATTCTGTACGTGGACAGGTTGCAAGGTCATCGCCATTTATAAGAATAAAAATTCATTGAATTTTTGGTTTTCGTAAATCGATTCAGCTATTTAAGCGTAAATATAATGTTACTTTCGCATTTATAATATTAGTAAAGATAAGTTATGCTAAGAAGATTAACTAGGAAGCTTTCGAGCTTAATGAACGAAAGGATCTTCTGAGCGTACTTTAACCCTTTCACCACACTAGTTCCAAATAACCAGAGACATATTAAGAAGAGGATGCTCAAACGATGTGTGTTCACGCCAGTACAGTTGACATGGTAGCTACCGCCAGAGGTGATTTTATTGATCTCTGAAGATGCTGGCTGGGAGCTCTCCATCCTTCATATAACTCGCGGAACTCGGCGCAGTAATGGCTATAACAATTTATTTTCCACTTCCCCGTCCCGGAGACATTTGGAATATTTCAGACGTGAGTTATTTCGCATCTTATGTTTGTGGCAGCTGGCTCACTCCACACTTATTTTCAGCCAACTGTGAGGTGCTAAAAATATCAGGTTTGGACGTGCCTCTGACTACCCTCTTTAGATAGCCTCAAAGGTCTTAGAAACCGAGCCTGGAGATTACAGTCGTGATCATGCATGTTTGTTTTTTGTCTAGACTATAGATTTTAACAGTCGCTATATTAGATATTTTGACATTTTGTTAAGCCTATGTCACTTTTGTGATCCTGTCGCGTCCAACGACATCTCATTTCTCAAAATCCGTCTATCCATTTGGACTACAGCGACATCCAAAGGAATTCGCATACTTACAAACATACCCTAAACACATTACCTTCCTTCTTCGCTTTGCAGTCGGGTAAAAAGGTGGTGGACAACGTGAATGAACCGCATGACCCCTGTACCCAGTACCATACCTGTACCTGTATCCTGTACCATACCTGTACCTGTACCCTGTACCTGTACCTGTATCCTGTACCATACCTGTATCCTGTACCATACCTGTACCTGTATCCTTTACCATACCTGTACCTGTATCCGTCTGGTGTACCACAAGGGTCCATTCTTGGACCTCTTTTGTATGCCTCGTATCTTTATGATATTAGTCACTGTTTGAAGCATGCACGGTTTCTCATGTATGCCGATGATACTAAAATCTACATGAAAGTACAAAATCAGCTTGATTGCCTTAAATTGCAGTCAGACCTCAATAGATTAGCGACATACTACAGCAGGAACCGCTTAGGCATTAATATTGATAAATGCTCATACGTCTCATATACGCGGAAAAAGATCACAACGACGTCTGAATACCTAATCAATGGTGTTAAGTTACGCAAAGTTAATTCCATTAGAGACCTAGGAGTCATCATGGATGCAAAGCTTTCTTTCTCTGAGCACGTGGATTCGGTGGTCACTAAAGCTTATAAAAGTTTGGGCTTTATTTTGAGAGTTGGTCGCCCTTTTACTGATATCGGCTGTATGAAGATCTTATACTACTCATATGTGCGTAGCATCTTGGAATACTGTAGTCCGGTGTGGAATCCACAGTATCTAACATATATCCATCGTATTGAGAGTATTCAGAGCGGATTTGTTAAACATCTAAACTTTCGGTGTCAGCTGGGCTATGTTGCTGACTATCATGAATCGTGTCTACATCATTATCTTACTACTCTTGAAAATAGGCGAAAATTATCTGACATGGTATTCCTGCATGGCTTATGCCATAGCTTCATAGATTGTCCAGAACTAGCGTCGAATGTCTTACGTTTTTGCACGCCAAGTAAGCGAACGAGGCATACTAACCTCTTCGCTGTTGCCCACTCTGTCACCAACTATGCCCAGAACTCATTAGTTAATCGGTTGCACAGGAATTACAATAAAATATTCAGTAGCATTGATATTTTTCACACCAGCCTATGTGGTTTCAAACGGGAGGTTCTTAAGCTTTTAAATGAAAAAGTTGGCATGTAGGTCAGTGTGTGAGGTTATAAAAATTAACATTCACTTTAATTTCATATTTTATGCTATCGTTTCAATTTTTATTTTTAGTTTTTCTATAGAGGTATAAGTATATTGTTTATTATTGTGTGTTTATTGTTTATTTTTGGTATACTTCTCTACTGTAACCATATTACTTTGTTTAGCGACTGTTGGTACCTATATTTTATAAATTAATGTTTGTAAAATGTAAATCCATTATTGGCTGTATGTTATGTTACAAAATCTGTATAAACTTTACAAATGAGAGCTGTGGATTTTGTTAAATAAATAAATAAATAAATAAATAAATAAATCCTGTACCATACCTGTATCCTGTACCATACATGTACCTGTACCCTGTACCACACCTGTACCTGTATCCTGTACCATACCCTGTACCTGGTTCCCCACGCAGGCCTGTAGGAGTGGTCCAGCTGCCTCCGCTGACTGTGGCCCCGTCTCCTCGGCTCGTGCAGACGCGTGTCGTTACGTTTATTTGGCAATCAGGCGCGCTCTGCAGCCGGGTTTGATTTACATACACATGTACATAATGTACTCCGCCATCTACCAATGTTTAGGATGAGAACGTACTAAAAGGTTTGAAGGCTTTGTGGCTCTTGGATGTTTTATTTTGTTTCCGTGTTGACATTACATCTATAGGATGTGGAGCTAGGTGGAGTGACGATCTGCGAAAGGCTGCTGGTGGAGGCTGGATGCTTCGAGCTGAAGACAGGGCGCAATGGCGCTCATTAGGGGAGGCCTATGTCCAGCAGTGGACTGCTATAGGCTGATGATGATGATGATGATGATGATTACATCTATACATATAATAAAACAGTGCGATCCGCGTGTTTGTGCATTGAATAGATTTCAGATAGATTAGTAACATTAATTATCTAATCTCTGAAACTGCTGAACTGGATTTCCATGTAGTTTTCACAGGTCTTACCGAAATCGCAAATCGTGAACTACATAGTACTCGTTTTACTTATGTCAAAAATTAGAAAAAACGACTGACAGCAACTGAAAATAGATTTTTACAACCGCAATATTGAATTTTTTGTCATTTTTTAAAGCTTATGTCACGCTTGAAATCCAGATGAATCCAACGACACCTCATTTGTCAAAATCTGTCCAGCCGTTAGAGCTACAGCGACAGCTAAAGAAGCTTGCATACACACATACTCCCCAAACACATTTCGCAGTCGAGTAAAATCAACGCGGACAAATCTCTCGCAACAGCTAGTTACATCAAAATAAACACAGCTCAAAGTACCTACACCGTAGAATATACCTGTATTCTTCCGTGTGTTCTGAGTGCCTTTTCACATGCACACGGCATCCAGCTCGCTGTTAACAACCTATTACCGTAAAAGCACTACCCTTCGCGACTCGACTCTAATTATTCGAAGTGTTCCCTAGCTTACTTGTACATAGGTAATCCTCTTCTTATATTCTCACTAATTTATTCGAACCAGTGTAGTGGAAGGATTCATACTCACTTTAAACTTTGTGCCGGGATTCGAACCCATGACTTTAGGATCAGATACAGGTTAAAAAAAAAAAATCCATCCAATTAATGACAAGGTAAAAACCATTACAAACAAATTTGTGTACGGTCTGCAGAAATTTGTTCCGTTGGTCTGGGTGTTTTCTATGTATAATAAAAAATCTATGTATATAATGTATTAAATATATCAGTTATCTAGTAACACGAGCTTTGAGTAGCTTACTTTGGGGCTAGATGATGCTGTGTGGATTGTCCAGCATTATTTATTTATTTATAAAAAAAATCTGGCTCCCACTACTTTTCATAGGTTTTCTTTGGGCCTTGATGAAAAAATTTGACCAAAGTTTGCCCACCCCTGGGGCCTTACCACGAAGTTTTCCAGAACGATTCCGTTATAGAAACGTCACTACTTCAATACAATTTGCATAGGTCATGGTAAGAAATAACAATGTAATATTAATTCGGTAATGTATTATGAATTCGTGGTGAGGCCCCTGGTCTAAAGTCTATCTAGACTGCCAGATGCTGTGAGCCCTAAAAGACAGGCTCTCGCTCAATTAGCGTGGAGTCCCGCAGAGTGCTCGCGTGTCTGAGGTGAGGGTGCTCCGTAAAGGACCCTTTGAAACCCTCACGTGTCTCCGCTGTCTGATTGAGACTGATCCGGAATTACTGGACCGAATGCAATGTGATTGACAAACTTTAAATAGTTTGCTATGTGCTATTCCAGACTATAATCAATATCTGTGCCAAATTTCATCCAGATCCGTTCAGCCGTTTGAAAGAGTAACACCCATACATCCATACATTCTTACAGACTTTCGCGTTTATAATATTAGTAGGAACTCAAGGAACTCTTTGAAATGTCATGCTAGGTGAATTAAGGAGTCTATTTATTAGTTTACTAGCTTTTGCCCGCGACTTTGTCCTCGTAAAAGTCGAAAATGGTTCTAATAGGATTTTTTAAGGAATCACATTGTCCCACACCATCTAGTCTTTACGATCAGCGTTTAGGCTGTGTGTTAATCCGTCAGTCAGTCATTCATATCAAGACAAATAATTTTCTAAGTATAGATTACTCGACTGCGAAGAAGGAGGGAATATTTTTGGGGTGTATGTATGTATGCGAGTTCCTTTGGCTATCGCTGTAGCCCAAACGGCTGGACTGATTTTGACAAATGAGGTGTCGTTGGAATTGTCTAGATCACAAAAGTTACATAGGCTATACAAAATGACAAAAAATCGAATATGGCGGCTGTAAAAATCTATTTTCAGTTTTGTTCAGTCGGGTTTTGTATTTTTTGCTATAAATACTAGTTGACTATTTAAGTTATTTCGATATTTTCCCTAATAATGTGAAGTAATAATTTCCCTAACAATGACAAGTTCGAGTAGGACACCGGCACGCCTCACATTATAGAACCGACATTGATAATCCCATAGTAATTTTAACCTTATGAACATCAGAATATACTATCTATGAAAATAATTTCCGATCTCCATTCCCGACCTTATCCCTTCGACATAAGGTCCAAGTCCGCGGCTATAAAAAGTGTGGTTATAATCGCCAGCACTTCGCTACGACTCAATTCGCCAACAATGCCGTATAACTAATCGGGCCATACAATCTATTTGATGCCCTTCTAAATGACACCTTAATGTCGTTGCCTCTAAGTGGATTTTGCCCTGTTACAGTGGCATTAGCGTTTATAGTTTAATTTTATGGTGTTTACGATTTGGGACCATCTTTTTGAGGGTTTGATGTTTTCTGATGCTTATTTGTGCTTTAGAGATGATCCTGGCCATTATCAAAGTTATTATAATAGGTAGTTATTGTGGTGTTTTATAACACTAGAAAAACAGTGTTGTAATAAAAATCATGGTGTGACATTGGGCCTTACCATAAACAAGCTCATTGGGCAATATCAAAATAATAAAACTTCGATATTTCGTATGACCTATAAAAAATGTATGAAAGTAGTTTCATTTCACGTTTGAAATGTGACGTTTCTGAAACATGATAGTTTGTAAGAGCTTGTGGTAAAGCCCCTGTTTTTGAAAAAAATAAATAAAATAAATAAATAAATATGTTCACGACTGTAATCCCCAAGCTCGGTAGATATCTCCTCAGATCTTTAGTTACTTAGATCTTTGAGGATATCTAAAGAGGGTAGTAAGAGGTAAGTCCAAACATGACATTTGGTACATGCCCATATTTTGCACAATAGTTAGTATTCCGTACGTGACAGGTTGCAAGCCCATCGCCGCTTATAAGAATACTAACCTATGACACTTACCTTCGAATAAATAAAACTCTGTCTATATATTCATTTCACGACTGAACGGACCTTAATGAACATTGGCAAGGGGATAGAATTATTCTGGGAAAGTAAAATTAATTAAAATTATAAAATAAAAAAATAAAAATTAAACGCGGACGAAGTCGCGGGTAACAACAAGTCTAAATATATTAACGTAACTGACTGACTGACTGACTGCCTGACATATCAACGCACAGCCTAGAAACTTGGTGGATGCATTGTTCTGATGGCGTACAGAGAGAATTTTAACGAAGACTTAAAACTAAAAATTCTCGTACATGCAGGTGAAAGTGTGTAAAAAACATTAAGTAATTGAAGTAGTGCGTTCGGCCTAAGAACTTATGTACATAACAATGGTGACCAACAACAACACGATGGAATCGTTCTGGAAGACTTCGTGGTAACGCCCCAGGAGTGAGTACGATATTCGGCGATCATTCTCAACCAGGCCGGCTAATCCATCCCGGACAAGACGTCATAAATCCGTGCCGGCGCGCGGCAGCGGCCCGACACTGAGCGAACACGAACATATCGCACGCGTACCCCCCCCCTCGCTAACGAAGCCTTCCTCTAAAACTACTTCAGTCACATTACGTTCGTAAGTTTCCAACAGTCTTCTGTTTCTTGTTTTAAAAAAAGAACAGCAGTGATAAGATGCTATAAGTTAGAAAGGTGTGAGTATTGAGATTGCGGATGATAGAGGGTAATGGTGGATGAAAACGTGTTGTGCCGACCCCATATAAAGTGGGGCAAGGGCAGGAAGAAGAAGAAGAAGAAGTTTGTTATAACCAGAGCGTTATTACATAAAACGTCTATCCTTCTAAGAGGTTCATTACATAGAACAAAAGTCATCACGCCGTCAATATCTGATGCCCGTTGTATAGCGGTGACTGCCTCTTAGGAATATAGGGCTTGACTGATGGAGGGCCCGGCACAGAATACATTGTACTTGGTAGGGATAAGGCTTCGGGGGCGAAAGGTTACCATACTGAGATTTGTTCACTGGATGTCTTGAAAAACGGCGAAAATCTAGACTATTTGTTGTGAGAATGAATAAAATATTAGACCTACTCTGTTTTTGAGCTACTTGATCTTTCTTGGTCATCAGGTCATGCCCGCACTGCCATTGGTTAGAGTCGACGTCCACTAGCGTGGCGCATTATGCGTCCTTATTTGATCACAAGACTGACGACGACTGTCAGTCACGGATTGACAGCGCCGGTTGGCTAGCTCGGCCCTTGCTCATAATTTTCCAAGAATTTTTAACAAAACAAGCATTTTCTGTTCAAAATTGACTCAACTCTGTGACGTTGACAACACTTGTGTTAAAATACACTTGACACTGGCAGATGCCATAGTAAAAGAAGAAGAAAATATGCCAAAACGTTTACTGTAATCTTCTTCTTCCAACCCTTTTCCCACGCTATGGTGTGGTCGGCACAACACGTTTTCTTCTTCCATTTCCCTCTATCATCCGTCATCTCAGTACTCACGCCTTTCTTACTCATATCTTCCACACAGTCCATCCATCTTTTCATTGGCCTACCTCTCCCCCTATATCCATCCACATTCATATCTAACACTCTCGTCACACGACATTCCCTCCTCATAACATGTCCATACCGCGCTAACCTATTACTCCTCATCTTTCCGTCTCCGGCGCCACTTTCAGGCTTCCTCATCACTCATTCTGTACTATATCTATTCTGCCCGAAGTATTCTAAAAACTGAAACCAAATCACGAGCGCAGCACAACACAACACGAATCGTTTAAAATGAGAGCACGAATTGTGATTAGCATAGCGAGCCGTGTTTACAAAGAGCCAGTTATTTTTAAGTCCCATTCTGTCAAAAACTGGAGGCTGTAATTATATTATGCAGATTGGCCGCTTGTTTGTAACGGACACAAAAGGGTCTAATTCTTTTCAATCGCTCCTAATGAAATGGTCATGTTGGTCGGTCGCAAATACCTATCGTGTATTTGTGTACTTACGTCGATTTTTAGAAATAATTAACTTTCGCGTTGTTCTGTCGTCTGGTTTAATGCACCGAGAGCGCTTTATGAAACGTATAGACACGTTTTATAATGTTTTTCAATTAAATTTTTATCAAAATTCAAAAGAACACGCAGCTACATGCGTCCAATTTATGATTCGCCTAACAAAAAGCGCACACAACATAATTAGAATAGCGAGTATCCCTCTCGCGACGAATCCATTACCATGTTGATGAGGCGCCGCGCGCAGCGCCGCCGGCCCGCCCGGCGATGGAACGCAAAACACTGAAAAACGCGGCGAAATGGTGAAAACGCAAAACTAATTACGTAGTGCGGGATGGCTGACTGCTGAAAAATGCTACGTTTTTTTAGAACAACTGTAGACGATGCAAAATATATTTTATTTATTTTGTACATTACATACATACAATATTAGGTATTTTTTATTTGAATTTTCAGCTAAAACTCAGTTAGATTTCTCGTAAATAAATCTACACTAATATTATAAAGAGGAAAACTTTGATTGTTTGTTTGTTTGTTTGAAATGAATAGGCTCCGAAACTACTGAACCGATTTGAAAAATTCTTTCACTGTTGGGAAGCTACATTATCAGCGGGTGACATAGGCTATATTATATTTTCAAAAAAATTAGGGATCCTTACCAAAATTTCGATAATGTAACCCAAGGTGTAAAAAAATTATTTAAAATATTCTTTACATCGCGTGCGCTGCGAAAACTATTGACGATAGAATAAAATGATGTACTACGACTTTGTAGAACACATCATTATTTACAAAAAGTATCGCGATAGCATATGTCCAACTATTATAGTTATGCCACAATAAGAGTTCTTTTATTTTAACATTTTAATTGAAGGCTACTCTTAGAAAAACGCTCTTTATTTGTATCTTAGTATTAATCCTTATCAAAATAAATCACATCATGTTCTAGACTGCTTCAATACCTTTATACAGCTTTTTGAATTACTCAATTCGGACATTCCATGCGAAAGATACCACGAAATTAAAAATGTAAGTATTAGAATAAAGTTGCGTGAGAGCCTCACCCTGCTCTCGGCTAGCTTTATGCAATGTAGGGGTCACTGGGTGTACGCCGTACGGGAGGGGAGTCACAGTGAAAAAATAGCAAATAAAAAAAAAAAATATGATCACGACTGTTATCCCCGGGCTCGGTAGATATCTTCCTCAGATCTTTAGTTACTTAGATCTTTGAGGATATCTAAAGAGGGCAATCAGAAACACGTCCAAACATGACATTTGGTACATGCCCACATTTTGCACAGTAGTTAGTATTCCATACGTGACAGGTTGCAAGCCCATTGCCGCTTATAAGAATACACACCTTCGAATTTTTGGTTCTAGGGTACGCCGGTTTCCTCACGATGTTTTCCTTCACCGTTTAAGAGCACTGGCATTGCGCACATACATTTTTCGAATGGAAAAACTCATTGGTGCACGACCAGGTTTGAACCCACGATTTCGGATCGTGAGGCCGGGGTGCTACCACTGCACCACCAGCGCTCTTTTTAAACAAAAGTTCACTAAAATAATAAAACTAAAACTTTCTATATAAATTCTTTCTTTAAAGAAGAGTATCATGGTTATGAAAGTGTGTATTATAATTTTGAATTTTGTTTTTTTTTTTTAATTTGAGAGCTCTGGTGGTGTAGTGGTAGCAACCTTGCCTCACGGTCCGAAGGTCGTGGGTTTAAACCTGGTCGTGCACCAATGAATTTTTCCATTTGAGAAAATTATGTGCGCAATGCCTGTGTTCTTAAACGGTGAAGGAAAACATCGTGAGGAAACCGGCATACCCTAGAACCAAAAATTCGAAGGTTTGTGTCATATGTTAGTATTCTTATAAGCGGCGATATCGAGTCAAATATTATGTTTGGACGTGCCTCTGAGTGTGAGTACCCTCTTTAAATATCCTCAAAGATCTAAGAAACTAGAGATCTGAGGAGATATCTACCGAGCCTGGGGATTACAGTCGTGACAATGTATGTATATATAAATACCCGTGCGAAGCCGGGGCGGACTGCTAGTAATAGATAAATTTAAACAAAACAAATAATAAAGTAATGCAAGCAAACAAAAGAGACAGCACTCAAATAGATTAATCTGGAATTACTATAAACTTACGTTACCATGAATATATTTATTACTCGAAGAATACTTAATAGAATACCAAGCATTAGATAAATTGTACTCGTAGTTTTTTGGAAATCTTTGACTTTTCCAAGTATAAACAATTTTCCAAGAGGCCATTCATCAGGTTTCCAAGAAAGTTCATTTCTGCGAAAGTTGCTTCAAGCAAACTTGGGCACAAAAATTCCATTGTGTTTGTATCAGAAAGAAAAGCCTCCGCCCTCCGCCCCCGGTCCTCGGTCCTCGGTCCTCAGCCTCACACACTACACTAAAGAGCCTTGTTTCGCCTCGAGGACTTTTGTGTGGAGTTGACGTTTCCTTCGGAAGCCGCCATTGTTACGTTCACATCTTTAGAAAAACGCTCTAATCATATCACGACTCCACGTATAGGTGAGGCCAGTAAACGTCCACACATCTTACTTCATTATCATTGAGTTATCGTATTTACTTACAAAAAATATAAAAAATCTCTATTATCTTATCGTTTCAGTGTTCCAATGTTTAATTCTGCGATTGCCTTGAGAGAATTTAACAAATTCTAATTCAAAGTTAAAAGGATTAAAAATGGTCGTATTCGCAGTCAGTTCGTATGTAAGTTGAGGCGGGGTAGTTTGTTTACTTGACATGTAACTGTTGTATTTCAGCGGCCCCGGTGCTGAATGTTTCAATGTTTGTTTCAGGTACGAGCTTTATAAGGCCGAAGACACACGCGACAGATAAGACGATGTCTCTTTTGTTACTCTCTGGTAACGAAATGGTGTGAGTATGAAGAGTAGTTGCTACAGTTGGCGATGGAACCAACATTTTAGCCTGGTAACTAAGTAGGAATTTCGCGAACATAGTAAAAATGTTTTTCCAGTCTTGTTCGCGGGTTCGCGCGAACTGGCGATAATTTGTGGCGTGGTCGAGTTCTGTTGGATCATAATGTACTTGAAACTGATCTGTCCACGTCCTAAGCGGTACTCACACGTACTTCCATTACGAATTAATTCAGTCCGAACGTTCGCGACCCACAAATATGTAAATATTTTCTTGTCGTGAATAAATATGTGTATTAACGGCGTGGTCGCAGCGCGCGGGCGCCGCTCTCGTGTGGACCCGCTTTGTTTTAGTTCACCGCGAGCCAAGTACATATGTACTGGATCTACTAAGTAGGCGGACGATTCCACTCAATTTAAAATTTTACCGATATTTTAAAAACTTATTTAACCTTGATTTTAGAGTTCGTCTTTCAAGCTGATTGCATGAAGATGGAGCAATAAAACGATCGGTTGATAATAAGTTATTTCATGAAAGGTACATTTAAATTATTTTATTAAAAACAAAATTGTTGCGAACAATGACGAAAGTGAAAACTATGACGAAACCGTGGAGTAGAAAAGTATTTTATTCGATCTATCGAATTTATACAATACTAGCTGAGTTTTGAGTAGCATGTTTCAAACCATATGATAAAGAAATGCAGAGATAAAAAGGTACAAAAATAAACAAATACGAAATCTTTATTGATATGATTAAATCATTTATGAAGGCAAGGTCTCTTTGTTCTTTTAAAAGTAAAACTAGACGCTTATAAATTGACTCATATTAAATGGTAAGTACTTGCTGAAATAAAAATTTCAGGCAAAAAGTTCAGATCGGTAGGCCAAGGTCACAGACGCAGGTGTCGAGTTCTTTGGAACTAACGAACTAGATATTTAAATTAGAATGTCTAGATCGCATGACACAGACGTGCCTAGTGCTCCCGCCGAATCTAATTCTGATTTGTTTCAAGAACTTTGAATTTTTAATATTATACCGAAACATTCAAAGTTATATTAATAAGAAAGTGTATTCTTTGACTTTAACCTAGCTAAGCCGAATATTAATTAACAAAATTAATACAATTCAGACAATAGAAATTCGCAAGTGTGGATTGAAACTAGATCTAATTATTTAGTAGCACTGATTTCTTAGCAGCGTATAGATCATACAACTTATTTCTACTTTTATAAATACCCGGTGTAGCCCAGTCAGCAAACTTAACACTATTATTAACTTTGCATGTCTTAAGCTTGAATATTTCCGAATGTTCTTTGCTTACCAAGTTAAACAAAATGGTGAAAAGGTCATCAGGATTATCGACGCATGGTATAAGGGACATTTTCTGTTCAATATTGGTTTGAAACTTCCTGATGCGGCTCTCTGTAATTGGTCGGTAGGTAAAGTTCTGAGCCTCATCTGCGAAACTACACGTGAAGATGGCGCTGTGACCGTAATGGTCAGAGCTAAAATGATTAACCACAAACTTATGTACTGGAGTGCAACTGCAATAAATATTATCTAAACAAGTGGCGGAAGTTAGGGTTACCCTTGTTGGTTCATTGAAAAGAGGAATTAAATTAAAACATTTAAATAAGTTTAGAAGTCTGTCTGAAAAATGATGAACCGGAATATCTACATTAAAATCACCGCAAACTATTATCGACTTATTACATACAAATATTTTGTGCAATACTTCTTCCATAGTGGATTCATACAAGGCGAAGTCTGCGTCGGGGGGACGGTAAACGCTCACAACGACATGTCGCTCCAGCTCTACACACGACAGTTCAATAACTCTCTCAACGGTGAGATTAACTACGTCTTTGCGCTCCCTGTGTTTTATGTTATTTTTTACAATAATTAAAGAGCCACCACGTATGGCGTTCCTACGTTTATAACAGCTAGCAATTTTATAATTGTCATAAAATGGAAGTAACTCTGATTGACCTATCCAGTGTTCTGCTATACACATGATATCTACATTAAAACTCTTTAAAAACAATTCACATTCTAATATTTTGCTGGGAAGGCCTTGCATGTTTTGGTGGACTATATGTAAACTGCATGGCTTTCCCTTTGTCGGCAAATTTAGTTTAAATGCTGGTCAGTTGTCCGTTGTCCATTGTCACCCTCATTAGTACTAATACTAACTACGGGGTCGTCGGTAAACTGTGTTATACTACTTATAACAGGATCAAAAATATTGAATGCTAACAATTTAGCAATTATCAACTTATTATACCTACTCAAGTACAAAGTACCTTTTGTCAAAACAAAATTACTAATAAAATTATTAGTATCTAAATACAAAACGTCACTATGACGACATGTCAAATTATACATGATTAGGTTAAGATTATAAATGTTCAGATTTTCTTTCCTACCTAATGAATTTGCATATGGAAATGCGCATAATATTAGTTTTCCTAATCCTAAATCTAACTTTTCTAGTAAGGTTTCAATCAGCCTAATCAAGTCCGAACGCTTAACACCAGTACTGTCACCTAATTGCACGATCAAGGTGGTGTTTGGCGGGGAAAGGTCTTCAGGTTCAACTATTGAGATAGGGGTACCGCAGGGATCGATACTGGGTCCTTTTTTATTTCTAGTGTACGTTAATGATCTCCCATTTGTTGTAAAAGATATTTGTGACATAGTTTTATTTGCTGACGATACTTCATTAGTTTTTAAAGTTGACAGAACCAATTCGAGTTGTGACTACGTAAATGAGTCACTATCATTGATTCTGAACTGGTTCACTGTAAATAATCTTCTGCTGAATGCTAACAAAACAAAATGTATTAAATTCACTTTGCCCAACGTAGTGCATAGGCCAACTAATATTAAAATTAATGGGGAAGCAATGAATCTTGTTGATTCTACGGTTTTCCTTGGTATCAATATTGATGCCAAACTGCAATGGGGACCACAAATCGATAAACTTTCTGGTAGGCTTAGTTCCGCTGCATATGCAGTTCGTACGATACGGTGGCTTACGGATGAAGCTACAGCTAGATTAGTTTATTTTAGCTACTTCCATAGTGTTATGTCATATGGTATAATTCTCTGGGGAAAAGCAGCGGATATACAATCAGTATTCGTATTACAAAAAAGGGCAATTCGTGCCATTTACAAAATGAAACCGAGGGACTCTTTAAAAGAAAAATTTAAAGAAATTAATATTCTCACAGTAGCGGCACAATATATATACGAAAATTTACTGTACGCTCATAAGAATAGGGATAGACTTCAGAAAAACTGCGATGTACATGGAATCAATACTAGGAACAAACATAAATTATTAATCCCTAAGTTTCGGTTACAAAAAGTGAACGGGTCATTTATGGGGAACGTGATACGTTTCTATAATAAACTTCCTATAAATGCAACTAAACTTCCTGTTAGAAAATTCAAAGCCTTCATTAAAAATAATCTCTTAAAGAAAGCATATTATAATATAAATGAATATATTGATGATAGGAACTCATGGCCCGATGTCGCTCCGCCCTCCGACAGCTAACCAATTTGCAATGTAAACGCTGTCCTTTTGTTTTATGTATTTATGTTCTGTTTTGTCTTTTGTTTTTATGTTATTATTATTAGATAATCTTGATTACATTTTTTGTAAGAAGGATCATACAAAAAAGCGCTAGGACCGAGACGAGTTTCTTGCCTGTTCTTCTCGTACTTGGGTTAGGTTGGAATTGGCACATAGATTCACCTAGCATGTAAGACGTTTCAAAGTGATCCTTGTGATTGTACTGAATAAATATTTTTCAATTTCAATTTCAATTTCAATCTGAAATTAAACAAAATGGGTTGATTCGGGAAAAATAATGACCGGGTTGAAGCGAGCACTCACTTGACATAATTATTCCGAATTAACTTAGTCCTGACTGACATATACACAACACAGCCTAAACCACTGATCGTAGACAGTAGAAATTTAGAGGGTATGTCTGTCTTGGTTCGTAGAAGTGTATTAAGAAGGGATTTTTTCGAAATTAAACCTCTACGAGGTGCAGTGGGAGGTTGAAGTTTGTATGAAAAAACATTAGGGACAAAGTCGCGGGGAGACTCCCCGTGACTTTGTCCCTTTAGTTTCTATATCCGTAATAGATATGTGCATACTAAAGGTAAGGTACAATTAGGTACACTACTCATCTCCACCCAAAGCGTACAGCCTTGTTGCGGTTAAAAGTAGAGCCTTTTAAGCTTAAATCTGAGAAGAACATCTCAGCTACAGACCTGGAATCTCAATTAACAGAATTCCAATGAAACCTCAGAGGAGCAGGATCCTAGTCACTTCCACACACACACGCGCGCCCTCACACGCACACACACACGTGCAAGCTAAGTGAGCTAATTGGTGTAATCCGCAGCCTCACTTCCGCCAAATTATTGTAATTTTAGAACGGTGTGGGTGTGCGCTGGTAGTGTATTGCTAGCACCCCTGCCTCACGACCCGAAAGTCGTGGGTTCAAACCTGGTCGTGCAATTATGTGCGTTTGGGGGTATATTTACAACAGCGACAGCAGATCGGCGCCTGCGCGCGGTAGCGTGGCTTTATATTCAAGAAATACCATTTACTAACGTAGATTTATATAACAAAGTATGATTGTAAAAACAGCGACACCAAAATAAGACAGTGGAATACACCAACGCCGGAAAAATAAATTTATTCGCCGACATTCATGAAATCCCAGTGAAATTTCAGTAATGACGTGAAAATTTGCACCGTCACGTCCGCCCGCCAGCAATCGGCAGACCTTAAATATTAAGCGGCGCACAGACCCGCGACAGTCTCGCGCAAACAACTCCCACTCCCACCAAATGCTTAACTTACCTGGATTAATTTATTATTAAGCTACTTTGATATGACGTCATTTACAATCGAGCCAAGGGACCTCTCGCGACGTCTAAATGGTTCTTGGGATTTTAATTAATATAATAATTTGCGTTTAGTGTCGCTTTAGAGCTGTCGACCACTGAGAACTCGTGGTATAGCTAAAGATACTACAAAGTTATTGGATGGGTGACCGCAGTGGTACTTATCTGAGCACTCTGTGATTGGCACATTAAATTATCGACTTTACAAAATTGTTTCAAAGTTTCTGCGGCCTCCATCACTAAAGCTGACCACTCATACGACCTTACACTGATAGGCAAGGCAATATACAAGCAAAGTCAATGCAACAGATCTCAATGTACAACGAGAACGCATATGGAGTGACACAAATCAGTAGACTTCCTGATTTACTTGGCGCTGCCACCACGGGGCGGTCGGGGCCCGGCCTGCCAGGGCTGGCTCGTCATCTTAAAATTTTTGAAATTATATTGTCAAAACGAAGTGGTGGGTGTAACCAGTATAGCTTGCCCTATCTTAGGGGACAAAGTCCCGAGACGACTCCTTTACTGTTTAGACACGTTGCGGACCAGCTAGATAGAAATAAAGCTAAAAACACTTGTTTAATCGTCACGTAATTATCTAGAAACACCAGGTCACTGTTTGTGAGTCTGAAAGTTTACAACAAAAGCACGAAAGACTACAAATGACTCGTGCCATTGAAACAACAAACCGATGTCGTCAGATCTCAATAATCCAAACTAATATTATAAATGCGAAAGTAACTCTGTGTGTCTGTTACGCTTTCACGCTTAAACAGCTGAATCGATTTAGATGAAATTTGATACAAAGATAGACTTGAGGAAGGACATAGACTTCCTTTTATCGCAAAAGATAGCTTGAAGAGGTTGAAATAAGGGATGAAAGTTAAATTGAAAACAAGAATTCTAAAATAATTAAAAATACTGCCTAAAGTAACTATTCCACGCGGACGAAGCCGCGGGCAAAGGCTAGTAAAAAATACGTTACAAAATAAATATTTTTGTTACAAAACAGTGACAACTGACAAGACTAACAAAATGTGGGTGACGCTGGCAACCCTTGCCGGCCGGATCAGCCTGATTTCTCGAATCCCGCCGCCGACTCGGATTAAACGCCTGAATTAAGACGGTATCTTATGGTAATACGGAATATTGTAATTTACATGCCGTTTTATTGCGCTGGCTGGACTCGCTCGCCAGGTGACGCCTTTTTAAACAGATCTATGTTAAATCTGTGGAATTGTATGTTTTTATCGTTCTTTTATTTATTACAATTTACAATAAGCGGAAAAAGAGCTTATGATTATGACATGATTTTCTATGCACCTTCAGAGCATTTGTATGTGTGGTGGCCGAGTGTTTGAACTATTAATTCTCAAGTGAGCACAGAAGTACTGAATGATCTAAAGAGTTGGCCAAGAAGCCTTAACGGTCCCCACTAGGCACCAATACGGAGTGAAACCTTCCAGGATGTGCAGTAACGAGTGCGTGATGTTTCAGGGCGCGCCGGCGGACGAGCGAAGGCTCGACTCACAAAGCAATTCCTAAAAAAAATACGGTTCAAAGGTACGTCAGTAGAGGGCGCTAGTCTCTTTGTGTGTCTCTTGTAGCGTAGTGGGGTTATTTCTTTCTTTATCAATGTTTAGATTTTCCCACTGTTTGTTTTTTGTTTCATTCTGCGAGGACAATGGAGATCCACGGCACCGATGAGATAGGACAAAGACTTATAAAGTGCCCACGCATTTTACGAGTGCACCTGTTGGATTCAATTTTAAACTCATTCGCATCGCGCGTCACGTCCAATCAAATGGACTGAAAGGCTGTTCAGTTTGATAGGATTATAAGGGGTTAGTTAGGCTTTGAGTTTCGTAGGCTGATGCTTAGATGAACTGTTAGTACCTATTTGAAACTTCGGAGGTCTAACATGCACGCGCCCCGTAGTGGAATCGCGATGAATAATGCAAGCGGTCGTGAAGTCCACTTTAGTGGTACAGCAGCAATCGAATCGGATGCATTCGACTTGAGTGGTTCTCACCTATCGTGCGTCACAATTGCTGATACGATATCGGTGATATTTCCATATAAAATATACCGGAAGTGTCACCGATATCGCGGTGTTAGCGATATCGCTAACGAGAGACAGTTTGAGAACGTTCATTGAGGTCGCTGAGCTGAAGGCTTAGTTAGGTAGTCATTTGTTATATGGGTAATCAATGTTTACTCAAAGAAGTGGTTATTTAATATGGGTTCTCTGTTGTTCTTATAAAAATAATGTTATAAATATCTTTAATTTTTGTTTCTAATGGTTTCTATTGATTTAGTATTTAATGTTTTATATATACTTGTACATAGTTAACATTATGTATTCAAAATGTTTGTGCTTCTTTATTTAAATAGCAGATAATTAAGTACTAACCCACTATCTGTTGTTACGAAACGTAATCCACTTACGTTCTCCTAAATAATTTTTAGTATTTTATTCTTATTTGACACTTTAACTAGGCAATATTTTAACGGGCTTGAATTCAGAAATCCCCGAAAATGATTTTCGCGTGAGATCACACTGAATTTATTGCCAACGATAAATTGTACCTTCTTAAACAACGTTTATCTAGCTATCGTCTAATCGCAACCGCATTGTAAACTGCCCAGCCTTTGTTGGTATCGGTAAGTTTAGGTGCTGTTACTTTGTTTAACTTTAAGGGATCGCGATCTGATTATGCTACTTTTAGGGGACGTTAATGAAGTTTCTTTGAAATGTATTTAACGAGGGAAGTATTACATTTTGTTCAGTTAACTTGCGGCACCTTAAGTTTTTATTTTATTTTTGTAATAATATAACTATGCCATGACATGCATGAGTGGTCCCCTAAGTAATGTACCATTTGCCGAAAACGGGGGTAAGTATACAAGATTTCCCATTTCCTTGGTATATTTATGACATAATAAATATTGGAACTCCATTCAATAGATGACAAAGAAATTTCCATAATGACGTGAACGCGATTCAACGCGTTGACAAAATTATTTATTTTCAGTAAACCATTACTGAAAATAAATAAAATGGAACCTTCTCCGGAAACGAAGATGTATGCTGAGATAGGTGCTATCAGTAATGACATTTTTGATGGAAAACCAGCGAACACCTTCTTTTAAATGGCTACCGTTTGATGGCTTTCGCTCAGATTGCAGGAGCTGCCATGACTTTATTACTTCTTCAAGCTGCAATACCGATACAGGTAAAGTATAAAGCAGAATTCGTAGGTATGAGTACTAACTTCTGTCACAAAACATATGTAATTATTCATCGTACAGTATCATGAGTCTTACAATTGTTTCTAAAATGAGAGATATCATAACTGCGGTACACACAAAATGGTCTGCAGCATCAAGACGATGGAAATGCAAGAACCCATATTCCTACAATCATCGAAAACGTAACTCTATCACGTATCTTGCTGCAGGCGATAGGCGATTTAACTCGAAATAAAGTGAAAAACTCGAGCCACGAGTATTGAGCAGATAGATTTCCCGTCGACGCAGATCCAATTTGGACGGCGGACAGCTTGTTTTGTTGAGATAGCTTTTGTATTCTGAAGCAGACCAGACGCTTTCCAAAATAAAGCTTACACAGACATGAAAATAAATATCTTTGCTACAATAGACACTCGTGTCGATAAACATACCAACTAAAATGAAATTAATTTGATAAGCATCGTTTACCACAGACCCCAAGTCTGATAAATGGGCAAAATTACTCAGGTTCTCACTTCTTTCTTTCCAATTAGGTTGGCTAAAATCACGCCAATGACTCTTAAACTTCAAAAAAGTGCTTAAGATACAATTCAGAATGGGCTACACAAATAGCCGAATGATTTCCCAGCCAATGTTTGGCTACCCTTCGTATTTACGGTAAATATAGACGGCGAGAGTTCATAAATACTCAGGCGAAATAAATAGAGCATGCATAACGAATATAGAGGAAGGGCTCGAGTTGCACTGGCTGGGCTCGAGTTATGAGGTGTAGCGGGATATTATGATAGGTAGTAAAGTAACCGGCATATAACACTCGCTTAAGGATGATATAGGGCGGAAGGGCTTAGCCTTATAGCGCTAGCGATGAGGCCAAGTTATAAGCTGCACGAGAAAGATTTTCACGCTATCACCTTCTAGTTGACCACGGGCCTTACCACAAGCTCTTACAAACCATTACGTTTTAAAAACGTCAAAGTTTGAAGCTTGAAGTAAAACTATTTCAATAATTATTGTTATAGATCATGGTAACGAAATATTAAAGTTATCTTAATTATACTGCCCGAAGAGTTTGTAGTAAGGCCCCTGACCAACAGGATTACAAGATTCTTTCGAGCCAATTAAATTGTCACAGCATTACCAAGAATATGCCACAAAAAATTAATAGATAAGTTATGGACTGAAAGTTGCTAGCTCAAACAGAATCGCGGTTCTTGTTAGCACGTGGTCCGCCCGCTGCTTGCACCAGACCCCAGGATTGGAAGTCACAGCACTGCTGAAGATATATACGATCTGATCTAAATACTTTTTATGGCGTGTGCAGCCATATACAGGAGAGTTATTATAACACCAGAGTTTATGAATGAATTGTTACATGAATGAGCATTGGAATATATGTTTATTTTTTCCAGTCTATCAGCTATGAAATTTTTGTCAAAGATGCCTTGCATGCCAGTAAAACATTGTCACTAAAAGGAGAGGTTTAAAAAAAAACACGTGAAATAAGAATAACTGATATCCATCCAACCAAGGTCCCAATTCCAAAAAAAAAATATTCGTAAATCACAAATCAGTTTAGTTAGCACAAAAAATAAAACTGAATTATGTATGTAAACACTATATTTTTAAGGAATGGTAATAAATATCAAGCTTTATTCATCATCATGTTTCGGAAGCTCCGTCTAACATTAGTACAAATACAGTACTTACGAGAAGATCTATAAAAGAAAATGTATCATATTCATAACTCAACGCAAATCGCTTTGATCTCTGAAGCCACGATATCGGGGCGCAGCGCAGTTAGAAGGCGACACGATATCGGGGCGCAGTTAGAAGGCGACACGATATCGGGGCGCAGTTAGAAGGCGATACGATATCAGGACGCAGTTAGAAGGTGTCACGATATCGACGCACAGTTAGAAGGTGCCACGATATCGGGGCGCAGCGCAGTTAGAAGGCGACACGATATCGGGGCGCAGTTAGAAGGCGATACGATATCAGGACGCAGTTAGAAGGTGTCACGATATCGGCGCACAGTTAGAAGGTGCCACGATATCAGGGCGCAGCGCAGTTAGAAGGCGACACGATATCGGGGCGCAGTTAGAAGGCGATACGATATCAGGACGCAGTTAGATGGTGTCACGATATCGGTGGCATTTTCCCCAAATGTTGACCTCCAGTATCGTATCGCAGTCACAACCACTAAAAAGTATCGGAACGACACTGATATCGTGTCGAATAATATAAAGTTAAATGGGTACATACCCAAAGAGTTTACCACCCTTCTTATTGAAAAATTCACCCTGAATTCTTTCCACGCATAAAAACTTACCCGTAAAGTTGAACCCATATCGTTCCGAAAAGTTAAAGCGCCCTCGTTCGCTATATTACAAGCTCTGTTTACGTTCGTGTTCCACTGGACTTGCCTGCGCTCGACTGCTCTTAAGCTACCTTCAAACCGACGCATCCGAACGTAACTAGAAGGAGAGACTGCCTCGTTCTGAAAATCCTTCCACCTCATATTAATCTTTGGCTGTATCTTTTGCTGAATAAATTGTCGTCGCCCAGCGGCGGCCGAGTCGCGTCGGTTGCAAGGTGTCGTTTTCCTTTGTACTTCGCGAGCTATTTTGGATTTGCAAAGATTCATAAAAACGGTTTAATTTTCTGTAATTGCTCATTTTACTCCATTTAATATTCCTTTGACCAGAACACCGTTCGGAAACATCGCCCGAGGCCCAATTTTAGTGTACCTCCGTACCTCGTCTCATTACATCCTGAGGACGGCGCCGGAGCCAGTTCAATTACGAACTTACGAACTTCAAAAACTTTTGATTTTGTTGAAAATCGATGACCTTCAGGTAAGGCCTTTGTTGAATCGGCACTTGTTCAAACTTTCAAAATAAAATACCTACCGCGCTCGAAAGTCTCACGAACTAAACGCAGAGTGTCTAATCATCTCGAAATATACGCATCGCAGGAGTTTCAAAATATATCGTCTGCATGTTGGAACAATAACTGTTTTTACAGCTGCGATTTCCATATTTATGTTAAATTTTGATTGTTATGTATGTTGTATGTTATGATAAATAAAATAATATGTGTGCCGCCGCGTGTCTCGAGGCTCGCACGTCGACATGTGAATAATTCGTGCAATCCCGATAATAAAACAGGCACATGCCACTTGCAAAAAAGCTAATATAAAGCTTTTACGCCTAATTAAAATGTGCCGGCACTTCTGAACGTTACTTCACCGTAAGACGCGCGTATAAATTACACCTGGGCTTAGAATATATGTTAGGCCGCCGCCCACTAGGCCGCCGCCGGCGCGGACTCCGGCCCGCCGCATCATTACCTCTGAATCCCTAATTCGATGCTAAATTTTACAAAGACTACGATCCGAACCCACCCGATCCGGCTGTTGTACTCTCGAATGTCTGATGATTGTAGATCTTCTGTTATTATGTGGTGTTAATATTGTTTGATGGCAGTAGAATACAATGGCCCCGAATGAGAAAAAAAGCATCAATGCTACAAATTCTACTTCTAACATACCAAGCAAGAACACGTAGGTATAGGCCTATCTCTCTCTCTCTCTCTCAATAAAAAACCTTTAGTATGAGCAGGTGCACTTTAGGCATTTAGCTACAGGTATTGGGCCACTTCAGTGGGTCGGAAAATATAAGAGTTACGCGATAGAAAGAGACGCATAATTATATTTGGGCAAATAATTCCCGTGCGTGCTGAATTGTACTTTATTACGTGGTGCCAAAAGTCGCTATTTATTCAAATGCCTTGGAATACGCCGTCTGTACCTTCAGATTCTATTATGTATTCCGTGGTATGAGTTAGAATTCGCTTGAGTACGTAGCTCGACCATATCTATCGTATATTATTCGAGCTAAATTTAATCTAAAGACAACGCGATAAAGTTTAATTTAAATAGAAAGCCAATCCGCTATGACACAGCCCGCTGTAGTCACAGAGTAACGAAATTTAAAAACAATCCCACGAGGCGGACGCCAATTTATTTTGTTGTCTACGAGATTGCTTCACCACTCTTTGTTGTGGGGGTGGCGTGGTGATGGGCGCAAGCAATTTTTCTATTATTCAATCACATAATAATTAAATGTTTTCTATTCATACTTTACACGCTGACCCGACAGACGTCGTCCTGTCTTAACCCTGAATATTGTTTTTTTTCTTTCATAAACGGATCTGGATAAAATTTGGTACAGAGATAAATTATAGTCTGGAATAGCACACAGCCTACTTTTAATCCCGGAAAAATGTTCGAATACCGTGGGATAGACTCGTTTTGTTTTTGTGGGCGAAGCCGCGGGCGGAAGCTAGTACTAAAATAAAAAGCATACAATGAAATGACTTGAATTCTTGTAGAAAGTTGAGAATGTTTTCATTTTGAACTTGTCAGCTTATTTGAACCAAGCGAAGGTTCCGAGCGGACACAGTGTGCCACTTGCAAGGAGCCCTATAAACGATGCAGCGGATAAATGAAAGTCGCTCCGCTCGTCACCCTGCCCGCGGGCTGCAACGAGGAATCATAACTCGCGCTCACCGGCGGCGCGGCGACCGGCCGCGGTTCAAATAAACCTATATTTACTACGTTTACGCTTTCCTTCGTATTCTGCGAGCGGTTTTTTCTTGGTCTTCATTGATATGCTGCCTTTGTTAAGAGTCTTGTGATACTGAATGAAAATACTGAAATAGAAAATGCTGAAACCAGTGTGGGTCTTAAACAATTTATTTATTTAAAAATACTTCTCCCTAAATAGTACGATCATTTCTGTAGAACGCTTTTTCGATCTAAGGAAAATAAGACTAAAAATTTAATATAAAAAAATATCCGCTGTTTAAATGAACGTGTTAGAAGCAAGTGGTGTTTTTAAATAAATAAATAAATAAAAATAAAATATACTCTCACAGCCACAGTCTACTTGAACATGAATCGGCTAGGTCACTTTAGTTTTTGGAGATTTGTTATAGCGTACCTTATTTCATTTCTGATAGGATGAGAATCTGAATTAAATTTTAAGCTGGATCAGTTTAACTATCTCTAGATCGATTTTAACAGTCTACCTACAGGTATCTTAACTGTTTCACATGTATTTTGAAAATGATCTGTAACTGCATGAAAATGAGTGCTATTCATTCAGACGACTCGCGAAAGTCATAACTAACTACTATAAAGTTGATTCAAAATAAAAAATAAAAAATTCGCATTTAAGGCCCAGCATTTTGATAATCGCAAGTATTGCAACCCTAATCATTCTATTACCGCTTAATAGATTACATTGAAATTGAACTACACGATACTCAAGGATATAAGTGATAAATCAACCGGAGCTAAAACACGAATTAGTTAGAAAACCTTGGTTAAAAATCATGTCAAAAACACCTCTGAAAATTCAGAAATTCCCTAATTTATCCAGAACAGTAAGGTATTTTGAATTTCTATTTCACATGAATGTAAATCAGTTAATTTGAAACAAATCAACCCAGCCCTTTTTTTGAAATAAGCTATTTACTTGAACATATTTATGTTTTTTATAAATTGTCCCTTTCGTTACGTAATTCAGAGCAGCCATATTATCATGCCGCTCTCTACTTACTTGTCATTTGGGTATTTCGCTTCGTGCTATGTCTGATTCCGCGGAGATCCGCGTTGCTATACGGACCTATGTCACTTTTTTTGTAACTGTTACGTAAGGAATAGTGTGACGAGTATTCTGGGCCTTAATCTAAAATGCCTTATGAGCGAAGCCGCATGGTGATACTAGTAATAAAATAAAACCTGAAATTCAGTAAAACATAAAATCCCACAAACATTATTATGAAGTGTATCTAACGGTCGCGTCAAAGTGCAAACCGGAAGTGCGTAGGCGGAAACCGGCACGTTTCCCGCCTTCCACAGCTTCCGGAAGCGGAGCGTGCCCGGCCACAGTGTACGAACATTAAAAACCTTACGTTTACAGTATCTGTAGGTATTACGCAGATATTTAATAAATTATTACTTTTCGTTCTCAGAATCAATTCAATTCTAAAATATTATAAAAATATATGTAATATCATTATTTATTTTCAATTAAAAAGTTGTTTAATGTAAAATCTCAGCATGTTGAGCTGCTGGTAGCAATATGTCCACTGTATCCGTCAGATGTGGTCGGGGGCGGGGGCGGGGGCGGGGGCGGGGGCGGACGTGTCGGGGCGAAATTGCTTTTATTATCCTGTTTATTAACCAAAATACGCAGAGCAGCCTTATTGTGTTATTTTAATTACCCATTCAAGTGCCGACGGCTTGACGTCAAACGAACTACCAATATTTAATTAAATATGTATTCCTTTATTTAAACCAGTGATTCCCAAAGTGGTCCAGGTGGACCCCCAGGGGTCCACGGGAGACTCAACGAGGGTCTACGTTGGATGTGACAAAAAATGGGGGTCTACAATCGTAACCAGGGGTGCATGAAAATTAATTGGTTTCGATAGTGAAGAACTAAAATGTTGGCTTGTTATTTTAAATAATATGATACCTAAATTAAAACTCAATAAGACAATTTATAAATAAATTGAAAAAAAGTTGGTAATTTGGAAATGGAAAAGATTTTTTAATTCGAAATCTGTTAATCGTCGTTGTCTAATCTTCACTTTTTTTTTCAAGATTTAGAAATTGTTGTAATGTAGATGCAGGGGGCCAACCGGATCCAGCAATTTTTTGAAAGTGGTCTATGAAACAAAAGAGTTTGGGAACCACTGATTTAAACGAATACACATTGAAAAGAAATACACAATATTAAATTGTGATAAACTGCACACATTCCAATTTCCTCGCATCACATGCAGTGGAACACGCGTGACATACGGATCACATACGTTACCCCTAACGACCCCCCCCCGGACACCCCCCACCTCGGGGGTAGAATCCACAGGTGGTATGTTATGATATTTTGCAATTTATGATCGAAATGCTCCTGTTATAGCTTTAAAGTCGCTCAATACATTTCGCTGTGACATTCTGCGAATCGCATTGCGAATGTTGAAAACAGTAGACCACCTATTGAAACTGTGTAAAACGTACTTTATACTTACCATTATATTTATTTGGGGTAAGTATGGGACGTGCCTCTTGCTACCCTTTTAGATTTCTCAAAAATCTAGAGAGTAACTAGAGAGATCTGAAGGAATGTTTATCAAAGTGGGGAATACAGTCTGACATGCTTCTTCTTCTTCTTCGGCTAGAAAGGTATGCTATTTTATGTGTAATACGGGGTTTTAAAAATACTACATTCCTTATTCAGCTTCAAAAACCGTCAAATAATATCTGGTTTGCCATCTTTTTGTACAAAATAATAATATCAAAAGCGTGTCAGCCATCCACTCAGCAAATTAAAGAGAATGTGAACTGAGAGTCACAGAGGCACTTTATTTTGAGTTCGTATTTTTCTCCTCAACTCAAACTGAACGCAACGTAATGAAACGTTAATACTTAATGATCGTTAAAGTTAATGGGACGATGTGATAACAGTACAACTTCGAACTTAATTGGGATTCTCAATGTTACCAAACAATGGATAGCAAATATTAGTTTCTAGCTATTTACAGGCCTTATCGTGCTAGTTCTTTGGGACCAGTGTGGTGAAAGGATCGACTTACGATCCAAGAACAGCGGTTTAGGCTGTCTGTCAGTCAGTCAAAGCTTTGAAACTTTTGTACCATACCTTAATTATACACTAATTTTATAAAGTTTGTTAATGAGAGTAATAAGAGTTAATGATAGTGTGTCTCCTCGGACCGGGGATAGGAGTGGAATTGGCACCTCGACTCACCTAGTGTGTAAGACGATTCGAAATGATTCTTGTGATTTTACTGAATAAATTATATTAGACTAGCTTCCGCCCACGGCTTCGCCCGCGTGGTACCTTGAAAAACAAAAACAAATCTATCCCACGGGAGCCGTACATTATTCCGGGATAAAAAGTAACCTATATGCTATTCCAGACTATAATCTATATCTGTGCCAAATTTCATCCAGATCTGTTCAGCCGTTTCAGCGTGAAAGAGTGACAAACATACAACAAACTTTCGCGTTTATAATATTAGTAGGATTTGATTTGTATGTAGGAGAAAACTAAATCCGATTCCAAAAACTCTTTCACCAATGTGTAGAATGAACTTTCAGGATAAACATAGGCTATATTTATGCAGGTACCTTGCAGGTGAAGCCGCGGTCGGAAGCTAGTTATATATAGATACTATACCGTTTAGAAGCAACGAACGAGAACCGCAACACTACCTCATAATTTATGAAACAGGTGATTGTTTCCCAGTGTAACTCAAGATTTATTTCCCGTTCGTAACACTATTACTGTAGTAACAGCACAGTGTAACTCAGATATAACCCAGTGAAAGCGACCGGGAGCTGGCACTAGTCTATTTGGAATACATAAAACAAAATGTCAGCAATATAGAAATCCATTATCCCAGATAATTGGTAAAACGCCCAAAGATTCCATTGAAGATTGTGTAACTATCCCGGCGTGTATTTAATCTGTGGTCCCGTCTGGCGGTTACAGGTAATCACAGCTAAGGCAGCCCCCCCCCCCCCCCGGAGGAGGGGGAGCAGCTGTTTAAAGGTCCTAGGTCTTACATCCAGGTCTTATTGGCATTCTGGACCTGTTTTTTCTCCAGGCGCGATCATTATTGCCTGCTAGCCTTTTTGAGATCACTACCTTCTGCCCGCGGCTTCGAACACGTGGTAACATCAACTTATATGTCATTCCAGATCACAATCTATTTAATATTCAAAATTTCATCAAAATTCGATTAGACACTAAACTTAAAAACATCCAAACTTACAAACTTGTAACTTAAAAATTAACTTCCGCCCGCGGCCTAGCCCGCATTATATCTTGTTAAATTATAGCCTTAGCTGTTCCAGACTATAATCTTGCCTGGGGCCTTACCACCAATTCATAATACATTACCGAATTAGTATTACATTGTTATTTCGTACCATGACCTATGCAAATTGTATGGAAGTAGTGACGTTTCTATAATAGAATCGTTACGGAATCGTTCTGGAAGACTTCGTGGTGAGGCCCCTGTTCTTCTCGTACTTGGGTTAGGTTGGAATTGGTACATAGATTCACCGCATGTAAGACGAGTCAAAGTGATCCTTGTGATTTTATTGAATAAAATATTTTTCAATCAATTCAATCAATCTAACTTTCGCATTTGACCACCACCTCTCCTGATGGTAAGTGGTAGTGAAGGTGAAGTACTTTATATTATGTGGAGAGTACACTAGTGGTAGCCAGACCCAGCTTCCGAACGTCAGAGGAAGGCGACGGCAGGTGGCAGCACAGCACTCAGCTGATGAGAAGCCTCTAACGGCGCTGTAACGGCGTACGAGAGCCTTAAATCTGACGTTTTATTTCTTTCAAGGTATTTCAGGGTCGGATGGTACAATACGCTGGCGCCTGCAATACAAGTACTGACATTATTTGTACCTTCATTGTCATATGTCGTGGCCTCCTTGGGTTGTGTTTTACAATTTAATTTTTTTAGACAGCTGAACGGATTGTAATGAAATTTGGCAATGAGATAGATTATATCCTGGAGACGGACATAAGTATAGCTTTAGGTCAAAAAATAATCTTGAAGGTGCTGAAATAGGGGTTGAAAGTTAGTTAGTACCCATGGTTAAGCAACGCTGTTCGCAGTCAGTTTTTGGATGGGTGACCGCCTCTTTTTGCATTCCACAGAAATTTCTTAATTAACCGTAATCTTAATATTAATAATATTGTTATTTGAATGGACTTTAGCGGATGAAGTCACGGGTAACAGCTAGTTTGTAATAAATATGCTAATTCTTAAGTATTCTGTAAAACTATGCCTATCTGCTAAACATTTCCATCCCCCGGACGGATCTTTTATTCAACAGACCGATGAACGAATGAACCAGATTGACGGGGACCATTCAATCTCGCCAGGTCGTTTCGACCTTATTCCCAGAGGGTTAGAAGCTGTTTTCGCGCGGGTCAATGGCTTTCGGGTAAATGAGGGTAGTTTTATTTGACGGAGAGGTGAGAATAGCTCACTTTCAGTGTATTATCTGTGTTTTTTGTAATGTGCCTTTTCAACGACAATCATTTGAGAAACAGAAACCTTTTAAACGCAGCTTTATAATAGAGTTGCGTATTGTACGTAGCAGGTCTACGGCGTAGCACTCGGAGAATGGGCGCGTAGCGGCGTAGCACCGCGCTACGCTGATTTTGTAGAGCGCTGTAGCAGTTATTTTCGTTTTTAAGAGAGCGGAGTCGCGCGTGGAGCCTATAGCTTACTTTTATATTTTACTAACAATTTTGTATAAAAAAATTGTATAGACTTAAGTTGTATTAGCATTTTATATTTCGCCTAGGGTTCTTGTTTCACGTTTTAAACACCTTTTATAATGCCTTATTTAAATGCAAATACTGTCTTCAGTTTCAACGCGTCGGCTTTTTATCTTTTAGAACTTTCTTAAAAATAGTTTTGCCATTTAGTTTCAGAGCGGTACATTATGTTGCGAAATAATATGTCATAAACAATAGATATGGATAATACAAAAGAAACTTGCTCTATTTAACCAACACTTGTATCAATCTTTCTCTCACATTGTGACGTCAATTTTCGGTTAATAAAATTAAGAGCTAACATTTAACATTAAATTTAACAGCTAATTTGGTCTTTCGTGTGAAGATAATAAGATCGTCCGTATTTTACGAAATTTCAGCAAGTCCGACGAAACAGAATCAGTCTCAGTAAGTGGAGGTGTGCTTGTAATCTCTTCGAGGTATTCAAGCGTAATACATAATCTTTATGAGGTCGTGTGTCATTTCGCAAAGCATTATAAGCTTTATTACCTGGCGCGTAAGGACGTGGGTGGAATTCAATATTGAGTAAGTTGTTTATTTATAGAAGCTATCTTCTCGCTAGAATACTTATCTAAAATATATTTTTGGTTTTATATTTGAGAGGACTCTGGCGGCGGAGTGGCAGCGTCCACTTCCAGTTCTGTGCCCATTTACCACGATCTTGTACGAAACAAGAATTTATTAAAATACAAACCTGACTTTAAGTAATTAATAGCTTCTTACAGTCGCCATATTTGTTTTTTTTACATATAATAATAGCGTATGTCAATTTTTTGATTTAGTTAGACGAATATAACAACCTCTCATTTGCTAAAATACAAAAAAGTATATAAGTATGTTTGTTTGTTTGTTGTATGCGAGTTCCTTTGCCTGTCGCTGTAGACCAAACGGCTGGACGGGTTTTGATAAATGAGGTGTCGTTAGATCCGTCTAGAATCCAGACTCTAGATCAAAGTAATACAAAATGTCAAAAAATCTAATATGGCGACTGTAAAGATCTATTTTCAGTTACTTACATTCCTTTTTTTTTTATTTTTGTTATTTTTGCAATAAATACTAGTTTACCCTCCTCAGTCGGGTAAATCAGTGACGCGAACTAAGTCTCGAAGAGCCTGACTAGAGGCTAGTACAAACAGAATGAGCCCATAATTCCCCTTCCCTCCTGGCTGCCGTACTGTTCGGACGTGTTTGACACCTTGTTGTTGTTTGTTATTTTTTTAAATATTTGGATAATTGAATTGCTGGGGCTGCGGCGCGGTGTCTTCGGTTCCTCTGCTGGTTCTTGCTGGTGCTTCGCCCTTCGACGCTGTGGGATTCGCGCCGTGACCGTGAGTTGTCGCTGGCTTTTTGCACTTCATCGGAACTGAACCGGCAGCCGTTTGCGTCTCGGCCGTGCATTGCCCCACCGCTCCAAGGTCGAGTGAGCGGCCGCGACGAAATTCTCGTACGCTTGAATCATCGTGTGCTACGTGAAGCTACGCCCCTATTACGTCATCTAGAACTGCTACGAATTTGCTACATACGCCGAAACGATCTGCTACGTCGTAGCTTCTCACAATACCAATATTTTTGTACCAATATTGAGCTTACCCTATTATAATCCTGCAACATGCCGTTAAACCGCACACCACCACCCATAACAGCATCACCTACGGGTTTAGCTCCAGCCTTGAACGTCCCGCTACTTATGCACAGCACATCGGAACCTAGCCTTACGGCGGAATCTATTCCCGAATTTGGAACTCCCCGAGGCAGTACGCCTATTCAAACTTTCAGGAATTTTAAGCGCAAACGTGATGACCCTGATGATGCAACTCTTGCTACATTTATGAGCGACATGAAAAAAATTATACTAGACTTTCAGGAGCAGCAAAACTCCAAATACGATAAGCTGTTTGCAGTGGTGGAAGAATTTCGTGTAGCTGTGGACTTTCTGGTTCAAAAGAACGAGTCGTTGCAGACTCAAGTCACCAAGCTCGAGGCAGATAGGACTTCCAACCTAGAGTACATTGCTGCTCTTGAATCGAAGGTTGAGAATGCCGAACGCAGTGCAAGATCGACTTGCCTTGAAATAAGAAATATACCCTCATCTCAGACTGAGACAAAATCTGCTCTCGTAAATCACATTATCCAAATTAGTAAGGTGCTAAATGTACCGATTCAAGAGACCGAGATCAAAGATATCTTTAGGCTAAAATCGAAAGATCCAGCGAATAGAACAATCATTGTTGACTTTACGAGTGTCCTCACTAAAGAGAAAATAGTCGCAAACTACAGGAAATGTAACAGGGAGAAAAATCGTCTGACCACCGAAAAATTGAGAATTGCTGGGTCTCCAAAGCCTATCTTCATTTCTGAAAATCTATCAGCGAAGCTAAAGAAATTGTTTTATCTAGCTCGGGAACATGCCAAAGCAAATGATTTTCAGTTTTGCTGGGTTTCGGGCGGAAAAATCTTCCTGCGCAAGCGTGAGGGCGGGCCACTTATCAGAATTAGCAATGAAGCGGACCTCTCCAACATGTCTCCCAACAAGTGACTAGTGGTCACTTATTGTTCACAAATCCACTATGGATTAAGCTTGTTAGTATTAGCATTTATTTTCTTAGCATATGTTATTATTTTTTTGTCACTTTTTGTGAATACTGAGTCACCATTATATTCTACACTTTCATGTTCTACTATAAACACATACACAACACTTAGCACACCCTTATGTAACGATAGTCATCATTTAATTACGATTCTCCTACCTAAATACATAATACAACCCACAACCCGTTTTCGGATAGTAGTTAGCCAGAATAAGCTTTATCAGCTCTTAGAACACCTGTTAATTTTTTACATTCCATTATGAATGAACTTGTTTCTATAAATTCTGACTTAGAAAACTTTTCCGTAACAGAATCATATTCTTGCTCCCCCGAAGAAACTAGTCAGTACTTTCTGAATTGCATCTCTGCTCTGAACATACTACACTTAAATATCAGGAGCATTAACTGCAACTTTGATAGTTTTACTGTACTCCTCCATAGAATACCATCAAAAGTGGACATTATATTGCTATCCGAGTGCTGGTTGAGTAAGTGTTCCTCTCTTCCTGTTTTACCTGAATTTGTCGCTTTCTCTTCTGACTTCAAGACACAGAACGAAGGTGTAGTTGCATATATTCGTGTCGATTTGGCCTGCAATGTTGAAAGTCTAGAATTTGCGGATGCAAATTGTTTACTGTTGAAATGTGAAAAAAACATTGCAATAATTGCGCTCTATCGCTCCCCCTCGGTAAAAAATATTGAACCCTTCCTTTGCAGTCTTGACAATTTATTAACCTCATTAAAACAATTCCCTACGATAGCTGTAGTCGGTGATTTAAATATTAATATTGCTCCTAACCATAATGATTCCAATTCCGATGACTATCTGAATCTTTTAGCTAGCCATTCTATGCTTCCCACCTATAATTCCCCAACCCGACTGAACAATTGTCTGGATCACATCATCTTGAAATCACCTCACTCGGCAGTATCTTTGATTCTTGACACCCTGGTAACCGACCATGCGCCCTCGCTGTGTTCCATAAATCTCAAAGGTAAAACTAAACCTCCGAAGCCTTACACAAAATTAGATATTCCTGCAACCATTAAACAAATTGAAAGCACTGACTTCTCTGATATCCTCTTATCTGATAATCCAACCTATACCGCTCAAACTCTAGTAGTAACCCTATCCAAAATTGTAAAAAAACACACTCAAATCTTAACACTTCCTAGTAGAAAACGTGTGATCAAACCTTGGATTACACCCGGCCTTCTAAAATGCATTCGTCACAGAGACAAACTTTATAAATTGTATAAAAAGAATATTCATAACGAAGTACATAAAATCATTTTCACCCGTTACCGAAACTTTTGTAATAACCTTTTAAAAAAAATTAAGCGTGAGTACGAACGCTATGAGCTTTGGAAGGTCAGGAATAATCCGAAATCTACCTGGAAACTTGTCAAAAAAATAGCCAATCTTGATCGTAACCGTTCATCTGCTGAGGAACTTTTGAAGATCGCTTCCTCTCCTAAGGTCTCCGTCAATACCATTAATAAGTTCTTCGCCAATGTCGGAAAGAATTTAGCGTCCCAAATCAACCCCCCAACCATTTTATCAAGCACATTCCCTATCGTAGCTCAAGCCGATACATCTACTCCCAACTCCATGGCTCTCTTCCCTACTGATCCAATAGAAATTGAAAGCATTATCCTAAACCTTAAAGACAAGTGTGCTGTGGGCTGGGACGGCATCCCCACATTAGTTATCAAAGGTGCTAGAAATACTCTTATCCCTATTTTAAACCACATTTTTAACCTCTGTCTGTTAACTGGGACATTTCCTTCTGTTTTCAAAAAAGCCCTTGTCCACCCCATATATAAGACCGGGAATAAACATAATGTTAATAATTTCAGGCCAATCTCAATTCTAAGTGTCTTGTCCAAAATATTAGAAAAAATTATAAACACCAGGTTGATAAGTTTTCTGAATGAAAATAACATCCTATCTGAAAGCCAGTTTGGATTCTGTAAATCAAGATCCACTGAGGATGCGGTTGTTGAACTAACATCTACAATTGTTAAAAACCTCGATAAGAAGCTTAAAGCGGCTGCTGTATTCCTTGACCTCTCCAAAGCATTCGATACCGTCTCTATACCCATGTTACTGGATAAGTTAGAGCAGATCGGAATAAGAGGCTCAGTTAATGACCTGTTCAGAAGCTACCTCACTGATCGCTCACAAGAAGTTGTCGTAAGTGGCGTTGTGAGTAATGAGGAACTAATCCAGTTTGGCGTTCCTCAGGGTAGTGTTCTTGGTCCTTCTCTCTTCCTTGTATACATCAACGAGCTGTGTAATCTTACACTCCCAAATTGTAATATAATTACTTACGCAGATGACACTGCCCTGCTCGTTGGCGGAAAAAGTTGGGATGAGGTACAACAGTCTGCTGAAGCGGCTTTGAGAGATGTCCTTAACTGGCTCTCAACCAACCTTCTAACCCTTAACGTTGAAAAATCGAATTATATTACATTCTCCCCCACTGCCCGTACTCAACCACTATTATTCTGCCTCCGCGCACATACTTGTCAAGTTCCAGTCAGTAACTCTTGCTCCTGTCAAACTCTTCGCCATGTCACCTCTACCAAGTATCTTGGCGTCCACGTCGATAGATTTCTCTCCTGGATCCCGCACATTGATAATACTATAACTAGAGTACGTAAACTTATATTCGTCTTCAAAAACCTAAGAAGTGTTGCCGATTCTCAGTGTTTGAGGACAGTTTATTTTGCTCTTGCTCAATCTGTACTGAACTACTGTATCACTGCATGGGGCGGTTGTATCAAAACGCAGATGCTTAGAGTGGAGCGGGCTCAAAGGGCTGTCCTAAAAGTGATGTCATCCAAACCTAGGAAATTCCCCACTAACCTCCTTTTACAACAATGCGAAGTTCTTTCTGTAAGACAACTGTTTATTCTGGCTAGCATCGTACGTCAGCACAGGCTCTTGTTCTTTGACCCCAAACTACTTAAAAATAAACGTCGCTCAGATATTGTGTGTAAAACTCCTACGCACAGAACAGCCATAGCTGGTCGCCACTTTTGTTATCTAAGCTGTTCACTTTATAACAAAGTTAATAAAGCTATAGATGTATACCCTCTTACACAATACACATGTAAAACTAAATGTTCAAATTGGCTTTTATCTCTTTCATATGAACAAACTGAAAATCTTCTCATTTCCCTCTCATAAATTCATGTTACATAAGACACACAACAATAGGTACTCATCATCATCACACACTCACACACACACCCTCACACCCTCTCACACACACATAAACTCACTCCTCAGCATTCTCAGTAATTTTTCCAGCTCATCCTTATTATTGTCATTTAACCTTTGTTTAATTTATTTTTGTTCAATATGTTAACCGAACAGAACCTACTCATCAGTTCTGGAGGTGGGCGTTGAGACTGCGTCACAGTTTTATTTTTAAACTTTAGCAGTTTCATCGTTTTTAACTTGTACTTAGTTCACTACTGTTTTAATAATAAAATACATTTTAATTTTTTTTTTTTTTTTTTTTAATTGAATGTCAATTTAAAAAAAAAAAAATTAAATAAAATTAAATATGATCACGACTGTAATCCCCAGGCTCGGTAGATATCTCCTCAGATCTTTAGTTTCTTAGATCTTTGAGGATATCTAAAGGGGGTAGTCAGAGGCAAGTCCAAACATGACATTTGGTACATGCCCACATTTTGCACAATAGTTAGTATTCCGTACGTGACAGGTTGCAAGCCCATCGCCGCTTATAAGAATACTAACCAATGACACATACCTTCGAATTTTTAGTTCTAGGGTATGCCGGTTTCCTCACGATGTTTTCCTTCACCGTTTAAAAGCACTGGCATTGCGCACATAAATTTTTCGAATGGAAAAACTCATTGGTGCACGACCAGGTTTGAACCCACGACCTTCGGATCGTGAGGCAGGGGTGCTACCACTACACCACCAGCGCTCGCTGGTCGAATGTCAATTTGTAAGCTTGTATAAAACACAATGTTACAAACGGCACTCGTTACGAGCGGGAGGCTAACTGGTTAAAGTTCGCGCCGTAACCGGGGCTTATTAGTCACGTGGGGATTGGTGGCGTGCTGGCTGGTAGCTGGTGAGGATCGACGCGTGCGCAGGTTACTTATTGTGAAGCTTGCGCAGAAACCGATGTACGTCTGCTCTGTTTTCAATGTTCTGTGTGATAGCAATTAGACATTGGTGGTTATTCTAACTTAAGTTCGATCAGATTTTGTTCATTATTATTAGTATTAGACGGGTATTTATCGCGTTCAAATTACCTTATATTTTCCCGAAGTTTCGACAGTTTGTCTACCCGTGACCACGACAGCGTGCAAACCTGTCGAAACGTCGGGAAAATATAAGGTAATTTGAACGCGATAAATACCCGTCTAATACTAATAATAATGTGTTCAGATCGCGTAAGTTTAAAAGTACAGATTTTGTTCACTAGAAATACAAAATTGCCGTAACATTTCCAGATGACATTAGGTTCTAAATTGAATGAATGCTCCATAATTTTCCCTAAGCTTTACTATTATAAACTCAAACACGCCAATCACACGCCGGTTTGTTTGAGGGGATAAACAATATCAGATCGGGCGTACTTCATTCAAAAAGAGGCACTAAAAAGATACCCTTTTATAAATTTTCTTCGTACTTCCTGTTCCCACTAATGGGACGTGTAAGGGCCGCGCTACACAAGCTATAAACAAGCGCTGGCTAACAAGCTTAGCGGCTCACGTGCGCTCCTCGTTTCGTACCGAGCTAGTTGCGCCGGACGGCCCGCCCCGGGATTCTATTACAATGTTCTTTTATTTGTCTTCACCTGTTTTATTATTGTCCGGAGCCTGTGACGTCACCTGTTAGCGACACCGTTACGTTACTCACGTTTTACGTAAACTCACGTTTTCGAATAGGATTTAAAAATATATACATAATGTATGTACATTGGATTGATATTCAAAATTTTAAAAAAATATATATCTTCCATGGTGAAATATAGTGTATACTTACTTGAACTTTTTCGTAAAATACCTTATCCTACTGTGTTTTCTGTGATTTTAATTGGGGATAGCATAAAATACGATATATATAGACGCCGAAACAGCACTTTTTAGTATTTTTGTCTGTCTGTATGTCTTTTTGAAATCGAATACTGTTGAAACTACGTGATGGATTTTGATGAAACTAGACATAATGCTAGCCTATACAATAGAATAGGATCTAAGATATAAGTAATCACGCTCACTCACGATCAACGATATTTCGAAATCGCGCGTACAACTAGTTACTGAATAAAACTATTTAAAAAACCTTTATTAAAATATTCTTGGCTGAACTAAAAGATCAAGAACTTTATTAATTTTGATATAAACGAAGGGACCAGCACCTTAATAGTGAAAGAGCAAGGTCATTGACCCCCGGGCCGGGGTCGCCGGCGAGTCGGAGGCGAGCCCGGCCCCGAGCTAACTCGATATGCAGCCGATACTAACGAACTCCACCGGAATATCTTCTTCATTACTGATATTTAAATATTCACAATTTGACTCAGCTTTTCTCAGTACGAGCCATGGTGGGAAGTTCAAAATATACAATTTGCATATAGCTACCTTCTGTCCGAAACAAAAACAAACCTATTCCATGGAAAACGTAAATTGTTCCTATTTGTGCTACTCCAATAGCACATAGGCTACTTTTTATCCCGGCTTATATTATTTTTTAATATAAATTTGGCACAGAGATAGATAATAGCCTCCAGGCTATAATTTATCTCTGTGCCAAATTTCATCCAGATCTGTTCAGCCGTTTTAGTGTGAAGGAGTAACAAACATCCATCCATACATATGTACTTTCATGTTTATAATATTAGTAGGATTTCATTCCCTCTATGGCCCGGATGTTTTTAAATAATTACACAGATTCCAGGGTAGTCACAGGCACGTCTAACACAAGTGTTTGTACATATTGATATTTGTTAATAACAAAATACTTTGTTGTTTAGAGTGTAGAGTTGCCGACACTCGGTAAGGGCCGCGATCTCATTACACAAGTAGGAGGTACCTCCTCGTACTTCGGCAGTTGACACTTATTTTAATGGTGTTTTCACTGAACACTCGGATTTAATGAACTGAAGGCTCCGACATTTACAGGACGCGACCCGACGCGACGCGACGCCTCCGGGCCGGGACGACGGAACGACCGGCATATGCTCATTGTACCGAATTCTGTATTCTACGATATTTTTAATTTAGGCGCGAATTGTTAGGCGAAATGGAAAAACGATTTTCGAAGTTAAATCCACATCTAAGTATAGATCATTTGTCATCATTGAGAATTGTCGAATTTTTTCTAGTGTCGGATTTTTTCGGTTGTTCCGAAATGTGGCCGCAGTTCTTCGGATCTTATAGTATCTCGTTTCCTGGTTATGAGTTGATCAACGGTATTATCTCCTCCGCGAGCCGCCCGCGCCCGTGCCGCGCCTGTTAGCAACTCGTCCAGTTAATCAAATTAATGTTTCGAATCAATATTAAATCGAGTGCGTCAGCAACTTATTAATTTATTTGATAACTTGTAAAAGTGACGTCACTTTGCTGAATAATAAATAGAAGGGGAAATGGAATATCCTAAGAACATCGAAGAACGAACAACTCGACACTGAAACCGAAAGATATCGGTGATTTCTTAGGACATGTAGCTGTCATTCGAATACAACCCTATATCATTAATCATGGTCTGCGTTAAAACGCGTCCACACTAGTGACAAACTGTCACCGTGTCCGTACACTTTGACTGATTTGACTATGTGGGCGTGTTTTGGACGGCAAATATCACAAGTGTAGACGGACACATAGAATCAAATTCACACCCCTCCCGTCACAGTCGGTAAGTCGACCGCCGCTCCACCGATGTTTTATTGTAACCTTCGGTTCTCTAGAATCAATTTTCCAAGAGCAAACTACCACATCGATTCCTTAAGTTGACTGCCGAGTGAAGGTAGAGTGTGAGGCTCGTTAGTGCGCCCTCGTCACGCCGAGAATGTACGAACGTAGAATTCACGGTGTAGGGTGTGCGTTCTCATCGGCGATTCTCTAGTAACAATATAAAAGGTTTGTTTGTTTGCTTGTTTGCAGGCGACACGATATGCCCGAGCGGCATGTTCCGCTGCCCCGAGGGCAAGTGCATCCCGGCGCTGTGGGTGTGCAACTACCAGCGCGACTGCGACAAGGGCGAGGACGAGTTCCAGAACTGCCGTGAGTACCCCCCCCCCCCCCCCCCACCGGACCACTCCGCTTCACAACTGCGATGTAATCGGAACTAAATGTTCGTCGACTTCAGTCGAATTAACTGTTGTTTTGTTCCAAATTTAAATTTTCAACCTGTCTACTTTACCCAGTGATCTGTAATAGTTACTAAACCGTCCGACTTCCTCCAGCCCGACTTGAAAATCTTGAATTGCAGTGTAAAAATAAGACGAGAAGAAATAATGTAATATTTTAAATAAGTTGTTATCGTATCGTCCGTAAGTGGTGTTATAGGTTTACGATCTTATAGGATATCGATTGTCAAAAATAATGTCGGTCATTCCATCGTTCAAATGATAATCGAAAAAATGTTACTCAATGTTGGTTTTGCACGATTGTTGTGCCGATATATCGCTGATCATTTTGCGGAGTAGACACCCTGACTTTCGAAATGTTTGCAAAAGTTTTGTCCCGAAGCGGTTACGCTACGGCAATATACTTCCTTATGCTTCTCATTTACTTTATTAGTTTTCTTCAAAGATCTATTTTTCTACAAAGAAAACTCCTGTGACCTGACATCTCTAAGTAACAGCTTATTGTGTGATACAATAATATTGTCGAACGTAGGTGTTGTGTAGCGCGGAGCGGTCACGCGCGGCGCCTGTCGCTCACCTCCTGCGACCCCAGGGTCTGAGGAGGAGCGCACGTGTGCAGGTAGCCGTCCCTGCATTAAGTACGGGCTTAACACCATGTTGTGCATTTTATTGGCAATTACGCGAAATAAATGCTAAAGTTTGTGAGAATGTATGTTTGTTACTCTTCCACACAAAAACTATTGAATGGATTTTGATGAAATTTGGCACAAAGATAGATTATAGTCTGAAATAGCACATAGGCTACTTTTTATTTCGGAAAAATTTATGATTCCCGTGGGATAGATTTATTTTTGTTTTTCAAGGTACCACGCGGTCGGAGCCATGGGCGGAAGCTAGTACATAGTATGTCAGGAAGTCAAATATAAACTCTAATGCGTTGATTTTCAAACATTTCTAAATACAGTTAAGTAACTCTTTAATTGGTTCAATCAAAGCGATTAAATGCCTATAACTTTAGGATCGGATTACTTAGAGTCACACGAGTCGGTTCGTCCAACTCACGCGCAAATCGCACTCAAAGTCAATAAAAGCTTTGCCTAAACCAACCCGAAGGTTGCTGGGCCGTGATGAGGCCCACAGCTTACGGAGGACAGCTAACTCACTATGCGTGTTCAGCTGGGATTAGCCCACGCGTGTTTGCATTTCAACATTCTTACCGTGTCTCTAGTTCTGTGGAACCAGTGTGATGATAGGATTAAAGTGCGCCTCAGAGACTATTTTGTGCACTTGACACTACCTTCTAAATTTTTAGGTTGTCCGTTTGAGAGTACTGGTATAGCGCAAATACAATTTTCGAATAGAAATATCCATTGGTGCACGACAGGGTACGAACCCACCTTAGACCTTAGATCACTACCACTAGATCACTAGTGCTCTGAAAGTACGCCTAAAAGCCTTCTTCGTGCAGTTAAATATTTCAGCTGATTATAGAGTTTTAAGCTTTCTTTGCTTTTTTCAATTGCGTCTACAAACGTTGGGCTGACTATTTCACCATTTAGTTAGTACTAGCTTCCGCTCGCGGCTTCGCCCGCACGCATGCTACCTTGAAAAACAAAAACAAATCCCGCGGGAACCGTACATTTTTCCGATAAAATGTAGCCCATGTGTTATTCCAGACCATAATCTATATCTGTGCCAAATTTCATCCAGATCCGTTCAGCCGTTTCAGCGTGAAAGAGTAACAAACATACATCCAGACATCCAGACATCCAAACATCCATACATTCTTACAAACTTTCGCGTTTATAATATTAGTAGGATTTATCACCTTCACAATATGGTCTTCAGTATTTCAGTCCAGCCGGCTACCCGTTGTATTTGTCCGTCGGCTGCGAACCGCTGTATTACAGTTATTTAACACCAAAATCACAATAACAAGTTGCTAAAACATTTCCCAATTAATAATTCCGCCTGTCACGGCGCAGCGTGACGCGAATTAATGGCCGCCATTATTTAAAGCGCGATCGCGCGGACGTTATGTATTTTACGCCATTTTAAATGAAGCATCTACTTAATGTGCCGTTTTATTTGCTTGTTGCTGTGTCTATGTCCTTATATTGACGAAGTCGAGCTTTGTGAGTTTATGTTTGGTTTGAAGTTAGCGCCATAGATATAATGCAGTGAATATAGAAGAAGAATAGTTTTTAAGTGGCATCTAGACATCTAGACCAGCCTAGGGATTTTCTGCGATGCATTCGACTGTCAACTTTGTCGCTCTAGTTTTTATATTTTTTCTCGTGTCATTTCGAGTCTTGCTGTGTAATTTTGTGATTATTTTCTGATAAAGCCCGAGTGTAAAATATCAGCCAGCCATCTTTTGTTTAAAGTTGACTCGACGTTTGGACTGACTCGTGGCATTGATAATAGTACTTAATTTAAATATTTGACACTAGTGAAATTGACCTCAAAAGAGACAAAATGCTATAAGCAAAGAAGAAGAAGAAGAAGAAGACCAGGCTAAGTATTTATTTACGAACTAAAGCACTTTTCCAGTACCAGTATAGCAATAAGCCGCATGCAAAAGGTGCTAGCAGTGTGTATAATGGTGAATTTACGAGGAAAAAAACGTTTTTTTGTCGTCGGGCAATTCCGAAATCAGTGGCTATAAAGTAGCCAAAGTTATTCAGAGAGCACGCACTGTGCTTCTGTGCGGGACTGACCCATTTTATTTTTCCTTTTATAATAAAGTTACTAAATAACATTCTGTTTCACGACGGCTCTAGTTAAGTGCGGACAAGTTAGCACTAGTGTTGAAACATTAGCGAGGACGTCGTCAAATATTGTTCCTACATTTTACGTCAGCCTTTTAAAGAACTCTTCGCAAACATTAGAAATTTTGTGTTCGTGATTGTCTCGCCAGAGTTTCGGCAGCGTCCGCGCCGGTGCTAGGGGTACCCAGCGCAGTTTTTCCGATGAAAGTTATCGCCGAGTGTCGAGCGGAACAGATGCGCGACGCCCCTTATCTATGGCTCTGACTGGAGCACTCACTCTATCCGCAGCGCAGGGAGGTGACCGCCTCTCTACCCGACTGCGAGACGCAAAGGAGGGTAATGTGGTATCAGCCTATGTTAAACCAAACGCGTATACTAAAGACATGACAGAAATCAAAATTCAATATGGCGACAACTAGACATTATATTTTGAAAATAAAAATATGATAATCAACGAACTATGTTAAGTGGGGTATCATAGAATAGGTATTTAAAAATCATTTTTCAAAAGTTTTAAAGTTATTGTCAAAAGATCCAATATGGCGGTTCTTAGCATGACATAGACTGACTAAACTGAGAGGGCTTAGGTGCAGAACACAACAGTAGATAAAATGTCTTTGGTAGAACATATTACTATCCTAGGTACTACAGCTTTCTGTCACTAAATAAAAAGTTTACACTTATCGCTGAAAATTTATCAAAAAATATTTTTATTCAATATAATTTGGTGAATTAAAGTACCAATTCCAGCCTAACCCAAGTCTAAGATGTGAGAAAGATGCAAAGCCCTGTTTAATTGTACTCACTATTATAATAGCTGGGTATACAATGTATTTAATAGAAAGCTGTAAGCGTACATCCGCCGTTTAACTGGCTACAAACTAACATGGCGCATTGTCCGCCGGACAAAGAGGTGCCCGCAGTGAGAGCGCTCCTTGGCGGCCATTGTGCCGGGCGCGGGTTAGCGCCACGCTCCTTTATTTTTACAAACGCGTCGTACTTTTAAACGGGAATAATAGCGAATGTTAGTGCTGTGGACGAGTTTTATAAGCTTTTCATTTTAATGGAAAAATATCAGATTCTATTTTGAGACATTGTTGGTTATTGACGACCTCTGTGGCGTGGCGGGCGAGTGTTCAGCTGAAAAGCGAGATGTGCGGTTCGATTCCTGCGGGAGGAATATTTGCATGTCCTGCAATGTTATTTCCGGGTTGGGGTGTTGTGGAAATTTTGAAACCAATTTCATTTAAATATACCTGTGTCGATCAAACTTGAATTTTGTAGCTGTCAGAAATGATTTAAACTTTATGACTGTCAGTCAAGCGAAATGATCGTCAAAAACGTACGCTCGGTTACGTTAGGGTTTAGTTTTGAAAATAGTCTAGAATTTTCTGAAATTGCAAGAAATTTCTAAAATTCAAATTTCGCTTCAATGTTCGTACTCTAACGGTAAATAAAAGACTCATAGAAATAGCACAAAAGATCCGTCAAAAATACAGCCACAAAATCCACATCGGAAAGAATCACATGCGCAGAATTGAAACGTATCCGGATGATGGATGCAGGCGCGGCACCGGCGAGCGGCAGCGGCATTGTCAAGTAAATCAAGTCCCCGATATTGAATGCTAGATGGATTTATTGGACGGGATGATAAGGAATTTTGAACAGGTGCAATATTTTTTGACCGGAATGATCACAGCATCATGTCATGAAGTTCCTTTCTCCGGGTGGTCGTGGCTCCGGTCGGTGCCGCGAGCCGAGCGCGCGCTCGCCTCCACCTGCCCCGCCTTGTAAGAAATGACGCTGCAATTTTCCTTCCGTCTCTAGATTTCCCGATGGAGTGAGAAGGCCGAAAGCTAGAAATAAGGTTATCAAGTTCCTTTTTATTTATGTTCGACCATTTTTGATCGAGCGTGGACATAAATAAAATCTGTTATTGTGTTGCAAAAGATAAATCAAAATTTTTAAAAACTTTTGTTGAGTTTTCGATGTCCATTGTCTTTTATGTGGAATAGTTCCGTGTGACGGAACCATAGAGTGATAACTCCCAGTGAGATCATTTTAAAGTTTGAGGGACCCGACTACCCTTTACAGTAATTGTCCTACTTCAGTCCACACGTGTCTGCAGGCCGGGTCCGCCCTCCGCGAGCCGGCGGGCTGAGTGCCTTCGCCTTTATATCCTTATTCTCTTTGAACATTTTGCATCCAAAAATGTTAGAATTTATATTTAGCTAGAAAATGTTTATTTACTTTCCTTTCCATATAAATCCTGCCGATATAACACAAGCGGCCGCCCGCCCGCCCCACTCCGATCACACAGTTATTACTTCATTCCGCCCTCAATCAAACTATTTGGGCGGCCGCGCGTGAACACCTTTGTGCGCGTGTTATTTTAGTCAAAATGTACCTTTACTTTATGATCAAAAAATAATATATTTCACGGGAATAAAACAAAATAGGAAAGGTATTTAGTTAAATAATTGTCAACCGTAATGAACTTACCTGATACCAGTAGTCAGACATCAAGTCGGATAGGTTCACTGTGGAAGAGGCTTATCCGATTACAGGATGTATTTCATGACACAATCGGAGAGCACCCGGCCGGAAGTGTTGAACAAACTTCTCCAAAACTTCATTAATACGAGGAGCTGGAGGCCTTAAATCAATTCCAACAAAGCCGTGACATCCCAACTCCAAGAGCGGCTCAACTCCATTCAATTCCCATAGAATAGAGTCACCCCCTCACCTGTCGGAGGATCCTTGACACTACCACAGTAAATCTATTCCAGTTAATCATTTTCACACCACTCCACACATTCCCCTCGCTATAAAAGGAACCCCTAAAGTCGGCCAATCCTCTTACCGCCGCTCGCGAGGCTTTCTCAAGGACTCTATTAAATTCCAAATTCATTCCCTCACGTCTGTGCTGACTGACTGACACAGTGACACAGCCTTCGAAGAAATTGAAGCTTTCGATAATTGAACTAGTATTTATTGCAAAAATTAAAAAATACGCTACTGAATGTAATTGAAAATAGACACATTACCCTCCTTCGCTTCGCAGTCGGGTAATAATAGAACAAACAACAGTCGATGTATTTAACCCCAGTTCTAACTGTAAGTGTATTCTTCCGACGCTGATGGATGAGCCAGCGAGCTACCAGCTAACCGACCTAATGGTCGATGAGCTGGTGGGGCGTCGCCCGCGGAACCCGGCGTGACTTGGAACTTCCAACAAACACGGAGTTTCACAAAATTAACTGAACGAATATTACAATCAAAGATTTTGTTTCAAAGTATGTTTATAAACTTTTAAACAACGTATTTATTCTGCGCGGGTGTGTTCGCGGAAACGTTAATACAACTTAATTGTTCACCAAAAACTCGGCGAATCATTAAGTTCTGTGTAAACAACAAAACTTGAACTCGTTAGGAGCAGATATCTAGAACGTTAAATGATTACGATCCAAATGAAAATAATAGAAAGTTAGAAGCGCGCGCGCCCGCGACCCGCGTCACCCTGACAGCGGGAATCCAATAACTCATCATTTCACAACTTGTGCAATAACAATCGGTCCACCTTCCGTCGAACATCTCTCCGATCGGAAGTTTTTGGCGTCTCCGGCCATTGTGGCCGACTCGCAAGATTTGCTTTATTTTGGCATTAAAATCGCTAAGCGAAACTTATGTGCAGTGTTCTTGGACTGTCTCCAAGAGCGACGGCATCTCAGACGACAGTGAGCCGAAGAGCAGTTTTCTGAAGAACTTAATATTTAAAGAGGTTTCAATATTTCGAATGGACAGGATTCGAACCCGCGTCTTTATTTTGAGGTGGCCAACGCAGAACCGACTATGGCAGCCCCTAAAATTTTGAATCCTAAACTCACCCGTATCGTCAAGTAGACTCTGACCTTTTAACGTTCCAAGATCTGCAAATGTTCTTTAACCATCTTCTCGTTCCAGCGCCCCCGGAATGCGAGACGGGCCAGCTGACCTGCGGCCAGTACGTGTGGAACAAGACGTACTGCATCCCCCCGCACCACCGCTGCGACATGCACGTGGACTGCGTGGACGGCACCGACGAGGCGGACTGCAGTGAGTACCGAACTCTACTTTGTTCAGTGAAATCACAGGGATCATTTTGAATCGTCTTACATGCTAGGTAATTCTAGGTGTCAATTCCAGTCCTATCCCCGGTCCGAGAAGAACTGACAAGAAAATCGCTGGGCACTAGCGCTTTTTTTGTATGATCCTTGTTAATTTTGTAAGGAATACCTATCAGAGTTGGAGCTGATTCGTCCCAAGGTTTTTTGTCATCTAAGTACTCTGTTATCCTATAATAAGCTTTTCGAGACAGTTTCTGTTTCATTACATTTTTAAATTTACCAATCGACAAATCAACCCTATCACCTACTGCCCCGACCGATGCGTCCTCATCGGCCACTTCAGCTGTATATTGATCTATTAACCCCCACACAATAGCGCTTCGGCTACCTATAGTCGTTGACATAGTGTAGCCATAACAACGAACTTTGATAAATATCGTCATGACTCTTCATCAGTGTCTAGCGCAGGGTCGGTCACCTCGGATTTGTTAAACCGATTAATTTCTGAATTATCACAAAAATATTTGTTATCAAAATAGGATTTGAATTTAACAATGGATTATTGTGAGTCGATTATCTTATTCTTCGTTTTTAAGAAGATTTGAGATGACTCAGTAACGGCCGAGCCACAGAGTACTGAACAGCTCTACAGGTACAAGTATTAAAGCAAATGCATCCTTGGATGGCGGGTAGTGTAAGGTATCGCAAGCGATACATAGGTAGGACTTTTACATATAGCTTTGAGGACCTTTTCCGATTAAAGGATAAAGCTTTATTAAAAGTATCGCAATCTGTGGTTTTTAATTCAAACAAATTCACCTCGATTGGAAACGGGCAGGCGAGCCAACATTTTCGGAATAAACGTTGGCAACCAAGCTATATTGTATCTAAAGTGAGCGTGCTAAATCTGGTTTTGCATTGAAGCCGGCCCGGGGTGAGGCGGCTCTAAGACGGGGCACTCCTGGGCCGGGGGCACTTGGAGCCTCTCCAGACGAGATAATAACCCCTACGTGATGTTGTTCCGCGAAACAACGAATTATTATTCAGCTGTTTGAATGCAACTTTACTGAGAATATTATGTAAGCGCGTCTTCGCTATATCTGCTCATAGTAGCGACCTCTGTCTAGTTTGTATCTTGTGAAAATTACATTAGCGGATGAAATCGCGGCGAGTTTCACAGAACGTCTGAGCTACCACTAAGCCACGAGTGGATCCATAAAGGCTGAGCCAAACAGGACAAGTAGTAATTTAGCGGTAACACGACGGGTGTTGCGAGCACGTGGGAGCGTGGGAAACGCGCCAGTCCCACCGCTGGCTAGCCGTGTAATACATCCAGCATTTGGTATTGTTGTCGGTAATGCCAGATTATTAACCAACTGTGGTGAAATTGAGAGGGTTGTGCAAGTTGTGGTAGAATGAAAACATCCAATCATTATTATCAGGCACGTGCTCACGTTTTTAGTTAGTATTCCGTACGTGATAGGTTGCAAGTCCATCGCCGTACACAAATAGAAACTATTGCTGAAGAAGACAAAACAATGAGTCTCTTAGGCTTTACAAGTAATTTGAAAAGTAGGACCCCAAGGTGCGCGTGCGCGCGCGTCAGCCGTGGAACTGTTTCGCGTTTAGTTTCCACAGTTGGATGCGCGTAATCCAATAATACGATTCCGTTTCATAATCCTCCGCTTTCCTTTCAATTACGTCGGCATCCGGTTTGTTACATACCTACTTTGTTTTGATTCATTACACTTACATATTTTCTATTTTATCGAAAACTGTATATTTCGCCCGATTTGTTGAAATTCATTGTAAAGATAACCTGTAGACCCCGAACAGACTAACAACTAGCAAATGTTAGTAGTATGCTAGTTGACTTCTCCCGTGTACACCCGGCCTTAGCGCGACAGTTGAGAGTGAATGTAGGAGCAGTAAGGTAAAATGTTATAAAGAAAGAACTCTAAAACTAAGTCGATAACTTGATTTAGAAAAGTTGATTACCAAACTTCCGAAAGCCCCCACCGTCCCCGCGCCCCGCCCCGCCCCACTCCCCGCTAACTCCTGACACGGTTCTGCATAACTGAATTGGACTCGACAACTATACGAGCTCCACATTTTTCACCTGAAAGCTGAAATCTATTCAAAGACGAACTAGAGATGAAATCAAATCGAGACGGCGTGATTTCACACCGAACCAACTCACCCCACCGCGTAATATAGCGGAGTCTTCTAGAAGGATCTAACATCAAAAGAAATGTTGTCTTGACTTTTCTACATCACGGACGACATATTACAAAAAACCAATAAGACAAAGGGTACATAAGGTACACTAGCGCCTCCTTATTTATTGGCTGGACTTTGAGTAAGTTTAATTGGAAACTATGTGGTCCAGGGGAATAACCTTCATATTTCGTACCATGATCTATAAAAATTGTATTGTAGTAGTTTTACTTAAAGCTTGAAACGTGATGTTTCTGAAACATGATGGTTTGTAAGAGCATAGGGTAAGGCCCAATCCCCGAGAGACGTGGGATGTCGACGCTCAGCCGGTATAACTACATTCTAAAACAATATAAAACATTAAGATGTCAATAGGCTTCTTCAAACTCCGCTCTTGAACTCATCTAACAGAATCTCTGAAGAAAAACTTAAAATTGCAAATTAGATAAATTCCCCGAGACGTCTCGCAGATGCCAAACAAGGAAACAATCCAATCACAACAGAAACAAACGAAAACACATTATGATAATTACAAAGTTACAAGAAAAATAATTGTAGATCGTGTGCTCGGAGGGACGAGCGGTCCTCACGAGCGCACATCAGATACGAGCGACAAACAAAAACGCAATTTCCACACCATTAAAACTTGGCCACTTGTTGGGACTTTCTGCCCCGCCCTCCATCATGGTCGGAGCCCTCGTTGCCAGCTCCTTGCAGGCTTCAGTGCGAAAAGTATGTCGTGAAATAGGGGAAGCATTGGTCTATATTAATGCTGTAATGTCTAAATTGGAAAATGTGACCGCCATTTACGAACAATCCCTTGCATAATTGATCTTAAAACTATCTACGAAACTATGAAACTTTTATCATGATCGTCAGGAGTTCTCTCCTCAGAAAATCAGATTTCAGTTCAGTCAGAACATCCAGATTTTGGCTATTTTAAGCAAAACTAATTTTGCTTAATATAGCCAAAATCTGAATGAGTTGGAATCACTGATCTCGTTTCGCTAGCGAACAGCTTCGCAGGTTCTCTTCACAAGATATGGGGCATTTCGGCGCAATGTTCCTTTTACCAATGTTCCTTTTACGTGTTGAATAAATAGTAAATTTGAATAAGTTGTAAGAGCACTGGTGGTGTAGTGGTATCACCCCTGCTTCACGATCCGAAGATCGTGGGTTCAAACCTAATCGTGCACCAATGACTTTTTCAATTCGAAAAATGTATGTGTGTGTCATAGATTACTATTCTTATAAGCGGCGATGGCCTTGCAACTTGTCACCTACGGATGTGCCTATGACTACTCCCTTTAGAAATATTCATAGATCTAAGTAACTAGAGACCTGAGGAGATTATCTACCGAGCCTGGGGATTACAGTCGTGATCGTGTTTTTTTTAATGGTACTATTTTAAACACATCACAGAAGACACATCATCGAAAGTTGAGCAGTGGGTCACTTTGTCCTTCTACATAAAACATTGTCAAAAGTGACACATATTTCTGATGCTACGAGGGTCGACACAGTGATCGCAGTTCAGTACTAAGTAGCTGAAACTGAAAACTCCGATACAAATATGCAAAGTAAAACAACTTCAGCACTGAATAATGCAAACCAAATAATTTGTTCAACAAAGGTGCAAGCGAACCTCAAACTTTACTTCGCAGCGAGCTCTCCGCTAAAGTATTGTACCTAGCTGAGATTCTCAAAGTTTGACGAAACTTATAATAGACCGCAATTATATTCTTTTTATTGAGCTCTCGAGTTTGCAATGTACTTTATTGCGAATACTGTAAGTGGGCAAATTCACACTTTTGTATTCGTTATTCGTAACTTTTTAGCGGAGCTTTTGATTTTTGCTTGCGGAGTATTCGAGGTCGAGTTGACATTGGACTTATTCTGGAAAGTTATCGAATATTTAAGATGCCATCTGCAACCATCTCAAGCAGGTGGAGACAGCGAGGGCATCAGGGTAGAGCGTCGGTTCTGTGACACTTGTTGATCTAGTGATCCATTTACCATTTAACATAGATAGATTTTTAATCTCCCATTTAAACTAAGAGGCTTTTATAACTTTATCATGTGTGTATCTTTGAATAAACATGACAAAGCTTTCCTTAATTTAAAAATTATGGCGCAAATTTGATTAATGATTTAATTGGCCTCTTTTCAAACTGATGAAGGCAACTTAAATAAACCGGGGGTTCTTCGATTGTATTTGTCAAGGAACCATAGCCGTGCTCTGTGCGATAGCTGACTCTTTTACCTGGTATTTTTACATAAGGATTTGTCTGACTGCTCGTAAGCAGGCTTACACTAAGCAGCCTTCGGATATGCAAAGATCCTGCTCAGCATTCCGCGGAGGAAGCGCCGCTCAATCTAAATCTACCCTCCAACATGTTAGTACGAGCACCTACCAGTAAGTATCGTAGGTGCTCGAGGCTCAGCGCGAATTGTAGGCTCCAATATGGCGGGTTCTATTCCGCGGCTTTGTGCGGAACCCCAACGCTCCGTACGTGAATACGGGAATTGATAAAATAGTCTTGGAGTTCGCTGGGGGTTTAGTGTTTCCGAATTTATTTTAAAGAACGTACTCTCGCAAACGTAATCCGCAGCGCTCGCTTTGAGGCGCTGCGGGTTATGCATGCTGCGCTTCGGTGCTGCGGGCGGACTGCCCGGACTCGGTCAGCGCGCCGCATTCCGGGAAATGTTTCCCGGAGAAACAAGTCGGAACTGGCGCAGTTGCGGGAAATGTTGGCTACACTTCATATGTGGTCAAAGTATTTGGCGTGTTTGCGACCCGCAGTTTCTCACCTTTCTCACAAATTTAATGAAATATTCTCCCAAATAGATAAACATTTATCTATTTATTGCATTTAGTTTGTGTATTGCTGACCTCACTCAACCTTATATACTTAAAGATCCAGCCCTCATGACATCGTCATGATTGAAAGTTCTCACCCGAAGGTATATTCCTCGTTAATATTCCTCTCAAAGTGAAGGTCCTAACAAATGAAAGGGACCACTAATTGAGCCGCTGAGCCCATCGGAGCCGCCGTTTGATTTAAGGCTTCTTTTCGAGCCTTTGTGGAGCTCCGGCGTCATGCAGGCTGGATGTTTGCACGATTTGCATTTTACAGAAAACTGAAAATGAAGAGTCGCGGTAATTGGATGAGAGGACGCGCGGGCGCGGCGCTGCGCTGGAGGCAGCTGGTCCACTACTATCATGAGCGAAGTGGACGGCTGCGTCTTACCACATGAGGCTAGGATACTTATAGTTTAGCAGTCTCTTTTTTTTGAGTAATGACGAACTAAACTTCCAAAACCGATAAAATAATCACTTTTTCTTATTGTGTCATAAATGTTCTTTCGAGGCAGTGAGGTGATAATAAATAAGTGTGGGCATGTTCGGACGTGCCTCAGACTACCCTCTAGATATCCTCGAAGATCTAAGTAACTAGAGGTCTGAGGAGATATCTACCGAGCCTGGTGATTACAGTCGTGATCTAGATTTTTTTTACTATCTCGGTTGGAAACGAAATAATTTGAGTAGTCTCAAGAGGGATTGGAGTAAACCTAAAAATCAATAAATAATTGCTAAATGCTCCTACTTATTGACGAGTCGACTGCTATGAGTGATAGCGGGCATTGTGTGGTTGAAGTCTCAAATTGGTTGTAAATATCGACATTTTTATAAGAAGCCAGCCCTTCAGGCCGCGCTGTGGCGCAGGTTTCATGAGGCTTTTAATTTGAGCGCGGAACGGGCATCCTCAGCCGGGTTTCTAAGCCATTTTTGTTCGGTTTGCTGTTTCGGTTTCTATATCGCTCGAGTCCATTACGATAGTCGCGCTCGGTAACTCGTTGACCTGGAAAAGTTTCACACTTGGCCGATTTATTAAGTACTAACTTTATCGCCTTTCCTTTGTTTAGGTAATACTTGTTTTCTATTAAACACACATGTACGCGCTTTTTCTCGGAACTGTAGTGCAGTGTTATTCTACGTACATTACAATTTTTTCATTTGGTTGTTGCATTTCTGAAAGAAAAAGAAAAGATGGATGGACTGTGTGAAAGATGACATGGGTAAGAAAGGAGTAAGTACCAAAATGACGAATGACTGAGGGACACATGTTGTGCCGACCCCTCACCCCACATAATGTGGGAAAAGGGCAGGAAGATGATGTTGCAATTCAATATAAAAATTCAATGAACAACATGGCTCTACTCGTAATATGTAAGTGCTTACTCAGTTCTGCCTATTTATCTAGAATGGTCTTTAGCTGTCTAACTAATGATGTTTTACAACTTTGTCAGTCGCTTCGTTTGAAGGCTGAGAGACAAATTCCATTACGGTAGGCATTCAGTACAGCATTTGCTGGCTGTTCAACTGCTATGTACTCTGTGCGCTCAAAGGCTGTATCCATTTTGCATAACTTAGGTACAACAATAGCATTTTCCAGCGTTTTCAAAACAAAATGGAACGAAATGAAAAGGTTTAGATTTACTTTGTCCCTGTTGCCAAGAGGGGGATAAATTATTATCAACCATGCAAAGCTAAAGATGATAGAACCAAATCTGCTTTTCTCCTTTCAGCATACCGCAAATGCCAAGCGGATGACTTTCAGTGCGGCATGGAGAGCACTGGCCCGGGGAAGGTGTCCGCCCAGGGACCGTGCATACCAAAGGTGAAGAAGTGTGACGGGTACGTAGCTCATACCTACTACGACTCTTAAGGTAACTAGGCTCCCGACAATGACCAAGTCAGACCAGACTAGGATTCTCTACGTGGAAGGTGTCAGAATTTACGAGGGTCAAAATTACCACAACCTTCAGCCAGAGGTCATCCAAACATTTTTCCAGCAACGGGATATGAACCCACACCTCTCTTGCGTCAAGGTACTCGCCAAACTATAAAACAACTGTACGAGCACGTACACTGTTCTACTTAATAGTGCCATCTAAACACTTAATTTGCACTTTACGCCAGTCATTAGAATCCGCGAATCAGTTCGCGTTCGGTAATCAATCAAACCGCGCGTCTCATTATCATTTCATCATTATCATAAGTTTTTCTATCAATATATCAGTTAAAATTTATCTCTGAGTTTTACTGATATTAACTATCACTTCGCCAGGGTGTACGGACCGTACAACAACATTATGCATATTTTTTTTATGTTATGCGCAAAGTGGACCGTAGAAATATCCTTATCTAACAAGAGGACATTTTAAATTCCAGATATTTAGACTGTAGAACAGGGAAAGACGAGATAGACTGCCCTGACGTGAGCATAGCGTGCCGGCTGGACCAGTTCCGATGCGCGGCCGGCAACAAGTGCGTGGACGCGGCCGCGAAGTGCGACCACAAGGACGACTGTGGAGACAACTCGGACGAGGCACACTGCAGTAAGTCTTACATTTGATAAGCTGACGAAACTGCCGTCTGATTGATCCATTATGATTGGCGGAGCCTTTGCACTGGGCAGCAACGTGGATCTCATGAACTCCCATAAAGCGTATTCGAGTCAGTTCTATTTCCACCACAGAGAGGTCAGAGTATACCTTCTTCCAGGTTTCCCCCCTTGCCACATCGGCCAGTTCCGTTGCTCCAACGCGCTATGCATACCGGCGACGTACCACTGCGACGGCTACAAGGACTGCGCAGACGGCTCGGACGAGGCCAACTGCACCGTCATCGCGTGCCCCGACAACAAGTACCTGTGCCCCAAGGGCGGCCCCGGGGGCACGCACAAGTGCATCACCAGGTCTCAGCTGTGTGACGGGAAGAAGGACTGCGAGGATAATGCTGATGAGGAGGCTGCTTGTTGTGAGTATACATTCAATGTCAATAAGATTGTCCTATAATCTATCAGGATATGTGTTGTGAGTGTCGTATATAATTGTAATCTCTCTAGCGACTGCCTCGTGCCCGGCGTTGGAGTGCGAATACAAGTGCGTGGCGTCTCCGGCGGGCGGCGCGTGCGCGTGCGTGGCCGGCCTCACGCTGGCGGCCGACAACAGGACCTGCGTCGACCTGGACGAGTGCAAGGAGTGGGGCTACTGCCACCAGCTCTGCGTCAACACTTTCGGATGTGAGTACACTTTAAAAAGTTCGTAAGGTCGTGCGAGCCAGAGACCCGATCTGTTTATAGTCTGACGACTTTTGAAAGCGAAGACTTGAATTGGGAATAAAGCCAATGCGGACTTATATTTCAGCGTACAAATGCGCGTGCGCCCCCGGCTATCGACTAGTGGAAGGTAAGTGCAGCGTGGCGTCCCCGGGGGCTGCGCCCGCGCTGCTGCTGGCGCACGGCGCCGCCATCCTGCGCATGGACCTGCACGCCAGGAACCCGCACACGCTCGCCAATGTCACCTCGGCTGCCGGCCTCGACTACCACTTCAGAAGGAACTTGCTGTTCTGGTCCGATCTCAAAACTAGGAAGGTACGATTACACAATTTAGAAACCTTATAAATTCGTAAACTTGGTAAAAACAGGATCGGTTTTTGAAGAGTCAAATAAACTCATTATTCTATCCTCCATCGCATCAGATCCACTCTCAACAACTGAACGCGCCGCCCACGGAGCGCAGCTACGTCGGCACGGAGATCGCGGTGGCGGGCTCGTGGGCGCCCGTGGCGCTGGCCGTGGACTGGGTGGGCGACAAGCTGTACGTGGCCGACGCCGTGGGACAGAAGATCGATGTCTTCGAGCTGGACGGGCGCTGGCACGCCGTGGTGCTGGGGTCTAACCTCACCAACCCGGCGGATCTGGCGCTCGACCCTACGCTGGGGCTGATGTTTGTTGCTGACAGCAGCCAGGTAAATCCCTTCTACAGATTTTTTTTCTCTAAAAATCGACTAACAAACGCGTTATGAGCCGTTTAAAACCTTGTTTCTAATATTTGCAGATTATCAGAGCGAACATGGATGGTACACACGTTAAATCGATAGTTTCCGAAGCAGCGTACAAAGCGTCCGGCATCGCCGTCGACATCATAGCCCGAAGAGTTTTCTGGTGCGACTCCTTACTGGACTACATCGAGACCGTGGATTACGATGGAAACCACCGCTTCCTGGTTCTGAGGGGACAGCAGGTCCCTAGTCCTTCAAGATTGGCGTTGTTCGAGGACAGGGTCTACTGGTCGGACAGCACTAAGCAGGGAATAAGCTCGGTGAACAAGTACGAAGGTGCCTCCAGCATCCAAGCGATTTACAAAATGAAAGACATCAGAGAGCCTAAAGCGGTCACCGTGGTCCACTCTCTGAAGCAGACGTCCGTGAACAACCCCTGCGGGAACAACAACGGCGGGTGCTCCCAGATGTGTATAGTCACCGCGTTACAGAACGGCGGACTCGGCTACCGGTGCGCCTGCCACATCGGGTACAGGCTCGAGGCGGACTTGAGGAACTGCGATCTAGTCACGGAGTTTTTAATGTACTCCCAACAGCGGTTCATCAAGGGCAAAGTCCTCTATCCCGTCATAGAAGGCTTCAGCGAAGCTATCCTACCGGTCGTGTCGAGACGAGCCAGGTTTGTCGGTTTGGACTTTGACTCTCGCGACCAACACATCTACTACTCGGATGTTCTCCAAGATGTCATCTACAGGGTACACAGGAACGGAACTACCAGAGAAATAGTTCTAGCTTCGCAAAACGAGGGCGTTGAAGGCCTAGCGGTCGACTGGGCGTCCAAAAACCTTTACTATATTGACTCCAGAAAAGGAACCCTCAACGTTCTGTCGACGAGACACGTCGCATACAAAAGAACTTTGCTGAAAGACTTGAAAAGACCGAGGGCTATCGTGGTCCATCCGAACAAGGGGTACATTTTCTTCTCCGAATGGGACCGCCCGGCTAACATCAGCAGAGCGAACACCGACGGAACCGGTCTTTTGGTCTTCGAAAACGTTACCCTCGGTTGGCCAAACGGTCTATCCATAGACTTCGATGCCGATAGACTGTACTGGTGTGACGCTTTACTGGATCACGTCCAGCATTCCAAACTCGACGGAACCGACGTCAAGACCGTTAATTCGCGCCTGATCAGACATCCCTTCTCCATTGTCATCTACAAGGACTTCATGTATATAACTGACTGGAGACTGGACGCCATCGTCAGACTGCACAAGCTGACGGGAGAACAAGAGGAGATCATGGTCAGGGAACCTCAAACTAACAGACTCTACGGAGTCAAGGTGTTCAGCAGAGACGTGCAGAAGATAGATCCGATGCAGCCTTGCTGGAGGAACAACGGGAACTGCCAGAAGCTCTGCTTTGCCATCCCCAGGAACAACACAGATCCCCTAACGGTGAAGTGCGGATGTCCGTACGGGGAGAAGTTGGCCCCGGATGAGACGACGTGTATAGCGGACCCGAGCTCCGAGCCGCCCGTGCAGGCCTGCCCGCACTCCTGGGACTTCACGTGCAACAACCAGCGCTGCATCCCTAAGAGCTGGGTGTGCGACGGAGACGACGACTGTCTCGACAACAGTGACGAGGAACAGAACTGCACTAGTAAGTTTGCGTTTTATTTGTATAGATCACGAATCTTCCATCGAAACCTCAGTGAAGATATATTGACATTCTTCCGGTTTAACAGCGATCGAAGGTCGGAGCTGATCGAATGATCGAATTATTTCAGCAACCGCCTTGTTTTACAGAGACGACGTGTGCGGCGGCCGAGTTCACGTGCGCATCGGGGCGCTGCATCCCGGCCACCTTCAAGTGCGACTCGGAGAACGACTGCGGCGACTTCTCCGACGAGACGGGCTGCGTCAACGTCACGTGCAGCGCCTCGCAGTTCAAGTGCGACAACGGACGCTGCGTGCCCAACACCTGGAAGTGCGACAGCGAGAACGACTGCGGAGATGGCTCGGACGAGGGCTCGCATTGCGCGGAGAAGACTTGTGCTTACTTCCAGGTTAGTTCTAGATATGTCCAGATAAAATGTCTAGTGGACCAGTTGTACCAATGAAAGAATCATGACTTGGAGAGATTTCTATTTCAACACCAGGGTTGACTACTTTATACAAGCGTGGAGGTTAATATACCTCAATGTAAGGAATAACGCCACTACCAGTTTGTTGTAAGGCTAGCCGTATGCTTTGAGCTCTCGTGCTTCAAAGATATCTTTGTTCCAGTTCACGTGTCCTAGAACGGGACACTGCATACCGGCGTCGTGGGTGTGCGACGGAGACGATGACTGCTACGACAAGCAAGACGAGGCAGACTGCCCGCCCGTCTCCTGCCTCGCCACACAGTTCAAGTGCGCTGATCTCAAGCAGTGTGTCCAGGTCTGAGCGCTCTCCTGACGTTTGTCCATCACGTCACACTTCTAAAACCTTACCTGACATACCCTAGCATATTAACGTACTTACTCCCAATTTCGGTTTCCCACGACACAGAAAATGTTCATCATCTTCTTATCCCACTAGGTGGGGTCGGCACAACAGGTTCTCTTCCTCCACTCTCGCCTATCATCCGTCATCTCAGTAGTCACTCCTTTCTTACACATATCGTTTTTCACACAGTACCCATCTTTTTTTTAGGTCTACCTCTACCCTTATATCCATCCCCTTTAAAATCCATCACACTTGTAACATTAAAAATATTAATGATTGTTTTAACCTATAGGAGGCTTACAAATGCGATGGCATCCCTGACTGTAACGACGGCTCGGACGAAGCCGGGTGTCCGTCGCTAGCTCCGCACCAGTGCCAGCCGGACAAGCAGTTCCAGTGCCGCTCCTCCGGCATCTGCATCCCCACCACTTGGTATTGTGACGGTAAGTCACCATTCTCTCAACTGCATGGACTAGTCTTACAGAGTCTTCTAATGCTCTCAAAAGGTAAGATAAAGATGGATTTAGGATATTCTAGTGGAACAAATCCAGCTGACTTCCTTTTGGACATGATAGCAGGTAAAAGTATGAAGTGTTTCAGCTAAATGAGTTCGGAGTGTAAAGTAAAGAGTATGTTCCGTGGTCCAGGCACGCCGGACTGCGAGGACCTGTCAGACGAGCCGGCATCGTGCGGCGCGGTGCAGTGCGCCGCCAACCACTTCCGCTGCGACAACGGACGCTGCGTCTACAAGGCGTATGTCTGCGACGGCAACGACGACTGCGGCGACAACTCGGACGAGGGTCTGCGACACGCCTGCAAGCCTCCGCCCTTCAGGTGAGTGGCTGGAGCGACCGTCCAACACCGAGTGGTTCGGTCCGGTTTGCTGTTATGTCTACTGGGGCTATAGGGAGCCCAAAAAAATATATTGGACAATGACAAGTGCAAATAAATTGGTTAGGTTAAAAACTTTGTGTTATATCTTCAGTAATGGTTTGTCTCCAGATGCCCTCAAGGTCAATGGCAGTGTCCGGGTGTGACGGGGCGATGCGTCAACCTCACACAAGTGTGCGATAGCAAATTCGATTGTCCCAATGGTGCTGACGAAGGTAACTATCCAATGTAATCACTGAATCACACGTTATAATGCTAAAGGTAAAGAGTAATAACTAATCATTATGTATCATATATTTTTTTCAGGAAGCAGCTGCGACTTCGCCGAATGCGAACACCAAGACGGCCTCTGCTCGAACGGCTGCAAACAGACCCCAGGCGGGCCTCTCTGCCTCTGCCCTCCCGGAGAGGAACTGGACTTCGAGTTCGCGTACGAGTGCAGGGACATCGACGAGTGCAGCCCGCCCGGGCTCTGCTCGCAGACCTGCACCAACCTCAAGGGCTCGTACGTGTGCACCTGCGTCGACGGCTACATCCTCTCCATCGACAACCACACCTGCAAGGCCAACAACCACTCCAGCGCCTTCCTGATCATCTCGAACCGGCACTCGATCCTCGTGGCGGACCTCAACGAGCAGGGCTTGGAGCGCGTGCCGATCAACGTCGAGAACGTGGTCGCCACCGCCTCCAACATGCACACGGGCACCATCTTCTGGTCCGACATGAAGCTGAAGAAGATCTCGCGCTTGGACCGGGGCAGCGAGCCGCAGGTGATCATATCCACCGGACTGGACCTGGTGGAGGGGCTGGCTTACGACTGGGTGGGCGGTAACATCTATTGGTTGGACAGCAAGCTCAACACGATCGAAGTCGCCAAGGAAGACGGTACCTCGCGCACCGCGCTACTGAGCGGCAACATAACGCAGCCCCGAGGGATGTGCCTGGACCCGGCGCCCAACGCCAGGTGGCTGTTCTGGACGGATTGGGGAGAGAACCCTAGGATCGAACGCGTCGGCATGGACGGAACCCAGCGCTCGGCCATCATAACCACCAAGATCTACTGGCCCAACGGCCTGACCCTCGACACGGCCACTCAAAGAGTCTACTTCGCGGACTCCAAACTGGACTTCATCGACTTCTGCTACTACAACGGAACCGGGCGCCAGCAAGTGTTGGCTGGAAGCCACTACCTGCTGCACCCTCACTCGCTGACCCTGTTCGAGGACACGTTGTACTGGACCGATCGCCAGCTGAACCGGGTTCTATCGGCTCACAAGTTCAAGGGGACCAACCAGACGGTGGTGTCCCACCTGATCTCGCAGCCGCTGTCCATCCACGTGCACCACCCGTCCCTGCAGCCCCAGTACTCGTCGCCCTGCAAGGTGGACTTGTGCCAGCACCTCTGCCTGCTCAGCCCGAACGGATCGGACGCCTACACTTGCATATGCAAGCCGGGATTCAAACTCATGCCCGACGGAAAATGTATTGAAGGTGATTTACCTCAAATATTTATAGTCTCTTCGTAGAAAGGGGTTTGGCTCGACTACTTTATGGCACATATTGAAACTGAATATTTTACTTCTGTTACTGTTATTTACAGAGGAATCTCCATATTTGATGGTGTTGAAGGGCTCGCAAGTGATCGACCTGGCCACCGACGGCTCGGGTCGCGCCGGACAACTGGCGCCTATAGTCGGAATTCAAGGTAAAATAGACCCTACTAATCATTTAAATAGAATCAAACTTTCTTTAGTAGTTTAGCTGCTCTTGTCTTTTGCCTTTCCAAGCATTACATAGTTTAATATTTGCAGGCGGTGTTCAACTGGACTACGACAGGCAAGGACACATGTTGTACTGGCTCCAATCCATCTCCGGTGATTCCGAAGACGAAGAGAACTGCACGATCTATAGCATGCCTTATGGCGGTGGAAATAAGGTCGAGTTTCTCGGCAAAGACACCGGCATTGTCGGCGCACCATCGGCCATCGCCTTCGATTGGTTGGGACGGAATCTCTACATGGCCAATCGGATCGCAAGCAACATCGAGCTGGTCAGGGTGGACGGGAAAGCCAAGTATAGGACTATCGTTATGGCGAACGATGGCAGCAAGTTTTCGGTGGCGAAACCTAAAGGGATCTGCTTGGATCCTACCGATGGGTAAGTGTTATTTAACATTAATTAAACGAGTTACCACAAAGCTGCACGTTATTTCCGTTATATTGACGAAAACGTTCTTTACAGGAAAATGTACTGGTCAGACGAGGGCGGCTTCGGAGTGCCGGCCAAGATCGGGCGAGCCAACATGGACGGCCGGAACCCCATCATCCTCGTGGACATCACCTCCAGGCCGGAAGCCATCGCCATCGACGTCGACAAGAGGATCATCTACTACAGCACTCAGTTCCCGCCATCGGTCAACAGCGTCAACTACGATGGAAACGACCAAAAAACTATCCTAAGCGAAGCCAACGCCATCTCTTATCCGAAAGTCATTGCCGTTCTCGACTCCCGGCTGTACGTCCTGGATCCACGACACGAAAAGATCTTCAAGGCGGACCTCCCTACCGGTGACAACATAAAGGCTATTTTGGACAACGAGACGGATCTGAAGTCACTCACGATATTCCAGAAGAGGAAGATGATGCACCACCACACCTGTGCCACCAGCAACGGCGGCTGCGACCAGATCTGCATCCCCAACGACGGCGGGAGCAGGGTCTGCGCATGCTCCGTGGGCTACCGCAAGGAGAACGAAGTCAACTGCGTCCCATACAAAACCTTCGCCGTGGTCTCACAACTGGACCTGATCCGAGGATACAGCATCGACTCCAGCGCGGAAGCCATGGTCCCGGTATCCGGGGTCGGCCATCACATTCTACACGTGGACGTCCATTTCGCTGAAAACCACATCTACTGGGTGGAGTTCAACCGAGGGCCCTGGAATGGGATCTTCAGGATCAGACCGAACGGTACGGAGATGCAGCATATCGTCAAGGACGGCATCGGCAGCAACGGCATCAGGGGCCTGGCTGTCGACTGGGTGGCCGGCAACCTCTACTTCACCAACGTGTTCCCTCATGAAAACTACTTGGAAATATGCTGGCTGGACGGCTCGAACAGAAAAGTTCTGGTGAAGACCACTATGGATGCTCCGAGAGAGCTGGCGGTGAACCCTCTTAAGAGGCTGCTGTACTGGATCGACTACGGACAGTATCCTCGGATCGGGAAGGCGTATCTCGATGGAAGCAACTGGCAGACGGTCATCAGTTCCGGCATATCTAACCCCAGGGACCTCACGATAGACATGCTGACGCACGACGTGTACTGGGTTGATTCAAAACTGGACCAGATCCAAAAGATATCCTACAACGGAGGTAATAGACAACTCATCAGATCCAACTTGCCTAACCCCATGGGCATCGCTGTTCATACCGGGAGCGTCTACTGGGTCGACAGGAACCTGCAAACTATCTACAAGGCGTCCAAATTGCCCGGAAATACATCCTTGCCTGAAAAAGTCAGGACTAACTTACCGAAGTTGAGAGATATTGTTATATTCGATATCAACAACCAGCCTACAGATGACAACAACCCTTGCAGGATGCTCGGGAACGGAGGCTGCGACCAACTTTGCTTCAGTTTCCCTCCCGACGCCAACAAAGGCACGACTCACAGGTGCGATTGCGCGACGGGGCAGATATCCGCCAACAACCCCAAGAAATGCGACGTCGTAGACGAATTCCTGGTGTTCACCACGAGGACTGAAATCCGCGCGGTCAATCTGGACCCCAAGTCGACCGGAGTGCCGTTCAAGCCGGTCGTCAACTTGACCAATGTCGTCGGGATAGAGTTCGACTACGCAGATAATAAGTTGTTCTTCACTCAAATCAGACCTTGGTCAAGAATCGGATGGATGTCAGCGAATAACCCCGATTCATCAAGCATCAAGAATATAATCAACCAGGGCATCAACCCCGAGGGCATATCCTACGACTGGACACAGAAGAAAGTGTATTGGACCGACAGCTCAAACAATTCCATCTACGCCATGAACCTGGACGGCTCCGAGCTGGTGATGATCGCCAGGGTGGAACGCCCCAGAGCAATCGTCGTCGACCCTTGCAACGGAACTCTCTACTACACCGATTGGGGACGCTTCGGCACTTCAGGGAAAATCTATAGAACCACCATGGCTGGATCGCTGAAGAAAGCTATCCACGATAAAGACCTATCGCAGCCCAGTGGGCTCACGATCGATTTCGAAGAAAACATGCTGTACTGGTCGGACGCCGTGCGAGAGAAGATCGAAAGATCCAAGCTCGACGGGAGCGAGCGGGAGGTCCTGATATCCGCTACGATATACCCCTTCGCACTGACCGTCTACAGGAACTACATCTACTGGACAGACCTGCAGCTGCGGGGGGTGTACAGGGCAGAGAAGCACACCGGCGCCAACATGGTCGAAATGGTGAAGCGGTTGGAGGATTCACCCAGAGACATCCACATTTACAGTCCGCACCGACAGCAGTGCGACGTGAACCTGTGCAACATCAACAACGGCGGCTGCGCGCACAGCTGCCACCCCGCGCCCAACAAGACGGTCGAGTGCAAGTGCGACGACAGCACCAAGCTAGTCAACGAAGGCAGGATGTGCGTCGCCAAGAACATAACGTGCGATTCCAGCAAGTTCTTCTGCGGCAACGGCAAATGTATCAGTCGCATGTGGTCGTGCGACGGAGACGACGACTGCGGGGACAACTCCGACGAGGACGTGAACTACTGCGCGTACCACTCCTGCTCGCCGAACGAGTTCCGCTGCAACAACGGACGCTGCATCTTCAAGTCGTGGAAGTGCGATCACGACAACGACTGCAAAGACAACTCGGACGAGGTCGGCTGCAAGTACCCGGACTGTCCCGAGGGAGAGTTCACCTGCATGAACTCCCGCTGCATCCCGATGGCGCAGCTCTGCAACGGAATCAACGACTGCAAAGACAACATCACGAGCGATGAGACGCACGACCGCTGTCCGAACAACACCACTTGCCCGGCCAACCACCTCAAGTGTAAATCTACCAATATCTGCGTGGAACCGTATTGGCTCTGCGACGGAGATAACGACTGCGGCGACAACTCCGACGAGGACCCTTTACATTGCGCGGAAAGATCTTGCCCTCAAAACAGCTTCCGCTGCCCGAACCACCGCTGTATCCCGGCCACTTGGTATTGCGACGGGGACGACGACTGCGGAGACGGAGCCGACGAGCCACCGGAATACTGCAGCTCGGAAGGACGGACTTGCTTCGGAGATCTGTTCACTTGCGACAACGGAAACTGTATCCCGAGGATCTACATTTGCGATGGCGATAACGACTGCTTGGACAATAGTGACGAAGACGATAGACATCAGTGCAGTGAACGCAAATGCGATGCGGAAACCGAATACACGTGCGAAGTGAATAAATTCTGGACGCGAGCTCAATGTATCCCTCGCAAGTGGCTGTGCGATGGTGATCCGGACTGTGTGGACGGGGCCGATGAGAATTCCACCTTGCATCATTGCCCCACTCCGACTCCTTGCTCGGACGAACAGTTCCAATGCAACAACGGCAGATGCATCAACGAGGGATGGGTCTGCGATCACGACAACGACTGCGGAGATGGATCAGACGAAGGAAAACGTTGCAACGCTCAGTATAAGCAATGCGGAAAACAGGAGTTCAAATGTCAAAACTTCAGATGTATCAGAAATCACTTCCGATGCGACGGCGAAGATGATTGCGGCGATCATTCGGACGAAGTGGACTGTAAAAAGGACAATAAAACGTGTCCGGCTGGACAGTTCAAGTGTAACAACGACCAGTGCATCGATCAGCGACTCGTTTGCAACAAGGTGTCAGACTGCAGCGACGACTCGGACGAACCAGCGCATTGTAATATCGACGAGTGCGCCAAACTGGAGATCAACCAGTGCGGCCACAAATGTATCGACACTTTAACAGGGTACTACTGTGATTGTAACCAAGGATACAAACTCCTGGCTGACGGCAAAGCGTGTGCTGATGTAGACGAGTGTACGGAAACGCCCGGTGTTTGCTCTCAGTACTGTTCCAATACTCCGGGATCGTACTACTGCAAGTGCAATGACAAGTACTATGAGCGAGAGGCTGACGAGCACACCTGCAAGCGCAAGGACAACACGCAAGCTTGGATCATCTTCACCAATAAATACTACGTCAGAAACATGTCCACTGACGCCACCTTATACAACTTGGTGCACCAAGATCTAATGAACGTAGTGGCGATAGATTTCGACATGAAAAACAACCAGATGTATTTCGCTGATGTGTCCGCTAAGACTATCTACCGATCGAACTTCACTGATGATAATCCGACCAAAGAAGTGGTTATAAGACACGACTCCCACGGCCTGGAAGGTATAGCTGTGGACTGGATCGGCAGAAAGTTGTACTGGCTCGACAGACACTCCAAGAACTTGGATGTTTCGGAGTTGGATGGCACCAGGAGAAAGACCCTAAGAACAGCTGTCTCAGACCCGAGAGCGATCGTGGTCCATCCTGGTACCGGATACCTATACTATTCGTCGTGGCATCTTCAAGCTTATATCGGAAAACTGGGAATGGACGGCTCCAACTTCAGCACCGTTCTAAACTGGGAAGACGACATCGCATGGCCCAACGCTTTGACTATCGATTATTTCACAGACAGAATTTACTGGGCTGATGCTCATCTGGACTACATCGGGTCAGCCGACTTGGAAGGCAGACACAGACACGTCGTCCTATCCGGCACTAAAGTTCCTCACGTCTTCGCTTTAAGTTTATTCGATGACGAAATTTACTGGACAGATTGGAACCTAAAGGCGATCAGCAAAGCCAATAAACATTCAGGAGAAAACTTAACGGTTCTCAGAAATACTACGCACAGGCCGTACGACATCCATGTGGTCCATCCATTGCGGCAGCTACCTTATCCCAACCCTTGCGGCGACAACAACGGCGGCTGTTCACATCTGTGTCTGATCGCACCGCCCCACGAGTCAAGCTACCTAAACATCTTGGGTTACGGCGAAGAAGGCGCGACGACATACAAATGCGCGTGTCCTAACCAATTCTACTTAGCACGAGACATGAAGACCTGTATCGCCAACTGCACGAATGGCCAGCACAGATGTAACGGCCGCGACGAAAAGTGCATCCCCTGGTTCTGGAAGTGCGATGGAGAGAAAGACTGCATGGACGGTTCTGACGAACCTGACACGTGCCCGGTCAGACACTGCAGAGCTGGCTCGTTCCAGTGCAAGAACACCAACTGTACTCCCGCAGCTACCATCTGCGACGGAACGGACGACTGCGGCGATGGAAGTGACGAGGCGGAGTGCGCGCACGAGTGTCCGGCTCTCGAGTTCAAGTGCAAGGCCAGCGGGAGATGCATCTTGGACAGCTGGAAGTGCGACGGCGATACCGACTGCAAAGACAACAGCGACGAGGACCCGGCGATGTGCCACAACAGACCCTGTAACACTGACACGGAATTCTCATGCAAAAATGGCAGGTGCATCCCGAAGCTCTGGATGTGCGATTTCGACAACGACTGCGGCGACGACTCCGACGAGCCCGCGTACCTGTGCCGGCAGAAGAACTGCACCACCGGCTGGAGGAGATGCCCCGGACTGGCCAACTACAGGTGCATCCCCAAATGGTTGTTCTGCGACGGCAAGGACGACTGTCGCGACGGCTCCGACGAGCTGGCCGAGAACTGTCCCACGTGCAGCGCCGAGACCGATTTCACGTGCGAGAACAAGCGATGCGTGCCGAAGCAGTGGCTCTGCGACTTCACCGACGACTGCGGCGACGGCAGCGACGAGGCCGAGGCTGTCTGCCAGCACAAGTACCGAGAGTGTTCCGAATCCGAGTTCAAATGCGGCAACGGGAAATGTATATCGTCAAGATGGCGTTGCGATCATGAAGATGACTGCGGCGACAACACGGATGAAGACGACTGCGGAGGCTTCAAGTGCAAGAATGGGACGTTCCAGTGCAAGTCCGGCCACTGCATCGCGGCCTACTTCCGGTGTGACGGAGACAGAGACTGCAGAGACCTGTCGGACGAGATCGGCTGTCCGCCGAGATACCCGAACGGAAGATACTGTCCTGAGAGCAGGTAAGTTTGACATATTTCAGTGGAATCACTGTATCAGAAAAACTAAAGTTCTGATTTTCCCACTACTTGTTCTTTCTAGATGTTACGACTTGTTGTTTTACTTCCAGATTCCAGTGTGCCAACAACTTATGTGTTTCGCAATCGGACCTGTGCGACGGAACGGACGACTGCGGCGATGGCTCCGACGAAGTGGCTTCGATATGCACCAACTTCAACTGCGATACTTTGAGGAGGTTCCATTGCGACAACCATAGATGTGTTCCCAGGTAATTTTTATATTTATAGAAAGTAATTTTTAAATTCTTCAAATTGTCTGCTGACGGATTATCAACCTTATCAGCTTAGAAAATTCTAACTTACCAGGCCAATATTAAAGGTGGTTCACGTCACTTTAGGTACCAGGTATGCGATGGCGTCGACAACTGCGGCGACGGTTCTGATGAAAACAACATGACTCTTTGTGCCGCTCGAAGCAAGCCCTGCGACCCCTACACGCAGTTCCAGTGTGCCAACAAGCACTGCGTGGACAGGAGCCAGCTGTGCGACCTGGCGGACGACTGCGGGGACGCATCGGATGAGCTGGGCTGCCACCACGTACACTCTTGCAACCATCTCGACAAAGGTATGTCTTGTTCACTACAAATTTCTTTCAAGAAGCATTCAGTAAATTCTAAAAGGCTCAATACTGTAATGTTTCTTGTATTTGTCCCCTGCCAGGCGGCTGCGAGCACTTCTGCACGAACCTGACCGCGACCGGCAACGGCTACATCTGCACCTGCTTCCAAGGGTGGATCATCTCGCCCGCGGACAAGAAGAAATGCACGGACGTGGACGAGTGCGTCTCCGGCACCCACCACTGCTCGCAACTCTGCTCCAACCTCAACGGAAGTTACAGCTGCAGCTGCAGGGAAGGATTCAAGTGAGTAGGATCTTGAAGAAGTTCAACTTGCAAGTTCTTCTTTACATCGTTCTGAATAAACTGTCTCTTTCAGGCTGTCCGATAACCTCTCGGGAGTCTGCAAAGCGACCGAAGACGACGTGGTACTGCTATTCTCGAACGGGCCCGAGATCCGCGCCTTCATTCAAGACAAGAACGAACAATTCGACGTCATCACGGCTGAGAAGAGAATAGAAGCGATCGACTACGATCCCAAACAGGAGATCGTCTTCTGGGCCGACAGCTACGACAAGACCATCAAACGCTCCTACATGATCAACGCCGTCAACGGAGAAGTCAAGAGCGGATTCGCCCAAGATCTCAACATGAAGGCCAACTCGAAACCGACCGCCTTAGCCGTGGATTACATCGGAGATAACTTATACTGGACCGAGACGGACCGCACCGGGTCCAAGCCCAGGGGCCGAGTGATGGTGGCGAGGACCGACGGACGGTACCGGAGGGCGGTCGTGTCCGCCGGCATCGAGAGCCCAACGTCGCTGGTCCTCGACCCTCAAATGGGAAGGATGTTCTGGGCGGACGCCGGCTCCGCGCCGAAGATCGAGATCGCGTGGATGGACGGCTCGAAGCGACGACCGATCGTCACCGAGAACATCAGGCACCCGACCGGGCTGGCGATCGACCACTCCATGGACCGGTCCATCTACTGGGCGGACACCAAGCTGAACACCATCGAGATGATGCGCCAAGACGGCTCCAACAGGAAGGTCATCCTGAAGGGCGACTTCCTGAAGCATCCCTTGTCGCTGGACGTGTTCGAGTCCTCCCTGTACTGGGTGACGCGCGACACGGGCGAGCTGGTGCGCCAGGACAAGTTCGGCCGCGGAGTGCCCTTCGTCATCTCGCAGGATCTAGTCAACCCGTCCGCAGTCAGAAGTGAGCCATAGTTCTATTTACTTTTTTAGATATCATGAGAAAATTTCTCAAACATTTGATTCATGTTTAATCCGACTCGGACGAGCGACCTAGGGCACCATTAAAGCGATGCGTTCCGTTCCAGTCTACCACCCGCGGCGCTACAACAGCAGCGTGTCCTCGTCGGGCTCGTGCGCGCGCGCGCCGTGCTCGCACCTGTGCCTGTCCGTGCCGGGCGGGCGGCGCTGCGCCTGCCCCGAGCCCGGCGCGCCCGACAAGCGACGCGCGCACGAGCGGGCCTGCGACGCCGGTGAGTACCTGCCCCCCCCCCTCCCCCCGCCGTCCCCCCGCCCCCCGCCCGCTGACCGCCCGTGTCCGCAGCCGTGGAGCCGGAGCGGCCGCTGCCGCGCGTGTGCCGCTGCGAGAACGGCGGCACGTGCTCGGAGGAGGCGGACGGCGCGCTGCGCTGCGCGTGCCCGGCGCCGCTGCAGGGCCCGCTGTGCGCGCGCGGCGCCGCGCAGGCCGTGCGCGCCGGGCCCGCCGCCGCCGTGCTGGTGCCGGCGCTGCTGCTGCTGCTGCTGGCCGCCGTCGGCCTGGCCGCCTGGTTCATCGTCAGGAAGAGACCCTTGTGAGTGCTGGCGCCTTTTTTTTAATAACTGGCATTTTCTCTTGCGCTCGGCTTCGAATTCATTTCCGCGGAGCATCCTCTAAAGAATCTTACTTTCGCAGCGGCAAGGGCGGCGGTTTGGGCAGCTTGGCGTCGTCGCAGAGCGTGTCCTTCCGGCAGGGATCCAACGTGGAGTTCGGCGGCGTGGGCGCGCCCGAGCCCGCCTACACCCTGGAGGAGACGGGGCCGCGGAAGGGGCGCGACTTCAGCAACCCGATGTACGAGGCGGTCACGAGGGCGACCGCCGCCGGGGAGCCGGAGCCGCCGCTGCGTGAGTGTCCCCGCCGGCCCGGCGTCCCGCGGCTCGCCCGCACGACGCTCACGACCGATTCCGCCGTTTCAGCCGGCATCTACGAGGTCCCGGACGAGCTGAAGGACAAGGTGGTGTCGGCGGTGATCTCGCCCTCGTCCACGGAGACGCGCGGTGCCAAGCGCGGCGCGGGCGCGGGCGCGGGGGCGGGCGCGGCGCGCGCGCTGGACCCCGCGGCCGACACGGGCGCGGACACGGCGCAGCTGGTGCGCGAGGACCGCGACTGCTAGCGGCGAGCCCGGCGGCGCGCGCGCGTCGCCCCCCGCGCGCCGCCCGCGCCGCGCCCGCTAGCCGACCGCTGAGCGCAGTGCGCCGCCGGCTGCCGGCGGAGGAGGTCGCGCGGCCGCACCGGCTACGTGATACGTTCGTTCATCACAGATGGTCCTGCGTCGCGCTCCGCGATGCAAGTTTTCTATTCCGGCATACTTTTACATTCCCGATATTCTATCCGTCCTTCGTTAGATTTAGCTCATAATTTATTTTTATAAAAACTTTTTTATGTTTCCGTTATACTTGTGTATTTTCTTTTAATTCTACGCTGTTCTGTCTCCGGCGAGTACTCGTCCGTACTTGTGACTGGATCTTCTGTATCTTTTTTATTCTTTGTTTTCTTTAAGACTTTTGAATTGTATGATTGTTTTGACCGAATTTACCATATCATCTCGGGGTGGAATCCCCATTAATTAAAGAGGATTTTAGTTAGTAGGTGTTTGTACATTCCGTAATTATCTAGCTAGACTAAAGGCGATGAGCTTGTAGATCGGATGTCGTTGCGTTCGTTATCCGCTCGTAGCTGTATCATATTTGCGAACACCTTCCTATCCCTGACAGATTAATGAAGTTATAATGTTTTAAATGATTAGTACATGTATAAGTAATTAAGAATTGTAAAGCGATGTTAATGTAGAGGCGCCGTCTCGTTCCGATAGGGTTTCAAATTGATTTGACAATAAGCAATAATATTTAGAAGATAATTTATTTATTTCGGTTTAAGGCTCTGTAAAGCTATGTTGTGTTTTGTATTGTCTATAAAAGGAAACGTTTAGATGTTTAGGAGTAGGTACTTGACGACATGCCATAACACGGAGCGAGCTCATGTTTCTCTTGTGTTGTTTTTTAATAAGTAGCTCTTTTCATACATTTTGTTGAATCGCTAATATTTACAGATTGTAAATAAATACATTGTACATTGTAATGGTCGGAATTAATAATATTTTATGTTGTAGTTATTTCCTCAAATATTTATCTGTACCTTAGTAAGTCACACGCAGTACATTAAATTCTAATAATTGAATAATGATGACGGCCGAATCACCGAAGGTTATTGTTGTTGAAATGTTTGTATAAATAAATAACTGTCAATATGTGTAATATGGATAAGGAGATGAAATATTTTTATATTGGGATTATTATATAATTAGACAGTCGTCTGATACAGTTGAAAATATTCTGTAAAATAAATAATACAAGATAATTCCGTTATTGTTATTTTACATTAACTTTTACGTACCTAAGGAAAGCATGCTAATAGGCAAATAAATAAGTAAAGCACATCACAAAAGACTAGGCTTAGCATCTTTCTCTCTTAGTAGGTAGGTATGCAGTAAGTACGTATGTAGGTAGGTACCTAGGTACCATAATATAGCCGGCGTCCACATGATCCAAACCCTTTGCCCGGACAAAAAGATTATAATCGAAAATATTTTGTAGATACGCACCTTACGTAACTCGCCGGCGGTGCGTGTCACGTGACCGCCGGACGCACGCCTGCGCTCAGCTGATTAGGGTTGTTGACCTGCGCCTGCCGGGGTCATCGCGCTGCTAGCGCCTTGTATTCACTTTTAAAATTTTGAGTAAGTATTCGGTTCTGTATTATTTTATACCAATGTTATTCAAAGTACTGCTTAAAATGCCATTGTGGTGATAGATTACGCGGCGCTAGCTGTAAACTGATCAAAAATTAACACTGTAAGTATACGAACCTATCTACCTATTTATAAATTTAAAGAAACGGTTAAATATATATAATAAGTAGGTATAATTAAATAAATAAATATAAATATTATGTACCTACATACTTAACTTACCTTACCAAATAAAATAACTAACAGCATACGGCAGTTCAGCCATTCATTATAGACTGGTGGTGATTCTGTTCACTGATTCACTATAACCAACAGAATCACCACCACTGAATAGCTATGCGCTCCTGAACGAAGTTTTATCTGTTGAATAAACTAATCAATCTGACAAGACAATGTCAGTTGTCAAATCGTAATTATGTCAATAGAGGGAAACGTCTGAAATGAAAATTGTTGTCAGACAGAAGTCAAAACAAACATTCCTCAGATTCATAATCTTTGCAGTCTGCCTTGAATTACAAGTTTACGTAACTCATGGCTTCGTCACTGAAACTTATTATTTTTCTAAACTAATTGTATAAAACTATACTTTCCATTTATATCAGTTTATGAACTAACAGTGTTAAGTTTACATGAGTGTTTTAGTGATAAATCTTATAATTTGGTCGTATATCGCGTTTCTTATCTCACAAAAGAGATAACCTTACGCGGGGGTCGCATATCTGAAGGATCCGAAACTTTATCTTCAAGCCTATCGTATCGTATCGGTATTCATTGGTAGCAGGTTCTTGTTTACCAGTGGACGAACAGTCGTATCGATCGATCGAGTCTACTCAAATCAGCTGCGACCTGTTATGGCAACCGGTTTCGCCCGATTATAAATTTAGCCTCAGTGATTTTGGGCACGTCATTTAGATACTTATGTACTAAAATAAGTTTTAAAAAATTACCTTGATTTTCAACAAGTTTCCGTGATTTATCGTGTCGCGCAGTGACAAGTGAAAAAAAAAGAGTAGTATTTTGATTGATAGATCTACATTCAGCAAAATGTCACAGATTAAAATGATAAGAGGAGGCGCTGCCAGTCGCGTTCTAGCCGGCATCGCGCTACGTTCCGAGCGCGCGCACGTCGTCCTCACCACGCTAACTACTCCTCGGCACTCTCGCACGATGGCTTCCAAAGCGGTCACTATCGACAACATCAACCCCAATATCCTGAAGCTGGAGTACGCGGTGCGCGGCCCGCTCGTCATCCGCGCCGCCGAAATTGAAAAGGAGCTTGAAAAGGTGAGTCTCAATTCAAAGTTAGGTTCCTACCTATTTTTTTTAGCATACTATTGGAATTTAGTTGGAATTCCTCAATAGAAAACACAGTAGGCAGAGTGTCTAGCTATTTATCTGCAATATGTGGATCGATACCTGTGATGTGTCCATGCAGCAAACAGTGAAAGCTATGTGTTATTAAAGTTAATCACAAGGCCAGTCAGCCAGAGCTAATGGGTTCACTAAACCCATGACTGGTGTATGAAGCAAGGCCACCACCAACCTAGTTTAGGTTAGCTAGCAATTTACTGCAATAATCTGTGTGCCTAAGGGGAGGGAATTATTCACCTAGGTAGATAGGTAGAGGTAGTTTTTATGAATAACTATGGTGTAATATTTATTAATATTTATTTTAGAATAGGTACTTTTACAGTGACAGTTTTATACCTTCTAAAAGGTAGGCATATAAGTAATTCAGTAGGTAGTAAGCGATAACCAATAAGATACTTGTATCATAACAGCAGGTGATTCAAATATTCAGAAAGTTCAGCCAACCCTTTGTCTTGGAGACTGAACACAAAAACAAACAAAGAGCTTAGAAAATAGCTCATATTTATTATTTTCTCCTAGACGACAAGGCTCTGAAGATTAGCTAATCACAGAAAGTCTGATAAAGATTCCACAATTATTGCGGTTGATATGCCTTATCTACTGTCTAAACAAGATTATCTCCCGATAACACTGCACGAGATTACATTACATACTTGACATTATGTTGCTATAGTGTGTCTGCTGCATTACTAAAACGAGCCGTATGTTTCACTTAATAGGAATAGGAGGACAAAGGTAGTTTATAGGTATACTGTAGCTATAACTATGATAAGACTATGTGGAGGTGAGACAGGTACCATAATCTATTGTTTATTTTGGTTATGAGAGTCAATATTCACTAAACTATTAGTACCAGTGTGAATGTATGCTATGAAGTGCTATTTAGCATAGCCGATGTTTGTGACGCTGTTGTAAAATTAATGAAGTGAGTCTAATACCTCACCAAGGTCATCCGGTTTACAACCTGACTACAGTTGGTGTTGGAAGTTTGTAATATAACTGAGGTGAGACACTTCAAAGTTGTTTTATTTATTCAATCTGCAAAGATCTTTTTGAAAATGTTACAAATATAATTAGCTATGTTTGTTGTTGTGGTGTGCCGCACCACAGGGCTACTCAACTGTGAAATGCAGTTTAATTAGTATGTGATGCATGAATAACTCACTTTAACTATTTTCATCATGCATGAGTGTTACATTTCATGCTTAGAGTAATGCTCTGCATGCTACGGATGATAGTCTGAACTGAAGCAAGTGGATATTTGGCATCAGTGGATAAACAGCTGTTATAATCTAAAATATGATCACGACTGTAATCCCCAGGCTCGGTAGATATCTCCTCAGATCTTTTAGTTACTTAGATCTTTGAGGATATCTAAAGAGGGTAGTCAGAGGCAAGTCCAAACATGACATTTGGTACATGCCCACATTTTGCACAGTAGTTAGTATTCCGTACGTGACCGGTTGCAAGCCCATCGCCGCTTATAAGAATACTAACCTATGACACATACCTTCGAATTTTTGGTTCTAGGGTATGCCGGTTTCCTCACGATGTTTTCCTTCACCGTTTAAGAGCACTGGCATTGCGCACATAAATTTTTCGAATGGAAAAACTCATTGGTGCACGACCAGGTTTGAATCCACGACCTTCGGATCGTAAGGCCGGGGTGCTACCACTGTACATAAAATAAAACATAAAATATGCATTTGCTCTGTCTGACCTGGAATGGTGCATTAGTATTTATGACACCTCACACATGAAACAAAATGAAGTTATCTGCATTGGTCAACTGCATTACTCTGGCCCCGTGCACTGCTAGGTCACACTTGTGGTTTAGATATAGAGTTACAGTTAAATTGCCTGTTACGTTTATAATGCCTCGTTAATACAGCTATTTGCCGCACTGTGATTTTTGTTGGCGATTATAATAAATTAAGTAGTATTTACTCTTATATTATTTTGCAGCTTTTTCTTTAAAACTAAAAGTAATTGGTGCTAGTAAGCAAAAGCATTTGTAAGTAGGTAGTGTAATAACGAGAGTATCAGTTCATAACATAAGCAATAAGCAGTAGGTATACTTGTATCATTCACTATCGTTGGTGTCATTATCATTATCTCTGAATTGCAGAGCTTCTCGTGACAACAGTGTTATTTGCAATTGAATAATGACATAATGAACAGTAGGTGCCTGCATTGTGTTGTGCCAATCATTCAATTGCCTAAGTAACTTCTACTGATAACAGTGTGAAATAAAAATAACTAGAATAAGTAGATAGTTAGGTACCTTAGATAATAGTAGCTACAAGGTACCTATGCCATTGTCTCTACGTATCAAAGGTATTTAAATGTAAATTGAGCCATGCTTTGCTTGGTTAAACAATGCATAAGCTTTCTATTTACCATTCATAGACAAGGTAAACAACCCAGTAACGAGAGATTGGATCTGCCTCCGGCAAATGTTTTGAAAATATCACGTGCTAACTACCAAACTTAGAGATGTTGTGTAAAAAATAACAATGAATTGGATGAATCAAGTTCGATAAATGCTGACTTTGTGTTGATACGACAGTGAGGCGGTGACCTTCACTCGCGTTTCATTTTGAGGAATAAAGAAGCGAAGTAGGTGATGAGTAGGGATGAGTTTGCAGATTGTTCCGTCGTTTGTACGACTCGCGTATGCTGTGGTGAGATACAGAACTGAGACTGGCACGTTTGGTTCCAGGGAGCCACGAAACCGTTCAAGAAGGTGATTCGCGCCAACATCGGCGATGCGCACGCCATGGGCCAGGTGCCCATCACCTTCATCAGACAGGTACCTGAACTTTCCACTGGCTTCCACCGGCTCATTGACAAAGACTCGTAAACTAAAAGTGAGGTAGGTACCCACAATGGACTAACGTACTGCTGAGTTTAGTTGTTGAAAGCTTCCGCTTTATGTTCGGATTTTAGATTTAATCGATTTCTGTGAGTTATTAGAAAGAAGTAGGCTCTTGGGGGTCATTCAAAGTCGCGCAGGCATCGACCGGGCGGGCGCGCAGCCGCTTGGCGCGGGGGGCGCTCGCATTGTTTACATACAAATGGACAGAGTGGAGGTGGTAACCATTTGGGAGATTATTTGTTTGCGTATTACCATTATGTGCAAATAGATCGCAGGTTTTGTACCACCTAGCAATCACACCAAATCAGCTCTGACCAAGATTCCCTGTAGAGTTGATCAAAAACATCATGTCAGCGGAAACCATAGAGTAGACCAATCAAATTAATAAATGATGCACGCGTGTTCCGTAAGAATATGGGAAACATTAAAAAAAATAGGGTTGTCGAAAACAATATTAGAAACTGAACAATGAAACGTGTGGTCGATGAACTGTTCAGGTGCTGTCGTGCGTCAGCTACCCCCCCCTCCTGGAGCAGGCCGACTTCCCGGCAGACGTCAAGCAGAGAGCCAAGGAGATCCTCGATGCGTGCGGGTAATACTTTTTAACCAAACAAAACAATACATAGAAGTAGGATTACCTAAAAAAATGTATTTTTAAAGATTATCCTTATCTTCTCGTAAGGCACGGTGTGGTGTTAACAAGTTAAAATGCAAAGTCCATTTTCAAGATAAAATTACCATTACATGTAGGTATTACAACTTTACAAGCAGACACTTGCGTTATCTGAGCCACAGCTCATCTAGCAGTCGGCCGCGGTGTTGTTTGTACTGTGGCGTCATAGGATGTGACTATTTGTAGATTCACGTGTTTACTACGGCACGATTTGTAAAATGTAGGCCTTACGTCCGGGATCGGTCGATTGGTAACCCGACGCCCCCTGCGAGTGGTTAGTTAGCGCCCAGGCCACTGCACGGGAGCTCCCGGCGACACCCGCGTGACGATGTGGCGTGCTTCCAGCGGCAAGTCGGTGGGCTCGTACTCGGCGTCGCACGGCATCGAGCTGATCCGGCGCCGCGTGGCCGAGTACATCGAGCGGCGCGACGGGCACCCGGCGCGCTGGGAGGACGTCTGCCTGTCGGGCGGCGCCTCCAACGCCATCAAGAACTGCCTGCAGCTGCTCTGCAACGAGGTCGACGGCAAGAACTCCGGTCAGCGCTTTTATACTCCTCGCTAACGTCACTCTTCATATTTTTCTTTAGTTCACTCACTAAGAAATAACCAACCGAGAGTCACATTTACATTCATCATCTCGGTTTCCCTCCGCTTCAGGAGTTCTGAATTCGTGATGTCCAGAAATTACATACCCAGGCCGGGTGGACAATAATCAGTCAATGTGGCGGTACGTGTTCCAGGCGTGCTGATCCCCATCCCGCAGTACCCGCTGTACTCGGCGTCGCTGGCCGAGTACGGGCTGGACCAGGTGGGCTACTACCTGGACGAGGAGCGCAGCTGGGGGCTGGACGTGGGCGAGCTGGAGCGCGCGCTCAAGGAGGCCGGCTGCGCCGTGCGCGCGCTCGTCGTCATCAACCCGGGCAACCCCACGGGACAGGTGCGGACACCGACCCTTACCTATATGTCAGCTTGAACACCTCGTCTTGGCATAACGACCCAGCCGGGTTGACAATTAAACGACCGCTCAAATGACAATCTAAGAACTGGGGTCTTACCACGAAGTCTTCCAGAACGATTCCGTAACGATTCCATTATAGAAACGTCACTACTTCCATACAATTTGCATAGTTCATGTTACAAAATGACAGTGCAATACTAATTCGGTAATGTATTATGAATTCGTGGTGAGGCCCCTGAATTCGCAGAACGTTGCTTGACATCTTTGATCTTTTAGCTATGCCACAAGCGTATCTGTATTCACACGCTTTTGATTTCGATCCGATCGAACCGATCTCTTGCAACGCTTTGACGTATTTAATCGGTGATAATGATGATGTGATCGCGTGTCGGCAGGTGCTGACCCGCGACAACATCGAGGCCGTCATCAAGTTCGCGCACAAGCACAAGCTGTTCCTGCTGGCCGACGAGGTGTACCAGGACAACGTGTACGCCGAGGGTAGCAAGTTCTACTCCTTCAAGAAGGTAGGAGACGGGCCCCTTGCCGAGTGCCGCGCGCGGGGACCACTGCGTACTGATGAATGCTGGTCTGTTCGCGGTGCAGGTGCTGCGGGAGCTGGGCCCGCCGTACGACAGCATCGAGCTGGCGTCCTTCATGTCGGTCAGCAAGGGGTACATGGGCGAGTGCGGCCTGCGCGGCGGCTGGATGGAGCTCGTCAACCTGGAGCCGCAGGTACAGTGCCTTGTACAAACTTGTACATCTTTATATTTGAATATGGCCTCTGTGGCGCAGGGGGGGAAGGTCCCCCTGAGACGTAGATGGTTGCGGGTTCGATTCCCGCGGGACAAATGTTTGCATTATTTGCAGATATTTGTCTCAGGTCTATTCTATGTATAATATGTATGTATTTACAAAATAAAAATGTATCTATGTGGTTTATTAGTCATGTGGTTCCCATAATACAAAATCTGCTTAGTTTGGGGCTACATGATGCTGTGAGAAAGTGTGCAAAAAAAAAATGGCATATTGGAAAAGTAAAAATAAAAGGTTTCTGTTGTCTCTGACTGGACCTGGCTCTGCGGGTGACTGATTATATATTGGTTCTCCTAGGATGATCATCTTGCTGGATTTGGTACTGATCACACGAGAGGATATTTCTCGTAATGATGTTATTGAATGTGGTGTTGCAGGTGCAAGCGAACCTGTACAAGTGCATCTCCGCCATGCTGTGCCCCACCACGCTGGGGCAGACCGCCGTCGACTGCGTGGTGAGTCCCCGCACACCCACAGTCGACAACATTCTAATATATTATCTCCCTCGCGCATCAGGACCGGAGCCGGACCTGGGGCCTTACCACGAAGTCTTCCAGAACGATTCCATTATGGTAACGTCACTACTTCCATACAATCTTCATAGGTCATGGTACGAAATAACGATGTAATACTAATTCGGTAATGTATTATGAATTCGTGGTGAGGCCCCAGGCAAAGTTCACAGAGTGATAATGCGACGTAGCTTGGATTGAAAATGGTATTTCCGTACACAGTGCTATATTCCATAGCGGTACACCGGCACCGCTCGAGCATCGCCTTAACCGCCTTTCGTTCGTTTAAGTCGGTAGCACACTTTCATCCACCATCCTGGTTCTGGACTAAGGACACGATAAGGTCGGTGGCGTCACGCTAGCTTACCGTAAAAGTTCCCGCTCACTTCGCTATACGGAACACTGTCCGTACGGAGTCTCCAGACATAACAATGGATGTGGTGCGCAGGCGCGGCCCCCGCAGCGCGGCGAGCCGTCGCACGAGCAGTTCGCGGCGGAGCGCGCGCGCGTGCTGGACTCGCTGCGGCAGCGCGCGCAGCTCATCGCCGACTCCTTCAACAGCATGCAGGGCTTCAAGTGCAACGTGGTGCAGGTGCGGAGCCGTCCCCCCCCCCTCCGACGTCGGTTTGAGGACTATCGACCTCTCGACGACAGTCCTCAACCCGACGTCGGTATAGTTCATGGAAATCTATTTATTTTGCTGCTCCCTAGCTAACTCCTTTTTTATTAGTATTAAACGGGTATTTATCGCGTTCTAATTATCAGTCTACCACGCGACCACGACAGCGTGCAAACCTATCGAAACGTCGGGAAAATAAATAGGTAATTAGAACGCGATAAATACCCGTCTAATACTAATAATAATGTGTTCAGATCGCGTAAGTTTAAAAGTATAAACTCCTTTTCTGTTTTTACCAGGCTTTATGAACCATGTCACCAAAAAAGTTATGGGGATGAGTGTATCTGGGTGCGCAAGTAGAGGAAAACCGGAGAAAAAGTAGTTTGACTGTGTGAGAGATGATATGAATGTAAGAGGAGTAACTTGGAGGAGAGTTGACGAATGATAGGAATGAGTGCAAGAAAACATGTTGTGTCGACCCCGCTTGTGAGCGATGTTTTAAGTAATTGTAAGTTATTAAGTTTATTTGTCGTATGATTATTTCTATATAAAGTAGAAGCGAACATGAATTGTTTAAATAATAACAATATCGCTCGTGTCCCGCAGGGCGCCATGTACGCCTTCCCGCGGTTCGAGCTGTCCCCCAAGGCGATAGCGGCGGCCGAGGCGGCCGGGAAGGCGCCCGACGCATTCTACGCCTTCCAGCTGCTCGAGGAGACCGGTCGGTACCCCCCCCTCCCCCCCTGGCACAGCGGACAGGGCTGTGGTTACCCTTTACACGGTGACGGTGTACAGAGGAGAACGATCTTGGGCAAAAATTACCTTCAACTTTACCTCTTTGATGAATAAGTACCTAGATGGAACGTCATGATTTGACTGCTTAGAGAAATAATATCGGTGAAAGACGCTTAGTGTCATGTGTGTAATGGAAAAGCTATTTTCTATCAGGCGCAAATAGTGTTTTTACTTAAAACCTTATTTTTAATTACTTTTCGAAACAAATGGATGTTCAACGGTTAGAACTATAAGGATAACTGTGTAGAGTTTGGGACGAAACAAATTGGACATACCGAAAAAAATTGTGTCTCTTAACACACTTGTACAGAACGTCCTATACCTAACTATAGTTCCAGTCCCTACCAGCAAGCATTTGGATTCATAAGACATTAGTTCAACAATGTGTTACAGGATATACAGGATAATTATTAAATCAAAGCTAGTGCTATATTTTCTTTAGAAAACTTGTATAGAAACGCTTCATTTAGTTGTTATCGCCCGCAGGTATCTGCATAGTGCCGGGCTCCGGGTTCGGGCAGCGCCCCGGCACCTACCACTTCCGCACCACCATCCTGCCGCAGCCCGCCCTGCTCAAGGAGATGCTCTCCATCTTCAAGAGCTTCCACGAGCGCTTCACGAAAACCTACGCGTAAGAGTCACCCCGCGGACCCGACGGGACTCCACCGGTCCCTCACCGACCAGTATTGCTGTGACGGAGCACCCTGGCGACCGCTGCCACGAACTATTTCACAGTCGCCTGTTCGCGTCGGTTTCAACGTGTAGCTTAATATAGAAATTAGTGAATCTGTACTCGGCAACTTGTCGTCGATGCAAATGTTCTGTTTCGAGTTGCACAAAATTGTTGATTACCTAAATTTCTCTTATCTGTAGTTTCAAGTTTGCCATTGCGTTATCTGTCACCGTTCAAGCGACGGACGCAACGGTTATTGACCGTGACTCTTTAACACGATACTCACTTGGCGTGTTAAAATGATTCTACTTACCGATCGATGTAAATAAATAAAATATATTATTAAAAACAAATTGAGATTAGCACGGGTCTGAACGCAGCGAGGACTTCGAATGGATGCTCAGTCCTAGCGGCACTCGACATCGTATAAGAGAACAGTTCAAATTCTGAGCTGATCTAATTGCACAGTAACACAACTGTGACACGGCACCTGTTCACCTTGTACCTCACCGAGCGGTCGTTCGCCACCGGTATACGTTTTCCTAGCTCACTTGTATAACTAATATTTCATTTGCCGGTTAATGTGTGGTGAACATCATCAGATATAGTTAAAATTTACTGCATTTTCGCAACTAACTGATATAATTCAATAAGCTGTTAGTAATTATTAAGTGGGAAACTATGTTTTATTGAGAAATAAAAGATAGATTTTCTCGATCACCACAAGATGAAGCATAATGTTAGCTTTAGTTGTACGGCTCATTCAAAAGACACCGGACACCGGTCGCTGTGAAATTCTCAATAGATTTTAAATTGATGTAATATTGTTATGTGATTATCGGTTTAGATTAAATCTCTTTTTGGTTTGCTTCGTTAGTTTATTTGTAATTACTATAAAGTGTCTAGTCGCCGTGCCATGTCCCGCGCAGTGGCCGTGAGTCGGTATTGTAATAATAATGCTTTTGTTTCGTTGTTCTAAATTGTTGACTTCAATTTTGGATCATTTATTTTGATGCATTTCTATTGAATAGCGCACTATATTTTGTTGTAGTTCGTGTAGGTACCTACTCTACTGTACAGGACTGTTATTTTGTATATAATAGTTTATCGTAAGTGATGTCGGCGACATTCCGATGGGAAGTCTTATTTAAGTGTTGTTGCATTAATATACCGAATAAAGAAATGCTGGTTTTATTTTACCATCCACTTTTGGTATTAAACCATATTCATATACTGTTCAGGTTTAGAATTAGAAGCCTAATTCTTTAGACAAATTAACTCCAAGGCTGATAATTACGTACTTTGGTTTTTTCTTTTAATTGCAAGGAAGGAAGGATGAAGGAACTTTATTAACTATAACAATTCACTGTAAAGGAAGGAAGGACACGTCTTTTCGGTTCGGTGAGTGTCGAGAGAGTTATAGAACAACACCTGATGAAATAGACAGAGCAATAAAACACCTACTGCTATAATTAGAACATAAGATGTTACGTAAATAAACTGATAAGCTTAAGGAGATGCTTGAACATACTAGAACTAGCTACATTCTAGAAACCGCTCGCGTGGCACCATCTATACTAATATTATAAAGAGGAAAACTTTGATTGTTTGTTTGTTTGTTTGTTTGTTTGTTTGTTTGAAATGAATAGGCTCCGAAACTACTGAACCGATTTGAAAAATTCTTTCACCAATGTGTAGAATGAACTTTCAGGATGAACATAGGCTATATTTTATGTAGGTACTTCGCGGGCGACGCCGCGTGCAAAAGCTAGTCTCGGATAAAAAGTAACCTTTATGCTCCAGGTCATAAACTACGCGTATTCCAAGTTTCATCCAGATCCGTTCAGCCGTTTCAGCGTGTAAGAGTAACAAACATCTATCCTCACGAACTTTCACGTTGTTATTATAACCACTTCTAGTCTTGCGTGTAAGTATCGTGACAAAACAAGAATCGCTATGGTACTTCCAAACTTTATATAAGTATGTAACTGAAACGTCAACAAGCGTGTAGAAACCGCAAGCTCAACCCTACCCACCTGCCTACCTACCTACCTGTAGATTCTCAACGGTGTGGGTACCTATTGTTATCTACTCGTAGTTGGTAATTTTCGAGAAAACCCAGCGTCGGTCGGCGCGGCCCGCGGCGTCTCGCCCGCGAGTCGTTACGATCTCTATTAGTTTTCATCGAGTTTCCTTCATCAGACGCTAGCTCCACCCGCGGGGTTTACTCGTAAAGCATTTATCTCCTCGTTCTCGTTAGGCATTCTAGGATAATTCTGCCTACCTAACAGTACCTTACTAAAATAATTTTCGATCAGTTCAGTAGTTCTAAAAATTACACCTACAAAAACTTAGGTACAAAACTACAAACTTTACCTATACTTATATTATTAGAGATAAGATACTAAAGAAGAACCTAAGATTTCTGCGAAATGAGTACCTAGGTACTTAATACCTATAACGTTGCCAGGGAAGTACCGATCTACAACATACCTAATGTTGTTAAGAAATCGTAGGTTACCTACCTACAGATAATGGAGCGGCTGCGGAGAAGCAAAATAAGGTATCCGTTTTCGAAATAGAAAGTAGGTTCCTAGCCTAGATATATTTTGATCTTGCAAACTTGATTGACCGTTGATGGGACCGAATTGAATCGGTAATTCTCATATTAATTTCCAGGAACTCGGCCACCACACAACATAATATGGTAGGTATTTAAAAAATATCCTTAGCTACTTTGGAGCTTACTTTTTTCTTATTATTTATAGATATTATTACCTACAATCAGTGTTCAGTTCCGCTTGTGGGCACTCTGCCATACTTTTCATCATTCTCGTTTTGCTCCCGTGAGTACCTAAGTAATGTTTGTTGCTTAGTTCTGCTTTTCGACAGAGCAAGTTTATATTAACTGGCACAGTGAGTGCGCGTGCATCTGTACTTCAACTGTGCCCACGTGGCCCGCTGCCGAGCACATAGAGCAATGGAAAATATGACGCTGGAGAAGAGCCTGACGCCCGCCACCGTGAACCAGCGCCTGCTGCGCGTGCGCTACGCGGTGCGCGGGCCCCTGCTCGCCCGGGCCCTCCAGATAGAGAGGGAGCTGGATAAGGTGAGTTATTACAACGTGAACCGGCGTCCAAGAGCACGCGCGCGCAGCACGCGCACGCAGCACGCGCACGCAGCACGCGCACGCAGCACGCGCACGCAGCACGCGCACGCAGCACGCGCACGCAGCATGCGCACGCAGCACGCGCACGCAGCACGCGCACGCAGCACGCAGCCCTCGCCGTACTTGTCAAACATGTGTTTCCACGACGCCTATCGGCGCTCAGTAATGTTTTACATCACCGCAATAACGGAGATTTATAGCACTGTTTGTGGCTTGTTCCTGCTCGAGGTGGGCTCGCGCCACGCGGCGCGGGTTTCAGGATAAGTGGATTACTGGCCCTGTCTCGGCCTCTTTGATGTCGATACCTAAGCTGCACGGGCGCAGTTCAATCAGACCCCCATTCGTTTACCTTTTGCTTTGGTAGATCGACGGCACATACACGGTCTAGGTTGTGCTAATAATAAAAACACAAAAGTGACAGCGGTGTGACGTCCGCAGTCTCACGTAGAGCTCCGCGCCACGTAGCTACGCAGCCTTAATCCATGGGCGCTACGTGCTAGTTTAAAAGCATGTTCCGTCCGGTGCCCGCCGTGAAATCACGGGAAAATTGAGAATGGTGCCCCCCCCCCCCCCGCTCCACAAACACAAACACAATATATCTCGCCCGGGTATAAGTGGCCTTTTGCGACCGTCCCGGGAATACTTCCTTAATACAACTACTTTTTATTGCGGCACATTTCTCATGTGTTTCTCATTGTGGCCCATTTCTCATCTGTCTAATTCCGGCCCCGATAACGGTTTCGGAGGCCAGATTGAGGTTCCGGCGCGTTCTTTGAAGTTTTTTGTGAAACATTCACATTCAGCCTCCGTCGTGGCGGCGAGGCTGGAGGAGGAGGCGCCCGGCGAGCACCCGGTTGGGAGTCTGCCAAATGCGGCCCGGGGCGTCGCGTCACGATATGCATCGCTAAACGGTTATCTTCGACGACGAGGCTAGACCAGTTCATAGATCAATTGCAATCATAGGCTTGCCGAAACGTTACATTCGAATCCCAAAGTATTCGATACCCTATTTCTGCAGTTTGAAGGTACAAAATTGAACTAATAATGTTACATAATGTTAAGGTCGGTGGGGTCGGCCGGAATCTCCGATATGCATTTTTAAACGGCTATCTTCGAGTATCGACTGCAGACTAGTGCAGCCGCGCCCGGCCCCGGGCGAGCCGGCCCCGGCGGTCGGCGCGCTGGACGAGCTCGGAAGGGTCGATAAAAATAGATTTCGCACTGGTCGGTGTTCGATTCTAGGAACAAAATTGCTGTTTTTGTGTGAAAGTTTATCTCATCTGGCCAAGTGAGACAGAACGAACACATTGATCAATGTATCCTTTGAAGATAATGATATTTCTTCAAGACATTATTGTACACGGTATTTTCTAGGAACTCACTTTGGAGAATTCAGTACGAAATGGTAATAACTTCGGTGGCAGAGGTGTGGGTTGAAGGAGTAAAAGCAATCCTCGGGTAGGGCTCCGATACTGGCTATAATTACAGCTACGGCAGCGCCGGGCTCCACCGTCGAATCAACAACAAAAGCTCATCGAATCGAAACTCTTCTTACCATTCCCTGATGTTGACGAAACATAAAAGTAGTGACGTCTCTGTCACCTACACCTTGGCAGGAGAGGCGGAGCCCTGGCCTCTCTTCAAGGAATAGCTAGATAATAGACAATAGATAATCATTTAATCAGTGTCTCTTAGCTGTTTGTTAAACTATGATAATAATGTTTGGTCACCCTTATCCTAACTATTTGGAGTCTCAGTTCTGTGCTGGTACTATTTTATTTGATGGTTTAGTGTCTTTTCATAGGTTTCGTAATACATCGCTTGGCGCTGAGTTTCCACACATGCTGGTAACCCCACTGGTTCGTACCGTTGATGGCCGCGTCACTCACAGCCGCAGGGCGGTCAGCTCGGCGCCGGCGCGTGTGGCAGCCCGCGACTCGTTTATTTGTGTACTCCGCTCGATATCTGTGATATTATGAACAGGCGGATATTTGGATCATCTTGTTATGTGGAAACGTATTTTTCCTGAAATTGAGTTGCTCTTTGAGCCGCTTCAAAGCAATTTTCGCCGACTGAAGAGAGGTTTTCGTTTGAGAATTATTGGCAATCTCTTAAATATGATGTTCTTGATATTTTTAAGGAACTGCGAGACGACCGATCGACATCGTACTCGAGCTCGCAACCTTGCCGGGCTAGCTTATTTACTGTCCTTACTTGTTCAAATAGCTACGAATTAAATGTGACAGAAGGGACAGTCATCGAGGACCTTAATTAAATGACATAAGTAAGTAGTGCTTAGCCGAGCCTGCGCTCAGCGGAGCCCGGGCCCGGCCCGAGAATGTGTCCCTCCGCCCCGATGCGCATTAAACGACGCGTGGACGAAGCGGTTCATTGAGGGCGGTCACTTCTTTATAAAGCTGACGCCGCTAAGCTTGACGCTTCAGAGCGGCGATCGTCATATGACGGCGCTGCGAAGAACCGTCCCTTGAAGAGTGTTGTGCCAAGATTGAGCTCGTATTGGTGAGCAGTGGCAGTAATCGCTCCCCGCTCCGCTCGTCACGAGGCGCGCGGCCCGAGCGACGGGCGAGCGCGGGCGACGCCGGCTGCGGGCGGCGGCGGACGCGGCTAATGAACTTACAGGGACCCCTATTTACATATTCGGTCGCTCTTCATTATTTATTGGACTAGCCCAGAGAGAATACTAAATGCAATGTTTAATTATCTAAGTTTAATGTGATGTGATGATTCTATTTGGTAATCAACTCGGAACGCGTCTGCCATCTCGGGTGCGGTTATCACTGGATGAATGGATATCTAGAAAAAAGGAAATCAATTTATTTTCTCTTACATGTTAACCTACATAACTACTAAGTGTTACGTTTCTTAAGACTAATTAGAGAAAAATGTCTACACTATAATACACTTATTTCAATTTACTAGCTGTTGCTCGCGGCTTCGTCCGCATTTAATTCATTTTTTAATATTTCAATACTTAGTTATTCTGCTATTCGGGGCGGAGACTAATACAACTACTCAAAAATCATGAAAGCCGTATTACAGTACCGAACGGACCTTGTGTGACTTCGGAATGGACCTTGTGTAAAACGACTTTGTTTTATTATGTAAGGATTTGTGAGAAACAGAAGGATAATGACTAATAGAGAATGTATAGCGAGTAGTGCGGGTAGTGCGGGTGATCCCCTGCCCGGGCTCGCACAACTGTGACCTTCGGATGACCGATGTTCACGTGGCTATTATCAGATCTCGTAAACAGGGAAATATTTTTATTTTATCAATTACTTTCCTCGTCTTGGCAGTATGCGTGCTGCGTGTAGACTGTCCGGCGCGATCGTGTAAAGAAATATCGCTAAACAACGGCTTGTTTTGTGTCGAGCCTGAGGGCTTAGACGAGCGGCATAGACGCTATATATAATTGAATAGAATTCATGATGTATGAAACGAAAAAGAATTGTCATTCCCATACATTAAGAATTGTATTCTATTCTGTTCGATTAACGTTTATGCCGCTCGTCTGAGGGGCTGGTGAGAGTGCCTCTCCAGCTGTCGCTGTTCCAGGGTGTGGAGAAGCCGTTCTTGCGGGTGCTGCGCGCCGCCGTGGGGGACTGCCACGCGCTGGGGCAGAGGCCCGTCACCTTCATCAGGCAGGTCGGTTCCGCCCAGCACCAACCTCATGACATCTCTCGAAGGAGACAACCCTGCTTACAAGCTTTTATCTAAATATACAGGGTGTCCCAAAAAGTAGTGTCAAGCGAAAGTCCAGAGATAGAACACTCCTTGGGGTACCCGAATCACCCCCATGTATGTTCCGCGATTTTCTATAGTTTTCGAGTTATAATTTTTTTTCCGAATTTTTGAAAATTTACGACTTGAACAACTTAAAACATTCTTACAAAAAAAGTAAAAAACTTTCTTGAGATTTTTTTTTTGCTACTCAATTGTTATGAGTTGTTCTTTTATGCATAAAATAATCAGCTACGTGACTTTGATGAAAACTATGAAAATGTTGGTGTAAAGTCAAATAATTACATTCGGTGCATTATGACTAAAATTTTCAACTTCAAATTAAAAATCTTAATAAGTAATTTCATGGTTCTAAAATAAGTCTGAAGAATTCTTCAGACTCTCAGCTTTCATAATCATTAAAAAAAAGTAGTACTTAATAGGCTACTTTGGCCAAAAATTGGCCTTCAAAGACGGTAAGGTGGAAATTTTTTAAAATTAGCTACCTGATTAAAAAATAGATTTTGACCATTTTATCATTCCTAAGCTTAATTAGTTTGTTAACTAGCCAAAAAGGACTGCAGGAAAGTAAGATTTCATTAATATTTGAAGGTTTTATTTATTTAGATTAGCTTAATTTATGAAATAAAACAACAAGTAAAATTTATTAATTTTTTCCAAAAAGTTTTCAAAATGTCAACCTTCTAGGTCGATACAAGTCCTACATCGTCTTAAAAAGGTTTCCTTAAATCGTATGAAAGCTATTTTAAGTTCCTTAATTTTTTCTTCGGCCTGTCTCAATTTTGTTCTTAATTCGGCCATATTGCTGATTTCTTTGGCATAAACTAATTCTTTGTAGTCGTTTTTGGTTAGTTAACAAACAAATTAAGCTTAGGAATGATAAAATGGCCAAAATCAATTTTTTAATCAGGTTGCTAATTTTAAGAATTTTCCACCTCACCGTCTTTGAAGGTCGATTTTAGCAAAAGTAGCCTATTAAGTACTACTTTTTTTTAATGATTATGAAAGCTGAAAGTCTGGAGAATTCTTTAGATTTATTTAGGAACCATGAAATCACTTTTTAAGATTTTTAATTTGAAGTTGAAAATTTTAGTCATAATTCACCGAATGTAATTATTTGACTTTACACCAACATTTTCATAGTTTTCATCAAAGTCACGTAGCTGATTATTTTATGCATAAAAGAACAACTCATAACAATTGAGTAGCAAAAAAAAAATCTCAAGAAAGTTTTCTACTTTTTTTGTAAGAATGTTTTAAGTTGTTCAAGTCGTAAATTTTCAAAAATTCGGGAAAAAATTAATAATTCGAAAACTATAGAAAATCGCGGAACATACATGGGGGTGATTCGGGTACCCCAAGGGGTGTTCTATCTCTGGACTTTCGCTTGACACTACTTTTTGGGACACCCTGTATACAACTCAAAGGTGACTGACTGCCTGACATAGTGATCTATCAACGCACAGCCCAAACCACTGGACGGATCGGGCTGAAATTTGGCATGCAGGTAGATGTTATGACGTAGGCATTCGCTAAGAAAGGATTTTGATTAATTCTACCCCTAAGGGGATAAAATAGGGGATGAAAGTTTGATTTTGTTTTTCAAGGTACCACGCTTGCGAAGCCGTGGGCGGAAGCTAGTCTAATATAATTTGAATAGACTTTAATAATTAACTCATCGATGTAGGTGCTGTCGGTGGTTGTGAACCCCGCTCTCCTGAGCTCCGCCGAGGTGCCCGCGGATGTCAAAGAGAGGGCCAGGGTGCTGCTGGCAGACTGCACGTAAGTCTGTCCAGTATTTGGTAAAATTATGCAGTAGGTACTTACTAGGTAAGTATCAACTAAGACGGTAACAAAGTCGGGTTTTTTTGAACATTTATGGCTTAAGCAAGAACGACTGGACCGATTTGCACGAGAAAAATTCAACAAATCAAAAATGATTTGTTGAATTTTTGTAGCAGAATAAAGTATTTTAATATTTTAAAACAAATTAAATGCGTTCGAAGTGGCGGCAACAGTACATAAATCAGTTTTTTTATAATTCGTTTTCACCACCTGTCTCAAGAAGAAAGTAAATAGATACTCCCAGCTTAGATTATCCCCTTGGACTTAGATCCCCTTAGATTATTATTCCCTTAGACTATGAAGTCTGACGAACAACCAATTATATTTATTTTCATTTATTCACTATGGTTGGCACAATTTAGCATATTGCTAGCTGTTAGTCCTGTGGTCAGCACTGAGGTGATCACCAGCGGAGACGATGGCCGCTGGCCAGGCACAGCATGAGGAGTCATGCGCAGTATCCAGGGACCTGAGAGCTCGGGGCTGAGAGCTGGGAGCTGAGAGCTGAGAACTGAGAACATTAAGCTGGGTGGAACAAACTGCCGACTGCGATCAATATAATCCGGGCGTCTTCAATTCCATCGCAGATTCATTTCATTACCGACGACTCGGCTTATCGTTAATGTTAACTAATGTTATTTATATATGGAGACAACAGTACCTATCTAGCCGAAGTCAATTCGTTTTTTTACCCTTTGACCTTTGGAGTTTTTGCAAATATGTATTAAATTGAAAATCAATCACTGTGAACGTTATTTTCGGATACTTTATGGCGGTAGCCACTTTATAGAGTCAAATGTGCTAATGCGTCGGTAATAATGTTCTAGTTGCGTGCGTGTCCGGTACCGGACCGTCTGCGAACGAATCAGATCCGCTGACTGATGGGCTCTTAATGTGCTTTTTGTTTTGCACTCGTCTTAACACTCGTTAAGAGTACAGAAGATGAATCAACATTTGTTTTTTTTTATAGAAAGATGAAGTAGAATAATGTTTATGGCCGTTTTGTAGGTTTTTAATTCTCAGGCGGGCAGAAACTCAATATTTTAATCATTACTAATCATTCCTCCCCGATCCGATCCCATTATCATCACTCCTTTGGATCAGTTACGGCACGATATTTTTTTATTAAATTTTCGATTCTCGCTCTAGAAAATATTCAGTGGGGGCCTACTCGCCCTCTAACGGGCTGTGCGTGGTGCGCACCGCTGTGGCGGATTACCTCTCCGCGCGGGACGGGGTGCCCTCCTCCCCCGAGGACATCTACCTGGGGTCAGGCGCCTCTGACGTCATCAGGGCGGTGCTCAGCCTGTTCGTCGAGGAGGTCGACGGGAAACCACCGGGTGAGCTACATTGAACTATCGTGGGTTGGGATATTGGTGATTTCTTGACTATAGGTTATCGTATTATGTCTTCCATAGCGGTGATGATCCCGATCCCTCAGTACCCACTGTTCTCGGGAACCCTGGCCGAGCTCGGCGTGGCTCAGGCGCCCTACTACCTGGAGGAGAGCGCCGGCTGGGCGCTGACGCCGGCGGCGCTGGAGGCGAGCTGGCGCGCAGCCAGCGCGGCCTGCGCCGTGCGCGCGCTCGTCGTCATCAACCCCGGCAACCCCACGGGACAGGTGAGATCGCAGTTGTTGCGGAGGGACTCGTTCGTGACACAGTGATTCACGTATTCACCCATTCTCTCATCTTAGGAGTAGATTTGAAAAATATTTCATGGCTAGTTTCAAGGTGTGCGTTGTTGTGTTATGTCAATGCATCAGTCAGGACTCAGAACTTTGACTTTTATAATAACAGATAGATAAGGTCACGTGTGCTCTTTTCCGTTTTCCAGGTGCTGTCCCGTGAGAACGTGGAAGAAGTTATAAAGTTCGCGCACCGCCGCCACCTCTTCATCCTGGCCGATGAAGTCTACCAGGAGAACATAGTCAGCAAGCCCTTCCACTCGTTTAAGAAAGTAAGCTGAAGTAAAAACCTCATTATCAGCCTCAAGTCAGTTTTACGTCGTTTTATATGTGCCGCTCTCGGGTGCTTGCAGGTGATGGCACAGATGGGGCCCCCGTACGGCGGCATGGAGCTGGCCAGCTTCATGACGCTGTCGAAGGGCTGGGCGGCGGAGTGCGGGCTGCGCGCCGGCTGCGCCGAGCTGGTGCGCCTGCACGCCGGCGTGCGCCGCGCCTTCCGCACCGCGCGCGCCCTCGTGCAGTGCCCCTCGGTGCTGGGGCAGTGCGCGCTGCACTGCGTGGTACGACCACCGAGAACAACAGCTGGCCAAAATCTCTTCCATAATGCACCGTTGACGCTTTAAGCTCTCCCCGGCCAGTGGCTACCGGTCGACTTGTTCTAAAAGTGACTTTATAGCTACCTTCGAAGCGGTGTCAAACTATGATGTATTGTTATGTTTTGAATTGTGAATACTCAGATGAAACCGCCGTCCCTCGGCGACGAGTCGCACGAGCAGTTCTCGCGCGAGCGGCGACGCATCCAGCGCGTGCTCTCCGAGAGGACCAGAACTGCGTTCGAGACCTTCAACTCAATACCAGGATATTTCTGCAATGAGCTAGACGTTAGTTGCTACACTATTTACGGATCCTATAATATTGGTGCGATCCCGTTAGCCCGGTACAAGTAAAGTGTGCTCCTCAGGGCTCCATGTTCGCGTTCCCACGCGTCGACATTCCGCAGCGGGCGCGCCAGGCCGGGGCGCAGCTGGACATGACTCCTGACGAGTTCTACTGCTTACAACTGTTAGAAGAAACAGGTACTACCGCGGAAGGTGATGAGTATTAAATAAATCTAAACTCAGATCGATGACGACTTCGTGTTTCCCCAGGAGTGTGCGTAGTCCCGGGCACGGGGTTCGGTCAGCTGCCCGGCACCTTCCACTTCCGCACCACCATCCTGCACCCTCGCGAAGAGTTCGAGCACATGATGGACTCCATCCGGCGGTTCCACCACAGCTTCCTGCTCAAATACTCCGACGAAAAAAATCCACGGAACAGCATTCGCGAAAGATAGACGGAGTGAAGCGTGTGTGAATGAAGATTATTATTTATTTGAATTATGGTTTAACAAATGTCGCCATAAGAGACAGTGAATTAAATAGAGCTAGCACTATCCGAGAACATAATAATATTTTACTTACCAATATTTTTTTTATTTATAAACTCTTCAAAGAAGCTCGTAATAGCACAGCTGGAAGTGGTCGCACAGGAGATGCAGCTGATTGGAGCGCACCTTCCCCAGCTCCCTCACCAGGAACTGTCCCAGCTTCTTGCGGAGTCTCTCGTCGTTCGGCTGGATCTTGAGGTGCTCCTGCACGCAGCGCAGCGCGGCGCGCCGGAACGTGGCCATGGAGTTGTCGAGCAGCTCCCGCCAGACCTGCTTGATCTGCGCCTGATGCTGGCACGGGTCCCGCGCGGAGCGCACCACGCCGTCCACCGTGCTGTTGTAGAACTCACTGCACAACGGAAGAGCGTTACTCCCGGTGGTGGCGCGCTCCGTGCCGCCGGCTTCACCGGTACTAGTGGTACCTGTATTCGTTAGTCATGTTGTGGTAAATGTGCTCGAAGAACTGCGTCTCCTTGGTCGCGACGACTCTGAACCTGGACTCCGCGGGGTGCTTCGGCTCCCCCTTCGCGTCGCCCTCCTCCGCGCGTCTCGCATCCTCGTTTTTGAAGAAATCATGAGCTCTTACAAACACCTGCGATACGTTAAAAGCTTATGAACATAGTGTACTAAATAAAAAATGTAAATTATTAGGAAATCGAAAAGAAAGCATGTTTTTCTTAAGAGAGGCTACGCCTTACGTTCTGTGCGAGTATTTGGATGATACGAAAAACGTAAAATAATAGTTCACCTTGGTCAGCACGTTCATCATGTTGCTCAGGATGGCATCGATCTGTTTCTTCTCGGGGTACTGGTAGACGCACTCCACCACGGAGCCCGCCGTCACGTGGCCCTTCTCCACCCGGAGCACCACCTTCTCCCCGAGGAGCCCGTGGCGCGGCACCGACTCCTCCGAGTGCTGCAGCGCGTTGGGCAGCTGCAGGTCGAAGGACAGCTCGCCGTCGACCTCCAGGTCTACGGCGCGGCTCCCGCACACCACCAGGAACACGGCTTCGAGTCTCATGTTGCGTTGTGTGAGACTGTCTGTTTGTTTTACAGTTTTTCGTACGTCATCCTGTAGCTAAAGTATAGCAAGTTTTACACGGTGGCTACCTATTCCATAAAAGTTGTTTATCATAATAATTATAATGTTTGAGTCCAAACAAGTAGGTTGTGGCCCATAACTATCGTTGCCATAAAGCAGGCGCGACGAGACGACGTTATCGATAACTCGTTTATTGCGCCATAACTTTATATTCCGCCGCACATTTGTGAAATTCTTCAATCGCGTTATAAAGCCGCGGTTATGGCCGCTCCATACGTTAGTAATATGTCGATGGTGATCCGTGGGTTAGTGTTGGACGATACACGCGGTCATAAATATTATTTCCTCAAAGTTTTCTTTAGTCGTACATACCAACTTCACCATTAGATCAGATATATTTTTCGTATTTGACTTATAAAAAAACTTATTACAAATAGGTATAAAAATGATGAAGGTAAAAAGTAAAATGCGAACAACTCGTGGTTGCAAACGATGACAGTTTTTTCACGCAATTTGATAGGGAGGTTATAGGTTTCATATCCGAAGTCGCGTTGAATATTAATACACTATTGGTATTCTCGAAGCACCTCCCGCGGCTAACATTGCCGATGCTGAGAGGGGATCCGATAGTTTCCAACTTACTTACCGATATGAAAACGTTCGCGGCGGAGGTACAAACATCGGCGAGTTCCCGCTAATGAATTATTGGAAGTAATATGGGAACTGAGAAGTAGTCAGAAACTGTGCTCCCGCCACGTAACATGGCTCTAGTTACGTAGCGTGGGAACGGGCGTAGTGTCGACTGTGGCCGCTCTCAGGAAACTGTCGTTAGTGATGTGCCCGGCGGCGGCTCCGTGTAAAATGCGAATATAAGTAGTCTAGGAACACGACCCAACGTCGCAGACGGAGTGCTGACGATGGATCCGACACGTCTCACAGTCCCGGGGCGCGCCCGGGGCGGCGCCGGCGCGAGACGTGCCCGCGCGTCTAATGCGCCCGGTCTGTCGCTCGCAATTAGCCGGTAATTGAATCCCGTGTGCGTCGCCCCGGGACGTGTCGTCCGTCTGCACGCCCCCCCACCACCCCCCACCCCAAGGCAACCCGAGATGTTTGTTTAGTTTGAATCTAGTTACTTTGCTAACTTGTTTACATTTATCATGGTGGAAAGCGAAAATCAACGGATGACAAAAACGAGCAGACCATGGATGTTCCCGCGCGAACTGGCCTACTGCGGGGCTGTGGAGTGCGGCCTAGCTACGTGCAGGGCGATCGTAAACTTGCTAATGCGAGATGTACGACTCACTCATAACACGCCGGTTCCTGTGCCGCGGGCGAGCGGGATACATTTACATTTCCAGGCAAACATTATTCTAAATCACGACACGTGTTGAAATTCCGAAAGTTAATGTAGGTATGTACGTACACCTAGCCGGGGTACTCATAATTAACTTTATACTAAAATATCTCGAAATTAGTTATCACAGCTCTCGTATTTGTGAAAGTTGGGTACTTTGATTGTGAGTTGATGAATTGAACACATAAATATTGTTTTGTTGGAGAGACATTTAATTAAACCCTCTAATGACGCCGGGTCCCTCGTCCTCCGTCGCAGCAGTCTGTGCGGAGCCTTTGTGTGCCGGCGACGAGCGGCGGCTGAGCCGAGCCACTTTTATGTAAACCGAGTTATTAGGCCCTTTGTGGTGGGCCGCGTGCGGGCTGCGGGCTGCGGGCTGCGGGCTGCGGGCTGCGGGCTGCGGGCCGGACGCCCCCGCTCTTTGCATTATGCTTGCGATGCGTGTCGCGAAGTGTATTTCAATTGCCTAGGTTCATGTTATATTTCATCAGGTAGCGACAAGAATTCACACTAGATTCAAGGTCAACCAGGACATAAGGCATTTCTAGGTACATTTTACCTTGGGAACGTGAACTTCAACTTGTTCCACGTTCCCTTCGATTCTGCGGGACCCAGGGTCCCTTGACGGATCTCCATAACCTCCCCTCATAATCCGTTCCCATTCCACCACGAGCCTGGCACTTCTAGCTCGCCTTTCATTTATTGACATACATTCAATTCTGTGCCATTTCATTTCGCATAAACTATTCATTATGCCTTATTTCCTGGTTTCCCTATATTCATTTTATTACATACTAGCACTTACCGAGGTTCTATGTCGGTTGCCTCGCCCAATTCCTGTCTTCCCTATCACCCTCATATTTTTAGTTACCCCCAAACACGTTTTCCCTCCATCTTGTTTCATCAAACCCAAACAACCACTCCAGTCTGACCACCACAGACAACGTTACTTCCACAGATACAAAAGTTCCTATATCGTCTGTAGGTTTCGCGACAGTTCGCGACACTCCCGAGGGCCGAGAGTTTCTTATTTCAGTAAAACTATCAGGAGACGCGTCCATTCGGCAATTTTTTCTCTTGCCCTAATGGCTGCTTCTCTCCTATTTCGGCTTTCGGTATTTGGGGTTTCGTTCTGCACTTCTTTAGAATTTACAGGGATAGGGCTAGTTTCTATAGGTTCAGGCATTTCTTCATCTAAATGGACTTCTTGCAAAGTTTCTGCTAGTTCTGTACGATCTGATGATTCTGTGGCTTCAAGCCCTTCGATAAACCGCGGGCTGTCCGGAACATTTTCATTTACATTAATATTCCGTTCGGCAGGTAGAAGTTCAATTGTTCCGACAGTTCCGCTTTTCTCCAAATATTGAGATTGATCAATATTTTCCAGGAAGTTTCTTTTTTCTTTGACTTGGGTTTCAAAATAATCATTTTTACGATCATCATCGATTTCTGTTTCTAATGGATAAAGATGTCCAATGGATCGGGTATATTCAGTATCATCCACTTTTACCTTCGCCACTCTGCATTGTCCATCCGGACCACTTATGAGTGAACTGATTCTTCCAACCTTCCAATTTTCTCGGTTTTTAGAATCTCCTTTTATTTGGACCACATCGCCAATTAAAGGTTTTTTACTTGACTTCACTCGAGGTTGCTTCTTGGAATGATGATACTTTTCCCTTAGGCTGGACAAATATTGTCCAATGAACATAGTTTTAAAGTCTCGCATGATTCTTTGACCTCTTTTCCAACTCTCTATCAAATTCTGTTTTATAGAGGTTCCAGTCATTAGGATTTCTCCGTCTGAAGTTTCAAGTAGTAAACAATTTCCAAGTGACAGAAAATCTGTAGGCTTTAAAACATAACCATGTTCAGAGCCAACATATGTAAGAGGTCTTGTGTTGCATACACATTCTACTTCTTTTATTATTGTGCATAGTTGGCTGTCATCTAGCAGATGTTTCTGGAGAGTTCGCTTCAGACAATGTTTCACGACTGCCACCATTCTTTCATAAACTCCTCCATGCCATGGAGCTAGTTGTGGAATAAATTTCCATTTTATTTTACCACAGAAAGGATCCATTAATATTTCTGATGTTAGTTTAAACTGGAGTGCATTGTCAGAAACAATCAGAGTAGGTTTTCCTCTACTTGCCACAAATCTTCTTAGAGCAAGAATACATTCTTGAGCTGTCAAATCATTGACAATTTCCAGGTGTATAGCTCTTATCACTAGACAGGTGAAAAGACATACCCATCTTTTCTTCTTTCCTTGATCTGTTGTTACATACATTGGACCAAAATAATCCATTCCAGTATATGTGAAAGGTGAACTGTATGTTACTCTTTCTGGTGGTAACGCAGGAGTTGGAGGTAGTTCATAAGGTCCCCCACCATGTTTCACACATTGTGGACATTTCCTGATTACTTTCTGAACTTGTGATCTACCCTGAGGTATCCAGTACTGTTGTCGGATGATGTTTAAAGTGTGGGAAACACCAACATGATAGTTCTTCTCGTGTGTTCTTGAGATAACCTTCCTTGTAAATTCACAGTCTTTAGGAAGTAAGATGGGATGCTTCATTTCATATGACCAGTCTGTATGTGTCATTCTTCCTTTGCATCTTAATATGCCATCCACATCTAAAAACAGACCCAGGTTTCTACTAAGGTCAGTTTTCTTTCCCTTCACTTCGTCTTTAAAATATTCCTTCTGTAAATTCTTTATTTCTTGTACTTCTGAGTTAGAAGTTTCTGTATCATATATTTTAGTCTGTTTCTTTGTTGTCACATTCACTGAGTTTTCTGGATGTTCTGTATCCAGACCCTCCGCCGCCACTGAGAGAACTGACTCTTGATGTATGAGATCAGAATTTGCTGGCCAGAATTCTCTCTTGTCTAATAAAAACAAAGGACCTTGGAACCAAAGCTCCTTCTTCTGCGGCCAAAGGTCTGGTCTAGTAGCCAGATCTGCAGGATTCTGTTCGGAATTTATGTAACACATCTTCAATTCCGGGTTCTGTTTGATTTCATTAATTCTTCTCATAACAAAGGGTGGTAACAATTTATTTGACTTGATCCAACTTAGGACAACTTGGCTATCCGTCCTGAGAAATTGTTTCATGATGGGTAGTCCCAGAGCATTTTTTGCATAGGTCAGTAGTCTACTTCCTATGACATAGCCAAGTAATTCAAGTCTCGGAATCTTCAGATTTTCCATTTCTTTCAAAGGATTGACTCGTGACTTTGACATTATAAATGTCATCTTGATATTGTCTTCGTTTATTACTCGAAGATAAACCACTGCAGCATGTGCATCCTTGGATGCGTCGGTAAAACAGTGTAATTCCATTTTAGAAAATTCATCATTTCCAATATAACGTGGAATTTTAATCTCTCTAGCAGTTTGCAGAGTAGCTAATATTGATTCCCATTTAATCTTCAGATCATCTGGTAGAGCAGTGTCCCATTTCAGTTTTCTTTTCCAAAGTTCTTGCAACAGAATCTTGGCTGGTAATACAATAGGCACTGCAAACCCACATGGGTCATAAAAGGAAGCAAGTGTTCTCAAAACATCTCTTTTGGTTATGCTAGCATTAGCATGTTCTTCATTAAGAATATTATTATTTAGTTTTAGCTGCAAACTGTCATTCTTTATGTTCCAAATAAGACCTAAAACTTTAATGTTTTCTATGTCCTTTGCACGATGCTCTTTGGGAATTTTTAGCATGAAATCTTCATCATTTGATGTCCATTCTCTGATATTCATGGACAGATCTTGAAAGGATTTTCTTGTTTCTTGATAAAGACTGTATGCAGTAGCGCTTGATGAGGCTGTTGTAACAAGATTATCTACATAGCACCTGTCTGCAATTTTTGTTAACAGTTCTTGACTTGTTCTAGATAGGTGATGGCGTATTGTAGCAGTTAGTAAGAATGGGCTTGAGATGAACCCAAACGGCACTCTACAGAATCTCATGTGTATGATGTTTTCTTCTGAGACTTCTTTCTGTAAGTTCTTTAACCATAAGAACCTTGTTACCTCTCTGTCATCTTCTTGAAGACCCACTTGTAAGAAAGCCTTTTCAACGTCAGCAGTTATTCCCACTTTATTTGTTCTAAATTTTATGAGCAATGCGGTTAAATCTTCTAGCATGGATGGACCTGTGTACATTGATTCATTCAAACTTCGTTGTCCTTTCACTTTGGTTGATGCATCATATACTATTCTTCCTCTTTTGCCATCATGCTTCACAATATGATGGGGTAAGTAGTGAATTGGTGGTGTTGTTTGAATAATGTTAATTGGCTGAGGATCAATCACTTCAATGATTTTAGCATCCAGTTGTTCTTGTAGAATAGTTTCATATTCCTTAAGAGTGCTTTGATCTAGTCTACGTACTAAACTTTTTAATCTTCCATAGGCTAGTCCTAAATTTGTGGGTAAGTCAGGTGGATATTCAATCCAAGGCCATTTTACTTGATATCTACCATTTTCATACTTGACAGTTTCAGTGAAATGTTTCACAGCTTCTTCTTCACGTGTGGTCTTGGGTGAATCCGTGATTACAATGCTCTCTAGTGCCCACAAAAACTTCACATCCATGTCACGAAGTGGAAGGTCTGGTTCAACAAAATAAGATTTTTCTGGATCATGGCACTGACAGTAAGTTATGACAGATAAAGTTGTCTCTTTATCATTTTTTCGTACAGCTGTGCTGCCTGAGAGAACCCAACCAAACTCTGTATCTATGAGAAATAAAAAATCTTGAATTTTGATATATCTAGTTCTCATAAAAGTCATATAATAATCATTTCCAATCAGCAAATCAATTCCCTCTCCAACACTTTTATCATCAGCTATGATATCAATTCCAGGAATCAACTGAATTTCTGGTACGGGAACTCTATGTGTAATATGGGGTACAATATTAATTCTTATTCTTCTTCTGGTACCACGTTTAGTTAAAATATCAATTTCAGCAGATAAGCTTAATGTTTCTTTTGGTAAATCAGCTCCGAATGTATAAATCATTAGCAGATCTTCCTTGTCAGTGGTAAGCTTCAGGTAATTTGCCATTTTAGAAGTAATATAACTGCGCTGGCTGCCACTGTCCAACAAAGGTCTGCATTTTCTCATTTTATTGTTGTTGCTGATTTTTACTGTTGCCGTCTGTAAATAAGATAATCCAGTGTTTATATTACAGGATGTCTGGCAAACATTGTTTATATTATTATATTTATTATCCATACCAGAGATCTTCTTTGGGCACAAAGCTTGATGATGATCACCTTTACAGCTATAACATTTCCTTTTCACTTTGCAGTCTTTCATCAGATGATTGCTCCGGAAGCACTTGTAGCATTTATTTCCTAATTTATTTTTGCGCTCCTTCATAGTTTTGAAATTCTTACATTCACTGCTGTAATGATCGTTATCACAGAAAATACAACTTATTTTCCTTTTTTTATTTATATTATTGTTTGTATTTTTCTCAAATTTCCTTTTCTTTGAGGTAGGTACTTCAGACTTTAGGTATCTAGTATTATTATTTCCTTTAGAAATGGATTTATCTTTACCATTTTTATTATTCATATTCTGGGTATCGGTTTGGAACAATGCTTGTGCCGAGGATGTAGCTTCAGCACTCGTAGGTATATAAGATGAAATTGGTTTTACTTGTTCCAGCGCAGTAACAATTTTCTCCTAAGTTTTCCTTATATTTGGTACTGTATTTTGTTCAACGGACAAAACCATCTTTAATTCGTATAGTACTTGATCTGGAAATTTACTGGTTATGGTGGTTCTCAGGTGATTGCCTTCCATGCTCTCCCCTAATGTTTGTAGTACCCGGAGATGATGTTCTACAGTATTCAATGTGTGACGACAATCATTTGTATTCTGAGCCGCAGGCAGTTTTTTGAGCGCTTCATAATGTGTATCAATTAATATATCTTTATTTCCAAACTGGCGCTTCAGAGTGTCAACGGCAATTTTATAATTATAGTTGGTTATACCTAGACCACTTATGACTTCCAAAGCCTTACCTTCTAGGGATGCCATCAAGTATGATAGTTTGTCAACATCCTCTAAATTTCTTCTGTCTATAGTTGCTTCAAATTTATCCCAGAATTGGTGGAATAAGAGGATATCTCCTGCAAACTTGGGTGGGTCTAGGGTAGGTAATTTGGTGTGTGAAGTCTCCGGATAAGTTTTTCTGGCTTCATGTATTTGAAGGACTGTGTCTAGTTTCGCTAAAACATTGTCAGCCTCTAGTTGATTTTCAGTGCACGTAGTTATAATATCGCAAGATGGAGTTTCATTTCTTTCCATATACTGACCAATGCTCGTTGAAAATCTCTCCAAGATTTGTTTTAATTTAGACTTCACTGTAATGATTTCTTCGACTGTAACTCCGTCTCCTTCAGATTTACATAAAACGATCAAAGCTTCCTTCTTTGCTGTATCAAGATAGTTTTCTAGAATCTGAATTCGAGCGCGGTAGGCTTCCTCCATTGCGATGTCACGCGCCGGTGAGGCTAACGTGCTTACGAGTTTTAAACGTTTCGTGGAATACCTACAGTATTTCTACGAATTACATTCACTTTGCGCGTTCCCGAACAGTATTTTCGTTTCATTTAAACTTATTAAAACACCACAAATACAGTTTATTTTGATCACACCACAAAATAACTTTCAAAGTAATTTCGACAAACAAATGAATAACGAGAAAAGTTTTCCGGAAACACGACTTGTTAAAACTAGTTCAAACTATTATACGACCCAATTGGGTATGACATAACGACCATTATTTTTCGCTGGTTATGAATGACATTTTGTTTTAGCCGGATTATACATTACGCGGGCTCGCGCTTGTCTGTGCTTCGGATTTCCGATCAGTGCAGTCAACAGATTAAATATCTAAGGCCGTCTTTATGCGTTCGTATTTTTGTTTCATTCAATTTATTTTTTTTTAAAACACAGAAATCAGACGAGAAATAAAACAAGTTTATGCCGGTGTATCCGAAAACATTATCGTACCTACCTAGGTATTATACCTACATAACAGTATATCCTTACCGTCTAAGACTAGGCACGAAATTCAATTGATTTAAACAAAATATAACAATTCAGCTAAATCAAATACATAAGTACCTACAGATATACATAAATACATGCATTCTTAACCGGTAGGTAGGTAGGTAGGTAGGTAGGTCAAGTAATTTAAACTTGGATTACAAATTCAGATTCCTAAGGAGTAGGTAGGTAAGTAGGTATCTACCTAAAATACTTAAGGAATTTAGATTCGTGACTGCACGATTCTTCGCCAGCCGAAGCTTCTTCAAACTTCACATCCCTAAGGAGTAGGCAGGTAAGTAGGTATCTACCTAAAATACTTAAGGAATTTAGATTCGTGACTGCGCGATTTCTCGCCAGTCGAAGCTTTTTCAAACTTCACATCCCTAAGGAGTAGGTAGGTAAGTAGGTATCTACCTAAAATACTTAAGGAATTTAGATTCGTGACTGCGCGATTTCTCGCCAGTCGAAGCTTCCATCTCCAAATACATTCAGAGCCCAGATTCTTGACTGCGCAATTCTTCGCCAGTCAAAACATCCTATCTCCAAATGCATTTAGACTTCAAATTCACGACTGCGCGATTCGTTCGCCAGCCGAAGCTTCTTCAACTCCAGCAACTTTAGGAGCACAAAATACATGACTGCACGATTCGTTCGCCAGTCGAAGCTTCTTCAACTCCAGCAACTTTAGGAGTACAAAATTCATGACTGCGCGATTCGTTCGCCAGTCGAAGCTTCTTCAACTCCAGCAACTTTAGGAGTACAAAATACATGACTGCGCGATTCGTTCGCCAGTCGAAGCTTCTTCAACTCCAGCAACTTTAGGAGTACAAAATTCATGACTGCGCGATTCGTTCGCCAGTCGAAGCTTCTTCAACTCCAGCAACTTTAGGAGTACAAAATTCATGACTGCGCGATTCGTTCGCCAGTCGAAGCTTCTTCAACTCCAGCAACTTTAGGAGTACAAAATACATGACTGCGCGATTCGTTCGCCAGTCGAAGCTTCTTCAACTCCAGCAACTTTAGGAGTATAAATTCATGGCTGCGCGATTCGTTCGCCAGCCGAAGCTTCTTCAACCCTAAGGTACCTACATACCTATTCGAGTTTCTGGCCACGTGATTTAAGTTGGCACGTGTCTCGATTCCTTGACCCCAGATATTCAAAAGGGCTTCACAAAGGGATTTATGAATTATGAATCCCTGCATCTCCACCATTTTGTCGCGAAGTGTATTTCAATTGCCTAGGTTCATGTTATATTTCATCAGGTAGCGACAAGAATTCACACTAGATTCAAGGTCAACCAGGACATAAGGCATTTCTAGGTACATTTTACCTTGGGAACGTGAACTTCAACTTGTTCCACGTTCCCTTCGATTCTGCGGGACCCAGGGTCCCTTGACGGATCTCCATAACCTCCCCTCATAATCCGTTCCCATTCCACCACGAGCCTGGCACTTCTAGCTCGCCTTTCATTTATTGACATACATTCAATTCTGTGCCATTTCATTTCGCATAAACTATTCATTATGCCTTATTTCCTGGTTTCCCTATATTCATTTTATTACATACTAGCACTTACCGAGGTTCTATGTCGGTTGCCTCGCCCAATTCCTGTCTTCCCTATCACCCTCATATTTTTAGTTACCCCCAAACACGTTTTCCCTCCATCTTGTTTCATCAAACCCAAACAACCACTCCAGTCTGACCACCACAGACAACGTTACTTCCACAGATACAAAAGTTCCTATATCGTCTGTAGGTTTCGCGACAGTTCGCGACAATGCGAGCCTTGAATAAGTATTTACTAATATTGCGAATAAGTTACAATCTCCTTTAAAAAGAATATCAAAAGAGTTTAGTTTAGTTTGGTTTATAAAAAACATGCTCCAGCAGAGCCCCCGGCCCCCGGCGCGTCGTCGGTGACGTGCGTCGTTCGAGTGTCGTTGAATCCATCATGAATGCAGTGCACTCGGCTCGGTGAAGGGTCCTGCTCCAAAATTCAGGGTTTTTAGTACAAGGTCCATAACTTTTACTAAAAAATAAAGAAGCTCTGGTGAAAACTCACACATAACAGGAGCTTTTTCACATGTATTATTTCGCATAATATGGACCAGAAATACATAAAATATTGAATTTTTGCATGAATATTTGAAAAATCAGAGCGGCGTTTAGCTACATATTTTAAGATCACTCCGAGAGGACCACGAGCCCGTCCGTCAGGCTGTCACGTCGCGTTAAGGGCCGGCGCGGCGCGAGCGTGGCGCGGGCGTAGTGAATATATGCTGAAAATAGCCATCTCTCCGCCACGGACCTACTAGTACAGCTGCCTCACTCGGCCCCCGTGCGTACCAAGTTGTTTGACGTTACTTTCCCCCGGTATCGCCCCCCCCCCTCACCCCCCTCCGCCCGCGCTCGACAGCGGCATGATGTTGTTGCGAGGGTGAATAATGTATGTCCGGGGCGCGCCCGCGGAGTGCTGCTCAGGGTTGCACGCGAATGGCCGTCGGATGAATGACGGCTCGTCCACGGCGTGCTTTACGTGTGACGCGACCCGCGCCGGTACCGTAACTTAGCGGAGATGTGAGATGCGAACGTGAAATTTTCTAAATTGTAGGGAAGGTTTCACAGTTGAGGCGATGTGTTTAACTAACCGAATATCCCGCGGCTTTGCTCGCGTTATGTTTTTTATTAAACATTTTTTTTATTTTTTTTAAAACTCTTTTATTGAATGTTGTGATCGTGTATCGGACGCGCGTATGTAACGCGGGTGAGGGTTCCTTCCATAAAGTACTCAATAGTTGTGTCCGTTCGGAGATGCCGAACCACACCTGTGTTTTACTGACGAAAAGTTGTACACCATTCAGCGACCCCACTACTTCGGAGATCGCGCCTTAACAAAATATGAAGGACCTACTTCAAAACATTTATAACCAAAACGTGTGAAATTGTGTTTGAGCACAATTGAACATGGAAGTAGTTCCGGCCGACAGCGCAGAGCAATGCGCTACAATGCACATACAATGCACATACAATGCACACACAATGCACACACAATGCACATGCATTGCACAATGCACGGCTTTCAATAGTTAGACTGAGTCGGGGTCGTTTTGTGACGAAAAATGTCGGCCGCACACTTCCGGCGTGCGGGAGGGGAGGGGGGGGGGGGGCGAGCTACTGGACTACACTAATACTTAAAATCCATTCAGGCCTGCCCCAACTATCGACTCACTAGCAGCGTCGCACTACACCACGGCTTAGGACACCTACTGCGACCAGCCGGGCCGGCATTAGCGACCCGACATTTTGTCGAATGTTTTGTTTCGCTCCTTCTAGTGCGAATACGAGACGACATGTTCGACAAATCGACGACAATCTGTCACGGCTGCCATGTTAGCGTCTTAGATATTGTAAGTTAGCCTCCAGTGACAGGGATCTTACTGTATGCACGCATATTATGAAATTTCTTCTTCCTGTTAGGTTTCGAAACAGAAGTAGGCACTAGTCGTATAATGAGGAGAACTTTTAGTAAAAATAATAAAACGGCGGCCACAAAGTTGTGCCGCTGCACGCATCTACAATTCTAATTCCCGCTCGCGGAGACTGATCCGCACCGCGCCCGCGCGGCACGCGCCAGCACGGCACGACAGGCACCCGCTGCCGCGTCGTCCCGCGTCGTGCCGGGCCGGCGCCGGCGCGACGGGCGCACGGAGTGCTGCCACGTGTAGCGTGACCCTTACAAACTTCTAAATCAGAAATTCACAGTTTTTAGTGAAGCGCGCGTCTCGTAATGTGGCGGAATAATTCATGGCGCCGCGGCGTGCATTAATATGTACGGCGTCCCCCCGCCCCGCCCGCGCCGCCTTATAGCGGCCGTCATCACGCGCCGCAGTCTTCATCCGCTGTGCTTCAGATCTCGGCTGTAGATGTACTCTTGCAGCATTAATTAGGCCTCCGGGCGGCCTATGGCCTCCGTCGCCGCAGTGAGCACAGGCGCCACCAAGGTTATATTTTCTCGACAATAGGCGGCAGTCATAGCGGAGGCCGCTTCTTGAGAAGCGAAGGCGTTACGATGTGTGACGGCGCGCTGCGGCCCGGGGGGGGGGGAGGGGGGAGGGGGAGCGGGCACTGCGAGAAGGGTTAAGAAGGTGCGCCTTTGCACATTCGCACGCCCTTCAGCCGTAGGATACACGGCTCCACTTATTAGCTAACCCTATATCACAAGTCGAGGAAAGATTTCTTTCCCTGACTTGCGATGTAGACTAGTTTCCGTCCGAAAAGTCTAAATTCCGGTGTGCGAGCTACCTTCACGGCGGAAACAACCGGCTATGTGTGGAGAGGTACGGAAACTAGTCCGATGCGAGATACCAAACACACAGAGTGTCGACGCTCTTTGCTCCACACGTCTGTCTGTCTGTCTGTCTGTTGTACAAACTACATGCGGACGGACTCGCCGGCGCTGGCTCGAGTTGTAAAGTACGTACGTAGTAAGTACTTAGAAAGTAAGTATTTTATTTTAAAAGTCGCGTTTGAAAATATGAAAACTTGAAACAAAAATTATAGTCAGTATAACTTTGCCCACTCTCACACGGACTTAGTTCGAGATGAGAATGTTGAGTTTTCTGAGAAGCGATGACGTCACGACAGCGGCGGCACAGCACGGACCTCACACTTCGACAGACAGACAGACAGACGGACAAATAACTATATCAACTGGGTTTAGGATTGACAGGTCTTTCTATGAAATGTTGTCAATTGCAGTTGACGGTGGCGATGAACACCTCTCCGTCATGTTACGGTCGCTACAGTGAAGACGCCGTGGCGGTGTAGTTTAGTTAACGAGCACAGCGCCCCGGGCGGAGCCGAGTGCGCAACTAGCGGACACCGAATTAAATGTTAGTGTACGGTATTAGCAGAAACTTAAGAAAAAATATATTAGCAGAAACTTTACAAAAAATATATAAATGTAATTTATTACATACTAGCTTCCGCCCGCAGCTTCGCCCGCGTGATACCTTGAAAAACAAAAACATATCTATCCCACGGGAACCACAAATTTCGTGATAAAATGTAGCCTATGTGTTATTCCAAACCATAATCTATATCTGTGCCAAATTTCATTCAGATCCGTTCAGCAGTTTTAGCGTGAAAGAGTAACAAACATACATCCATCCATCCATCCAAACTTTCGCGTTTATAATATTTGTAGGAAGTGAGGGCTTTTTCCCTGAATGGAAGCTACTCGCACCTCGAGACAGGTGCGTGATGGAGGACGCACGACGGATGATCTGTCTGAGTGGACGGGACACGCTCCGTGGAGACGTGGCGGGACACAGGCCACGGGGGATGTCGTGACTAGAACCAGCGAAAGGATATGCAAATAATGTGTGAAGGCAGCCGAAGCCGGGGGCGCGGCCAGGTTCGTTCGAGTACGAACTAAAAGCTCGCGGAATACATTTTCCTTTCGCTGAACCCTCCACCCCAGCCGCACTCGTCACTTCACATATTTATTTCCCCTTCCGAAGCTCTCACCGCCCGTACACTCGTACACTCGTACACTCGTCCACTCGTCCACTCGCCGGCTCGTACCCCGCTCGCTGCATACATTATGAGCATACATACATTAACTCGTGTAACGGTAATTAACGTGTACCGAATTTAAATTCAACCTTTTCAGCGCACGGGGCCGTAATGAGGCGCTCGCCCCGGTGACGTCACGGCGCCCCCCGGGCAGGTGGTGAGCCCCGCACAGCGCGGTCATCTATAATGTACGAGCGATCTCTAGCGAGGGGTGCTCGCGAGCAGACCGAACTTTCGGAGCAGGCGGAGTATGAATCGATTCGGTTCGGACGACTAATAAAGTTGTCTACCCTAGATATTTATGCCATTGACTTCAAAGTACGATAAAGTGCGGTCCTGGGAGCGGGCCGCGCGCGCTCGCTCCACTAGGCCGGCCGCGCCGCGATCGATCTCATAAATACGCAACGATCGTTCATTCGCGTTGTATTCGGCGGACAGACTCCGCTCCACATCGTAAAGTTCACTCTATCCCCTTGAAGTTACAGTGCGTTTTGGAACATTTGGGCTGCGGCTCGCGCGCTCTCATCCATAATGCAGGGCGGCGGCGGCGCGGCGACGCTCGTCTTCGGCGCTGTTTGCGGAAGGAACCAGTGTGCCGAGCGACACCTGCGACCACTTTGTTGCAATGTTAAACAGTAGTCGTGGTTATCGTTTAGTCCCGAGTGACTCAGGGCCGGCGGGTTCGAAGGAGTGCTCGTCTCTCACACTAGTTATCGCCGGAGAATGTGATAAAAATAACCATGTTTATAAACAAGAGCCCCCCCCCCCCCCCCCCACCCCCGTTAGCCCGCACGGTGCGCGTCCCCGCTATTGCCATTAAATCGTATTACGTCGTACCTCGTCTGGTTATCGGTGAGGATGCAATCAATAAAACGAGGTTCTTACAGATGACAGGGTGCCTTGCGGAGGCACGCACGAGTCACCTCGAGAGGCACTTCGAGAGGCACGGAGAAGCACCGGCGGCAGCGCGGTGACAGGGCCGGCTGTACTAGTCCCGGGCTGTGCCGGTGAGCTCCGTGAGGAGGCTGCAAAAACATTTGTGATGACTTTTTGTCTGGGTAGGGACACGCGAGCGGAGCCGTGTGCGGAAGCTACTAAAAAACAAAAACAAAAAACTGTCTACCCTACACTGAGAGAGTAACAACTTGTGCAATCGATTCAGCTTCACATGACATGTATCGCTACGATAGTGTAGCGCGTCTAGCGACATTTGCCTAAGATATTTTTGCAACCAAATTGTAGTGTACACAGCTTTACATTATAAAGTGTCGAGTGTGGCGCGGTGTGGGCCCCACCGTGGGCCGTGGACACGAGGCGACCGGCCCGGCCGTGGGATCGCCTTAGGTAGGATGCGGTAACTGAGTCTTGACTTTCTAGAACATACAATGATGCTCAAGTTAGTGTGAGCTTAGTTTACGCGGGAGTTAACTAGTTGTGAAGACGTCATGTTGTATTACACCTAGTTGTATAGCTACTAATGTCGGCCGGTCTGTAGCAGGCATCCAATATGCAAAAGTCAATTCAATTCCATAAAGCGTGATAAATAAACATGGCCGAGTCTTTGTTAATGAAAAGGTAAAAAATCCTAAAAGTAGACTTCAATCAGCTCAACAATCGCAGCCTCCCCTTGTGTGCTCGCGCCGGGGGGTGGAGGGTGGGGGGGGGGGTTTCCCGGGAGCCGTGACTCTGATAGACAGTTGCCTTTACCGTCGACTTGCTTGCCACGACACTTTCTATATGCTTCCAAGGTCTAACCATTCCTTCGAACCACTGAGCTGAAACAGTTCTAGTGTATCTGTAAAGTCATGCTGTAAATCAGCAAATGTAAAGCACTTGTTCTGTTTGATTGCCATTATAATTGTTGTGTTTTTAGTTTTGGATGATATCTCTAGGCTTAATTTTTTCAGACACAATGTAAAATTATTGAATAAATTCTGATGTTACCGTCCAGTGACCAACTATGGACCTCCACAGTTCAATGAGAAAGTGTTCACTTGATCCAATCATAAATTAAAGGCGTACGTACCACTACGCTATGTTGCGCCTGAAGCCTCGATTCTCACAAATGTTCACTTATTCCTATAAGTATTAAGGTAGAAAGGTTGAGTTTCAGGTCGCGCCGGTCGCTCCTGAATGGCACCTTAGCTGTAGAGGTTCTAAGGCGGGCGCGGCCGGGCGCGGCGCCTAGCGTAGTATATGTACCTACACTAATGTACATCTGCTTTTTATAAATGTTTAGCTCGGCCATGTTCGGGATTAAGATCGTTGCTTTCCGGCGTCGGGATTAGTACGAGGGAAGCTTAGTTTGATACAGTTTTTGTATTTATACTTAAAAAATACAATTTCCTACACTATTGCGGGATGGTAAATAAAAGATCGTCTTTGCACTTAATAACTGAGTCTATTCTTACGTTTGCTTACAACAACTATTATATGATATTACACTTTATATAGGTCGAGGGTTGAGGAGTGACTTTAAGTATATGTATGTTCTCAGTTGAAGACTACGGAGTGACTGGCGTTCTCGGCAACACGACTTGGCCAGGAAATAATAATATGCCGAATTAACAATACATAATTGTGCCGCGTACTGTTTGCTAAACTGTGTCACTACACATTCAATATCCCAATAGCTATACATATTATGTAGATACAGGTATGAAGTTAAAGGTAAAATGGTTTTGCTTTAGCTAAGCGACGTCTGGAAATGATAAAAATATCTATCTCGGTACTCAAAATACTATTTCTAAACAGTTTTATTACAGTTAAAATGGGAATGTGCACCAGCTAAAGTTGTAAGAAAAAAGATTTAACTAGCAAATTATTTGCGGGTTTTATTTAACTAGTGGTACGTACTTAAGTAAATGAGGGGCATCCGTCCAGCAACCCGTGCAAGCTTGCTACTCGTCATTGGGTCCTTCAATATTTTTTTTCATAATTCTCAAAATTCAATAGTAACGGTAAAGCCGACCCCGCGTCGACCCCGCGCCGACCCCGCGCCTACCCCGCGCCGACCCCGCGCCGACCCCGCGCCGACCCCGCGCCGACCCCGCGCCGACCCCGCGCCGACCCCGCGCCGACCCCGCGCCGACCCCGCGCCGACCCCGCCAGGTGTCCCGGCAGACGAAGGTCACACTCTAAGGTCTCCCTGAGGTCTTATTTGTCAGACGAGTCGGCACTCGGAGCCGAGACGCCGAATCTATTGGAATATTCGGCTGATTCCTTATGAATACTGCGACCAGATGCCGCCCCGGGGACTCGCTAAGGCACCGCCGCCGACTAACGGCAAGCGTCTTGTGACGGCCGGAATAATGAACCCGTCGTTATATTCAAGATCGCAGTGACGCTAAAGCTCGTTATCTGTGTAAAGTAAATTTTCTGTATCAAAGTAGTATAATAGCCGGCCGTGTTTCGTTCTAACGGGCGTCACATACGGTCACCGCTATGTAAGCGAGCACGCCTTATGCATTAGGTATGGCGATCGAGGCCGATTGTTCGCGTTGGCGACGTTTTATTATAACGTGCCATTATTTAGCGACGCGCTCTTCTCATATTTGACAATGCGAGCACCCGCAGTACGGACCCAGGCACTACCAGTTCATCTGTTCACTGAACGTTGTGGTGTCTCGTCTCACCGGCCCGGGGTCTTACTTCTCTTCTATTTACTCTATGAAATACCACTATTATCGTTAATGTATCGGATCTGTATCTCCGCGATGCCCCCCCGGGAACGAACCCGCGTCACTGCGGGTAGGCAGGGCACGGCGGGTTCCTTTCAGTGCGCCGTTTCAGAACTAACTAACTACGGACAAGGGTTTACAACTACAAGGGTACTATTTCGCTTCGAGGGAAAACAGTTTTATGAAATGTTTAGAAAAGCTGTGCTACGCCGTAGCAGCTACTACGACGTAGCAATGCATCTACGGCGTAGCCGAGTAAACTTTTCAGTTTTGTGTTCATTCGTAATGTACTTGTCGCCGCCGAGGTAGGGCCCTGCGCTCGTACGCTCGTACACTCGTACGCTCGTACGCTCGTCTGTTCATGGAAATGGCGCTCACGGCGAGTTAACGTTCAATGGAAGCGGCCGGAAAAATAAAATGGCAATTCCTCCGACGCAAACCTGATTGTCGCAAACTCATTCAACTTAGTCACCGATTTGGAACACATTACTCCGGCAGATCCGCGCTCCGCTAATTTAAAGAGGCGCCCGTGAGCTGCCGAACTCGGAACTACTTTATCACCTCGAGGCACCTCGCCGCCTCGCCTCGCCGCCGGTCACGTCCACTCATTACGCCCGGAACTAGACTCGCAAGAGTTATCGCCCTCCGCCGCCGCGCCGGTCCGCACCTTAATACCGGGCGCCAGAGTCTCAAGTCCGACGGGGCCGCGCTCGACCTGCACCGGCGATGCTGAACGAGCGGTTTTACGCTTTACGTCTTGAAAGATAAGGTCGAGTTCCATGTGAGGCGCGACGGGAGCCGTGCCAAAATTACAGCAGATTAGAAAGGCGAGCTGGCAGGGCTCCGGCCGCCGGCTCCGGCTCCCGAGACGACACAACGACTGCAGCTTGCCTCAGCAAATCAATAACGAACACGACTCGACAGTACCTGGAGAAGTCTCGTTTTATTCAAATTTCAAAAACACTTCAGATTCTTGTTGAGCTCTTAAAAACTGGTTAGGTTAGCCGCCGAGGCGAGGCGAGGCGAGGAGAGGTAAGGCGAGGCGAGGCGACGGAGCGTCCCAATATTTGAGCAGCGCGGCGCAGCTCACAGACAATCTAAACTAGCTACATCACTCATACTATACTATAAATAATCAATGTCTTTTAGAAGTTGGTGGTTCCTTATGTTCTTTTATAAATTTATTTTTATATTATTCTCAAATTGAACTATAAAGGTATACTGTACAGATGGCAGACACCTAACTGTCCTGAAAGAGACTGCGGCGCTGTCGAGGAGCGCGCGAGCTGACCCGGAACAGGGGATTACACGCGCACGAGCCCTCCGTGAACCCGGGGGGGGAGCGGGGGCAGGAGGGGGGGCGGCGGCAGGGGCTTACGCTGAAACGACCGCTTCTCCGCCGCAGCGCTGGACCATGATCTCTGACTTCCGTATCCGAAGCCCTAAGTGCGACACTGCACAGATACATTATAATAAAGCCCAAGTGTCAACAGCTCCCAGCACTCACATGTACTCGTAGGACTGCATTAGCAAGGGAGATGGTTTCACTGTTTAAGCCTGCACTAGCTACCTCGTCCTCTGTAATAGCTGGCAGGACGTGGCACTACGGCGCTCCCCCGGGTGCACTCGTGCCCGGACGGTGACGTCACGGGCCACGTTCGCGGTAGCGCCGCCCGGTAATGATCCCGCATGCATCGCCTATCAATCTAATGGCCACCCTATTCGCATGGCTGTAAAACCCACATTACCGCAGCGAGTGCACTGAATCGTGATCCATTTCCTAATACGGAGGATGATAGATAGGCATCTGCGGGAGGAATGATAGATGATAACTATCCACTCGTGTTATCTTCAAATATATTTTCTAAGCGTTTCGAACCGCTTCCGACATCGTCTGTGGAGAATGTTCCTCTGCCACAGATCCTGGACGGCCCCCCGGCCTCCCCCCCTCCCGGCCGCGCTCCGTCCGGGTCCCGTCGGGAATACGCAAGTTCATCCGTATCAAGTATTCACGTATTCCGTTTCTCGACAAATACGAGGAGATCCCGACTACCTGCGTTATGGTAATCGGGCCGGAGCGCGCCGCGCCCGCGGTACGGACGCCGTCTCGTGACGGCCGGCATTCCTTATCTATCAGTAGCTAGGTTTCAATCTCATCCTACTTTAGTAACTATTACAGATCACCGTCGTACTAACATCTACTCAACCGCTACACATTAGTTTCGGTACACATCAGTCGAATAACGTTGATCACGTCCGGCATGAGAGAAGCCTCTCACCACCCTGGTTCATTACATCGCCCGCCCGTGCTTGCGGGGACCGCTCACGTGCTGCGAGGAGGCGGGCGGCGTGTTGGCATTGTTTGCGAAGCTCGTCCTAATAAAGTTTTATATTTGTGCGGCTCCGCGCGCCATCTAACACCCTGCCGGCCTCGTCACATGCATATGTACATCTGTTCAAATCTGGTAGTCATTCAGATCCTTATAATTTTCGACCAATATCAGTGTTACCTACATTTAGTAAAATATTTGGAAAACTTATTCTTAATCAATTACAAAGACATTTTAACATTAATAATTTACTTGATAAAAAACAATTCGGATTTACAAAGGGCCGCTCAACCACTGATGCCGGTGTTGAGTTGGTATCACATATTTTCAATACCTGGGAGGAATCGCACGATGCCTTAGGTATTTTTTGTGATCTATCTAAAGCATTTTATTGTGTGCACCATGAAACATTTATCATGAAACTCCATCACTATGGTGTTAGGGGGGTTGCACTTAATCTTTTAACATCTTACCTCACTGACAGACTACAGCGAGTTGAAGTAAATGGGAAACGTTCTCCGGGGTCAGTGGTAACAATAGGTGTACCACAAGGATCAATATTAGGGCCTTTTTTGTTTTTAATATATATAAACGATCTACCCAAACTTGTCAGGGATGATCAGGAGATTGTACTGTTTGCTGATGACACGTCACTTATATTTAAACAAAAGCGGCGTATGACTAATTTTGACGAAGTGAATAATGCAATCTCTAAAATTGTAAAATGGTTTAATGTAAACAACTTATTACTAAATGAAAAGAAAACGAAATGTGTTCGTTTTGTACTACCAAATGTTCGACAATTAGATACCAATATAAAAATAAATAACGAAAATATAGATCTTGTGGACACCACAGTATTCTTGGGCATAACTTTAGATAATAAGCTTCAATGGGGCCCGCACATTGATAAATTGTCGAAGAGACTTAGCTCTGCAGCATATGCAGTTAAAAAGATCCGTCATTTCACCGACGTAGAAACTGCTAGACTTGTATATTTCAGCTACTTTCATAGCATTATGTCTTACGGCATTTTGTTGTGGGGGAGTGCTTCAGATATTAATACTATATTTGTGTTGCAGAAGAGGGCTGTTCGTGCAATTTATAACATGGGTCCTAGAGAATCTCTTAGAGATAAGTTTAAAGAAATAAACATCATGACAATGCCATGTCAGTATATATATGAAAACTTGATGTATGTTCACAAAAACATTAATTTATTTAGGAAAAATAGTGATAATGATAATGTTAATACTAGACTTAAAAATAAACTCGCTGTTCCCACGGTTAAGCTCACTAAAGTAAGTAAATCCTTTAAAGGGCAATGTGTACGCTTCTATAACAAGATCCCAAGTGACATGCTTGATTTATCAATTGGAAAATTCAAAAATGTAATTAAACAGAAACTGTCTAGAAAAGCTTACTATAAAATATCAGAGTACTTAGATGATAAAAAAGCTTGGGATGAATCAGCTCCAACTCTGCTAGGTATTCCTTACAAAATTAACAAGGATCATACAAAAAAAAGCGCTAGGGCCCAGCGAGTTTCTTGTCAGTTCTTCTCGCACTGGGGATAGGACTGGAACTGGCACTTAGACTCACCTAGTATGTAAGACGTTTCAAAGTGATCCCTGTGATTCTATTGAAAATAAACATATTTTGATTTTTTTGATTTTTGATTTGTACAGGCGACAGGCGCGTCCGCTGCACGGGGGGGGGAACTATATAAATCTCCTAACATCAGCCAATATGCTTACGTATGTACATCGCAGGTATCATATCTGCGTAGCGAGTGCCAGCTACTGTGCCGTCGGCTGTACAGCGAGGTACAAGGCAAGCAGTAGAGACACTTATCCATTTTTTTACCGATATTCTACTCAGTCCCGCAGCACGCTCATTAGGATGGTGCACTTGGAGGTGGGTGCACCGGGGACAGGCAGGGGCAGGCGGGGCCCCGTGCAGTGGGAGCAGTCCTCGAGGCCGGCCGTGCAGTGCCCCAGGCCGTGCAGTGCGGCGCGGGGCTCCGTCGGTGTCTGAGCACTCGCTCCCGTATTCATGGAGGTATTCACCGAATTCGTTTATGAATACGGCGCGGTGTCGGCGCCTTTTTATAGCGATTCCGAGTTTCCGGCGGATTGTTATTCCGGTCGGCCCCCGCCCCCCGCCGGCCCCCGCCTCCCCGCGGACTCATCTCCGAACCGTTTTGATGAAGTACGAGTACTTACTTATCGTTTATTTTATTATGCTAAAGCAATTAACTTTAATAACTTTAACTTTTTCGAATCGAGAGGTTTACGGTGTAGGAACACTATCTCGATCTCCAGAGACATGCGAGTCGTCGTGCTCATCACATCGGGTGGGCTGCGTGACAGTCGAATGTCAAACCTTGTAAGAAAATCCCAGTGGACGGTGCGCACGAATCGGGTACAGGCCATTGCAGATGGCACGCCGCGCGGCGATGGCCTGAATTCGACAACAATTTACCTAAATTACTCTTTAAAAATAATTGTCAAGATGCTCAGACTCAGATGAAGTGAAGTGAAGGGAGCGTCGCCAGAAGGCCGAGCGGAGCCCGCTCCGTGAGCTGAAAAACTCCCAAACCCGAACAAACAAATTACCAACATTTCCACAACATCTGAGATTCATCTCCGAGACAGTGACGGGCAAGGTCCCTTCTCCTAATACAGGTCCGAGGGCGGGGGGCAGGCGGAGGGGCAGAGGGGGGGGGGAGCATGTGTGCCGAATGGAGATAGTTTTTATCGCCACGTATAATGTTGTCCGAATACATTTATTGTGGACGTAACAGGAGCCTAAAGCGCAAGTGCTCGTCCTCCATTACGTTGAGCTTTCCAATTTAGTTTTCTTTACAAATACCTTGGAATTAAAAATATATTTATGTCGATAGAAACGGTCCACTTGACCTACTGGCGGGGCGTCGTGCGGGCTGCGGGCTCGAGTGCTCGAGTGCTCGAGTGCTCGAGCCGCGAGCTGCGCCGCGAGTTATTGCGGTCACGTCGCTAACTCGGCAAGGGCAGGGGGGGGGGGGGCACAGTGCGCTCGAGAACAGCCTCACAATAAACGTTATAATTGAGTACACGGAGTTATTTTATTACCAGCAACCGCGCGCGGCTCCGCTCTACCTAGGTCAAAAGTAGCCTGTGTTGATCCAGGTCAACAAACATCCATACATCCTCACAAACTTTTACTTTTATCGGGAATTGGAATTGGGAAGGTACTTCGACTTACGTCGGTGAGGATTCGGCCCGGGAGTGAACATTGTAGGATTGCTAAAAGTAAGCAATGTTCACTCAGTCTCGAGAACTGATGCACTGATTTTGATTATCCTGTGGTCCAGACCCTGCGGCCACAAAACGGCCAAAAAAGATAGTCCGGCGCCTGCTGGTTGGGGGCTGCGGCCGGCTCCGGCTAATGCATAAGCCGGGGGCTCCGGCGCGGGGCTGCCCCTCAAACCTTCAGGCTAATTTCTAATTTCCCAAGTAACGGAGTTAACTTCTCTAATTGCTTATAATAAAGCGACGTCTGCACGGCGACCACTGTCGCGGCGAGAGCGGCGCCGTCATCTGACGCTTCTGCTAGGAGAGACCGATGGATGGAGACCATCACCGATCGTGTATTTTTTTATTACGTACGTAAATAGAAGCTTGCCGCTTTCCAAGCGAGCTTCGTTTCCATTATTTTTTCAAATAAAACATTCGAGTGAGATGATGAACCCACACACCATAATTTAGCTTGAAAAACTGGTTCATTCGTTACACAACGTGCTCGGAGTCGCATCACCATTCGGCGGGTGTATCAATTAAGCTTTCGAATAAATTTTCAATCTAAATGAGAGAGAATCTTCAAAGTTTTGATTTTATAATCAAACTGAAATCAGATCGGCAGAACTCGGAGGCGAATATAAAGGGTTGGAATCGAACCGGCAGCTCTCGGTCGGGCCCCGCCCGGCGCCGCGCCGGAGCCGCCGGCCATAGCTGTTCCCGGACTTATGATACATGCTTCGCAGTCAGCTTTCCTTGCTCCAGCTCTCTGTCGACTGGCGACGCGTGTAGCAGTCGCAGCAGGAGGAGGCCACGGCTCGCCGCGACGACACGGTCGCTGGATGATAGTCTCCCATCATTCAAGACATATACCGACTTATTCTCAAGTCGCAACAATAGGTGGGGAATATCATATAACGGGGTGATAAAATGTTCCTCAAAACATTGACGATGCAAAGTTCCCGGCGGTATTTCGTATCCCCGCGCCGACGACAGCGTACACTTTACGTAAGTGGTCGGTTTAGCTTGTTGCGAGTTCTCGATGGCTGTTTGACTGTGCATTAGGAAGAGCGCCGGACCAAGTTTCGCCCCTTGCGGAACCCGGCCGCCTCGGAGATTAAAACTTGGCGGTGAAGTTGTCCGGAGCGGCCCCGTCCCGTCCCGTCCCGTCCTGCTCCCGCCGGCGCCAGGCCGGCCTCGACCGGGGACGTTGTTTATTTTCAATATGCATGAGCTCGTGACGGGGACACGATAATGACTAAACGCCTGTGTATTTGCGTGCGCTCGCTTACGTAAGTATTTACAATTCAACGGGCGAACCTTAATTAAACAGAAAACTCCAAAGTTTACGTTACGATCCTCGGAGGCTGCGAAGGAGGCTTTAAAAACAACAAACATCAACTCCTAAACGCGCCCGAGAGAAGTTCTTCTCGAAACTTCGTGAAACTTCTCGACTCGCCGACACATAGTTTTCATTTGCCGTTTTCATTAGTACCTCCCACTCAGCGGAGACTAGTTACCGAGAGCAACTGAATGAACGAATGGAAGAGGCTTCCAGCCCGAAGTATTCCGATGAGGTGTCGCCGACGTTAACAATTTGCAAAGTGATTGAAATCCTGGGGACACAATAAAACACACTAATGTCGAGCTAAACAATAATGTACCTTGTAGTAATAATGTGCCTTCCTAGATATCAGAAATCTATAATAATGGAGTTAAATCCAGATATAAGAACATACAAACAATAATAGCAGAGTGAGCAAACCGAGTTGTTCGCTGCGGGCCGATGCTGACACAAAGTCGTAATCTGGGAAACGATACACAAGTTGTTTTACGAGCGTTATCTGGCGGAGCCCTGTTTGCATTTACATTCAAAGCTACGTCACGTGCGTGACGCGGGGGCTCGGCGCGGCGCGGGGGAGCCCGGCTCATTCGTCCATTAGACAGTAGTAGATAGTAGTAGATGACAATAGAACGTGCGGTACACGCACGTTCTATTGTCATCGGTGTACTTTGCGAAATGTGTGCCGAAATATTATTGAGGAGTGCGGCTCGACCTCGCTTGTCGAAATTATAATAAACGTTCATAGCCTATACGCAGCTCGGTAGTTTAACTCGGCACAGAGATCTACAGCCCCGGCCACAGTGTGGCGCTAGCAGTGAGCCGTGCAGCGTGCAGCGTGCAGCGCGGTACTCACAATACAAACGGTGACTTTCCGCACTGGTGTAGCTGCGCTGCGCCCCACACTCGACAATTCGCGTAAACAAGTGGCGCGCCGCGAGGCGGGGGGCGGTGGAGGGCGAGGGGGGCGGGGGCTCCCACTAACTGCTGCTCGGTCTGCGGCGGTGAGGAACAACTTTTTGTATTACGTGAGGAGATTCAATTTCAGGATGTCGAGGACGTAAATTGAGACCGTGACTCGAGGGTTTTAATAAATGTATCTCGGTTCGTGTCGTCGCGATGCACCGAGCGCGGAGCGGTGGGTGACCGCCCGCCGCCGGCTGCATCTCGCAGCCTTCCGCATGTTCAACTATCATGGCGACCGCTTCCGCTTTTCTCTAAAACATGGGAAATAAAATTATCTGCCGGCGATCCTGCCCGGGCTTCGCTTGACATTTATCGAGTGGGTAAGATTATCTATCTCGGCTGCCGAAGAGCGGCTCGCCTCGCCGGTCGCGTGACGTCACTTCCGGAGTCTATCGATCACCGGCGCCGCAGAGCCGCTCCGGCGGCGGAGCGGGTCCGATCGCTTCACTCGCTGATGAAGGCGAACGAGCGATTAACGCATGCGATGGCGGCCCAACTGTTCGATCATACATAAAGTCCCGCAAATTGCAATCCCCTGATGGAGGTGTCGAGCGGAAATCAGAACACAAACGGAATTCCCGACACAGCTGGCGCACCGCACACTGCGGCGAGCGCAGCGCCTGCCGCCGCGAACATAAACTCGATGCTCGCCGTGCAACTCGTCAGTTTATTTGTGAAACCCCATTCAAAGAATATTGCAACAAAGTAAAGGGTACATTTAAATTGTAAGAAAGTTCAAGATTCATTTGAGCGCGGCGGGGGGGGGGGGGGGGAGGGGAGGGGAGGCGAGCGGCTGCCGTTTATTGATACTTGGCGCCGGAAGTCGCAGATAACTCTTAAATTGTGGGGATTCGTAGCCGGGGCCCGGCCGATCGACATCTGTTTGGGAATTCATTCCTTTTCCAATGTTTTGTAAAAGAAAGCTACCTAACATTGCATCCGATAGGTTTTTATGAAGCGATCCGCCCGCCGCAGGAGGAGCCGCCTACGGAGACATAATAACGAAACAGCCATGAAATGTTTTACTGAAAACATTTTGAATTAGGGGCAAGAATGTACCTACTCACCGACCGGCCTCACAGCTCAGTCGGTACTAGCTCTGTCTTCTGCGCTGTAGGCTGTGGGTTCGACCCCCTCCCAGGACAAACATTTGTACGATGAATACAAATGTTTGCTCTGGGTCTGGGTGTTATTGTCTATCCTTTGTATGGGATGTATAAGTATATACCTAATCTATCAGCTATCTGGTGCCCATAGTGCAAGTTTTGCTTACTTTGAGGCTAGGATGGCGTCGTGTGAACTATTCACCGACATTTATTCATTTATTTTTTATCAGTTGAAGTAAGCGGGCCGCAACAACTGTTTCAGTTTGCAAACTGGATGCAAATATGCGCTGTGGTGCGCGGGAGCCCCAATACCATCCTGAACACAATCTCCAATAAATTTAATTGTCCTCTGATGTGGAAACTCACACAGAGGACTAAATCACTTTTAATTATTAAGTATTAGCTGTTAGGAACCTACTAACTCTAGATTATAAGTTGTATTGTATTAACACTATGGATCTTGTTATCTGAATAAATAAATATATTATTATTATTATTATTATTAAATAGGATCGCGTCATAACCGCGGCCGGGGGGGGGGGGACCGGTCAGCGCACCTACTAATGAAGCGGCATGTAACCCTCCCCCCCTCCCATCGGCCGCGGAGATTAGCACTACTTATAACCTGCTAGAGAGGGCTTCGTTTAAATATTGATTTATCTAAAATTTATTCACACCTCAATTTCATTGCTTCATTTTGAAATTAGGCAAGACATCGTTATTACGGATGTGGCACGAGGTGCGCTGGGGTGCGTGAGCGACGTTGTGAATGAAGTACACTACTGTGTCGTGCACCGTGTGCCGTGTGCCGTGTGCCGTGTGCCGTGTGCCGTGCGCCGTGTGCCGTGTGCCGTGCGCCGTGTGCCGTGTGCCGTGCGCCGTGTGCCGTGTGTCGTGTGCCGTGTGCCGTGTGCCGTGTGCCGTGCGCCGTGTGCCGTGTGCCGTGCGCCGTGTGCCGTGTGCCGTGCGCCGTGTGCCGTGTGTCGTGCACCGTGTGCCGTGTGCCGTGTGCCGTGTGCCGTGTGCCGTGCGCCGTGTGCCGTGCGCCGTGTGCCGTGTGCCGTGCGCCGTGTGCCGTGTGCCGTGCGCCGTGTGCCGTGTGTCGTGTGCCGTGTGCCGTGTGCCGTGTGCCGTGCGCCGTGTGCCGTGTGCCGTGCGCCGTGTGCCGTGTGCCGTGCGCCGTGTGCCGTGTGTCGTGCACCGTGTGCCGTGTGCCGTGCACCGTGTGTCGTGTGCCGTGTGCCGTGTGCCGTGTGCCGTGCGCCGTGTGCCGTGTGCCGTGCGCCGTGTGCCGTGTGCCGTGCGCCGTGTGCCGTGTGTCGTGCACCGTGTGCCGTGTGCCGTGTGCCGTGTGCCGTGTGCCGTGTGCCGTGTGCCGTGCGCCGTGTGCCGTGCGCCGTGTGCCGTGTGCCGTGTGTCGTGCACCTTGTGCCGTGTGCCGTGTGCCGTGCGCCGTGTGCCGTGCGCCGTGTGCCGTGTGCCGTGTGTCGTGCACCGTGTGCCGTGTGCCGTGTGCCGTGTGCCGTGTGCCGTGTGCCGTGCACCGTGTGCCGCCCCGTGTGTGGCGCCGTGCAATTAGCGCGCGTGTTCGCCCTCCTCGCTCGGCGAGAGTGACGTGTGTCGAGTTATGATGTTCCCTCTAATTAAGAGGTTAAGCCCCGCACCTCGGCACGCGGACTACGTCCGTACTCCTCGAGAATGTGATGAATGCCTCTACGTGTCGGCTGTCAGACGACCCTCCAGCGCTGCCGGATGATTGACCGCGTCATTTTTCTATGTGAAGTGAACGTCCGGGCGCACTCCACGACACCGGCGGGCCCGGGGCACCCCCCAGCCCGGGCTGCAGCCCCGCCGCTCGGCCACAGAGCAGCTTGTTGCTCGTTTCACAAGTTGGCGCCCGACACGGGGCGCTCCGCTTCAACTTCGAGTCGACGTCTGCCATTCGCAACGGATAAACGGATTACGATTTCGAGTTAGACGGACAGACAAACAAGCGACCTCATTTACGTGTCTATCGTTCGTTAGCGGTCCCGGTCGATTTCGAATTAGGAAACTGGACCGATTAAAGATTCAAACTTCATATTGCATAATATTTAAGTTATTTTGAACTAGGTACCCATTGGCAATGCCTGCTGGCATGAGAGAAGCATCTAGTCGGACGGGCGGAGGCGGAGGCGGAGGCGGAGGCGGAGGCAGGTGAATGTTCATTCGCACGAAATAATCGATGCACGGACGACCTCGATGCGCCACAGCCGAGCGGCGCGCCGGCTGGCTCACTCCGCGCCCGAGGCCGGCTCGCGCCGAGGGCCCGGAGCTGGGTCCCGGCCGCCCGCACGAGCCGGGCCGCCCTCCCCTCCGCTTCAGTATGTTGCTGGTAAATCGCAATCATAACTATTAACGATGGCTTCCAGCTAGTTCCCGGCGGGTCCACGACCCTATCGGGCAGAGATCGGATAAGCCGCCGCCCACCCGCCCGTAAACATCGTTTATGGCCTGTTCGCTGGCCGGTTACCTTAACGTGTTTACCGGAGGACGGAGGGGCTAGGGGGGGGAGGGAGGAGATCAGGCTGCAGGTGACACGAGTGTACAAGGAAACTCATAAGTATTTTTTTAGTTGCTAACTGGAAAACAAGCTGCGACCGAGATTGCATTTTCCCACGCGGTACCTCGCTCAAACTATTAATATTGCAAATTATAAACAAAAACAACTGCTGTGCATAAGTAATAGATGCGTGAGGCGAGCCGCCGCCCGCGCCGGGGGCTGGGTACAGAGGATCCGGTCTGCAATTAATTCTTGGCATATCTGATCGCTGTTTACGAGGCTGCGGGGGCTGCGGGAAGGAGGGGGGGAGTTGTCTCACTACAAATTTGTTTTTACAAGTTCGGATTCAGTCCCGTTTTGGGAGTTATCCAACTTAACTTAACGAGTTACCTTTAGAATTTTGTATTTAAAAAAAAATGCAAAGGACTGTGAAATACACATCGAACTGTTCGCTAGCGGGTGTAAGGAGCAACTGCTGATTCAATAGATGAAATCCCGAGCCACGGACTGTCGACCCGTCCGCGGTCCGGCGGTCCGGCGGTCCGGCGCCGGTCGACGTATTGGCGTTTCCCCCCATCAGTCAACATTTTGTCAACATCTGCCGGCTGCTAGCGAGCTGGTGGTAGCTCGCGCACTCGTGACGTCACGTGCCGGTCAGGTGCCTCCCGGGGCCCACGGCGACACGGAAATAGCACGTACATCTACTATATCGAAAATGTGAAAGTGTCAAGTTTGTAGTGGTAATCCGGGAATAACAGTATTATGTAGTGTTTGCCCCCGGGGAGGGCGGGGCGCGGGGGGTGCGCCCGCTCGATGAGTCGTTCGCTCAAATAGCGCAAAACTGAACAGAATAGTGACTGATCCCATTGTATTTGTCCACACTCGTACATTCCAATTTTAAGTAGAGCAGTCGAGCCACAGAGAGGGTTCTACTCGCTACTGAAACTGGAAACTAGCTCTAATACTAACTTAACGCAAAGTTTTATCGGCACTTGTGCTCTCATCCACCGCCCCACGTGTGGCGAGCCTGGTGAGAGGTACGGCTTCGGACCCGGGGGGGGGGGGGCGACATGCTGACGGCCGGTTAATTGAGTTGGTCGATTTGTTGGACTTTGGGTAGTTAGGCGACTTGTGTTGACCGAACTCGATCTCATCGAAAGTTCAGCATCTAATGTTGTGACGTCACCGACCGACCGACCGACATGTCCGGACGTACATTATACAGATGACGTCGGTACGTCAGGTCATGGTGCTTCACTTAGGTACTCGTATGACTGTCTTCTTTATGTAACATTTCGGGGAAGTGTTATAAATGGACGCGCTGCTGAAGTATGGAGACAGGCCGGTCATTAGAGCCGTGGATTATGTCCCGGCGTTGTTCGGGCGGAGCGCCCGCCCCGCGCGACGGACGAGTGGCGCGGGCGCCCGCTCGCAGTGATGCTGCGGGGAGCCGGCGCGCGCGCACCTCAGCCTCGAGAATGCACCCCCTTACCGAACGACCGATAACCAGCGACGTCGCCGAGCCTGCTGCAGGGGAGCGGTCATGTCGTGACCCCGAGAGCGGGGGGGCGTCGGTCGTCGATGACGTCACGCTAGGGACTAGGCGCGCCGAGCGAGTCACGCGCGCGACTCACGGCGCCGCGCAGCACATGTCCCGCGGGGCCGGATGAGGTGAACTCATGTATTATGGGGTAACTCTGGGTTCATATTTCAGGCTGAGGACGAACAGACTACGTGTATTATCACCCGCGTGCGCGGAGGAGGGCGGTCGCTCCTCGGCCGGAGAGCTGCACCTGCCTATGTTTCTTCAGAGTGTTCAAATGTTCAACCTGTAAGTAGCTCGGGTGGACTCGTGACTCACCGCGAGCTCCTGCAACCGATTACTGTACCACCTAGACGGGGAACCGGCCCGGAGCGGGCCCGGAGCCGGCCCGGGGGCGACGCGGCTCCGTTCACTCACAGCACATTATGTTCCGCGTTCTTTTGTCCGCGACAGCTGGACCTTAACCGGGACGTCTATTGTGCGCCCGAGCCTCGCTCCGCCTGCAGGCCACATCGCACTCTACCTCTTCACGATAGCGCCTATAATCGGAAGGCACGGCCGCAGAGCCGCGAGTATTCCCGCCGGCGGCCGCATCGACTCTATCGCTTCGGGAATAATGGCGGTTATCGATCGGACGCGGAGAAAGATAATGTTTGTCATGGGAACAGGGAATGGGGACAACTTTTAATTAATCCGAAGCGTGACGCCAGGGTCCCGGTGTCCCAGCGTCCCAGTGGTCCCGACCCGTCCGTCCTGCACGAAGGTCATCTGCATCGCTCAGGGGTAGGGGTCAGTGGCACAGGCACACAAACTTCCTTGTTATAGACCCGAAATTATCACGGAAATGAGTGAGCAAACAATGTCAGAGTCTTTATCCCGTGAGCGAGTCGTCGCCGGAGCCGGGGGCGGGGCGAGGGGGGGCTCCACGCCGAGGGAACACAATCCCGCGCTAATTTGCGAATATTTGAGGAGCGTGATTACGTTATTACAGCTTTGAATAACAACGTTGTATTCATTGAACGCACAACGTATCGCTCGGGAGCCCGCGGGGGGGAGGAGAGGGGGGGGGCACGAATGTGGTGAAAACGAACGGAAATAACGTGTGGAGGGACGCGACACTCGGGCAGGGTATGTACTTTGATGGCAACTGTTTATAAACATGAAACAAACAATGTAAAACCAACGAAAATAAGTAATTTAATAATTGATAACTCACAGTCACTGCAGTCTCCGGCACGCCGCCCGCACGGCTCCCGCACGCCACCCGCACGGCTCCCGCACGCCGCCCGCACGGCTCCCGCACGCCGCCCGCACGGCTCCCGCACGCCGCCCGCACGGCTCCCGCACGCGGCCCGCAGCCCGCGCGCGCTCGTTTGGCGCTATTCATATTCACGTTTTAGATCCACGAACACCGCTGCAGCTGCGTCCACACAGCTAGTCCACTTCACGCGCCTACCGTAATCTTTATTATATCCCATTATATCCAGTCTTCGTAAGCGTATTTAATTTTAGATATAATAAAATGGCCATCTCTGAACCACGCCGGCGAGAAGACGCTCCTCGCGCAGACGGAGGTGAACCAGACAATTATCTCCGCAAACAGTGACTCCCCCCCCCTCCACCCGGCCCGCGCCCCTCCCTCCCGTCCAGAGAGCTCGCTTCACTAATTTATAATTCACTTCCCTCCCTGTCGATCAGTCTGTTTGTCCACCGGCCGACTTCGGGTGCGACGGCGGCTCTCCGGCCGACGGAGTGTCTCGTTCGCATTTATCTTGACCGACCGAGCGGCGGCCGGAGCGAGGGCGGGACGGACCGGAGCCGGGTCGGACCCGACCGAACGATATGTGGCTGTGAGGGAGAGCCTGGTGGGGCTGGCTCGCTGGAGACATCCTTCACTTTACATATCCAACGGATTATAATTCAAAATCATATTTGTAGACTACATCCGTCGCGAAGTATTATTATATAAGTGGAACCGCATTATGTTCAACGATTTAACTTAGTAAAAATGTAGCCGGCACCGAAAGCGCAGTGAGTACCTACCCTAGGAGCCGGTAGCGTACAAACAAACCCACAGTATTGCAAACGGAAGTGAGATTTCAGCTTCTCGTTGCAGGCTCCGAAGGCTCCGGGGCGAACTGATGAATAAATGAATGCTTAAAATGTACTCGCAAAGGCTTTTAAAGGCATTTTGTTTGCGCTGCCGTGCGGCTGCGGTGCGGTGCGGGCGCGACCGGGAGCGCAGCTGTCCGCGGGGCTCCGGGCTCCGCTCTCGGAGCCCGATGCTCCTCGGCCGGCCGCGCGGCGTGCAGGTTGTAATCACAACAATTTATAATGGACTCGTTGGACGTAACGTGTCCCTCCCCCCGCACGCGTAGCGCTGCGCTACGAGAGCTCTACGAGGCGCTACGCCGCCGCCGTGCTACGGAACGTCTACGATGCAATCTCGGCGCTAAGGCGGCCGTGTAATAGCCGTTATTTTGTTGAGGTTCCTTCGAGCGCGACTCGGTAGTTCGTAATTATAACTTCGCTGCATAATATTGCGAGAGGACAGGAGTGGTGGCATCGAGTATTTACTTTACGTAAGGATAATGAAGGTATGCGGGGATCGTTCGACAGGGTCCGACCCGGTGGGGTGGTTCGGCACGAGCTCGCGCCCCGGCCGGCTCCGGCGCCGCGGCCCGGAGCCGGCGGAGCCTGCGGGTCGGGTCCACGGCCGACTCCAACGAGTCACGAAGGTGACCGAATAAGGAACTCGAGGATCGAAAGATAATACGAAGTAAATCTGCAAAGCCGTTCCCCCGGGATCGAACACGTATCGCGAGGACCTCGGGTGCCTCCCGACCGGTCGCTGGGCCTCTCGCTAAATTACCTCTCTTATGTTTTCATTTCATTTTTCTTAATTATTTTTAATAGATAGTTTTAGGAATCAAGTAATGATTCAAATAAAAAATACAGACGGACGGCGGATTAACTTTAATCCTTTACAATTTGATAAAAATTAAACATAAAGAAAACCAAAAGGAATCAAATCAAACTTACAACAAACCACAGTTAAATTTAACATGAACTCAGAGTAACTTACTCGTAATCTAACCACATAGGTAAGTAGGTAGGTAGCTCACAATCACCGATAATCCTAACTAAATAGATGTTCACTCGTCGAAGGCTCGTGCGCAACTGGCCTGCAGCTCGCTTTGCGCCCGCTTTTATAGGCGCGCTGTCCCCTATTAGTCATCGTCGGACGATATTGCTAACACGGCCTCTCCTGACGACGGGTCGTCCTCGGCCCGCAAGCATGGTAGCAACAGGCAGGACTGGTGCCAGGAGCTGTTGAAGGTCCGGCTTCAGGATCAGCCAGCATCTAGCAGGGGCGTAGACCGCTGAACCCTTGCTGCGGAGTCTGATGAGCTATCCTAGGACTCATCAGATTCACCTTTTTTTCTCCATCATGTCTCGACGCAGCATCGGGTCTTCCACAGACCGTTCTGCATCACCTCACGTCGTGGAGGTCAGCGCACGTGCGTCACACGCGCACAAGCGTCTATCTAAGAACCTGTCGATGTAAAACACGGGTTAAGTAATAACATCAAAAGCAATTGCCTATTCTTTCATTCATCACACATCCAAGGCCCTCATTCAAAGACGCACACGTAGCTGTTTTTCCTATTTTCTACACAGACGCATATTCATCACCTTGGTGCAGTAACATTCATCATCAGACACAAGATCGTTCATCCTTCCTACATGTGCCTAAACAATTTACTACACGTTAGGAACGCGTCTATGGGGCGAGAGCCCTTTCCTACGGGGCTAGGGCCCTGAGAGCTCTAACACGCTAAAGCGTTCATGAGGCAGAACCCCTACGCATCAAGGACACGTCTGCAAGGCATAACCCCTACGCGTCAAGGACACGTCTGCGAGGCATAGCCCCTACGCGTCAAGGACACGTCTGCGAGGCATAGCCCCTACGCGTCAAGGACACGTCTGCAAGGCATAGCCCCTACGCGTCAAGGACACGTCTGCGAGGCATAGCCCCTACGCGTCAAGGACACGTCTGCGAGGCATAGCCCCTACGCGTCAAGGACACGTCTGCGAGGCATAGCCCCTACGCGTCAAGGACACGTCTGCAAGGCATAGCCCCTACGCGTCAAGGACACGTCTGCGAGGCCGGAGTGTGTACGCCTCTCTGGACATCGATCGCCTCGCCACAGCGCAGCGCCATACTGCACTGCAGCCTGGGTCTGCCCACAGCTATCGCTCGATAGCGCAGCGTCAGCTCACACCGACCGCTCGGCAGAACGTTGACCACCTCGTAAAGGCCACGTACTCCCAGATTCAGTTTTCCTGTCATACAGAAAGCACAAGTATATTTTCAGTTTTCCTGTCATACAGAAAGCACAAGCATATTTTCAAGCAACTGCCTCTAAATAAGCTGCAGATTGCAAGTTGTTTCACCAATGAAGGAGTTCCGGACCTCGATCATTACCAAAACAACTGCAAAGCCACCGGGTAACTATTATCGAAATAAAAAGGTAGCCAAAAATGTCGAAGCTACGAATAGCAAACTGCTAAATGTCGGATCAAATAGCCATTATGTCGGGGCTGCTGGTATAACTCACTACTACTGAAAAATATTTCATACTTCACCAGGGTCAACTTGCCACACCACTGAACCATAATGTTCTGCGGCAGTCAGAGTCTTCTTTCCGTACAAACAGCCAATAGCTCGAGCTCGTATCGGTGATACGGCAACGATCACACGACCTCACAGGGACTGCGCAGTGCGCATCCTGGAGTTCAGCTTCGCTAGGACACGTGTGATCCTATTAAATGACTGCACTGCAGGCTGGGTTTGCCCACAGCTACCGCTCGATAGCGCAGCGTAAGCGCACAGAACGTTGACCACCTCGTAGGGGCCACGCACTCTCAGATCTAACTTCCCTGTGAACAGGAAAGGTTAAGCACGAACACAAAGTCATCACATCACATCAAGTGCAAACCGTCTATTCCGTTTGGAATACTCGTCTTGGTAGACTTGGTTCTACTCGAGAAGGTGTCGAGTCCGACATCTCAATATTTTACGCAAGGCTTTACAATCTGGCCTACAGTTTTCAGTTGTAACCTCTAACCTGTAGTTCACTCTACCAGTTATTAGTCTCTGTCAATTTAACTTTAATTTGGAAACAGCTAACCATTGTTTCTCAATAAAACCAAACAGTGAATTACCATGAAGTATACACGAAATAATGAGACTAACTGCAAACTGCACCGATAGCAAACTTACTAGACACGCTCAATGTGCGGTGTCTCACATCTAATTTACCCAATAACGCCAGCGCGGCGGTATTTATAAAAACAATAGGAACACTTAGCTTACCAACATACCGACGATTACATCGTCTACCTGTTCTAGTGTTACACACTAGCCACTGGTCTGCCAGACATGAGTTCATACGCACTGAGAAATGCGTCTGCTTGGATTACACCTGTACTCGTTCAGAAACACGTCTGCAGGGCCAGAAGTCCAAGGGAAGCATCGCGCGCAGTAAGTAGAAAGTTCGCGTCGCATGCTCGTCCCACCACGCGAAGCGAAACGCCTCACGTATGCCATCATACACACCGCTAGGATATGTGTGATCCAAATAAGTGACTGCAACATAAAACATTCAGATTAACACACACTTAAAATGCAGCAAACCTCTTGGGATACCATTCTCTTTTCAAAGGAGTACTGTACTGAGCTGCAGCTTGGGTAGTTTTACCCCGCGCACCACTCAGTAGTTTAAGTTCATAACGGTCGCTTGGTAAAACCTTGATAACACTGTTTGAGCCTCTCATACCAGAGTAGAGTTTACCCGCAGGCTTATTATGTTAAACCCTGCAGTAGTGACAGTAGAGCGACGGAAGCAGTAAAGCGACAGCGACCGCCTCGCGATCGGCCTGCCGTACTCCACTCCTCAAACGCTCGGCTTCACCTGACCTTGTCTAATACATCTGAAATCTCACAAACAACGGTTATAAGATTGTCAACATGTTTACCTTGATAACTACCACACTAGCAGACTGTTTACTTTAAGCACATCAGGTGTGATGAGATTGTAAAAGCGCTGCTATCAATTAAAACATTGATCGGAACACTATTCATCACAGCTGTTGTTGATCGTCGACTCAGAGCATCAAGTAGTCTCGTTTAGACGCGAAATCAGCTGGTGTCAAGTCGGTTAGTCAGTACACGTTATATTAGCGGGAGAAGAAAGGTAATTTCGACTCGAGGGTAGTCGAAATACAGTACTGCTCATTGGGATGGGCATGCCTACACGATGACGACTGTTTACAGATGCGCTCTTTTGAAAAACAATCGTCAACTGCGTGACCAGAAGGGTTACAATGTCAAACCTTGCAGCGAGCAGAGTGATAGCAGATCGACAGCAGCAGCAAAGCAACAGCGACCGCTTACGCGATCGGTTGCAAGTTGTTACCGTAAACGGTATCACGGAAGGCAGTCATCTGCCTATCGCTAAGTTGTCGCCGAATGCACGTTGCCTTTGAACACTAGCGCCATTAGCGACAGAACAGCAATTGGTGGAAACAAATATTGTTCACAGATTGTCCAGTAGAGGGAGACATAGTGTTCAGTTGCTGTTGCCTGTTAGCTAATACAAAATTGACGTTTGACTTCTTACTAAATGAGCAGACATTTGGTGTGAGGTCAGTTGTTACTCACCTTTGTTCTCTTGGGACATTGTATCTGAATATGGTCCTTTTGTCCACCACAAAAACATGAGACAGCACCTGCACTTGTCTAAGGGTTACCTATTCCACGGATAATAATAAGTGTCCTTAGTTCTTCACTAAGACCAGATACCGCTTGTAAACGCAGCAAAGTACGACACGCGTATTCAGGGTATGTGGTGTATGAGTCAGATGTTTTCTTCATGGTTTCGAACAAAATATTGGCAAAGGCTAACTTACCTGGACAAAGAGGTTTACTTCCTCAAAGTTCGACCATGAACGGTCGCGGGTGACTCATTCAGATATCCAAACATTAGCATCGTCTTTCAAACAAGACGTGACACGAGTGAGACCCACTCCTACGTGGAGCCCTATATGTGCGCCACGGCGTTCGACGATATGACACATCAGGAACGGGATCGTGATCTATTTGTACGAGAACTGCCTCGACATGCGAGACATGTGCACATATGTGTGACATCTCGAGATGTGAACGAGGACTTCGTGTACGGTTGCGTGAGCTACCTCCTAAACAATGTCCAGAACTAACACGAGTTCTCAATTCATCAATTTAAACAACAAAACACAAAAAATGACTAACTGTGGGTAGTTGTATTTTTGCTTCCTTTCTGGTTTATAGGCCTTTGTCTGGTTGTTTATCAGTGCAAAGGTAGCGTTTTACAGAGAAAAGAAAGAGAAAGCTGTATGTGGACACAGACCTATCCCACTTCTGATTTTAGGAATCAAGTAATGATTCAAATAAAAAATACAGACGGACGGCGGATTAACTTTAATCCTTTACAATTTGATAAAAATTAAACATAAAGAAAACCAAAAGGAATCAAATCAAACTTACAACAAACCACAGTTAAATTTAACATGAACTCAGAGTAACTTACTCGTAATCTAACCACATAGGTAAGTAGGTAGGTAGCTCACAATCACCGATAATCCTAACTAAATAGATGTTCACTCGTCGAAGGCTCGTGCGCAACTGGCCTGCAGCTCGCTTTGCGCCCGCTTTTATAGGCGCGCTGTCCCCTATTAGTCATCGTCGGACGATATTGCTAACAATAGTATTCCGAGCCGTCGGCCGAGATGTCCGCGGGTCGCGCCGGCAGCCAGCAGGGCCGGCTGTCCGGAGCCCTATATTTGTATTGATCGTAATCCATGGGAACTTGGAGACGAGCTTCCGTTACTTAGCGTCTGCGAGTTCACCGGGCGGGCGGCTGCGGGCGCTGCTGAGGACGGTTACACTCCGAGGCCCCCGCACTTGACGCCGGTAATCAGGCGCAAGCTCCGCCGAGCCTTTCGATCGAACAATTAAGTAATTCGTGGAGTTCCCTCGCCCCGCGCACCGAGGAGCCCTAATGCCGGTACTCACACCGCAACGATCGACTTCTTGACTCCCCCCTTTACCCCCCTCAGTGATCCCTCTCGTAAATCCAGCTGAATTAGCGAGCCGCTGCAGTGCAGCTCGCGCAGCACTCTCCTCGGGTGCAGCGCCGCGAGCCGGACGTGCGTCCGCCGACACGATACAAGCCCTCAGCTCTCACTCACTCAGGCTTAACGAGGCAAAAAATATGCCTTTTATATCCAACATCATGTTTATTACGATACAAATAAGTATCCACATTATTTAGGTGGAGCCTGCAGCGCTCCGCCGCCGAGCCGGGCCGGCGCTCGCTGGTGACGGAGGGGGGGGGGGAGGGGGAGGCATCCGTCACGCGGAGTAGCTTATATTACCTGAATAAAATAGTTTAAAAGTATTTTCTTAGAAAATATTAGAGAAAATGCGGGATAATTTTCTTATTCGTATTTAAATGAGGCGGCTCCGTGAAGAATCTTAAGTGGAGTTTCCACGACTCTGCGCGGCACGGGAGGGGGGAGGCGAGTGGGAACCGGAGATGGATGTCACTTCGTATTCCTTATTTGCTATGGTAAGATCCACGGAAAAAGATTTTATAAAAGAAGCAAGGCTCAAGACATTTGTAAAGGAAGAAATGAAGTGAAGTACTCGTGTCGACGAGGTCGGAGGGGTGGGGGGGGGGCAGCGAGCGGCGCCGGCGCCGGCCTCTGCCGACATGAATAATGCACAACATCGCGCTCTCAAAAGGTTAAAATTAATTAAACTTGTAAATTAAATTATAACGCGGGGCCCTCGCGCCGGGACCCAGGTACAAAGCGTCAACTAACTTTCACTTCACCCGGCGCCCGCCTCGCGCGGAAACCCACTCTATCGCGGCCCGCAATAGGGGCGGAACTCGTGCGGCAGCTCGCTGCTTTCGTTCCCGGCCGGGTCGGAATACGGCGGGATTATTGTTTCGTCGAGGACACAAATTTGATTTACATCTGATAGTTAATTGGAAGCGGAGGGCTGTCCGTGACGTCACTCCGCTCGCGCCCTGCCGCGACTTCGCCTGGGTCACGTCGAGCGCGCGCTGAGCGCAGTCCGCTGGAGGGGCGTCCTCCGAGCCGGAGCCTCCGAAGTTAACGAATGGAGCTCCACCGACTCGGCGGTGGCTCGGCGCGGCAGGCGGCCGGCGGCGCGGGCTCCGGGCCCGGCCCTCCCGGGGACCGAGCGGTCGGTTGGCACGGAAACGATTTAAATACGATTGCAAATGGTAAAATAAATAAATAAAAATAAAAAATGTTAAGTTCGGTTGTTCGTTCGAGTATGTAGGAGGTCATTTACGAAACTACCATCCGAACTACTAGCAACCGATTAAATAATTCACCAATGTTTAGATTAACTTTCAGGATGAACATAGTCTATATTGGATGCAGGCGCCTCGGAGGCGAACCCGCGGGCGGCGGCTAGTCATCCATAAACCTGGATCGCAAATCGAATGGGACGGTGAGCCCCCGGGGGCAGGGAGGCCTATTAGTGCACATGCCCAGTTGCAGCCGCCCAGCAGGACACCGGCCCCGTGGCACACCGAGCAGCAGGAGTGCGCGAGCTCGCCCACTCCCCGAGCGTTGCTCTCATTCCCCAGCTGCTCACCGACGTGGAAGCGGCGCCGTGCTGTGGCGGACCCCCTCGGTGCTCGCTGCGACCCTCGCGAGGGAGGCGCGCGCTCAGGCGGGCCGGGCCATTCACTGCACTTGTGCCTCCGCCCACGGGGACGGGAGGTGTCCCCCGGGCCTTATTCACCAGCGGTGCCGGGCCTACTAACTAACTATTTATGAACCGATCGTACATTTGAATATAGAGAGGCGATGCTGGTTTAGTTATTGTACTCGGTACAGGTCCTGAAAGGGCGAGGAGGGGGGGAGGGGCAATTTTCGTTTTATGGAGTCGGTGTGTGGCGCGGTGAATGGATTCGAATCGTTTTGTTTCGCGAATTCTATAGAAGTAGGCGATGGAACCGGTTTGCGGGCTAGTTCACTATTGTACCGTAATCGATTCCCGGACTCGGATCCCGGCTCATTTGTCATCGAGTACCCGCTCGTCAGATTTCTTGAATGGGACGGAGATGCCATTGTAGAGTGTCCGGCGCGACGAGGCTCACCCCGCGCGCGTCCGGCGGCGTCCGCGGGGGCAGCGGCTGTGGAGAGGGGGGCTGCAGGCTTCTGCAGGCCCCCGCAGGCTCGGCTAGCTCCCGTCGGCCCGTCCTCCGAGACCGTGCCGGGGCGTCCCGGATCCCGAACGGTCAGGTTCATTACATCGTCCATGTTCCTCATTGTTAATCCATGCCGGAGCTCTACCGCAGAGAGCGCCTCGCCTCGCCTCGGAGCCGCCTCGTGCCTCGGGGGCGGATCGAGCGATACATTATTAAGCTCGTTTTTTCGTTCCGTTAAGCACAATGGCCGCCCGCCCTCCGGCGTCCGGCGACGAGGTGTCGTGCCGCAACCGCACATCTCATCCAGCACTCGACAGACCTAGACGACATCCGCCCGCCCCGCCGCCGGGAGGTGGTTAACCCCTTTTTAGTATTTCATTGATCCGCTAGCACTCCATTATCGAGTCTCGAGCCGAGGTGCTAGCTGAGGCTCAGTCTCATATCGAGCAAATAAGCGCAAATAAGAGTTGCGAGTTGGGGTCGATAAATTATTTATTTATTTATTTATTTATTTATTTATTTGTAGGAGAACCAACAGCTTTTACAATAAAAATAATAACTGCTTAGTGCTAGATAGCCAATGAGAGGTTCTCACGTATAGGTACTAGTTACATTAAGCATACAAGTCGGTAAAACAGATATGTAAGTATGGTACTACTTATAAAAGAGGGTACGACACGTGTTGTACTCGTAAAAAACAAACTAAGGTGTCTATTGTTTAAAAAATTCTCTGCTCAGCAATTATAAAGCTTAAAACTTACATTTTGTTATTATTTTATGCTATGAACACTTGGCAGGTTGTCGTGTGCGCTCGTGCATCTAATCTGTAGCTGCATTGAGACGTCCTTTGATGTATGGAATATGCGACGGACGGCACGGCCCGCCGTGATTAGTTCTCGCTCAAAGAGCCAGGCCGAGGGGCACCGGGGCGAGCGGGGCAGGCAGGGGGGGGGGGGCCGGAGACCCCGAGGGAGCGATGCGACCGGTTCTATCTTAAATCGTGTATTGTCTTAGATCATCTACGTGTTCCGTTTGATTTGGGTCGACGACTGGTTTAATAAATTAACGCAAGAAGGCTTTTGCTAAACTGGCAGTTGGACGCAGTTCCAACTGCCAGTTGGAGTGCATCCCGGGCGCGCCGCGGGCCTGCGGTGCCGCCCTCCGGTCGCTGCAGCCTTCACAACTCACACATAATTACATTCGAGTTTGACTAAGGATATGCAGAACCCCGTCCGATACACGTGATTATATTGAATACAGGTTTGTATATTCTTTTCCACGTTATAGCATTAAGAGAGCGCCTCAGGCGGGAGTTTCTTTGATATCGTCGGGCTCCAGCCAATTGTGTTATGCCGCCACATGTGGCACGGCCGCGGGCACCGGGCTCCTGCTCCGAGGCTCGCTGCAGAGCTAGGACTAGGAGGCAGACTCTATCATGTAACCCCTTATTTGTAGTATTCACAGTACATGCCTTCTCTCGAACACTCGTCCTCCTCACGTCCGTACCGTAGCTACCTGTCCGGAACTCCCGCTCCATGCGATGGCGGCACTGCCTACCTCAGGTTCCTGCGTCAGTCCGAGCCCGCACCCCGCGCCTGTGTGCGATAGCGCTGCGGGACGAGCAGGAACATCCTCCCTTAAGGACGACATTTTTGGCAAAGACGTGCCGCTGGGCAACGACGCACACGCTGTGCTGAAGCGTGCCGCCCGGGGCCGGCCCGCTGCAACACTACCGGGGCCTCACCGCAAACTCTTACGACCCATCATGTTTCCCAAACGTCACGTTTCAAGCTCGAAGTGACACTATTTCGATAATTTTTTTATAGGTCAAGTTGCGAAATATCAAAGTTATATTACTTTGGGATCGCTCGAAGAGCTTGTCGATGGCGATGAACTCCCTGCCGGCCGTTACACTCGTCCCCGCAGCGGGACGACGCCGCACTAGCGGAGGTCGTGAATCTAACGTTCTCAAACTGAAACCGATAGTTCGACTTTCAAATTAAACTCAAATCGAGAGATATCAAAAGCAGGTTACTACGTACGGCACGGGGAGGAGGCGCGGCGCACTCGTCGCGGTCGCCCCACTCGCCCGGGCGGCCTCGCCATCATTATCACATTTAAACATTTCGGAACTTCCTCTCCGGCCGGCGCACCGGGAACTACGTACTTGTAAAAGTTACTTTAGCAACAATAGTTAGTTCCCGGCTGCAGGGCACCGTGCAGCGAGCAGGCATTCACTCGCGGTGAGCTCGCGTGACGTTGCGGGTTATTTCGTTATTACTACTTTTATTATTCTGGTTTCTGCGAGTATTTTCCTCCTTCCCCAACCCCGCCCCCTCCCCCCCCCGCGCCGCGCCCGACGTCCCGCCGCGAGTAGAGCTGCTGACGCGATACCTTCAAATCCTAACTCATTTCTTTTCGCATCGAACAAGAATTCCACAGATCGAAAAGGCAGTTACTTTACATACCTTCACCATCTCACTAACGGCAAGAAATATTACTTGAGTGCGGTGGGAACGACGGCGACGTGGGCGGAGACAGCCTCGACCGGCTCTCACCTCGACGGACAGTTCCGAATGGACGTTACCCTCATTATCATCGTTCCATATGGTCGAGACGGACGACATGTGTCGGGGCGAAGGGGGGGAGGGTTGGCGTTCGAAGCGCTCCCGTTCACCGGAAAGGTATCGACCGGGACGTCTGCGGCTCCCTTCGCTTTGAACTCTACGAGGGAACATTTAAGGTCGGATATCGGTCGGTGGTGGCGCAAGGCGCTCGCTACGGAGGTGCTTTTATTGAGAGTGCAGGGGCCTTCCCACGAAGTCTTCCAGAACGATTCCGTATAGATTCCATTATAGAAACGTCACTACTTCCATACAATTTGCATAGGTCATGGAACGAAATAACAATGTAATACTAATTCGGTAATGTATTATGAATTCGCGGTGAGGCCCCAGGCCTTCGGTCCACCTGCGGCGAGCCGCCGGGCGCCCTCCTCGCCCGGGGGAGGTGCCAGGCGCCAGGAGAGACGGGATCCAAGAACACTTTTCTCAACAATTTCCAAGAATTGCCGCGACAAGTGGAGGCCGAGCGCAGGGCTCCGCAGGGCTCCGCCGGGCGCATTTATGTAACGATACATAATTAATTCGTGCGAATTAATTTTACGAATAAATTCGTAAACACGGCCGCGCGAGGGGAAGTGCCGTGCGCTCCGTACAGATGAGAATACACCTTAGCCCTCGGACATAAGGGCCTCCTCTCTTTCCATATCATAAACGTGAGTTGTTGTTTTATGAAATGTGTCCGTGCATCGATGGTCGCACGTGCCCCTTGTGTATGGCTAGCACGGTATGGCTAGCACGGTATGGCTAGCACGGTGCAGCTGGGCGCGGCCGGCGGGTGAACTCTCCAATTATCTCGTAGTACTAGTACGGCATGTTGCCCTCTCGGCCGCGGTCCCGACTGGCACCGCCGCCCGACTCCGCCTGTCGCACGAGACCTCTCTTCGTCCTGCCTATCGTTAGAATTTGCCTAAAAATATTCATTGAGCCGTGTGAAGCGGACCGAGCGAGTCCCCCCCCCCCCCCCCTCCGCCCATCCTGGCCGCCGCTCCCTTGCGGCGTCATCGGGAGACCTGACAAATGCAAGTATCATCCCGCGTGACCCTCGGTACCGCGACACCTTGAGAAGACGTTCGCTCACTGCTACACGGTGTGGTAACGAGGTGACGGACGGCGGCGGGGGGCTCGCTCTCTTCGTGTGAGCGCCGGGCCTAGCTCCGGCGAGCCACCGGGGTGCGACGTCACGGTAACGTACTTTTATCGCCTAAAACAAAACAGGACGCCATTACCGAAGGATTACGTTCCCGGCGCGGCGTCCATATTTGATGCTACGTCGTAGAGCGCTACGACGTAGAGCTCTGAATTATGTATATGCCGATCTGCGGTAGAGCTCCGGTCGGGAATCACGGACACCCGCAGGCACCCGGTCCCGCACCCGCACCCGCACCCGCACCCGACGTGTCGTATTGTCATGAAAAAATTATGGCAATACTTGCGTCGACCGATTCATTTGAACCGATTCCCTAGCGAAACATTTCTACTGAAAACATGGAATACAATAAAAGCTATTCTTTGCTACAGCATATCCTCATTACAGACGAATTCGACACTTCCCATCAGGCCAGGTGTGGTGTGCCCGCGCCCCGCGCCCCGCGCCCCGCGCCCCCGCCCGGCAGAGGACAGGTGATGTGCGGAATAGGCAACGAGTGCTAATTACCTAGCCCCCCCTGCCCCGCACCCCGCCGGGGCGCCCGCGAGCCGAATAGCAATGTGCACTAAATTTATTCATTTTCTTATAATTGTAGCTAATGATGAGCCTTGGGCAAAAATTTAAGACGCCCGTTTTCCACAATTAACATCTTGAGTTTCCGCTTTGGCGATGCGCAGTGGCAATGAGCTTCCGACCTGTCACGTACGGAATACTAACTGCTGTGCAAAATGTGGACATGGGCTAAACGTCATGTTCGGACGTGTGTCTGACTATACCCACTTTAGATATCCTCAAAGACCTAAAGTAACTAGAGATTTGAGGAGATTATGTACTGAGTCTGAGGATTATAGTCGTGACCGTGTTTATGTTGTTTTTACGTGTCCGCTTTTCTTAGCTCCTCTTCCGTGGCCGGGGTCGCGTGACGTCAGCGCGGGCGCCTGCGCTCGCTGCGCTCTAGCGAGGTCGACTCCTCGACTCACTTATTTCGTATTTCTAGAAACAAGGAACCTATGTATTCGCTGTCCCTCAGATTGGCACGCTATCCCGTCGGTGCACCCCCCCCGCCGACTGCGACGGGATCACCGGTGCGAGGGTATCATGTGTTCAGTTGCAGCATGGTTATTAGTTTCGCGGAGGACCAACTTTATAGGTGGTGGGTAAATAGTGCCTGACGACTGATGTCTGATGCTCGATGCGAGCGCACTCAACATTGGAAATCGTGTTGAAAGTTGTTTCGGTAAAATGTACGATTGCCACCACTTCAACGGCCCAGGTCAGCTAGGAAGCCATTTTTCTTCGATAGTGATCTTGATGTGGAGCGGCCGGAGGTTCACTCATCGTGGCGGTCTCACGACGGATGGCCAGCGTCGCACGGCCGGGCGGGACGGGCGCGGGACGGGCGCGGGACGGGCGCGGGACGGGCGCGGGGCCGACGCGGGCGTCACAATCATCAAGATAAAACTTTAGAAAAACGAGCGCGCGGCCCATTCTGTCCGGGCCCGGAGGCCGGGGCTGCATTTCTTTCGAATAATACTACAATTTCACGTTGACAAATGCGCCGCGGCTCACGGCGCCGGGCAGGGGGGTGTGGGGGGAGGGGGGGAGTGATGGACGAGAGCAGCGCCGTGGATGTGATTTATTCATGGCGGTCATTTCTCTCGGAGGATGAGTCGCGCTGCACGAGTGGCTCTACAGATGTTGCTGTACAAGTTGCGGTTGCCAATAATTTGTGTTGACGATTTAGGTACTTACGTATATAAAGAATCGAAGTGAAACTTCATTTTTAAAATTATAATATTGAAAGGCAATCAATGTAAAATTAATAATAAATATTCTCGAGAAACTCCCAAAGTGAAGCAGGTTTGCCCGCGGCCGCGGGTGCCGGGCTCCGTCTCCTTACGATGTTTTCCTTTGCCGAGCGAGAGTGCTGGGGCAGCGCACATACATTTCTATCCACCGATACAGATGCAGGGCCGCACTCAGGGTGTAGAGTCAGATGCAGGGCCGCACTCAGGGTGTAGAGTCAGATGAGTGTCTCCGTTCACAAACATAATTAACGCGACGCAAGCGAAAGGTTCTTTTAAATTAAATCTAATCCTGACTTGATATTGCGCGGAAGGTGGGGGGGTGAGAGAAGAGGGAGACTGCGATCGGCCGGGCTTGCGATCTTGTAAAAGCGGAGCGGGAAGAGCGATTTCAAAGGACCTATTAAATATAATAGATTCAAATAACAATAAAATAATTCAAATAAACCAAGAAACTAAACGATACCTACCTGGTAAGTGAAGTAAGTATACGTGGATGATTACAGGAATCGGAAAGCGGCAGGCGGGAGGCGGGGGTAGGCAGGGGCACGAGCACCGAGCCGCTGATTGCTAACGCGAAAAGCAAACGCGGCCCGTCGCGCTGTTTGTGTCCACAAATGATGAAATATTTTTGAAGGTTCGAAATGTTTGCGTTACGATCGAGAGATTTCTGTAAACGAGTGAACGAATAAAAGAGGAATGAGTGAGTGAACTAGTGAACGAGTGAATAAGGAAATGAACGAATGATTGAATGGGTGAATAAGGTAATGATTGAAAAGGTGAATGATTAAATGAGCGAATGAGTGAATAGATTTATGAGTGAGTAAATGAGTGAACGGGTCAAGAATCGAATGAATGAATGAGATATTTACATAATATTTCAAAAGTACTTACTTAAGTTAATCACAGGCAGGACATGCGCCTCACTGTAACTCTCGTTATATAAAACACGTAGCCGAAGGCAACGGGCAACACGAGCCCTCGCAGGAGGAGCCGCGGGCGTCGGCGGGGCGCAGGCACGATCGAGTGATTAGCGTCCCCCGGCGACCCCTCCGCTCCCCCGCGTCGGACCGAAGGGACCTTTAAGGAGCTTAACGCTGCCGTGATGGACTCCGATAGTCACCGGACACCTACGTGTCTACTTAGATGTAATGAAGAAGATATTGTAACATTATGTAAGTAGGCACCGTCCAGCCGGGGCGGTTCGTACGAGCACTTACATACCTATCATGTAACATTATGTAAGTAGGCACCGTCCAGCCGGGGCGGTTCGTACGAGCACTTACATACCTATCATGTAACATTATGTAAGTAGGCACCGTCCAGCCGGGGCGGTTCGTACGAGCACTTACATACCTATCATGTAACATTATGTAAGTAGGCACCGTCCAGCCGGGGCGGTTCGTACGAGCACTTACATACCTATCATGTAACATTATGTAAGTAGGCACCGTCCAGCCGGGGCGGTTCGTACGAGCACTTACATACCTATCATGTAACATTATGTAAGTAGGCACCGTCCAGCCGGGGCGGTTCGTACGAGCACTTACATACCTATCATGTAACATTATGTAAGTAGGCACCGTCCAGCCGGGGCGGTTCGTACGAGCACTTACATACCTATCATGTAACATTATGTAAGTAGGCACCGTCCAGCCGGGGCGGTTCGTACGAGCACTTACATACCTATCATGTAACATTATGTAAGTAGGCACCGTCCAGCCGGGGCGGTTCGTACGAGCACTTACATACCTATCATGTAACATTATGTAAGTAGGCACCGTCCAGCCGGGGCGGTTCGTACGAGCACTTACATACCTATCATGTAACATTATGTAAGTAGGCACCGTCCAGCCGGGGCGGTTCGTACGAGCACTTACATACCTATCATGTAACATTATGTAAGTAGGCACCGTCCAGCCGGGGCGGTTCGTACGAGCACTTACATACCTATCATGTAACATTATGTAAGTAGGCACCGTCCAGCCGGGGCGGTTCGTACGAGCACTTACATACCGCTCGCCGGGAGCCGCCGCGACTCGTTCGACTCGAGCACATTTTATTTTACCGACGAACGGTTATCGCCGGACCTGACCGTTCGTATTTCGGGCGGAGAATAAATGAAACGAGATATCGAGTTAACCCGGTTCGGATCGAACCGGCCTTTTATTAATTTCGGTGACAGTAACGTAAAGTGAACGGGGACGGGACGGATCGTCGGCGACGACGCGGAGACGATCTCAACTGAACAGATCCGGTGCGAACACGATCGGCCGGAGTCGGTCGCGCGAGCGAGAAGATTCTACAAGATAGTTGAGCATGGGGCGCCCCGGGGGCGGGCGCGGGGCGCGGGCGGCGCTCCGTCACACCGTGGTCTCGCGGTCCACGTGGATGTACTCGACGGAGCGCTCGCGCCGTCAGGAGGAGGCCGCGGAGGAGGCGCGCGACGCGTCGCACAGCAGCTCCTCCGTGAGGCGCCGGCCCGCGCCGAGCGCCGCCAGCAGCCGCTTGTCGCGCCCGCGGGCCCGGCGCCGCGCCAGCGCCGCGCCCAGCGCCGCCAGCGCCAGCAGCGCCGCGCCCGCGCCCGCGCCCGCGCCCAGCGCGCCGCCCGCGCCGAGCGCCGCCAGCAGCCGGGCGCCCGCGCCGCACGCGCCCGCCTCGTCCGCGCCGCCCGGGCAGTCGGCCGCGCCCGAGCAGGCCAGCGCGCGCGGCATGCAGGCGCCCAGCGCCGCGCACGCCAGCCGGCAGCCGGCCGTGGCGTTGCCGCCGGGCCCCCCGGGCGCGCGCCACGCCTCCATCCAGGCGAGGCGCGCGCGGCCCGGCTCGCGCGCCTGCCACGCCACCAGCAGCGCCGCGCCCGCGCCGCGCCCGCGCCACGACGGCGAGAACACGTGCACGGCGGGGTCGCCCTCGGCGCCGCCGCTCGGGCAGATGGCGCGCAGCAGGCGCGCCGAGCCCGCGTCGTACACGAGCACGCGGTTGGCCGTGGCGCAGGCGGGCGCGGGCGCGTCGGGCTCCGCGTCCGGCAGCGCGGAGCCCCACACGCGCAGGAACACGGAGCGGTTGCCGCGCGCGGCCAGCAGGAAGGGCGCCGAGCCGCACTCCGAGTCGCGCGCCCCGCTGCGGGCAGGGGGAGCGTCACCGAACCGTGGTCGGTCACTCGACTCCCGGTCGCATTCCATCCGATCGATGGGTCGTCCATATTTCGTTCGCTCATTCGTTCGGTCGATCGGTCACTCGTTCGCTCATTCGTTCATTCGACCGTTCACTCGGTCGATCGGTCGGTCGGTCGATCGCCCCCTCGGTCGTTCGGATCTTTCGAACGAACTTCCATTTTTACCGCCCTAAAAAACTTTAGGTCGCCCGGGAGGAAGTAGAATCGCTCACTCGGAGGGGAAGGCGAGGAAGACGTGCCCGCCGGGCGGCGGCAGGCGGCGCCGCGCGGCGCAGGGCGGGCCCGGCGCGCTCGCCCACTCGCCGCCGAACCCCACGTGCCGGTGGTCCTCCGTGGCGCGCAGGCGCCGCGCCGACAGCACCAGCTCCAGCGCGCCGCCGCTCGACTCGAGGCGCAGCGGCGCCGAGGCGTTGTCGCACAGGCACGCCAGCGGGACCTGTCGCAGCGGGGGTCAGCGGGGCGGGGCGGGGGGCCGGGGGGGCCGGGCGCGGCGCTCACCCGGTAGCCGGGCCACGGCGACTCGTACACGAGCAGGTGCGGCGCGCGCGGCTCGTCCTCGTCCTCGTCGTCGGCCGCCTCGTCCGGCGCCGGCTCCGGCTCGCCCGGCGCCGGCGGCAGCGGGTAGCAGGCGGGCCGCCCGGTCAGCGGGTGCGGCCGGGTCGCGCAGCGCGGCTCGCGCCCGAAGGCCGCCCGCGCCAGCTCGAGCGTGACGCGCGCGCCGGGCGCGCTCAGCCGGTACACGCAGCGCAGCGCGCGCGCGCCGCCGCGCCCGAACCACAGCGCGTTGCGCGGCGAGCTCAGCGCGCCCGGCGCGGTCAGCTCGCGCGCGCACGCGGGCGGCGTGGCGCGCGCGCCGCCCAGCGCCGCGCCCGGCAGGCGCGCGTCCGCGAACTCGTAGTGCAGCGCGAACGTCAGCGGGTGCGTGGCCGTGCCGGGCCGCGAGCGCAGCGCCAGCGCCAGCAGCGCCGCGCGGGACACGTAGCCGTCGGGCGGCGCGCAGGGCCGCGGCGCGCGGGCCCCGTCGGCGAGCGCGGCGCGCGCGCACAGCGCCGGCGCCGCGTCGCAGGAGCGCCCGAGCGCCGCGCCCGCCTCGGCCGCGCCGTCCCAGATGCGCAGCTCGACGTCGCAGGCGGCGCGCGGCTCGCCCCCCGCGCCGCCCGCGCCCCCCGCGCCCCCCGCGGCCCCCGCGCGCGGCTCCACGAGCGAGCGGTGCGCGAAGCTCGAGAAGTAGATCCACACGAGGTCGCCGGGCCGGCCGTGGAAGGTCCACGTGCAGGTCGTGTTCGGCGGCAGCGTGTGCGCGGGCGCGCGCAGCCGGCCCCGCCGCCCGCGCCCCGCGCCCGGCGCGAGCGGGCCGGTCGCCTCCTCCTCGGCGGAGGACGCCTTCACGTGGAACTCGCAGCGCCGCGCCTCCCTGCGGGGCGGGCGGTCAGCGCGCGGGCGGGGGCGGGGGGCGGGCTCGCGCCGCGACTCACCGCGCGTAGTCGAGCGAGTCCGAGTCGGCGAACACGACGTCGACGTCCAGCTCGAAGCCCCGCAGCGGCGCGGCGGGCGCGACGGCCCGCGGCGGCGCGCTGAACGGCGACGAGTGGAAGGCGACCAGCATCTCGGGCCCGCGCGACGTGACGCGCGGCAGCCAGTCCCCGCCGCAGTACTCGACGAGCACGGGGTCGTCGGTGGAGGCGCCGTCGTAGAAGATGAGCCGGTCGCGCTCCCCGGTGCAGTCGCGCCACGCGCGCACGGCGCGCCCGGTCTTGTTCAGGCTGCGGCAGGGCGGCGGGTGAGCGGCGCGCGGGGAGGGGGGGAGACCCGGGGGGGGGGGGGGGGGAGTCGGGGGTACCTCGCCATCGAGATCGAGCGCTTGATCTGCATCTTGTGCGAGCGGTCCTGGCGCACCGAGATCATCGCGTGCTTGCACGTCGGGATGTCCTTCTGCCGCAGGCTCCAGTAGCACGTCACGTTCCTGCCGGGGGGAGCGGGTCAGCCTCGCGCCCGGGGCCCGGGGCGGGGGCGGGGGCGGGGTGCTCACCGCGGGTACATCCCGGGGTAGTTGGGACTCTGCAGGCGGCACGGCTTGCGGTGGCACTCCTCGTAGGTCCGCGTGCAGTAGGTCCCGGGGGAGACGGCGCCCCGCTCGAGCGGCGCGCCCGGCGCCCCGAAGCGGACGACCGCGTCGCGCTGCGCGAGGAACTTGTAGCGCAGCCGGAAGCCGAAGGGCTCCCCGAGGCGCGCGCGGAACAGCTTCACGGACACGGTGACGGTCGCCGTCTCGCTGTAGTAGAGCGCGGCGCCCTGCGCCTCGCCGCACCACGAGCCGCCGGTGAAGGGCCGGCCGAGCTCGGAGAGCTGCATGTAGCCGTCGGGGCAGCCGTCCAGCGCGCCCGGCTCGTAGCGGCCCACGCGGAACTCGTCGAAGGCCAGCTGCACGAGGTCCCCGTGCGCGCCGCCGCCCGCCGTGAACGTGAGGTGGCACAGGAAGGGCGCGCGCGGGGCGCCGCGCACGGCCAGCCCGTAGGCGCGGCCGGCGCGCCCGTAGTACGTGCGGTTGCAGGGCGAGCAGCGCGCCGGCTCGTCGCTGCCGTCGGCGCACTGCGGCGCGCCGTCGCAGTAGGCGTCCAGCGGCACGCACTGGCCCGAGCGGCAGGCCAGCTCGGCCACGCCGCAGCCGCCGGCCGCGCCGCGCCGCAGCAGCGCCAGCGCCAGCGCCAGCGCCAGCGGGCCCATGGCGCTCAGCGCCGCGCGCGCATCGCCCGTCCGCGGCGAGCGCTCCGCCTGCAACGAGCCGCGCTCGTCGTTCACCTCGAAAATAAAAAAGGACCTAGGACCGATCCCTGCGGTACCCCCGGCCCCGTGTCGGCAGTTCAACGACCCCGAGGACCTTTCACGGCCGACGTCAACTTTTTGTACTCCATTCGCTTTATAATAGCTGGATAAGGTCAAGGGCCCGGATCGGACGCCGTAATATTTTAATTTTAATTCAAGGTTTCACGATTCACACAGTCGAAGGCTTTAGAAAGATCTCAGAATCACCGATTGCATCCTGTCACTTCTCCCACGCATCGAAAATTATGTTTTATTTGATTATATGAATAATATATTATAAAAAAAATTACTTAGATAATATTTTTTTTGTTAATTTTTTTTATTTTATAATTTAATTTAATGTGACTATAATCTACATAACTACTACATGCTTCATTATTTTTGATTACTTTTCAAATAGCTACATACCTTACTATTTTATGTTATGTCAATAATATCAAAACCTGTGAGTGAACAACGAATCATCTGGATGTTCCTACGTTTAGGATAGAACTTGAGTCCAAGAGTACATGGGACCAACTTCGAGGTATAGCCTATCAAATAAAAAAGAATTATCAAAATCTAACTACCCCTGTAAAAAGTTATGAGTGATCAACGATCATACATAAATATATATAACTAGTAGTCCGCCCCGGCTTCGCACAGGTATTTATATATACCTATAAATAGTCACGACTGTAATTCCCAGGCTCGGTAGATATCTCCCAGATTTCTAGTTACTTTGATCTTTGAGTAGGTACTTGTACATGACAGGATGAAAGCCCATCGCCGCTTATAAGAATACTAACCTATGACACACACCTTCGAACTTTTGGTTCTAGGGTATGCCGGTTTCTTCACGTTGTTTTCCTTCACCGTTTAAGAACACAGGCATTGCGCACATAAATTGTTCGAATAGAAAAACACATTGGTGCATGACCAGGTTTGAACCCATGACCTTCAGATCGTGAGGCAGGGGTGCTACCACTACACCACCAGTGCTCTCAAATTTAACAAAAATTTCAAAATTCATTATTTATAATACACACACGTCTAACCATACCCTGCGTCAGGTTACTAAAAAAGAAAATTGTAAGTATAGAAAGTATTATTATTTTAATGAAGTTTTTATTTATTATAATGTATTTTTTTGTTTATATTTTTTATTTATTTTTTCACATTGACTCCATCCTGTACACATCCTGTACACCCAGTGACGCCTACAGTGCATAAGCTAGCGCGGCTCTCACGCAACTTTTTTCTATTGCTTACATTTTTAATTTAATGGTATCTTTTGAATGGAATGTCCGAATTGAGTAATTCAAAAAACTATATAAAGGTATTGAAGCAGTCTAGAATATGATGTGATTTATTTTGATAAGGATTAATACTAAGATAGAAATAAAGAGCATTTTTCTAAGAGTAGCCTTTCAATTAAAATTTTAAAATAAAAGAACTCTTATTGTGGCATAACTATAATAGTTGGACATATGCTATCACGACACTTTTTGTAAATAATGATGTGTTCTACAAAGTCGTAGTACATTATTTTATTCTATCGTCAATAGTTTTCGCAGCGCACGCGATATAAAGAATATTTTAGGTAATTTTTTTACACCTTGGCTTACATTATTGAAGTTTTAGTAAGGATCCCTAATTTTTTTGAAAATATAATATAGCCTATGTCACCCGCTGATAGTGTAGCTTCCCAACAGTGAAAGAATTTTTCAAATCGGTTCAGTAGTTTCGGAGCCTATTCATTTCAAACAAACAAACAAACAAACAAACAAACAAACAAACAATCAAAGTTTTCCTCTTTATAATATTAGTATAAGTATATAATATACACTCGTCCACTTAGTACCTCATCCGTTTATTTTTCGTCAGTTGGGAAATATAGTTTTAGCTTCAGATAGTGTCCTACAAAAAAAAACATCAATCTACAGAGTTGGACCAGTTACAAGGTTATAGATTGAGCGAGCGAAGCGAGCGGTATTTCTCAAAGGCTGATCAAAGAGTGGTTTGGCGTTGGATGTTTGCTAAAGCAGCACTAACATCACGCATCATAACCGTTAATTCACTCTGCATGAAACTTGGAAGGTCTAGAAATTATGCTGAAATTATATCCGTTGTAGATTGTCCTGCAATATTTTTTTTTCTAAATATCTTCAACAGAATTAGACCTTACAGTGTTATTATTGCAGCGAAAATTTTGTAGAATAAGGACGGAGTAGGTAGCTAACACTAGCACTACGTGACGGAGTAGGTAGCTAACACTAACACTACGTGACGGAGTAGGTAGCTAACACTAACACTACGTGACGGAGTAGGTAGCTAACACTAACACTACGTGTTCGCTTCCATTTCATGTTCCATAAGGACTTCATAACCTGGAACATTCCATGACCATCTCGGACAGTTGTATAAGCATCAAGGGTGGATCCAGGGGGGGGGGGGTCCAGGACAAGTGGACCACTAATTAAAATGATATCTAATAAGGATTATAACTTTTTGTGACTTGACCACGGCTATGTGACCCCCCCTGGCACCAAAGCTGGATCCGCCCTTGATAAGTATAGATAGAAGATAAGTACTATACCAGCATTTGTTATTGGTAACTCATTTCTTTTGGTAAATTCGTACTGATTACTATGAAATAGCTCGTTTACATTGAAACGAAATAGTTAATTATAGCTGATTTTAAAAGATTTCACTCAGCGCGGCCAATATTGATATCGGTCTATAATCAGCGAGATCTTTTGCACTATATAAGGGTAAAAAGAGGGGATAACCTTTCAATTAAAAATCGTATTCCTTGAACTAATAAACTCGAAACATGGCAAAAATATTTTCTATTGACAGATTAATTAATGAGTGAATTAATTATTTAGATTTAAAAAATCATTAATCACAACGTTTATTAACCGAGCGAGCGAAGCGTCTCAATTTCGAGATTTGGGAGAAAAGAGGGGAAATTCGAGAGGCACACACACTAAGGACTTCATTCTGCGCGCGGTCAAACATTTGAGAGGCACACACACTAAGGACTTCATTCTGCGTGCGGTCAAACATTCGAGAGGCACACACACTAAGGACTTCATTCTGCGTGCGGTCAAACATTCGAGAGGCACACACACTAAGGACTTCATTCTGCGTGCGGTCAAACATTCGAGAGGCACACACACTAAGGACTTCATTCTGCGTGCGGTCAAACATTCGAGAGGCACACACACTAAGGACTTCATTCTGCGTGCGGTCAAACATTCGAGAGGCACACACACTAAGGACTTCACTCTGCGTGCGGTTAAACATTCGACCCTGTGCTCCGTCACGAGCACAGTGCAACTTTAAATAATCGCTATAGTCGGCGATTATTTAAAGTTGCACTGTGCTCACGCATCCATTTGTCCATCATGAGCACGCATCCATTTGTCCATCATGAGCACGCATCCATTTGTCCATCATGAGCACGCATCCATTTGTCCATCATGAGCACGCATCCATTTGTACAGACTCGTGACATTTTGAGAATTGTTTATTTATTGGATTATTCTCATTATTGGATGGGAGGACCTCGAAGTTAGTCCCAACTAAATAAGCGACGACTGAACACTCGACGGTAGTGTTCATAGAGGTAGAGATTCATCCCACGATTCATCCAAATCAGTTTTGCCTTTAGCCACAGAGTTAAAAAGGTACAAACACACGAACACTTTGCATTTATAATATCGGTAAGATTGCCTCGAGTCTTACTCTCTTAGGGCAACTTGTCATGATAAACATGACTCGGCAACGACTGAACGGAAATGGAGGAAATCGGGATGAATGTAGAGTACACCCTGAACGAACGCACAGAATACTTCTCGTGACGGGAAATCTCTGCAATGGGATAAAAAGGAGGAGTTAAAATCGCGGGTGAAGCCGCAGCTAGCAATAAATAAGTAAATATAGATACCCTATTTCATCGCGGGTGCGAAGGCGTTTTTCGATAGATAAGAACGGTCACCTATTCGCGATTCGTACAAGTTCGCAACACTTGAACGCGCACACAATCCGGGCAAGGCGAGGCGAGGCTCGCGCGCATCCCGCGCGGCGCGTGGAGGCGGCTCGGGTCGCTGCGCGCCGGCTCGCGGCTCGCGGCACACTGCAGCACGGCCGCCGCCGCGCCTGCGCCCCGCGGCCCCGAGGCCGTGACGTCTCCGGCCGGGTGACCGCTCCGGTGACGTTACTGAAAAAACCTAACCTAACAATTTTTTCACAAGTTCATGTTATGGAGCTGAATTCTCCGAGGGATCTGTTGTCGATCGTAAACTAATACTACGAAAACTCGGTCACGCGGCAATATCTGGATATATAATGGAGACGGTGTGGTGTGAGTCATGTACGAGTCGTAAGAATTTTGACGTTCACTATCGACTGAAAAACTATCGATACTTCGACAAGAGTGTTGAGTGAAATGTTTTGACAGCCGATAACAACTTTTCTGGTTCTGATTCGATATTTTGTCATTTCTGGCTTCCGTGGCTACTCGTCACAATTCTGCCGATGCCCGTTTCGTGACAACTCTTCCGGTAGGGTTTGCAGACGACGGTCAGACCTCATATGACAATAAGTTGTCATTGTAAAAAAGGCCTCCGCATTTTGAACATTTTTCTAAAGATCATTTTGCTTAAAATTACGGTTGGTGTATTTTTTCTACAATCACTGAATGCTGGTAGGGTGCTTGAAGCAAATTCAACTAAAAATGTCATGTATCTTTTATTTATCTATCCTACTAATATTATTAAAGCGAAAGTTTGTAAGGATGTCTAAGTATGTTTGTAACTCTTTCACGCTGCAACGGCTGAACGGATCTGTATGAAATTTGATTTTCGGTTCCCGCGGGATAAATTTGTTTTGGTTTTTGAAAGTTTCAAGGTACAACTCGGGCAAAGTCGTGGGCGGAAGCCAGTCCATCATAAATCTTCCGGTGATTATGCTTAGTTAAGTTATTATTATTTTTTGTATTACAAATCTTTATACTTATATTATATACATAATTATATTATTATTATCTTTATGATTATTATACTTATACTTTTTAGAATTTACAAAACTGTCTAAATAAAAAATACAAATCCAACAATTTTTAACAAATATAGTCATTCCTCTCGTCATTTCCTATCGAATTTCAGCGCGCACAGAGTGAGTAATGTCTACGAAAATGTTTTTATCCAGTTGTGATGGAGCTGGAGCCGATGTGGGTGCTGTGACGCTATAAAAAAAAGAAATCGACCTGATAGAATCCACCTTGGATTTTGCTAGCTCGATTATTTTCTTCTTTTTCGCGCTGGTGACACTTTTGCGATATGTAACTGCGGAAATGATGGACGCGCAGTCAGTGACGACCTTTGCGACAAGCCCCGGGGTAGCACTAAGCTGCGAGGAGCCGGAATCAGCGTCACAGTAGAACTCACCGTCAGAATCGACTAAATCAGCGTTTGAGGCTGTCTCCAGGGCCACCCAGGTGGTTGAGTGTATCACGGACAACATTTTAGGGCAGCCCCAATGGCAAAAAACCCTAAAAGTCGTTAGAAATAGCTCATTCGCAATCTGATAATTTTCTCTATACAAAAATAGAGTCTGAATACACTTCAGAAAACAGGACTGGGAGGGTGGGCGGTCGATTTTTTTATTTTCTGTGTGCTAATTCGTTCTTTTATGATACAGAAGCTCGGTGATAAGCTGCAGGCAGCGTTTTAGGCATGGTAAAAGTAGAAATCAACTCAAAGAAAGTTTTACCTAACCTTACCAAACCTAACCTAACTTTTTTTTTTCTCGACACAAACCTAACCTAACCTAACCCAACTTTTTGTTAATCAAACAAACCTAACCTAAAGAGCTTGTTTAGATTAGGTTATGTTTGATTCGAGTAAAAAAAAAAAAAAAAAAGCTGGGTTAAATAAGATCAAGTTTATATTGAGAAAAAAAAACCTAACCTAACCTAACCTAACCTAACCCGACTTTTTATATTTAAGGAAAAACAACCTAACCTAAGCAAACTTTTTAGGTAACGCAAGGTTAGGTTAGGTTAGGTTAGGTTGCCCTGGTCGCGGCAGTGGGGCCGGACCTCTCGCTTCCCAGCGTGGTTCATTCCATGCTGGAGAGCGAGGGGGCCTGGGCAGCGGTCGCCTCCTTCTGCGAGGACGTGATGTCCCAGAAGGAGGCGGCAGAGCGCGCGCGGGAGGAAGATCCTCTCGCGGCGCCTCTGCGTAGGCGGAGAAGGGGTGGGAGAAGGCGGCAATAGTCGCCTCCTCCTTCCTCTGGTGATGGATAGCGGGAGGCAGGCGTGGGGACGCCTCCTCCCGCATTGCACATATCCATCACCCCCGTCGGACGGGAACGACTGAGCACTCGCAGTTGTTCCCGGGCCCCCCTCTGCAAGGGGGGGCGTGGAGGCCCCGCTGTCAAGGCGGGCGGTCGTCGGCGGGGGACTGGATGAAAAGGCTCCTGCCGGTTTCCCAGTCCCTCACCACATAGACGACGCCAGAGTGCCGCTGGGTTGTTTAGTGGGTATACCGGTCGTAGGACCGGGGAGTCCCACATACCCCTCCCATCCCCATGGGAGGGGATGCGTAACGCATTTTTCCCAGCGTCAAAAAAAAAAAAAAAAAAAAAAGGTTAGGTTAGGTTAGATCCCCACGGACCTGCTAGGTTGTCCTAGTGGGCGGGGAGGTGAATCCCGACGTGGCGCGTCCCCAGGTGGCGGATAGGGGAACGGCCTCCAGATATGGGGGCTACCGGTATACCGGCGCGGACCAAACACCAGGGGGGGGGGGGGCCCAACGCGGGGGGCGTTGTGGTGGTTGCTTCTCTGCGCGTCCTTCTGGTGTAGCAGAAGGCGCAGTAGACGAGGCGGGGACGTGCTCGGTGTGCATTTCCCAGTTGTTAGTTGGCAAAGGACACTCGCCTCGTTCCCGCGCCAGCTTTCGACCGTTTGGTACCACATTAGCAGGGTCGGGGAGACCCTCGTGTGGGACCGAATGATCCTGGGGCCTTGACGAGCAGATTGGCCCACGTCTGTTTCGTCACTGGATCTCGGGAGGGGCGGCGGCCCTTTTGCGAGGGGGGGCCGTCGTATGCATCCAGCAGGCAAGAAGGGATTCTATCCCTCCTTGCAAAACGTCCGCCCGCTCGGTATTCGCTGGGTCGGGGAGACCTTGTGGGACCGAGTGGAGGAGGGTATGGGGGCTTCTTCCACGAGTCTCTTCATTGAGGGTGCAGTGGTTGAAGCGGGGACGTGCTTGGTGTGTGTGTGCCCGAAAGGGAAGGTGGATTCCGCGAGTGTAATCCACTGCACGCACCCAAGCAGGCATTAGAGATGGGATCTCAGTGCCGGCGTCTCGCCGCAAGGTATTCGCAGAGTCGGGGAGACTCTTGTGGGACTGAGCGGCGCGCTGGGTTTCGTGGGTAGTCGGAGTGAGGGCTCCCGGCTACCCGTACAACGAACCCAGGGAGGGCGGCAGTTAACATGAGTGACGTGTTCTGCCGTACGCACCGGGAGGGTGCTGGAGTGGCTTGCCACTCCGGGGAAAGGCTGCGGCCTGCAGCACTTTGCGAGAAGGGAACCGGTGCGTTCCGTATGGAGATCCCGGATCCCTTTGACATGCATCGAGGCTGGTCACCGGGGAGGTTTAGTGAGTGCTCCGTCGTTTTTTAGACGGACAACCTCACATATTCCGCTTGCACCCTCAATGCGAGTGTAAATCTGGTTGCAGATTCCTCCTCGTCAAAAAAAAAAAAAAAAAAAAAAGGTTAGGTTAGATCCACGGACCTGCTAGGATCTCCTAGTGGGCGGGGAAGTGAACCCCGACGTGGCGCGTCCCCAGGTGGCGGATAGGGGAACGGCCCCCAGATATGGGGGCTACCGGTATACCGGCGCGGACCAAATCACACGGGACGGCAGCGCGGCGGGGAGGGTCAACTCGGCCACCCCGTCGGGCAACCGACGACATCGGAGGTCAGGACGGCTCCTCCTCGCATCTCTCTGCTGTTATCAGAGAGAGTTGGGGATGGAGCCAGCAGAGGAAAGGATTTCCAACTCTGTCGGGACCGGGGCAGTTTCTGCCATTAGTTTTAAGTTTACCAAGTCTCAAGGTCTGGCGCTCGCTGAGGGGAGTACTGGTGTGTGAATCGTGAGCTGTGCCGTGTTGGCACAGATCTCGATTGACATGCCAGTATGGTCGGGGGGAACCCGGCCGCTAGGGCGCCCCAGAGGACCTCACCTCTGGATAAACAAAAAGGAAAAAACTTATGAAAATGGCGAATGGAAATTACACATTACCCCAGGCGGGTACCAGCCTCTCCGAGGCTGGAGAATCCCGTGGTGCTTCGGCACTCTGCCCCTCGTATTCTGGGGGGGGCACCAGACGCCAGGGGAGCAGGAGCTCCCAGCAGGAGAGGACCTTCGGGGTTTTTAAAAAGCCCGGAGTTCCGGTAGCGGGGAGCGATGGGGGAGATTCGGACTGCTCTGTGGCATCCGTCTCCTCCAACGCTTCATCCGCTTCGAGTAGGTCGCGCGTTAAGCGCAAACGGGCGATTGAGCCCGCCTTGGACGTGGCAGATGGCGCCTTGGTCTCACTAGAGTCCAAGCGCGCCATGTTTTTGAAGGACGGGGGGGACAGCGAGGACGATGTCTTCGACCCCCTCGTAGAGCCTTCAAAGGCCAAATCGAAGGCGAAGTTGCCGAAGGCGGCAGAATTGGAGGAGGAGATGCGGGCGCGATCCATAGAGGAGCTGGGCGCCTGCCTCAGGGTCGACATGCAGACCGTTGAGAAGATCGCCGACAAGTCAAAGAACTTGAAGGGCGATTTTATCAAGGGTCTGCGGGTCGCTGCACGGAGGGCTGAAGCGGTCAGCAGGGAGCTGGCCCAGCGGGCTTTGGCAGACGCAAATGTCCAGCGGCTGGAGCGGGAGAATGCCGAGCTGCGTGCGAAGATGGCCAATCTCTCCAGTAAAATGGAGAAGCTGACGGAGGTAATCCGTCAGCAGCAGGCAACTTCGCATGCCAGTGCTGAGAGCACGGCCATACCGGCGCCAGCACCACCCGCTGTCGGGGGGAACGACTGGGAGGGTCGGTTCATGGAGCGCATAGCGGCTCTAGGCTCTAATGGACCGAAAGCTGGCTGCAGCTCTTAGAGTTCAGCCTGCTTCCTCCCAGGGCGGCGCAGCTTTCGCTAGGGCAGGACCGTCGGGGTCTTCTGGTGTGGGTGCGGCGAAGGCAAAACGCCAACCGCCGCCCGCACAGGCCTCCCCGCCACCCGTAGCGTCGCAAACCGCGAGGTCGCAAGTGCCAGAGGCACCGACGGCCACGTGGGCGACTGTGACGGGGAGGAAGAAGAAGAGGTCTAAGAAGGCGGCCCCACAGGCAGAACCTGGCCCGAGGTCTGGCCCGAAAACTGGCCCAAAGGCCGGCCCGACGGCCGACCCGAAGGCCAGCTCGAGGGCTAACCCGCGGGCCGGGGCCAAGAGTGGCCCCAAACCCGCGCCAGCGCGGCTGCCAACGTCCGCGGCGATTACGGTGACGGTTCCGGAGGGTTCGAACCTCACTCTCGCCGCGGTGATGGCGACCGCGAAAGCGCGGATCAGACTGGCGGACATTGGGGTGGACATGGTCCGCCCCAAGAAAGCGATTACGGGTGGCTTAATCTTGGAGGTGTCAGGGCCTGACTGCGCCCCGGTGTCCACTATGCTCTGACAAGGGCTGTAGGGCAGACCACAGGATGGGGAGCAAGAGGTGCTCCCCTCCCAAGGAGAGGAGGAAGTCAGGTCCTCTTCCCCCTCGGTCGGCCCCAGCACCAGCACCGGAAGCCAAAGCGGCCCCAACAAAGGGGGCCGCTCAGTCGGGCCAGAGCCCGCCGCCCCAGGAGGCCATGGAGGCCTCGTAATGGATCACGCCATACGAGTCCTCCAGTGCAATCTGAACCACTGCCGGAGCGCGCAGGACCTAGTCCAGCAAACCTTCGCGCAGTGGTCGATTGCACTTGCCGTAGTTGCGGAGCCCTACAACGTCCCGAACCATCCTCGCTGGTTCGGGGACGACTTGGACTCCGTCGCTATTTACTGGGGCGGCGGAAGAGGCGACCCCCCCTGTGCCCTTATTGAGAAGGGACAGGGGTTCGTGGCCACGGCATGGGGTCGTCTAGCCGTTGTGGGCTGCTACGTCTCTCCCAACTGTACCCTCGTCGAGTACGAGGCGTACCTGGACGCGGTAGGCGACTGCATTCGCAGATGCCTACCGCGCCCAGTGCTTGTCCTGGGCGACTTCAACGCGCACTCTCGTGTGTGGGGGAGTCCCCAGGACGACCGAAGGGGAGAGACCGTGGTGGAATGGGCGGCGGGTATGGACCTCCGGTTGTTGAATCGGGGGTCTGTAAGCACGTGTGTGCGGTGGCAGGGTGAGTCGATCGTGGACCTTTCATGGTCGACTCCCTCTGCCACCCACCTGGTGTCGGGCTGGAGAGTAGCGGAGGAGATGGTCACCTTGTCTGACCATCGCCACATCGTCATCGATGTGGTTCTCCGCCCCCCCGACAGTGCGTCCCGCCGCAGTAGCAGCCCGCCGCGACGATGGGCCCTCAAGCGGCTCGACAGGGATCTGCTCGAAGCCGCAGCCATCGTCGCGGCCTGGCCGGATGGAGACGCCGGAGAGATTCTGCCCGATCCTGGGAGGGAGGCGGCTTGGTTCCGGGCTTCGATGACGTCGATTTGCGACGCGTCGATGCCCCGAGCCAACCCTACCAAGCGCAGGGCGGTGTACTGGTGGTCGGAGGAGATAGCGCAGCTGCGTGAGGCATGCTTGTGCTCCCGACGCCAGTACACCAGAGCCCGGAGGAGACGGCGAGCCCTTGCCGGAGAGGTGGATAGAGTTTACGAGGTATACCGAGGCGCTTCGAAACTGCTCCAAGCGGCCATTGCGGCCGCTAAGGCTCGGTCTTGGAGTGAACTCCTGGAGGGACTGGATAGGGATCCATGGGGGCGCCCGTACCGGATGGTACTGGGAAAGCTCAGACCGTGGGTCCCTCCGTTGACGGAGACCCTGGACCCTGAGTTGGTGGGGAGAGTGGTGGATACACTCTTCCCTAGGGTCCAGGACAGTCCCAGTCCCTCTACCCCCAGGCCATCGGGACCGACCATCTGGTCCGATGAACTGGGGGTCCGTACACAGGAGTTGGACCGAGCGGTGAAGCGCCTTAGGGCTCGTAACACGGCGCCAGGCCCTGACGGGATTCCAGGTCGGGCCTTGGCGCTGGCTCTATCCGCCGGCTTGGGGGACAGGCTGAAGCGGCTGTTCGACAGCTGCCTATGCTTCAGCGTGTTCCCCAAGGAGTGGAAGGAGGCAAGGTTGGTCCTCTTGAAGAAGGACGGCAGGGCCGCAGACTCTCCCTCTGCGTACCGCCCCATTTGCCTGCTGGACGAGGTCGGCAAATTATTCGAAAGAATAATTGTCTCTGCACACATCTGCGGCAGGAAGGTCCCGACCTGTCGGATGACCAGTTCGGTTTCCGGCGGGCCCGCTCGACAGTTGACGCTATCCTTCGGGTGCGTTCTCTGTCGGGCCAGGTAGTGTCCCGGGGCGGGAGGGTGTTAGCGATATCCTTGGATATCGTTAACGCCTTTAACTCCCTGCCCTGGAGGGCGATTCGGGCGGCGCTCGTGTATCACGGAGTGCCCCCCTACCTGCAGGGCATAGTCGGGGCCTACCTGCGAGACAGGTGTGTGCAGTATGTAGGCAGGGACGGTACATTGCACGAGAGGGAGATGAGTTGCGGGGTTCCGCAGGGGTCCGTTTTGGGCCCGCTGCTGTGGAATCTCGCATACGATGCGGTCCTGCGCGTTGATCTCCCCGCTGGCGTACGAGTGGTCTGCTACGCAGACGACACCCTCGTACTAGCCACCGGGGAGTCCTTCGAGGGGGCCAAAGGGCTCGCAGAGCTTGGTGTGGCATGTGTCGTGGACAGGATCCACGGGCTGGGTCTGCGGATAGCGCCTCAGAAGACTGAAGCGCTATGGTTCCACAAACTCCCGAGGGGGAGGGAACCACCCAGCATGTCGGTTCGTGTAGGTGACGTGGACGTCCAGGTAGGCCGGTACCTCAAGTACCTGGGCCTCACCTTGGACGGCCGTTGGGACTTCGGGGAGCACTTCAAACGCTCTGACCACGGGAGGGCGTTCGCCGCCTCTACGCGGGGGTGGTGCGTTCGATGGCTCTCTACGGAGCACCCGTCTGGTCTGATAGGCTGGCGGGTGTTAGGCGCTACAGACTGCTGTTTGGCAGTCTGCAGCGCACTATGGCCATTCGGATTGCACGGGGGTATCGTACGATATCCCATGAGGCGGCGACCATCTTGGCGCGATTCCCGCCGCTCGACATCCTGGCGGAGACGGACGCACGTGTGTACGTTCGTCTCCGACACGATGGCGGGGGCGGAGTTGCGCCAACCGAAGTGCGGGCCCAAGAGCGCCGACGTGCGCTCCGTAGATGGCGCGAGCGGCTCGAGGAGCCGCGGTGCTCGCGTCAGCGCATCGTCGGCGCGATTGCGCCCAACCTCGAAGCTTGGGTGGGTAGGAAACACGGCAACGTCACCTATAGACTTACTCAGGTGCTCACCGGACATGGTTGTTTCGGTGAGTACCTGAGTAGGATCGGACGGGAATCGACAGCACAATGCCACCATTGTGGGAGCGACAGGGATTCCGCGCAGCACACGCTGGAGCAGTGCTCAGCGTGGTGCCAGGAGCGGCGGACCCTGGTCGCTAGGATCGGGCAGGATCTCTCTCTGCCAGCAGTGGTACAGGCCATGCTGGCAGATGAAACGGCGTGGAGGGCCGTGGCCTCTTTCTGTGAGACCGTAATGGTTCGGAAAGAGGCCGCTGAGCGGGATCGGGAGAGGGCCGATCCCGCTTGGAGGAGGCGGCGGCGGGGTGACGGCAACGGCCGCCCCGCACCGCCTGCCCCGTAAGGGGCAAATGGTATCCCCTGCCAAACAGGGGACTTTTCGGTCCAGTGGGCAGTCGGAGTGAGGGCTCCGGCTGGCCGGGAACACGGACCGAAAGGGCAGCGGCCACTAGTGGCAATGTGCCGCTGTAGCACTGCGAGGTGCTGGGGGTGTGGCGTGTTTGTGCCCCCCCGGGAAGTGCTTTAGGGCGAAGTGCGAGAGGGGCACCGGATCGTTCCTTCGGGAGTTACCGGAGCCCCTTGAAAAGCACCGAGGCCGGCCACCGCGGAGTTTTTAGTGAGTCGTCGAGTCCGACAACCTCACACACCCCTGCCGCACCCTTCATGCGGCGGGGACGGTCTGTTAGCAGATTTTCTCCGCGACACAAAAAAAAAAAAAAAAAAAAAAAAGGTTAGGTTAGATAAGTTTGATGAAAAAAATTGGGTAAGGTAAGGTTAGGTTAGGTTATAAATTTTTTGATTTTCTGTGTGCTAATTCGTTTATTTACGATACAGAAGCTCGGTGATAAGCTGCAGGCAGAGTATAAGGCACGGCAAAAGTAGAAATCAACTCAAAGAAAGTTTTACCTAACCTTACCAAACCTAACCTAACTTTTTTTTTCTCGACACAAACCTAACCTAACCTAACCTAACCCAACTTTTTTTTAATCAAACTAACTTAACCTAAAAAGCTTGTTTAGATTAGGTTATGTTTGATTCGAGTAAAAAAAAGCTGGGTTGAATAAGATCAATTTTATATTGAGAAAGAAAACCTAACCTAACCTAACCTAACCAGACTTTTTTTATTTAAGGAAAAACAACCTAACCAAAGCAAACTTTTTAGGTAACGTAAGGTAAGGTTAGGTTAGGTTAAGTTAGATTTTCTCAATGTAAAATTGATCTTATTTACCCCAGCTTTTTTTTAATCAAACTAACCTAACCTAAAAAGCTTGTTTAGATTAGGTTATATTTGATTCGAGTAAAAAAAAGCTGGGTTGAATAAGATCAATTTTATATTGAGAAAGAAAACCTAACCTAACCTAACCTAACCAGACTTTTTTTATTTAAGGAAAAACAACCTAACCAAAGCAAACTTTTTAGGTAACGTAAGGTAAGGTTAGGTTAGGTTAGATAAGTTTGATGAAAAAAATTGAGTAAGGTTAGGTTAGGTTAGGTTATAAATTTTTTAATTTTCTGTGTTCCAATTCGTTCTTTTATGATACAGAAGCTTTGTGATAAGCTGCAGGCAGCGTTTTAGAAACGACAAAAGTAGAAATCAACTCAAAGAAAGTTTACCTAACCTTACCAAACCTAACCTAACTTTTTTTTTCTCGACACAAACCTAACCTAACCTTACCTAACCCAACTTTTTTTTTATCAAACTAACCTAACCTAAAAAGCTTGTTTAGATTAGGTTATGATTGATTCGAGTAAAAAAAAGCTGGGGTAAATAAGATCAATTTTATATTGAGAAAATCTAACTTAACCTAACCTAACCTTACCTTGCGTTACCTAAAAAGTTTGCTTAGGTTAGGTTGTTTTTCCTCAAATAAAAAAAGTCTGGTTAGGTTAGGTTAGGTTAGGTTTTCTTTCGCAATATAAAATTGATTTTATTTAACCCAGCTTTTTTTTACTCGAATCAAACATAACCTAATCTAAACAAGCTTTTTAGGTTAGGTTAGTTTGATTAAAAAAAAGTTGGGTTTGGTTAGGTTAGGTTAGGTTTGTGTCGAGAAAAAAAAAGTTAGGTTAGGTTTGGTAAGGTTAGGTAAAACTTTCTTTGAGTTCATTTCTACTTTTGCCGTGCCTTTAACGCTGCCTGCAGCTTATCACCGAGCTTCTGTATCATAAATGAACGAATTAGCACACAGAAAATCAAAAAATTTATAACCTAACCTAACCTTACCATACCCAATTTTTTTCATCAAACTTATCTAACCTAACCTAACCTAACCTAACCTTGCGTTACCTAAAAAGTTTGCTCTGGTTAGGTTGTTTTTCTTTAAATAAAATAAGTCTGGTTAGGTTAGGTTAGGTTTTTTTTCTCAATATAAAATTGATCTTATTAACCCCAGCTTTTTTTTACTCGAATCAATCATAACCCAATCTAAACAAGCTTTTTAGGTTAGGTTAGTTTGATTAAAAAAAAGTTGGGTTAGGTTAGGTTAGGTTAGGTTTGTGTCGAGAAAAAAAAATTTAGGTTAGGTTTGGTAAGGTTAGGTAAACTTTCTTTGAGTTGATTTCTACTTTTGCCGTGCCTAAAACGCTGCCTGTAGCTTATCACCGAGCTTCTGTATCCTAAAAGAACGAATTAGAACACAGAAAATTAAAAAAATTATAACCTAACCCAACCTAACCTTACTCAATTTTTTTCATCAAACTTATCTAACTTAACCTAATCTTACCTTACGTTACTTAAAAAGTTTGCTTTGGTTAGGTTGTTTTTCCTTAAATAAAAAAAGTCTGGTTAGGTTAGGTTAGGTTGGGTTTTTTTTTCAATATAAAATTGATCTTATTAAACCCAGCTTTTTTTACTCGAATCAAACATAACCTAATCTAAACAAGCTTTTTAGGTTAGGTTAGTTTGATTAAAAAAAAGTTGGGTTAAGTTAGGTTAGGTTAGGTTAGGTAAAACTTTCTTTGAGTTGATTTCTACTTTTGCCATGCCTAATACGCTGCCTGCAGCTTATCACCGAGCTTCTGTATCATAAATGAACGAATTAGCACACAGAAAATCAAAAAATTTATAACCTAACCTAACCTTACCGTACCCAATTTTTTTCATCAAACTTATCTTACCTAACCTAACCTTGCGTTACCTAAAAAGTTTACTTAGGTAAGTTGTTTTTCCTTAAATATAAAAAGTCTGGTTAGATTAGGTTAGGTTTTTTTTTCTCAATTTAAACCTGATCTTATTAAACCCAGATTTTTTTTACTCGAATCAAACATAACCTAATCTAAACAAGCTCTTTAGGTTAGGTTTGTTTGATTAAAAAAAAGTTGGGTTAGGTTAGGTTAGGTTAGGTTAGTGTCGAGAAAAAAAAAGTTAGGTTAGGTTAGGTTAGGTTTTTTTTTTTTCTTATGTCCCTCTAACTCGAGGTCAGAGTCTTTGTTTATCATGTTTTTGGTTTTTTAACTTATTTCATGGGTTAATGGGGTATAAGGATTGGTTGTTTTTTAACTATTTCTTAGTAAGCCACATCTATTACTTATTATTTGTATTTCAGATTTCAAGTTTTCTATATTTTAATATTTTTCTGTTCTTCTTTTCTCTGTTTATCTAGGAAATATTTTCTATTTTGCTCTTCAATTTTTCTATTTTTACATTTTTTTTTTTTATTTCTATGCGCGAGTATGTTTATTATATTTATTTATTTGTTTGTTTATGTTATATACTAATTTTATTATCTCTTTTCTTTATCTATGCTGGGGTTATATATGTTCAAATATATAGTCAGCATATATATTTTTCATCTTTGTATTTCATCGATATAATTTGTTTGCCTCTTTTATTAACTAGTGTGTCTGTTTTATATTGAAGTTTTTTGGTGTTGGTGTCAAGCTATTTTTTTTTTATTCTATTTTTATAACGGAACTTTCATGTCTATTTTATTACTTATCTATTTCTCTATTTTGTGTTTTTTTTTTTTTTTTTTATTATTTAATGAATTTAGTTAATGACTTATTTGTTTATTTAGTACATAAAATTGTGCCATTTTCTTTATGAAACTGACTGCAATTTTATTACTATCTGCTAGGTTGGTGACAATTTGTTTGGGTACTATTGTGTTGGTTAGGTTTTTTTTTTTTTTTTTTTTTTTTTGACGTTCACACCTCTAACTTAAGTCAGAGCCTTTTTTATTCGTACACACATATTTATAAATGTGTTCGCATCCCGAGTTTTATATACTCGGGATGCTACATTTATGCTCTGTTTGCCGCAATGGGCTAAATTATTTACTTCTTTATTTAATCTTGCGTATAAATCATACTTATACGTTCAATCTTACATAGTACTTTAATCTTATTTTTCTGTTTATCTATTTACTGTTTATCTTACTTTTCTGTAATCTTGTTTATAATTTTAATCCTACTTACTACTTTTATCTTTTTTTTCATATTAATCGTGTTTTTAGTTTTTTGTTCATATTTTCATTTTTATCTTGTTATTAATCTAATCTTAATTACTAATTTTTATCTTTCTATTTATTTTTACGTATTTATTTTATCCTAATCAGTAATTTTTAACTTACTTTACCATTTATCTTTTTTACTGTTGTTTATCTTACTTTATTGTAATCATGTTTATTAATTTAATCTTACTTACTAGTTTTAATCTAATCTTACTTATCTGCACTGTATTATTGCTGATCATTCTAATCTTACTTTGTATTTTTATCTCTTTCTTATTACCTAAATCTTATAAGAAATATTTCTTACTATTTTAAACTTACTTTCTATTAGTTTTTCTTACTATTTCTATTATTCTTAATTAACTATTCTTACTTTCAATAATTTTCTAAATTTTTCCAAATATTTTGATCTTACTTTTTATTTAACACACAAAATATCTATATATATAACTATCTTTTATATATTACAATCTCAGGAAGGTTTGATTGATTATATGACTGTCATTCTTTTAATTATTTTTCCAGATTTTCCTATAAAAATTAATATATTTTCAAATATATTTTATTCATAGTTTGTATACGAGGTTTTCTTAGTTTTCCGTTTCTTGTTTTGTTTTGACGTTTTCCATATTTTTACATAGTTTGTTATGTAAGTTTTTATTATATTGTTTTCTGCTTATGATTTTTGTTGATATAGATTGTGTTTGTTATTTTCTATAAAGTTATAATGTGTTTTTGTAATTTTGTTTTATTTATTGATATGTTATTTTCTATTTAGATTTTTATAGTTTTATGTATGTTTATTTTGGTTATCCCTATGTTTTCTATTTAGTTTTATTTAAAGTTTTTGTTATTCTTGTCATGTGTTTTATGTTTGCTTTAAGTTTAATTTATAATTTTAAGTTTTGTTTTACAGGTTTTTTAAGTCTTCAGTGGTACGCCACGCTGGACCTCGCGATGGAGTCCCAGCGACGGCGTATGGGGCAGTTTATATTGAATGCACTGTGGTCGTTTCGCTCTGTCTTGGCCGTTTTGCAGTTTGCGCAAGTCGGCGGGCCACCAGCTGTCCAGGTGGGGCAGTCCTTTCGGAGGTGCGGTTCTCCGCAGTGACTGCACTTGTCCACTGATTCTTTGCACAGCTTCCGCCCGTGGCCGAAGCTTAGGCATCGTGTGCACTGAATCAGTGGACTCTGGTCGTATACTGGACGCCGCTGAAGGTCTATGTGGACCTCGCCCGCCGACGTGAGCCTCTGCCAGAGCTTTGTGGAGACCTGCATGACTATGTGGGATTCCATGCGGTTCCGGGCCCTCCTCCTGTACTTCACTGACACTCTGTTCTCAGACTCGGGGATATCGTGAAAGATGTTTATGTTTTGGCTCCTGAGTGAGGCGATGATATCTTCGTCAGTGTTGTACGAGAGGACGTCCCGGATGACCACCAATGGATCCTTGGCCTGCGCTTCGACCACAGTGAGTCCTACGGCTTTTGATATAATTCGACCTTGGATTTTCTTTATGTCCTCGGGGGTCCTACAACTCACAACAATCTTCTGGTCACGAGCCTTTCTTACGCTGTCGACACGGATACCTGTAGACCTTGCGTCTACCGCGCCCCTTATCTTATCCAGGACCACTGCGCTGGTGTCTTGAGGGTCTTGCGAAGACACGATAAGGGAGTGGCGCGGCGACTGGGGTACAGGCCTCCGTGCCATTTCAGCGTAAGAAATTTTCGGTGTACCGTCTGCGTCCGACACAATTTTTTCCAGCTGCGCCTGGGTGGTGGACAGCGTTGCACCGAGCTGCCGGATTTCTGCCTGGAGCTGTGTTATTTCAGGGTTCGCTTGGGCTGGACACTCTAGGTGGCTGCTCTTGCGGCCCTCCATCACAACCAGCTGTCGTAAGGCCTTTATTTCCCCCATGATCTCCTTTGGGCTGGGACCGGATATGGGTCTAGGGTCCGGTTTATGGCTCTCGGCGGTTTTGACCTCGATCATCTGGCGCAACGCCACCAACTCCGTCATTACTTCATTTGGTGTTGGTCCTTCTTCTTTATCTTTGCTTCTTCTCAGCTCATCTATCATTCTATTGTACTCTCTCTCGCTCTGTAATCTTTCTTCGTAATGCTGGGCTCTCATTTTTTCGACCTGTATCGTTACATTCTGACGATACTCCAATAGGGTCGTTATGGTCATGTACAGGCCATGCAGATCGTCTAGTACCTGTTCTTTTATAGATGTCTTGAGGTTTCCTGACTGCTCGAGCTGGTTCTTGGCACTTGTGTAGTATTTGCGTGCAAACTCCTTAGTTATCTTCGAGCAGACCCCGGCCAGTGAATCCCACGAATTGCAGGTAGACGAAGGTGGTGAGGAGCCTGGTGGTGACTGCTCTCTGGACGATGGCAAGGACGAGTGAACGGATGACGTCGTGGAAGGTGGCCTACTTGGTCCGGGGGTGTCCCTTGCTGCTTCCTCGATACTTGCACTGCGAATCAGGGCTTCCTTACGCATCGTTTCCCCTTTTGAGGAGACTTTTGATTTTGTTGGCCTCAAAGACATGATTACGGGCGGTGAGTGTGGATATAATAAAGCCTAGACAGTGTACGAGGAGACCCCCAGGGCCGTCCGACAATAAAAGTCACTAAAAAACGGTGAAAATCGGTTTTGAAAATTTCCGATAGTCAAAATTGGGTCGAAATCTACTTCAGTAAACGGGACCGGGAGGGTGGGCGGGCGATTTTTTGATTTTTGATGTGCTAATTCTTTGATTTTTGTTACAGGCACTCGTCGGGACGCTGGAGGACAACGTTTTAGGTGCGGCAAAAGAAGAAATAGCTGGAAGAAAACTTTGAAATTTGAAATTTAGTCTAATAAAATTGAAAATTAGGAGCCAAAATGTCGAAAACTGTAATTTTAAACCTTCTACTGGGTCTCGGTTGTTGATATTCACCCTCTGTGATACAGTTACAAACAATCCTGGTCCACAAAAAACTTTAACTTAGAAACTTTTAATTTTTATCTGAATATTGTATAGAGAATGTCGATCGGGTATTAAGACTTTTTGGGAATGTGGTCGGGGACTTTTGTCGCGTAGCCCTCTGACTTGATCAGAGTCCTTATTTATCTAAACCTACATTTTAAGACTGGGCTCTTTATTAATTCCCCAATTGGGGTTACATTGGCTAGTGGGACCTAGGGTTTTATATAATACTATATTATCTTATAATTTTAATCTATCTATTCATTTACATTTCAAGCTTTCTTTTCCTGGGACTAAGGGTGTTACATTCTTTTCTTATTTTTCTTATGATTAATTATATTCTATTTTTACAAATCTATTTTGTATTTTATCCTTATATCTAATATAATATCCATTTATACTTACTTTAGTATACAATATTGTTCTACCTTTTTTCTTACATCTTAATTATTAAATCTATGCTGGTTATATATATAGCAATATATATATACCTATCGGCGCAGATAATACAACACTATCAAAATAGTTATGAAACGACTTTGTTTATCGGCGCCGACAATACAACACTAGCAAAATGGTTATGAAACGACTTTGTTTACGTCTTAGCTCCGACCGGCCTATAAAAGGCGTTGCAACGGGTAGCCGGGCGCATTCGATCATCGGCAGCGAACGAGTGAACATCACAAGTCAATGCGCAACAAACGTTGGTCCTTGCCGTTCATGTACCTCGATCTTTCAGAACGAATATTGTTTCTTTGTTACTTCCTTGTCAAATACCTACGTCACGAATTAATTGTTTATGTGATTGTTTTTACAGAGATTAGTAATATATTAAAATGAATGATGATGGTAGTTTCAATAGCACTAACAACCCTCCTCTTACATCGGAAGAGGGGACGAATCGACGCCAGCCACAACAATCGGCCAATAGTGAGAACGCAACCATGATACTTCTGGCAAATACATTCAAGGACACAATGTGTGAAATGATGTCTCACATGACTCAAGAAAATCATGCTGCCCTGGCTGAAATGATGAGAAAAATCCGACCAGATGATCCTCGTGCTGTACGTATCTCTGATGTTTATTTTCCTAGTTTCGATCCTGACAAAAATATGGATGTGAAAGAATGGGTGAATCTTATAACCAGAACACAATCAGAATACAAGCTAAAGGATCATGAAGTGCGACTTAAAGCTGCTGGTGTTCTCAAAGGTAGGGCTCAAACTTGGGCTGACGATTGCCTACTTAGAACTACCACATGGGCTGAAATGAGAGATGATATGCTGCAAACTTTTGAGCCAGAATCCAGGTACTTTTCCGATGTTCTTAGATTCCGTCAATATACGATCGACGATGCAGACACCACATCTGAGTACATATCTAATGTGTGGAAGATGTTCAAAAAGATCGTCAAACCAAACCCCACAGAGCAAGATGCTGTGGAGTTCGTCATTGGCAGCATTACGGATGATACCCTTCGCACAGAACTACTAAATAGTAAATCCGCCTCCGTACCAGAACTAATCGCAATCGCAAAGACAATGCGGAAACGCAAGCCACCGACTCAAGAACATGCACCAACTAAGAAAGGAAGGTTTGAAAACAATAGACCTGATCAAAGTATAACTTGTTTTGTATGTGGAAAACAAGGTCATAGGGCTCGATGGTGTAAACAGAATGCTATTGCGCAAACTAGAGCTGATAGCAGTAAGACATTGACGAACCAACAAGTTACTCCATCCACATCAGCTTCACAGCAAGAGAAAAAGAAAAAGGAATGTTCATACTGCTCCATTCCAGGGCATACTTATGAGACCTGCTTCAAGCGACTAAACGCCACAAGGAACATAAACATGTGCCAAAAAGGTAATGATATTTCTACTGTAATTTTTATTTCAGTTGGCGGTAAAAATTTTCAGGCTATGTTTGACAGTGGTGCCGATTGCTCGTTGGTAAAAGAATCTATAGCCATGACACTACCTGGATCGCGAAAGACCAAAACCACGCAACTAAAAGGCATAGGACCTATTCCTATTATATCATTAAACCAAGTGACTACTATTGTCAGCATAAATGATGTCAATATCGAGTTAGATCTCCACACTGTTTTGGATCATGAAATACCTACAGATGTCCTCATTGGAAAAGACATATTGAGCATCCGTGGATTAAAAGTAACACTTACAAGTAATGGCGTAGTAGTAACCAAGAGTGAACAACAGAAAGAACGAGTACAAGTTTTGAAGCTTACTTCAACAACTCTAGACACGGCTATCACAAATAAAAATGATGTTGAATCTTTGCTGATACTATTGGAGAAATATAATGAGTCATTCACAGAAGGTATTACGGGATCCAGAATAAAAACTGGTGAGTTATCGATTCGACTAAAGAACCCAGATAAAACTGTAAATCGCAGACCGTATAGATTAGCACCGATTGAACGTGAAAAAGTTCAGCTAATGATTAAAGAGCTTTTAGAGAAGAACATCATTCGTGAAAGCAATTCACCGTTTGCCAGCCCAATAATAATGGTAAAGAAGAAAAATGGCGAGGATCGTCTCTGTGTGGACTACAGGGAGTTGAACACAAATACAGTCAGGGATCACTATCCCTTACCTCTGATTTCTGAACAACTTGATCAATTGGCTGATGCTACTTACTTTACATGCCTAGACATGGCCGCGGGGTTCCACCAAATTCCAATATCTGAAGACTCTATTGAGAAGACTGCATTCATCACACCAGACGGTCAATATGAGTATTTGACAATGCCGTTTGGATTAACCAACGCTCCGTCAGTATATCAAAGGGCCATTAACAAAGCCCTTGGAGATTTGAGAGGGCAGGTAGCGCTAGTCTACATGGATGATGTGCTAATACCAAGCAAGACTATATCGGAAGGACTTGACAAACTTGAGATGGTATTAAAGGCTCTCACTACCGCTGGATTCTCAATCAATATAAAGAAATGTTCTTTTCTTAAGACATCAATCGAATATCTCGGATATATCGTGAGCGGAGGAAAAATAAGACCAAGTCAATCAAAAGTTGAAGCTTTGGCAAGATCTGTTCCTCCTGCAAATGTAAAACAGCTTAGGCAGTTTAATGGCCTAGCTGGGTATTTTCGACGCTTTATTCCAAATTTTTCAACAGAAATGATACCACTATACAATTTGACAAAATCAGATGCTAAATGGGAATGGACTACGGAACATGAGGGAGTGCGTTCAAAAATAATTAACTATTTGACATCTGCACCTCTACTCACAATATTTCATGAAGGCTACCCAATTGAACTTCACACTGACGCCAGCGCGATGGGTCTTGGAGCAGTGCTTATCCAGGTCAAAGACGGAGTGCGTCATGTAAACGGTTACTTTAGCATGAGGACTACACCAGCTGAATCGAAGTACCACAGCTACGAGCTTGAAACGTTGGCAATAGTACGAGCAATCAAACATTTTCGTCATTTTTTGTACGGTAGAAAGTTCACGATTATAACAGATTGTAATGCAGTTAAAGCCTCGCGCTACAAACAAGAATTACTCCCGAGGATCCACAGATGGTGGGCTTTCTTGCAAAACTTTGAGTTCGAAGTGGAGTACCGACAAGGAGAAAAATTAAAACACGCAGATTTCTTTAGCCGGAACCCGCTACGGGTTGTAATGAACCTTTCTACTAAGGATGACTGGCTAATAGTAGAACAACGCCGTGATTCTGAACTCAGTAAAATCATAGCCGAAGCACAAAAGAAATCCATCCCGGAGTATGAACTGAAAGATAACATATTGCATCATAAAACGATATCAAATGGTGGAACTAAACTTCTAAAAGTCGTCCCGCAGTCATACCAATGGAGTCTTATAAATACATACCATGAAGCCCTCAAACACATGGGGTGGGAAAAAACATTAGCAAAGCTGAGAGAGAATTTCTGGTTTTCCAAAATGTCTTCAACGGTGAGATATTTTGTGGAACATTGTGTGGTATGCAAAACAATGAAAGGATCATCTGGCGCTACACAAAGTCAATTACACCCAATTGAAAAGGTACCTGAACCTTTTCATACGATTCACATCGATATCTCAGGGAAACTCAGTGGTTCCGCTTCCCAGAAGGAATATGTTTTTGTAGCTGTTGACGCCTATACCAAATTTGTTTTCCTTCAACATGATAAGAGTAAAAATCAAGCAAGTGCTCTTAAACATCTTCAAGAGATCGTGTTTTTATTTGGAGCACCGAAACGAATAATTGTTGATGGTGATGGTGCATTCATTTCCAATTACAAGGCCTATTGCGATAAATATGGTGTAGAATTACACCAATGTGCTGGATATACAAATCGAGCAAACGGTCAAGTAGAAAGAGTCATGAGGATTATAAAAAACGGTCTTACCGTTATCAAAAACACACAGAAAATTCATTGGGATAAATCCCTGGGAACACTTCAGCTTGCTATCAATTGTACCATTTCAAAAACTACTCGGCAAACCCCAATCGAGTTACTGACCGGCAAAAAAGGAAGTGTGCCACCCGAGCTACTAAACATTATAGACGAAGAAAACGAACGAGTAGATCCACAAACATTAAGAGAAGTAGTTTTAGGTAGGATGACCGAACAAGCAGAAAGAGATAAACAAAGATACGATAAAGGAAAAGCAAAAGTCAAAAGATTTGAAAAAGGAGAGTATGTCTTACTGAAAGAGCCACCAAGACTAGGTACAAAACTGAGTCAAAAATTCGACGGACCCTTTGAAGTGAAAAAGGTTTTGCCTCACGATAGATATGAGATCCGTCGTACCAACCAACGTGGTCGATGCCGGAAGGTCTGTCATGAGCAATTACGAAGTGCACCTAAATTTGGATTACATAGTCAGATAGCCATATCGGCGATGAATAAAGAAACAGCACCAGATGAAGCGGAAGGAGCCAACGTGGAGTAAAATTTAGTGAGATTTATAACTTCTTAGAGTCTGTAGAGTGTAAGAAACGTGAAGCCAAAATGAGCGCTGAGGCTTTGAGGCTGGCCAAAATGAGCGCTGAGGCTCTGAGGTCTGAAGGTGACCAAAATTAGCGCTGAGGCTATGAGGTCTAATGTGTGTTTTACATTTATGTGTTAAGTTATTACGTGTTATAGGTTATGTGACAAAACACAAAGTAATTATTTTTTGTTTTAGATCAACAAAGTGCAAAGTAGGCGCAGGGACGCACCTATCGTCAGTATGGCCGTATCGGCGCAGATAATACAACACTATCAAAATAGTTATGAAACGACTTTGTTTATCGGCGCCGACAATACAACACTAGCAAAATGGTTATGAAACGACTTTGTTTACGTCTTAGCTCCGACCGGCCTATAAAAGGCGTTGCAACGGGTAGCCGGGCGCATTCGATCATCGGCAGCGAACGAGTGAACATCACAAGTCAATGCGCAACAAACGTTGGTCCTTGCCGTTCATGTACCTCGATCTTTCAGAACGAATATTGTTTCTTTGTTACTTCCTTGTCAAATACCTACGTCACGAATTAATTGTTTATGTGATTGTTTTTACAGAGATTAGTAATATATTAAAATGAATGATGATGGTAGTTTCAATAGCACTAACAACCCTCCTCTTACATACCACCATAACTTGTTTAGCTATTTCTTTTTATTACTTTATTTACTATTTTTACACAATATCTTATAAAACTATCTCTACTATATTTGTCATTTATAAGTGTACATAGATTATCTTTGCTTACGTTTATTCCTAATTTTTTTTTCTAACTCGAATCTCTCCAGGCCGTAGACTGGGCATTCGGCAAGGATGTGGACCACTGTTTCGCTCCTGTTTGGCTCGCATACGCACGATGGGTTATCCTTGCACTTGAAACGGTGCAAGTACTCGGAGAACCCACCGTGCCCTGTTAAAACTTGTGTTAGGGTTCCATTTATCTCTAATTTGCGGATTAGTTTGTAGGCGCTTACGGCGTCCGGAAAGAAAAGTTTAGTGGTTGCCGCGGTCTCACCGGTTTGGTATCTCCGATTCCATTCGTCAAGCGTTTTCAAACGAATTTGTCGCTTGACGAATGAAACCGGACACATATCATATTCCGGTTTCACTTTTGATTTAAGAGCTGCATCCTTCGCCAATTGGTCTGCCCGTTCATTCCCTTCGAGTCCGGCATGAGCCTTAATCCAGAACAGGGATACTTCCTTGTTCTGTTGCCTTATGGTCCTCAAGTTCCTTCGTGTTTCGACTGCCAGGGGATGAACGGAGCTTTGGTTTATAATTGTATCAAGCGATGATCTTGAGTCGCTGTATATGCCAAAGGTCTTTTCTGCTCTGCTCATGATATGCTCCGTTGCTTTGCATATGGCTAGTAGCTCGGCCTGGTAGACTGTGCAGTACGACGACAGTTTTAATTTTCGGGTCTTGGTTTCAGTTTCGCCGGTCCAGATGGAGAGTGCGGCTCCGACTTTGCCCTCAATTTTTTTTACTGCCGTCGGTGAAAATGCGTACTGCTAGGTTGCTGCGGCTGTTTACTTGCTCTCGGTCTACCAGGCTTGAGAAGGTCAGTGCCATATGCTCAGCCGGGTGTGGCAGGTTTACAAAGGCCACCATTTTCTCGACTTCTCGGGGTTAGGTTAGGTTAGGTTAGGTTAGGTTAGGTTGGGGGACCCCCCACAGTGCTTGCGTCCACGTCGCGTCCCCTGGAAACGACTCAGTCTGACCACCGTAACGGAGTGGCAGACTGAGCTCGGCTAAAGTGCACTGTGCGTTGTAGAGCTTTTATATGTCGGAACTACAACGAAAGTCGGAGGCTATGCCTAAAAAACCTGCGCGGGACGCCTCCGGGCGCTTCCTAAAAGGCCCTTCTCAGGGCCAACCCCAAGGCCCTTCTCAGGGCCAACCCCAAGGCCCTTCTCAGGGCCAACCCCAAGGCCCTTCTCAGGGCCAACCCAAAGGCCCTTCTCAGGGCCAACCCCAAGGCCCTTCTCAGGGCCAACCCAAAGGCCCTTCTAAGGGCCAACGTCGTGGTGAACTCTGTGTTCTTGGCGCCCCCGATGTCCCTGTGGGTGGGAATAGGGTGGAGTCGGGCATGGGGTTCGCGTCCGAGATTGAGGCGTCCAGTGGCGCGGAGGTCTCGGACAGGGAGGGTCGCGGCCGGAAGCGGCTGTCTTCCTCGTTCTTCGTGCCCGGGTTCGGTTATTTGGACTCGGACGCGGAGACCGAGGAGAGGGCGGTCGCCAAGGTTAGCACGGCCAGGAGAGGTAGGGGAAAGACTACCAAGGTGGGCCACTCCAAGGAGGAGTGCTTACCGATGGAGTTGGAGGAAGTTCTGCGTGGCAGGCGTTTTAGGAAGGGGCAGGCTGCTGCCTACGTCGACCTTGCGTCTGACACCGGATGTGATTCCGATGCCAGCGCAATGGTCGGCGACGTCAGCAGCCTGAATGCTCAGGAGCTGAGGGCGCGGGCGGGCGAGGGGCTCGCTTGTGTTTTGGAGGTTGCCAGAAAGTCTGGCAACCTCAAGGGTGAGTTTGTTGCCCGTTTGAAGAGGTCCGCCTCAACCATAAGGGAGGTGGTTGAGGCTCTGGCAAGCAGGAGTGAGGCGGAGGAGACGCGACGGCTTAGGGGGGAGAACGGCCGTCTACGACTCGAGGTCGAGTCGTGTAAGGCGGAGATTAAGGCTCTGCGTCGCGGCTTCTCCGAGGCAAAGTCGGAGGCCGCTGCTGCCACCACAGCTGCCGCGGCCGCTATTACTGTTACTGGGACGCCGGAGCCCCCCCCAACGGCTCTGATAGGGGCCGACTTGGTGGAGGGGCTAAAGCGCTCCCTTACAGTAACGTTTGGGCAGATGCTCAATGCCCGACTAGCGGGGATTGAGGACCGGCTTATGCCTGCCCCAGTGGTTCGACCACCGTTAAAGGCGGATGCCAGAAACGTGGCGGCGGCTGCTGCTGCACCACTGAAGCCGACGCCTGAGCCGGCTCGCATATCTGCCTCCAAAGCAGGTAAGCGGGCCGATCAGGCTTCTAAGACTGCTGCCGCTCCCTCAGTGGTACCTGTTGCGGGTCCCTCAGTGGCACCTGTTGCGGGCCCCAGCACGGCGACTGCTCCCCCCACTGGTCCTCCGGCAGAGACCTGGGCGAAAGTGGTAGGGAGGAAGGGCAAGGGGAAAGGCAAAGCCAGCAAGGCGCCAGTGGCTGCTCCAGTGGCTGGTACCACTGCCACTACTTTGCCCAAGCCAAAGACTGCGAGGGTGTCACTGAGGCCCGCCAAATCCGCGGCCGTCGTGCTGTCGCTGCAGCCGGAGGCCGTGGAGAGGGGGGTCACGTATAGTGATGCCCTCAAGGTAGCGCAGGAGAGGGTCAATCTCCGGGAGCTGGGGATTGACCAGGTGCGCTTCCGCCAGACGGCCACAGGAGCCAGGATGTTGGAGATTCCTGGCTCCGAAAGTGCGGAAAAGGCCGACAAGCTGGCGGAAAAGCTGCGCGGAGTCCTCTCAGAGGTGGCCAACGTTGCCAGGCCCTTTAAATCTGCTGATTTGCGGATATCGGGCCTGGACGACTCGGCTACGAAGGAGAGAGTGGCGGCGGCAGTCGCCGAGGCGGGCGCATGTGGGGTGCAGCTGGTGAAGGTTGGAGAGATCCACCGCAGCACGAGGGGCACCGGCTCCACCCTCGTCTCCTGCCCTGTCTCGGCAGCTAAAGTGCTGCGGGACAAGGGCAGACTACTGATAGGCTGGAGCTCGGTGCAAGTGGTGGCATTGGAGGCGCGGCCCATGCGCTGTTTTAGGTGCCTGGGTCTGGGGCATACGCGTCTCCAGTGTCCCGCCTCGGCCGACAGAGGTGACCTGTGCTTCCGATGTGGGGGCGCTGGTCACCGGGCGAGCAGCTGCGGGAGGATTGACCCGCGCTGCGCTATTTGCGCAGAGTCGGGGAGGCCCTTCGGGCATGTGATGGGAGGGCGCAAATGCGTCCCCCCGAAGACGTTGGGAAGGGCCTTCCAGAGGCCCACGGCAGCTGCCGCCCCTGCCGAAGATCGCAATGGGGCGAGCGAGGAGGTTGAGATGGATGACTAATCAAGTCAGACATCACAACCTCCTCAAGACGAATCGGAATATATCCGCAGTAGGGCCACGGTCGGAGAGTCGGGGGACTCTCCGCCGTCTTGCACGGCTCTACATGTCGGTGGGGTGATTCTGGTGAGCGGAGTCACCCCTCCAAAGGCCTAGGCCTAAAGGCCAATCGCCGGGGTAAGGTGGTGAATGCTAACGCGACCCCACCTTACCCCACCTTGGCGAAGGACTGCTCACGGGAGGGTTTTTAGTGGGTTCGAGCCCCACACAAACCCCTCCGCCACCCCCGTGGCGAAGGGGCAGTGCGAAGGCATTTTCCCTCCCTCAAAAAAAAAAAAAAAAAAAAAAAAAAAAAAAAAAAAAAAAGGTTAGGTTAGGTTAGGTTAGGTTGCTACCTGGAGGACCGAGCGGTCCTCCTGGTAGACAAGGCGGGCCAGATGCGGCGGTACGGCGTGGGGTCCGGTGTTCCACAGGGGTCGGTCTTAGGCCCACTCCTGTGGAACATCGGTTTCGACTGGCTCCTGCGGGGAGCTCTCCTCCGGGGCACGAGTGTCATCTGCTATGCAGATGACACTCTTCTCACTGCCCGGGGGAGAGATTTTCGGGAGGCGGCGAGCCTGGCCTCGGCCGGCGGATCCCTGGTCGCTGGAAGGATCCGCCGGCTTGGATTGGGGGTGGCGCTGCACAAGACCGAGGCCGTGTTTTTCCACGGGCCTCGGCAGCGCATCCCCACTGACGCCCACATCGTGGTGGAGGGCGTCAGGGTCGAAGTGAAGGCCCAGATGAAATATCTGGGCCTTGTGCTCGACAGCAGGTGGCGCTTCAGCCCGCACTTTAGCGGGCTGTCAGTGCGCCTGCTGAAGGCCGCGGGGGCGCTCTCGTGGCTCCTCCCAAATCTGGGAGGGCCCAAAGCGCGATGCCGGCAGCTGTATGCCGGCATCCTGAAGAGCATGGCCCTCTACGGGGCCCCGATCTGGGCGGACTCCCTCCATAGGAGGGAGAACGCCACCGTGATCCGAAGGCCCCAAAGGGCCATCGCGCAGCGGGTGGCGAGAGCCTACCGCTCGGTAGGCTTCGCGGCCTCATGCGCTCTGGCGGGCACCCCTCCTTGGGAGCTCGAGGCGTGGGTGCTCGCCAGAGTGTATGAGTGGACGGCGGGGCGCAGGGCTCTCGGGGAGCGCCCGGCCCCAGAAGAGCGTGAGGCCGTGCGGCGAGAGGCAAGGGACGCAGTCGTCCAACACTGGACGGAGGACCTCGCCTCTGCCACGTTCGGCCGCAGAACGTTGGACGCTCTCGGGCCAATCCTGCGCGATTGGCTCGAGAGGTCCCACGGCTTCCTCTCTTTCCGTCTGGTGCAGGTGCTATCCGGGCATGGATGCTTCGGATCGTACCTGCACCGGATCGGAAGAGAGGGGGACCCGTCGTGCCACGACTGTGGCGCGACGGAGGACACGGCGCAGCACACCCTCGAGGTGTGCCCGTCGTGGTCCGAGCCGCGCCGTGCCCTGGTCGCGGCAGTGGGGCCGGACCTCTCGCTTCCCAGCGTGGTTCATTCCATGCTGGAGAGCGAGGGGGCCTGGGCAGCGGTCGCCTCCTTCTGCGAGGACGTGATGTCCCAGAAGGAGGCGGCAGAGCGCGCGCGGGAGGAAGATCCTCTCGCGGCGCCTCTGCGTAGGCGGAGAAGGGGTGGGAGAAGGCGGCAATAGTCGCCTCCTCCTTCCTCTGGTGATGGATAGCGGGAGGCAGGCGTGGGGACGCCTCCTCCCGCATTGCACATATCCATCACCCCCGTCGGACGGGAACGACTGAGCACTCGCAGTTGTTCCCGGGCCCCCTCTGCAAGGGGGGGCGTGGAGGCCCCGCTGTCAAGGCGGGCGGTCGTCGGCGGGGGACTGGATGAAAAGGCTCCTGCCGGTTTCCCAGTCCCTCACCACATAGACGACGCCGGAGTGCCGCTGGGTTGTTTAGTGGGTATACCGGTCGTAGGACCGGGGAGTCCCACATACCCCTCCCATCCCCATGGGAGGGGATGCGTAACGCATTTTTCCCAGCGTCAAAAAAAAAAAAAAAAAAAAAAAAAAAAAAAAAAAAAAAAAAGGTTAGGTTAGGTTGGGGGACCCCCCACAGTGCTTGCGTCCACGTCGCGTCCCCTGGAAACGACTCAGTCTGACCACCGTAACGGAGTGGCAGACTGAGCTCGGCTAAAGTGCACTGTGCGTTGTAGTTCTTTTATGCGGGATACTACGACATCGGCGGAGGCTATGCCTAAAAAATTTGTGCGGGACGCCTCCGGGCGTTTCCTAAAAGGCCCTTCTCAGGGCCAACCCAAAGGCCCTTCTCAGGGCCAACCCAAAGGCCCTTCTCAGGGCCAACTCGAAGGCCCTTCTCAGGGCCACACCGACGAGGGTGCGTCGGTAGCGGAGGCTGCATGCGCAGTCAGCCTGTTTGGCAGAGCGGGTGAGCTGACGGATTCCGACAGCGAGTCGGACGCAGGTCCGAGAGCGATTGAGGGAGGCCCGCTCAAGCGGGCCTTCCTGAAAGACGGGTCCAGCTCGGACTCGTCCAGGAAAGGGAGGTCGAAGCGCAAGGTGAAGGCCAAAAAGCCTTCATCTGTCGCTGCCGTCGCCGATACCCACGACGTGGGATTGGAGGACGCGCGACGCGAGCTGAGCCTCACTCGGCGGGCACAGCTCCAGCAGGACCTGGAGGAGCAGGTCGCTGCCAAGGAGCAGGAGGCGCGCACTGCGCGGGCCAAGGCCGGGTACGGCGCGTCCTGCGTGCTGTACGCCGACCACTCCCTGGTCGAACTGGAGCGCATGGCGCAGGAGGACGCGGAGGAGATCGCCCAGGTCGCCTCCAAGTCCTCAAACCTCAAGGGGACTTTTCAAAAGTCCCTGAAGTGTAGGGCCGCGAGCATGCGTGGCATCGTCCGTGAGCTGGTGCAGCGCACAGCCACGGACGAGACGCGGCAGCTGCAGGCGAAAGTTGACCGCCTGCAGTCGGAGGTCAGCCAGCTGCACACGAAGCTGGCTGAAGCCACGGCCCGACCTACGCAGGCGGAGCCTAGGCCGGCGGCGGAAGTTCCCTCTTCCTCCTCCAACCTTGAGGATATCATCCGCAAGGTTGTGATGGAGGAAAGGGCCTTCACAAGAGCCTGCCTCGATGGCATCGAGGACAGGCTCCTGCCCGAAAAGCGCCTCCGACCGCCGCTAGCGGCGGACAAGAGGCAGAGTAAGCCGGGGCCATCCTCCCAAAAGGAGGACCCCCTTCTCCCCTCTACCACTCCGTCCAACCAGCCTTGGACGAAAGTGGTCAAGAGGGGAAAGGGCAAGGCCAAGAAGACGGGAACGGCCGCCGCCCCTACCACCCCTGCCCCCACCCCTTCCTGCCCGTCCCAGGCGACAGGCAAGGGAAGGGGAAAGGGAAAGGGGAAGGGGAAGAAGACGGCCCCCAAGCCCACCGCCGCTGCCCCCGCAGCCGAAAGGGCCCCCGCCGGTGGGAGGAAACCTTTGGTTCCTCCCAAATCCGCAGCCGTCGTGGTGACGCTCACCGCAGAGGCTGCGGAGCGGGGTGAGACGTACGAGTCCGTCCTAAAACGGGCTCGTACCAACGCCGATCCCACCCAACTTGGGATCGGAGCGGTCACGTGCCGCCGGACTCAAGCCGGGGCTCGAATCTTTGAGTTCCCGGGGGCCCAGGGCGGCACCAACGCGGACCTCTTCGCAACCAAGTTGCGAGAGGTCATCGCGGACGCGGCCAAGGTGGCCAGACCCATAAAGTCTGCGGCCTTGGAGGTGACCGATCTAGATGATTCGGTCACCAAAGAGGAGGTGGTAGCGGCGATCGCAGCAGTAGGGGGTTGCGACGTCGCAGCGGTGCAGGGCCGGGACATCAGACCCGGCCGCGGCGGCATGGGCACTATCCGCCTCGAGTGCCCAGTCGTCGCAGCCAAAGCCGTCCTTGCCAAGGGACGGTTTTCGGTGGGCTTCAGCACCTGCCGAGTCCGAGCACTTGAAGATCAGCCTATGCGCTGCTTCAAGTGCTTCGGAATCGGACACACGCGGGCCCTCTGTCCGTCCCTGGTGGATAGGACGGACAGTTGCTACCGCTGCGGCCAGGACGGGCACAAGTCCGTCTCCTGCACGGCCGCCACGCCGCGCTGTGCAATATGCGCAGCCAGCGGTCGCCCAGCGGGGCACATTATGAAGGGGAGGAACTGCAGGCCTCCCCTAAAGAAGGGCAAAGCGCAGGCGACGGCCCCGCCTGCCGCTGAGACCGCCGACCCCGAAGCGGGAGCCTCGGCGGCTGAGGAGGAGGGTGCGATGTCCGAATGATGGATAGGCATCGCATCCTCCAGGCGAACACCAACCACTGCAGAACAGCCCAGGACCTGCTCATGCAGGTCATGGCTGAGTGGTTGGTGGACGTGGCGGTAGTCGCCGAGCCGTACTCGGTCCCCGACGGTTGGTTGGGTGATCGAGACGGCTTGGTAGCTTTGTTGTCGCGGTCTTCCACAGACTCCCCTCCCCTCTCGCTTTTAGAGAGGGGACCGGGATACGTGGCCGCCGCGTGGGGAGAAATAGCCCTGGTGGGCGTGTATTTCTCCCCAAACCGCCCTCTACAGGACTTCGAGAACTTTCTCGAAGTCCTCACCGCTGTTGTCGGGAGGGCGGCGCCGCGCCAGGTCGCCGTGTTGGGCGACCTGAACGCCAAGTCGGTGGCCTGGGGCAACCCGGCCGCCTCTTGCAACGTCCGAGGGCGCGCCGTCGAGTTTTGGGCGGCGTCGTCTGGTGTGTCCCTCCTCAACAGGGGGGCGGTCCACACGTGTGTGCGGCAACGGGGAGGGTCAGTGGTGGACGTCTCGTTCGCCACCCCCGTCTTAGCCGCCCGCGTCGTGAACTGGCGGGTGGAGCTGGTGGAGACTTTGTCGGACCACCGCTACGTGCGGTTCGACGTCTCCACCCAGAGCCCCGGGAGGACGGCCCCTTCGGGCCGATCCCCCTTTCCGCGGTGGGCCCTTACCCGTCTCGACCGAGAGGCGGCTAAGGAGGCGGCGCTCGTCCAGGACTGGCTCGCCCCTCCGGTCGACGTCCTGGACGTGGACTCCGCAGCGGCCCAGCTGCGGAGGTCCCTGACCGAGGTGTGCGACTCCAGCATGCCTCGGTCCCGCCGCCCGCCTCCCCGTCGCGCCGTCTATTGGTGGTCGGAGGGGCTAGCGGGGCTGCGGTCCGCCTGCGTGGCGGCGAGGCGGGCGTATGCGCGGAGTAGACGGCGCAGCCGTCGAGACCCCGAGCACGAGGACCTTCTTTACGCCTCTTACATAGAGGCGAAGAAGGTCCTCAAAGCGGCAATGAGCGCCGCCAAAGACGCGGCGCGAGCCGAAATGCTCGAGGGCCTCGACAGGGACCCGTATGGGAGACCATACAAGGCGGCGCGGAATAAACTGCGCCCCTTTGGTCCCCCACTGACGGAGTCCCTGGAGCCGGCATTGCTGGATGGGGTGGTTCGGTCCCTGTTTCCTTCAGGGACCAACTTCACCCCACCAGTAATGGACCCTCCGCGGGGGGCAGCTCCGCCGGAGGAGGAGGTCCCTCCGGTCGAGGCGGAGGAACTTGGCACGGAGATCATTCGCCTCCGCGCCAAGAAGACGGCCCCAGGGCCGGACGGCGTCCCTGCACGGGTGGTGGCCATCGCCACCACTCACATGGGGCAAAGGTTTCGGGACCTCTTCAGCGCGTGCTTCGTGTCTGGGAGGTTCCCGAAACCTTGGAAAGAGGGGCAATTATGCCTCCTCCGAAAGGAGGGACGCCCGGCGGACTCCCCCTCGGCATACCGGCCCATCGTTCTTCTCGATGAGGTCGGTAAGATGTTTGAGGGGGTAATCGCCAGAAGGCTGAATGGCCTTCTGGCGGAGGTGGGGCCGAATCTGTCGGACGCCCAATTCGGTTTCCGAAGGGGGCGTTCGACGGTGGACGCGCTGGCCCGGTTGAAGGGCCAAGTGCGGGAGGCCGTGGAGGTGGGGGACGGGGTTTTGGCTGTGTCATTCGACATAGCCAACGCCTTCAACTCCGTCCCCCACTCTACGATACTTGAGGCACTCCGCTACCACGGGGTGCCTCAGTATCTGCGGAGGCTCCTGGCCAGCTACCTGGAGGACCGAGCGGTCCTCCTGGTAGACAGGGCGGGCCAGCTGCGGCGGTACGGCGTGGGGTCCGGTGTTCCACAGGGGTCGGTCCTGGGCCCACTCCTGTGGAACATCGGATTCGACTGGCTCCTGCGGGGAGCTCTCCTCCGTGGCACGAGTGTCATCTGCTATGCAGATGACACTCTTCTCACTGCCCGGGGGAGGGACTTCAGGGAGGCGGCGAGCCTGGCCTCGGCCGGCGGATCCCTGGTCGCAGGAAGGATCCGCCGGCTAGGATTGGGGGTTGCGCTGCACAAGACCGAGGCCGTGTTTTTCCACGGGCCTCGGCAGCGCATCCCCACTGACGCCCACATCGTCGTGGAGGGCGTCAGGGTCGAGGTGAAGGCCCAGATGAAATATCTGGGCCTTGTGCTCGACAGCAGGTGGCGCTTCAGCCCGCACTTTAGCGGGCTGTCAGCGCGCCTGCTGAAGGCCGCGGGGGCGCTTTCGTGGCTCCTCCCAAACCTGGGGGGACCGAAAGCGCGATGCCGGCAGCTGTATGCCGGCATCTTGAAGAGCATGGCCCTCTACGGGGCCCCGATCTGGGCGGACTCCCTCCATAGGAGGGAGAACGCCACCGTGATCCGCAGGCCCCAAAGGGCCATCGCGCAGCGGGTGGCGAGGGCCTACCGTTCGGTAGGCTTCGCGGCCTCATGCGCTCTGGCGGGCACCCCTCCTTGGGAGCTCGAGGCGTGGGTGCTCGCCAGAGTGTATGAGTGGACGGCGGGGCGCAGGGCTCTCGGCGAGCGCCCGGCCCCAGAAGAGCGGGAGGCCGTGCGGCGAGAGGCGAGGGACGCGGTCGTCCAACACTGGACGGAGGACCTCGCCTCTGCCACGTTCGGCCGCAGAACGTTGGACGCTCTCGGGCCAATCCTGCGCGATTGGCTCGAGAGGTCCCACGGCTTCCTCTCTTTCCGTCTGGTGCAGGTGCTATCCGGGCATGGATGCTTCGGATCGTACCTGCACCGGATCGGAAGAGAGGGGGACCCGTCGTGCCACGACTGTGGTGCGACGGAGGACACGGCGCAGCACACCCTCGAGGTGTGCCCGTCGTGGTCCGAGCCGCGCCGTGCCCTGGTCGCGGCAGTGGGGCCGGACCTCTCGCTTCCCAGCGTGGTTCATTCCATGCTGGAGAGCGAGGGGGCCTGGGCAGCGGTCGCCTCCTTCTGCGAGGACGTGATGTCCCAGAAGGAGGCGGCAGAGCGCGCGCGGGAGGAAGATCCTCTCGCGGCGCCTCAGCGTAGGCGGAGAAGGGGTGGGAGAAGGCGGCAATAGTCGCCTCCTCCTTCCTCTGGTGATGGATAGCGGGAGGCAGGCGTGGGGACGCCTCCTCCCGCATTGCACATATCCATCACCCCCGTCGGACGGGAACGACTGAGCACTCGCAGTTGTTCCCGGGCCCCCTCTGCAAGGGGGGGCGTGGAGGCCCCGCTGTCAAGGCGGGCGGTCGTCGGCGGGGGACTGGATGAAAAGGCTCCTGCCGGTTTCCCAGTCCCTCACCACATAGACGACGCCGGAGTGCCGCTGGGTTGTTTAGTGGGTATACCGGTCGTAGGACCGGGGAGTCCCACATACCCCTCCCATCCCCATGGGAGGGGATGCGTAACGCATTTTTCCCAGCGTCAAAAAAAAAAAAAAAAAAAAAAAAAAAAAAAAAGGTTAGGTTAGGTTACCACGGACCTGCTAGGTTGTCCTAGTGGGCGGGGAGGTGAATCCCGACGTGGCGCGTCCCCAGGTGGCGGATAGGGGAACGGCCTCCAGATATGGGGGCTACCGGTATACCGGCGCGGACCAAACACCAGGGGGGGGGGGGGCAACGCGGGAGGCGTTGTGGTGGTTGCTTCTCTGCGCGTCCTTCTGGTGTAGCAGAAGGCGCAGTAGACGAGGCGGGGACGTGCTCGGTGTGCATTTCCCAGTTGTTAGTTGGCAAAGGACACTCGCCTCGTTCCCGCGCCAGCTTTCGACCGTTTGGTGCCACATTAGCAGGGTCGGGGAGACCCTCGTGTGGGACCGAATGATCCTGGGGTCCTTGACGAGCAGATTGGCCCACGTCTGTTTCGTCACTGGATCTCGGGAGGGGCGGCGGCCCTTTTGCGAGGGGGGGCCGTCGTATGCATCCAGCAGGCAAGAAGGGATTTTATCCCTCCTTGCAAAACGTCCGCCCGCTCGGTATTCGCTGGGTCGGGGAGACCTTTGTGGGACCGAGTGGAGGAGGGTATGGGGGCTTCTTCCACGAGTCTCTTCATTGAGGGTGCAGTGGTTGAAGCGGGGACGTGCTTGGTGTGTGTGTGCCCGAAAGGGAAGGTGGATTCCGCGAGTGTAATCCACTGCACGCACCCAAGCAGGCATTAGAGATGGGATCTCAGTGCCGGCGTCTCGCCGCAAGGTATTCGCAGAGTCGGGGAGACTCTTGTGGGACTGAGCGGCGCGCTGGGTTTCGTGGGTAGTCGGAGTGAGGGCTCCCGGCTACCCGTACAACGAACCCAGGGAGGGCGGCAGTTAACATGAGTGACGTGTTCTGCCGTACGCACCGGGAGGGTGCTGGAGTGGCTTGCCACTCCGGGGAAGGGCTGCGGCCTGCAGCACTTTGCGAGAAGGGAACCGGTGCGTTCCGTATGGAGATCCCGGATCCCTTTGACATGCATCGAGGCTGGTCACCGGGGAGGTTTAGTGAGTGCTCCGTCGTTTTTTAGACGGACAACCTCACATATTCCGCTTGCACCCTCAATGCGAGTGGAAATCTGGTTGCAGATTCCTCCTCGTCAAAAAAAAAAAAAAAAAAAAAGGTTAGGTTAGGTTGGGGGACCCCTTTAGAGGAGCTGAAGCGCTCCCTGACTGTGACATTCGGGCAAATGCTGAATGCCCGATTTGCGGGTATTGAGGACCGGCTTATGCCCGAACAAATCATCCGCCCACCACTGAGGGCGGATGCCAAGAAGGCAGCCACCGGGCCACCCAAGCCGGCGCCTGATGCGGCCCGTACTACTGCCCCCCCTAAAGTGGGTAAGCGGGTCGATCCGGCCCCCAAGACTACTGCCGCCCCTTCTGCGGCACCGGTTGCAGGTCCCTCCACGGCGACCCAAAGCTCAGGCCGGACTGCTGCCCCCACTGGCCCTCAGGCTGAGACCTGGGCTAAGGTGGTGGGAAAAAAGGGTAAGGGCAAGGGAAAGGTGACCAAGGCACCCCCGGCTGCTCCAGCTGCTCCAGTGGCTCCAGTGGCTGGTGCCTCTGCCACCACACTACCCAGGGCGAAGGCCTCCGGGACTGTGAGGGCGTCACTGAAGCCCTCCAAATCCGCGGCCGTTGTGCTGTCGCTGCAGCCAGGGGCCGTGGAGAGGGGGGTCACCTACAGTGATGCCCTTAAGGTAGCACAGGAGAGGGTCGATCTCCGGGAGCTAGGGATCGACCAGGTGCGCTTCCGCCAGACGGCCACAGGAGCCAGGATGTTGGAGATTCCTGGCTCCGAAAGTGTGGAAAAGGCCGACAAGCTGGCGGAGAAGCTGCGTGGAGTCCTGTCCGACGTGGCCAACGTTGCCAGGCCCTTTAAATCCGTAGATTTGAGGATTACGGGCCTGGACGACTCAGCCACGAGGGACAGAGTGGCGGCGGCAGTCGCTGAGGCGGGAAGTTGCAGCGTGCAGCTCGTCAAGGCCGGGGAGATCCACCGCGGTTTTAGCGGCATCGGCTCCACCCTTGTCTCCTGCCCTGTTTCGGCAGCTAAAGTGCTGCTGGACAAGGGCAGACTTTTGATAGGATGGAGCTCGGTGCGAGTGGTGGCACTGGAGGCGCGGCCCATGCGCTGTTTCAGGTGCCTGGGTCTGGGGCATACGCGTCTCCAGTGTCCCGCCTCGGCCGACAGAGGTGACCTATGCTTCCGATGTGGGGGCACCGGTCACCAGGCGAACAGCTGCGGGAGGGTCGATCCGCGCTGCGCTATATGCGCAGACTCGGGAAGGCCTTCCGGGCACGTAATGGGAGGACGCAAATGCGTCCCCCCAAAGACGAAGGGAAAGGCCTTTGGGACCCAGGCCACCCCCACGGCAGCAAATGCCGCCCCTGCCGAAGATCGCCATGGGGCGAGCGAGGAGGTTGAGATGGCTGACTAATGGATCAAGTCAGACATCACAACCTCCTCCAGACGAATCTGAACCACTGTGTCAGGGCCCAAGATCTGTTTATGCAGACCCTGGCGCAGTGGCAGATAGACGTGGCAGTTGCCGCGGAGCCGTACTACATTCCCCCCCACCCTTACTGGGCAGGGGACCTGGACGGCTCCGTGGCCATTGTGGCAAGAGCGGGAGGCGGCTCACCATTCTCGGTCGAGGAGAGGGGCTCGGGATACGTGGTGGCCAAGTGGGGAGAATATGCTATTGTCGGTACATATTTCTCCCCCAATCGACCCACTGTGGAACTGGAGAGCTTTGTAGATCTCCTGACCACAGTGGTGAGAAGGCAAATGCCACGGCAGGTCCTCCTCCTGGGGGACCTGAACGCCAAGGCCAGGGACTGGGGCAACCCCTCCACTGACTCTCGCGGAGAGACTGTCAGGGAGTGGGCGGTCCAAACAGGACTGACCCTGCTTAATAGAGGGTCGGCCCACACGTGCGTGCGGCAAAACGGGGGGTCCGTGGTGGATTTATCTTTCGCCACCCCGGCTACCGCAGCACGTGTTCAGGCCTGGAGGGTGATGTCGGAGGTGGAGACTCTCTCGGACCACAAATACGTTAGGTTCGAGATGTCCACCTCCCACAATGGCAGAGGATCCCGGCGCGTAGTGAGGGCGGATTTCCCGCGCTGGACCATCAGTCGCCTCAATGCCGAATTGGCCAAGGAGGCGGCGATGGTACAGTCGTGGTTGGCCGCCCCCGCGCACCCGGAAACGGATGTGGAAGCGGGCCTTTTCTGCGAGGCGGTGACGGCCATATGTGATGCGGCAATGCCGAGATCACGTCGCCGCCCAAATCGCAGAGAGGTCTACTGGTGGACCCCGGAGATCGCGGACCTCCGAGCCAAATGCTCGGATGCGCGGCGGCTCTACACCCGCTGCAGGAGGCGCCGTAGAGGCCGAACGAATGAGGAGCTGCCAGCTGAGGAGTTGGCGGCTGAACGCCAGCTGTATGTCTCCTATCTTGAGACCAAGAAGGAGCTGCAGCTGGCTATCGGCCGGGCCAAGTCAGCGGCCTTCGATGAGGCATTGGCGGACCTCGACAGGGACCCTTGGGGACGCCCGTATAGGGCCGCCCGAAAAAAGTTTCGGGGCCAGACATCCCCGGTTGCGGAGTCCATGGAGCCGGAGCTCCTGGGCAGGGTGCTGGAGGGGCTTTTTCCCGAAAATGACCCCAACCACACCCCTCCGATGATGACGCCGTCCCTTCCCGAGGAAGATCTGGACCTGGCTCTTATCCCACCGGTCTCAGACGTAGAGATGACGGTGGTAGTCGGTCGCCTACGAGGCAAAAGGACGGCACCGGGTCCAGACGGGATCCCAGGGCGGATCCTTGGGATCGCCCTGAAGGAGATGGGCGAGCGGCTTCGGGAACTGTTCGACGCCTGCCTTACGTCGGGACGGTTCCCGAAGCGGTGGAAAGACGGACGTTTGTGCCTGCTGCGGAAGGAGGGCCGAGCCGCTGACTCGCCTTCCGCATACAGGCCCATTGTGTTGCTGGATGATACGGGAAAGCTACTAGAGAGGGTGGTGGCTTCCCGTGTCATCCGGCATCTAGAGGGAACGGGGCCTGGACTCTCCGAGGCCCAGTACGGGTTCAGAGCGAGGCGATCTACAATAGACGCCTTGCTCTGGCTCAAAGAGTGGTCGCAGGACGCAGTCAGGGAGGGAAAAAAGGCGTTGGCTGTCTCGCTTGATATAGCCAACGCCTTTAATAGCCTGCCACATGAAACGATACAGGAGGCTCTCCGTTATCACGGAGTGCCCCTGTATCTACGGAGGCTCTTGGCCGACTACCTCCAGGACCGCGAGGTCTTGGTGGAAGGACGCGATGGCATGAGGCGCCGTCGAGTCTTCCGTGGAGTTCCGCAGGGGTCGGTATTGGGACCGCTCCTGTGGAACGTTGGTTACGACTGGGTGCTCCGTGGCACGCTTCCCGCAAATATGAGGGTTGCGTGTTACGCGGATGACACACTAGTCGTAGCCAAGGGAAGGGACCTAAGGGAGGCGGTGCGCTTGGCCACGGTGGCCACTACCATCGTGATCGGCCGCATACGCGCTTTGGGGCTGGAGGTGGCCCTTACCAAGACCGGGGCCCTATTATTCCATGGACCCCGGGGGGGACCCCCTCCGGGAACGCGGGTGGTACTGGACGGGGTTCCAGTACCTGTTGGGACCCGGATGAAGTATCTGGGTCTCATTCTGGACGGGAAGTGGGCCTTCAAGGCTCATTTTGCCCAATTGGCCCCTAGAGTGGTGGGAGCCGCGGCTGCCTTAGGCCGGTTGTTGCCCAACGTGGGTGGCCCGAACGCCATCTGCCGTCGACTGTACTGCGGAGTAATCCGCAGTATGGCCCTGTACGGGGCACCCGTCTGGATCGACGCCCTTGATCGCAACAACAAGACCCTGCTGCGACGTCCGCAGCGGGTCATTGCGACAAGGGCGATACGAGGATACCGGACGGTGTCCTGGACGGCAGGATGTGTGTTGGCCGGTGACCCCCCCTGGGAGCTCCAAGCAGAAATCCTCGCCGAAGTGTACCACTTCGTGGCGGGGAGAAGATTGCAAGGAGCACCCCCAGCGTGGGAGGAGGTCACGCATCTACGGCGTGAGGCGAGGGCTGCCCTACTGCAGCGCTGGGAGGAGGACCTGGCTCCACCGGTCCCTGGGCAGTGGACGGTGGAAGCCATCCGCCCGGTTCTCGGGAGATGGATGGAGCGGCGACTGGGGTCGCTGACTTTCCGATTGGTGCAGGTGATTTCCGGACACGGGTGTTTCGGAAAGTACCTGCACCAAATCGCGAGGCGGGAACCGACACCAGTCTGCCACGAGTGTGGGGCGCTGGAGGATACGGCGCTCCACACACTGGAGGCATGCGCCGCATGGGGCCCCATGAGGCACGAGTTGGTGTCCGTTATCGGACAGGATCTCTCACTGCCGAGTGTGGTAAACGCCATGCTCGGCAGCCAGAGATCCTGGCAGGCAGTGACCTCCTTCTGCGAAGCGGTCATGGCGCAGAAGGAGGCGGCGGAGAGGGCGAGAGAGGTGGACGCGCGGTCTGCCGAGATCCGCAGGAGACGTACGGGGGAGCGAAGGAGGCGGTATGCCCGCCTCTTCGACCCTCCGTAGTAGGGCCACGGTCGGAGAGTCGGGGGACTCTCCGCCGTCTTGCACGGCCCTACATGTCGGTGGGGTGATTCTGGTGAGCGGAGTCACCCCTCCAAAGGCCGAGGCCTAAAGGCCAATCGCCGGGGTAAGGTGGTGAATGCTTACGCGACCCCATCTTACCCCACCTAGGCGAAGGAGTGCTCACGGGAGGGTTTTTAGTGGGTTCGAGCCCCACACAAACCCCTCCGCCACCCCCGTGGCGAAGGGGCAGTGCGAAGGCATTTTCCCTCCCTAAAAAAAAAAAAAAAAAAAAAGGTTGGGGGACCCCCCACAGTGCTTGCGTCCACGTCGCGTCCCCTGGAAACGACTCAGTCTGACCACCGTAACGGAGTGGCAGACTGAGCTCGGCTAAAGTGCACTGTGCGTTGTAGAGCTTTATATGTCGGATCTACATCGAAAGCCGGAGGCTATGCCTAAGAAACTTGTGCGGGACGCCTCCGGGCGCTTCCAAAAAGGCCCTTCTCAGGGCCAACCCCAAGGCCCTTCTCAGGGCCAACCCCAAGGCCCTTCTCAGGGCCAACTCCAAGGCCCTTCTCAGGGCCAACTCCAAGGCCCTTCTCAGGGCCAACCCAAAGGCCCTTCTCAGGGCCAACCCAAAGGCCCTTCTCAGGGCCAAAGCGAACTCTGTGTTCCTGGCGCCCCCGATGTCCCTGTGGGTGGGAATAGGGTGGAGTCAGGCATGGAGCTCGTGTCTGTGGAGGCATCCAGTGGCGCGGAAGCCTCGGATAGGGAGAGTTACAGCCGAAAGCGGCTGTCTTCCTCGTTCTTCGTGCCCGGGTTCGGTTATTTGGACTCGGACGCGGAGACCGAGGAGAGGGCGGTCGCCAAGGTGCATTCGGCCAGGAGAGGAAGGGGGAAGATCACCAAGGTGGTCCCCTCCAGGGAGGAGTTTTTGAGGCCATCCGGTGCCATCGGTGGAGCTGGAGGATGTCCTGCGTAGCAGGAGGTATAAGAAGGGGCAGGCTGCTGCTGTCGTCGACCTTGCGTCTGACACCGGATGTGATTCCGATGCCACCGCAATGGTCGGCGACGTCAGCATCCTGAATGCTCAGGAATTGAGGGCACGAGCGGGCGAGGGGCTCGCCTGTGTTTTAGAAGTTGCCAGAAAGTCTGGCAACCTAAAGGGAGAATTTGTTGCTCGACTGAAGAGATCCGCCTCTACCATAAGGGAGGTGATTGAAGCTTTGGCGAGCAGGAGTGAAGCGGAGGAGACGCGTCGCCTTAGGGGTGAGAACGGCCGTCTGCGCCTAGAGGTCGAGTCCTGCAAGGCGGAGATTAAGGCGCTACGCCGGGGCTTCTCCGAGGCGAGGACGGAGGCCGCTGCTGCCACCACCGCTGCCGCTGCCGCTTCCAGTGCCTCTGGAACGGCTGCACCCCCAACCGTTCAGATGGGGGCTGAATTGATGGAGGAGCTGAAGCGCTCCTTGACTGTCACGTTCGGGCAGATGTTGAATGCCCGACTGGCGGGGATCGAGGACCGGCTAATGCCCGAGCCGACGATTCGCCCACCACTGAGGGCAGATGCCAGGAAGGCGGTGCCAGCAACATCGCCACCAAAGCCGACGCCTGAGTCGACCCGCGTTCCCCCCTCTAAAGCGGGTAAGCGGGCTAATCCGGCCCCAAAGACTGCTGCCGCTCCCTCCGTGGCACCTGTTGCGGGTCCCTCCACGGTGACCCAAAGCTCGAGCGAGACTACTCCCCCCCCTACTGGCCCCCAGGCTGAGACCTGGGCGAAGGTGGTGGGGAGAAAAGGGAAGGGCAAGGGCAAGGGTAAGGTGAGCAAAGTGCCTCCGGCTGCTCCAGCTGCTGGTGCCTCTACCGCCACATTACCCAAGCCGAAGGCATCAGGGATCACGAAGGCGTCACTGAGGCCCGCCAAATCCGCGGCCGTCGTGCTGTCGCTGCAGCCGGAGGCCGTGGAGAGGGGGGTCACTTACAGTGATGCCCTCAAAGTAGCGCAAGAGAGGGTCGATCTCCGGGAGCTGGGGATTGACCAGGTGCGCTTCCGCCAGACGGCCACAGGAGCCAGGATGTTGGAGATTCCTGGCTCCGAAAGTGTGGAAAAGGCCGACAAGCTGGCGGAGAAGCTGCGTGGAGTCCTGTCCGACGTGGCCAACGTTGCCAGGCCCTTTAAATCCGTAGATTTGAGGATTACGGGCCTGGACGACTCAGCCACGAGGGACAGAGTGGCGGCGGCAGTCGCTGAGGCGGGAAGTTGCAGCGTGCAGCTCGTCAAGGCCGGGGAGATCCACCGTTTTAGCGGCATCGGCTCCACCCTTGTCTCCTGCCCTGTTTCGGCAGCTAAAGTGCTGCTGGACAAGGGCAGACTTTTGATAGGATGGAGCTCGGTGCGAGTGGTGGCACTGGAGGCGCGGCCCATGCGCTGTTTCAGGTGCCTGGGTCTGGGGCATACGCGTCTCCAGTGTCCCGCCTCGGCCGACAGGGGTGACCTGTGCTTCCGATGTGGGGGCACTGGTCACCGGGCAAACAACTGCGGGAGGGTCGACCCACGCTGCGCTATATGCGCAGACTCGGGAAGACCTTCCGGGCACGTAATGGGAGGACGCAAATGCGTCCCCCCAAAGACGAAGGGAAAGGCCTTTGGGACCCAGGCCACCCCCACGGCAGCAAATGCCGCCCCTGCCGAAGATCGCCATGGGGCGAGCGAGGAGGTTGAGATGGCTGACTAATGGATCAAGTCAGACATCACAACCTCCTCCAGACGAATCTGAACCACTGTGTCAGGGCCCAAGATCTGTTTATGCAGACCCTGGCGCAGTGGCAGACAGACGTGGCAGTTGCTGCGGAGCCGTACTACATTCCCCCCCACCCTTACTGGGCAGGGGACCTGGACGGCTCCGTGGCCATTGTGGCAAGAGCGGGGGGCAGCTCGCCTTTCTCGGTGGAGGAGAGGGGCTCGGGCTACGTGGTGGCCAAATGGGGGGAATATGCGATTGTCGGCGTATATTTCTCCCCCAATAGAACCGCTGCGGAGCTCGAGGACTTTGTTGGCCTCCTGACCACTGTGGTCAGAAGGCAGATGCCACGGCAGGTCTTCCTCCTGGGGGACCTGAACGCCAAGGCCACGGACTGGGGCAACCCCTCAACTGACTCTCGCGGAGAGATTGTCAGGGAGTGGGCAGCCGAAACAGGGCTGGCCCTTCTTAATAGAGGGTCGGCCCACACGTGCGTGCGACGAAACGGGGGGTCCGTGGTGGACCTGTCCTTCGCCACCCCAGCTGTCGCGACACGTGTGCAGGCCTGGAGGGTCATGTCGGAGGTGGAGACTCTCTCGGACCATAAATATATCAGGTTCGAGGTGTCCACCTCCCAAAATGACAGAGGGTTCCAGCGCATGGTGCGGGCGGTTTTCCCGCGCTGGACTGCCAGTCGCCTCGATGCCGAACTGGCAAAGGAGGCGGCGATAGTCCAGTCGTGGTCTGCCGCCCCCGCACACCCAGAGGTGGACGTGGAAGCCGGCCGCTTCCGCGAAGCAGTGACGGCCGTGTGCGATGCGGCCATGCCGAGGTCGCATCGCCGCCCCGATCGCCGGGAGGTCTATTGGTGGGGTTCGGAGATAGCGGAGCTCCGAACCCGATGCTCAGAAGCGCGGCGGCCTTACACCCGTCGCAGGAGGCGCCGTAGAGGTCGGACTGATGAGGAGCTGCCGGCTGAGGAGCTGGCTGCTGAACGCCGGCTGTATGACTCCTATCTTGAGGCCAAGAAGGAGCTGCAGCTGGCTATCGGCCGGGCCAAGTCGGCGGCCTTCAGTCAGGCACTGGCGGACCTCGACAGGGACCCATGGGGGCGCCCGTACAGGGCTGCCCGAAAAAAGTTTCGGGGCCAGACGCCCCCAGTCGTGGAGGCCATGGAGCCAGAGCTCCTTGGCAGAGTACTGGAGGGGCTCTTCCCAGCGGAAGACCCTCACCACACCCCTCCGACGATGACGCCGCTGTCTCCTGAGGAACACCTGGGTCCGGTTATCATCCCGCCGGTTACGGACGTGGAGATGGCGGTGGCAGTTGGTCGCCTGCGTGGCAAGAGGACGGCGCCGGGTCCAGACGGGATCCCAGGGCGGGTCCTTGGGATCGCCCTCAAACAGATGGGTGAACGGCTTCGGGAACTGTTCGACACGTGCATCACGTCGGGACGGTTCCCGAAGCAGTGGAAGGACGGCCGACTGTGCCTGTTACGGAAGGAGGGCCGTGCTGCCGACTCGCCCTCCGCATACAGGCCAATAGTCTTGCTGGATGACACGGGTAAGCTACTGGAGCGGATAGTAGCTTCCCGTGTCATCCGGCACTTGGAGGGGACTGGGCCAGATTTGTCTGGGGCCCAGTATGGATTCAGGGCGAGGCGCTCTACTATAGACGCCTTGCTCTGGCTCAAAGGGTGGACGCAGGATGCGGTCAGAGAGGGAGGTAAGGCGTTGGCTGTCTCGCTTGACATAGCCAACGCTTTCAATAGCCTGCCGCATTGCACGATACAGGAGGCCCTCCGTTATCATGGAGTGCCCCTGTATCTGCGGAGGCTTTTGGCAGACTACCTCCAAGACCGAGAGGTCATGGTGGAGGGACCCGGCGGCCTGAGGTACCGTCGAGTCTCGCGTGGGGTTCCGCAAGGGTCGGTACTGGGACCGCTCTTGTGGAACGTGGGCTACGACTGGGTGCTCCGTGGCACGCTTCCTGCAAGTATGCGGGTTGCGTGTTACGCGGATGACACACTGGTCGTAGTCAGAGGGAGGGACCTCAAGGAGGCGGTGCGGTTGGCCACGGTGGGCACAACCCTGGTGATCGGCCGCATACGCGCCCTAGGACTGGAGGTGGCCCTTTCCAAGACCGGGGCCCTATTGTTCCATGGACCCCGGGGGGCACCCCCACCGGGAACAAAAATGGAGCTGGGCGGGGTTCTGATACCGGTTGGGACCCAGATGAAATATCTGGGTCTCATATTAGACGGAAGGTGGGCCTTCAAGGCTCATTTTGCCAAGTTGGCCCCAAGAGTGGTGGGAGCCGCGGCTGCCTTGGGCAGGCTGTTGCCGAACGTGGGTGGCCCGAACGCCATCTGCCGTCGACTGTACTGCGGAGTAATCCGCAGTATGGTCCTGTACGGGGCACCCGTCTGGATCGACGCCCTTGATCGCAACAATAAGACCCTGCTGCGACGTCCGCAGCGGGTCATTGCGACAAGGGCGATACGAGGATACCGGACGGTGTCCTGGACGGCGGGATGTGTGCTGGCCGGTGACCCCCCCTGGGAGCTCCAAGCGGAAATCCTCGCCGAAGTATACCACTTCGTGGCGGGGAGGAGGTCGCAGGGAGCATCCCCAGCGTGGGAGGAGATCGCGCACATGCGACGTGAGGCGAGGGCTGCCCTACTGCAGCGTTGGACGGAGGACCTGGCTCCACCGGTCCCTGGGCAGTGGACGGTGGAAGCCATTCGCCCAGTTCTCGGGCGGTGGATGGAGCGGCGACTGGGGTCGCTGACTTTCCGATTGGTGCAGGTGATTTCCGGACACGGGTGTTTCGGAAAGTACCTGCACCAAATCGCGAGACGGGAGCCGACTCCAGTCTGCCACGAATGTGGGGCGTCGGAGGACACGGCGCTCCACACATTGGAGGCATGCGCCGCATGGGGCCCCATGCGGCATGAACTGACGGCCGTAATCGGACCGGATCTCTCGCTGCCGAGCGTGGTAAACGCCATGCTCGGCAGCCAAAGATGCTGGCAGGCAGTGACCTCCTTCTGCGAAGCGGTCATGGCGCAGAAGGAGGAATCGGAGAGGGCCAGAGAGGTGGACGCGCGGTCGGAAGAGATCCGCAGGAGACGGACGGGAGAGCGAAGGAGGCGGTTTGCCCGCCTCTTCGACCCTCCATAGTAGGGCCACGGTCGGAGAGTCGGGGGACTCTCCGCCGTCTTGCACGGCCCTACATGTCGGTGGGGTGATTCTGGTGAGCGGAGTCACCCCTCCAAAGGCCGAGGCCTAAAGGCCAATCGCCGGGGTAAGGTGGTGAATGCTAACGCGACCCCATCTTACCCCACCTAGGCGAAGGAGTGCTCACGGGAGGGTTTTTAGTGGGTTCGAGCCCCACACAAACCCCTCCGCCACCCCCGTGGCGAAGGGGCAGTGCGAAGGCATTTTCCCTCCCTAAAAAAAAAAAAAAAAAAAAAAAAAAGGTTAGGTTAGGTTTTGGTCCCCCACTGACGGAGTCCCTGGAGCCGGCATTGCTGGATGGGGTGGTTCGGTCCCTGTTTCCTTCAGGGACCAACTTCACCCCACCAGTAATGGACCCTCCGCGGGGGGCAGCTCCGCCGGAGGAGGAGGTCCCTCCGGTCGAGGCGGAGGAACTTGGCACGGAGATCATTCGCCTCCGCGCCAAGAAGACGGCCCCAGGGCCGGACGGCGTCCCTGCACGGGTGGTGGCCATCGCCACCACTCACATGGGGCAAAGGTTTCGGGACCTCTTCAGCGCGTGCTTCGTGTCTGGGAGGTTCCCGAAACCTTGGAAAGAGGGGCAATTATGCCTCCTCCGAAAGGAGGGACGCCCGGCGGACTCCCCCTCGGCATACCGGCCCATCGTTCTTCTCGATGAGGTCGGTAAGATGTTTGAGGGGGTAATCGCCAGAAGGCTGAATGGCCTTCTGGCGGAGGTGGGGCCGAATCTGTCGGACGCCCAATTCGGTTTCCGAAGGGGGCGTTCGACGGTGGACGCGCTGGCCCGTTTGAAGGGCCAAGTGCGGGAGGCCGTGGAGGTGGGGGACGGGGTTTTGGCTGTGTCATTCGACATAGCCAACGCCTTCAACTCCGTCCCCCACTCTACGATACTTGGGGCACTCCGCTACCACGGGGTGCCTCAGTATCTGCGGAGGCTCCTGGCCAGCTACCTGGAGGACCGAGCGGTCCTCCTGGTAGACAGGGCGGGCCAGCTGCGGCGGTACGGCGTGGGGTCCGGTGTTCCACAGGGGTCGGTCCTGGGCCCACTCCTGTGGAACATCGGATTCGACTGGCTCCTGCGGGGAGCTCTCCTCCGTGGCACGAGTGTCATCTGCTATGCAGATGACACTCTTCTCACTGCCCGGGGGAGGGACTTCAGGGAGGCGGCGAGCCTGGCCTCGGCCGGCGGATCCCTGGTTGCAGGAAGGATCCGCCGGCTAGGATTGGGGGTTGCGCTGCACAAGACCGAGGCCGTGTTTTTCCACGGGCCTCGGCAGCGCATCCCCACTGACGCCCACATCGTCGTGGAGGGCGTCAGGGTCGAGGTGAAGGCCCAGATGAAATATCTGGGCCTTGTGCTCGACAGCAGGTGGCGCTTCAGCCCGCACTTTAGCGGGCTGTCAGCGCGCCTGCTGAAGGCCGCGGGGGCGCTTTCGTGGCTCCTCCCAAACCTGGGGGGACCGAAAGCGCGATGCCGGCAGCTGTATGCCGGCATCTTGAAGAGCATGGCCCTCTACGGGGCCCCGATCTGGGCGGACTCCCTCCATAGGAGGGAGAACGCCACCGTGATCCGCAGGCCCCAAAGGGCCATCGCGCAGCGGGTGGCGAGGGCCTACCGTTCGGTAGGCTTCGCGGCCTCATGCGCTCTGGCGGGCACCCCTCCTTGGGAGCTCGAGGCGTGGGTGCTCGCCAGAGTGTATGAGTGGACGGCGGGGCGCAGGTCTCTCGGTGAGCGCCCGGCCCCAGAAGAGCGGGAGGCCGTGCGGCGAGAGGCGAGGGACGCGGTCGTCCAACACTGGACGGAGGACCTCGCCTCTGCCACGTTCGGCCGCAGAACGTTGGACGCTCTCGGGCCAATCCTGCGCGATTGGCTCGAGAGGTCCCACGGCTTCCTCTCTTTCCGTCTGGTGCAGGTGCTATCCGGGCATGGATGCTTCGGATCGTACCTGCACCGGATCGGAAGAGAGGGGGACCCGTCGTGCCACGACTGTGGCGCGACGGAGGACACGGCGCAGCACACCCTCGAGGTGTGCCCGTCGTGGTCCGAGCCGCGCCGTGCCCTGGTCGCGGCAGTGGGGCCGGACCTCTCGCTTCCCAGCGTGGTTCATTCCATGCTGGAGAGCGAGGGGGCCTGGGCAGCGGTCGCCTCCTTCTGCGAGGACGTGATGTCCCAGAAGGAGGCGGCAGAGCGCGCGCGGGAGGAAGATCCTCTCGCGGCGCCTCTGCGTAGGCGGAGAAGGGGTGGGAGAAGGCGGCAATAGTTGCCTCCTCCTTCCTCTGGTGATGGATAGCGGGAGGCAGGCGTGGGGACGCCTCCTCCCGCATTGCACATATCCATCACCCCCGTCGGACGGGAACGACTGAGCACTCGCAGTTGTTCCCGGGCCCCCTCTGCAAGGGGGGGCGTGGAGGCCCCGCTGTCAAGGCGGGCGGTCGTCGGCGGGGGACTGGATGAAAAGGCTCCTGCCGGTTTCCCAGTCCCTCACCACATAGACGACGCCGGAGTGCCGCTGGGTTGTTTAGTGGGTATACCGGTCGTAGGACCGGGGAGTCCCACATACCCCTCCCATCCCCATGGGAGGGGATGCGTAACGCATTTTTCCCAGCGTCAAAAAAAAAAAAAAAAAAAAAAAAAAAAAAAAGGTTAGGTTAGGTTAGGTTAGGTTAGGTTAGGTTAGGTTAGGTTAGGTTGGGGGGGGGGACCCCCCACAGTGCTTGCGTCCACGTCGCGTCCCCTGGAAACGACTCAGTCTGACCACCGTAACGGAGTGGCAGACTGAGCTCGGCTAAAGTGCACTGTGCGTTGTAGACTTTTTATGCGGGAATCTACAACACCGGCGGAGGCTATGCCTAAAAAATTTGTGCGGGACGCCTCCGGGCGTTTCCTAAAAGGCCCTTCTCAGGGCCAACCCAAAGGCCCTTCTCAGGGCCAACCAAAAGGCCCTTCTCAGGGCCAACTCGAAGGCCCTTCTCAGGGCCATACCGACGAGCGCGCGTCGGTTGCGGTGGCTGCATCCGCAGTCAGCCTATTTGGCAGTGCGGGCGAGCTGTCGGACTCCGACAGTGAGTCGGACGTTGGTCCGATCGCGATCGAGGGAGGACCGCTCAAGCGGGCCTTCATGAAGGACGGGTCCAGCTCGGACTCGTCCAGGAAAGGGAGGTCGAGGCGCAAGGTGAAGGCCAAAAAGCCTTCATCTGTAGCTGCCATCGCCGACACCCACGACGTGGGTTTGGAGGACGCGCGACGCCAGCTGAGCCTGACCCGTCGGGCGCAGCTCCAGCAGGACCTGGAGGAGCAGGTCGCTGCCAAGGAGCAGCAGGCGCGCACCGCGCGGGCCAAGGCCGGGTACGGCGCATCCTGCGTGCTGTACGCCGACCACTCCCTGGTCGAGCTGGAGCGCATGGCGCAGGAGGACGCGGAGGAGATCACCCAGGTCGCCTCCAAGTCCTCCAACCTGAAGGGGACTTTCCAGAAGTCCCTGAAAAGTAGGGCCGCGAGCATGCGTGGCATCGTCTGTGAGCTTGTGCAGCGCACAGCCACGGACGAGACGCGGCAGCTGCAGGCGAAAGTCGACCGCCTGCAGTCGGAGGTCAGCCAGCTGCACACGAAGCTGGCTGAAGCCACGGCCCGACCTGCGCAGGCGGAGCCTAGGCCGGCGGCGGAAGCCACGGCCCGACCTACGCAGGCGGAGCCTAGGCCGGCGGCGGAAGTTCCCTCTTCCTCCTCCAACCTTGAGGATATCATCCGCAAGGTTGTGATGGAGGAAAGGGCCTTCACAAGAGCCTGCCTCGATGGCATCGAGGACAGGCTCCTGCCCGAAAAGCGCCTCCGACCGCCGCTAGCGGCGGACAAGAGGCAGAATAAGCCGGGGCCATCCTCCCAAAAGGAGGACCCCCTTCTCCCTTCTACCACTCCGTCCAACCAGCCTTGGACGAAAGTGGTCAAGAGGGGAAAGGGCAAGGCCAAAAAGACGGGAACGGCCGCCGCCCCTACCACCCCTGCCCCCACCCCTTCCTGCCCGTCCCAGGCGACAGGCAAGGGAAGGGGAAAGGGTAAGGGGAAGGGGAAGAAAACGGCCCCCAAGCCCGCCGCCGCTGCCCCCGCAGCCGAAAGGGCCTCCGCCGGTGGGAGGAAACCTTTGGTTCCTCCCAAATCTGCAGCCGTCGTGGTGACGCTCACCGCGGAGGCTGCTGAACGCGGGGAGACGTACGAGTCCGTCCTCAAACGGGCTCGTACCAACGCCGATCCCACCCAACTCGGGATCGGAGCGGTCACGTGCCGCCGGACCCAAGCCGGGGCTCGAATCTTCGAGTTCCCGGGGGCCCAGGGCGGCACAAACGCGGACCTCTTCGCAACCAAGTTGCGAGAGGTCATCGCGGACGCAGCCAAAGTGGCTAGGCCAGTTAAGTCTGCGGCCTTGGAGGTGACCGATCTGGACGATTCGGTCACCAAAGAGGAGGTGGTGGCGGCGATCGCAGCTGTAGGGGGCTGCGATGTCGCAGCGGTGCAGGGCCGGGACATCAGACCCGGCCGCGGTGGCATGGGCACTATCCGCCTCGAGTGCCCAGTCGTCGCGGCCAAAGCCGTCCTCGCGAAAGGACGGTTCTCGGTAGGGTTCAGCACCTGCCGAGTCCGAGCACTTGAAGATCAGCCTATGCGCTGCTTCAAGTGCTTCGGAATCGGACACACGCGGGCCCTCTGTCCGTCCCTGGTGGATAGGACGGACAGTTGCTACCGCTGCGGCCAGGACGGGCACAAGTCCGTCTCCTGCACGGCCGCCACGCCGCGCTGTGCAATATGCGCAGCCAGCGGTCGCCCAGCGGGGCACATTATGAAGGGGAGGAACTGCAGGCCTCCCCTAAAGAAGGGCAAAGCGCAGGCGACGGCCCCGCCTGCCGCTGAGACCGCCGACCCCGAAGCGGGAGCCTCGGCGGCTGATGAGGAGGGTGCGATGTCCGAATGATGGATAGGCATCGCATCCTCCAGGCGAACACCAACCACTGCAAAACAGCTCAGGACCTGCTCATGCAGGTCATGGCTGAGTGGTTGGTGGACGTGGCGGTAGTCGCCGAGCCGTACTCGGTCCCCGACAGTTGGTTGGGTGATCGGGACGGCTTGGTAGCTTTGTTGTCGCGGTCTTCCACAGACTCCCCTCCCCTCTCGCTTTTAGAGAGGGGATCGGGATACGTGGCCGCCGCGTGGGGGGAAATAGCCTTGGTGGGCGTATATTTCTCCCCAAACCGCCCTCTACAGGACTTCGAGAATTTTCTCGAAGTCCTCACCGCTGTTGTCGGGAGGGCGGCGCCGCGCCAGGTCGCCGTGTTGGGCGACCTGAACGCCAAGTCGGCGGCCTGGGGCAACCCGGCCGCCTCTTGCAACGTCCGAGGGCGCGCCGTCGAATTCTGGGCGGCCTCGTCTGGCGTGTCCCTCCTCAACAGGGGGGTGGTTCACACGTGTGTGCGGCAACGGGGAGGGTCAGTGGTGGACGTTTCGTTCGCCACCCCCGTCCTAGCCGCCCGCGTTGTGAACTGGCGGGTGGAGCTGGTGGAGACTTTGTCGGACCACCGCTATGTGCGGTTCGACGTCTCCACCCAGAGCCCCGGGAGGACGGCCCCCTCGGGCCGATCCCCCTTTCCGCGGTGGGCCCTTACCCGCCTCGACCGTGAGGCGGCTAAGGAGGCGGCGCTCGTCCAGGACTGGCTCGCCCCTCCGGTCGACGTCCTGGACGTGGACTCCGCAGCAGCCCAGCTGCGGAGGTCCCTGACCGAGGTGTGCGACGCCAGCATGCCTCGGTCCCGCCGCCCGCCTCCCCGTCGCGCCGTCTATTGGTGGTCGGAGGGGCTAGCGGGGCTGCGGTCCGCCTGCGTGGTGGCGAGGCGGGCGTATGCGCGGAGTCGGCGGCGCAGGCGGCGATACCCCGAGCAAGAGGACCTTCTATATGCCTCTTACGTAGAGGCTAAGAAGGTCCTCAAGACGGCAATGAGCGCCGCCAAAGACGCGGCGCGAGCCGAGATGCTCGAGGGTCTCGACAGGGACCCGTACGGGAGACCATACAAGGCGGCGCGGAACAAACTGCGCCCCTTTGGTCCCCCACTGACGGAGTCCCTGGAGCCGGCATTGCTGGATGGGGTGGTTCGGTCCCTGTTTCCTTCAGGAACCAACTTCACCCCACCAGCAATGGACCCTCCGCGGGGAGCAGCTCCGCCAGAGGAGGAGGTCCCTCCGGTCGAGGCGGAGGAACTTGGTGCGGAGACTATCCGCCTCCGCACCAAGAAGACGGCCCCAGGGCCGGACGGTGTCCCCGCACGGGTGGTGGCCATCGCCACCACTCAAATGGGGCAAAGGTTTCGGGACCTCTTCAGCGCGTGCTTCGTGTCTGGGAGGTTCCCGAAACCTTGGAAGGAGGGGCAATTATGCCTCCTCCGAAAGGAGGGACGCCCGGCGGACTCCCCCTCGGCATACCGGCCCATCGTTCTTCTCGATGAGGTCGGTAAGATGTTTGAGGGGGTAATCGCCAGAAGGCTGAATGGCCTTCTGGCGGAGGTGGGGCCGAATCTGTCGGACGCCCAATTCGGTTTCCGAAGGGGGCGTTCGACGGTGGACGCGCTGGCCCGGTTGAAGGGCCAAGTGCGGGAGGCCGTGGAGGTGGGGGACGGGGTTTTGGCTGTGTCATTCGACATAGCCAACGCCTTCAACTCCGTCCCCCACTCTACGATACTTGAGGCACTCCGTTACCACGGGGTGCCTCGGTATCTGCGGAGGCTGCTGGCCAGCTACCTGGAGGACCGAGCGGTCCTCCTGGTAGACAAGGCGGGCCAGATGCGGCGGTACGGCGTGGGGTCCGGTGTTCCACAGGGGTCGGTTTTAGGCCCACTCCTGTGGAACATCGGTTTCGACTGGCTCCTGCGGGGAGCTCTCCTCCGGGGCACGAGTGTCATCTGCTATGCAGATGACACTCTTCTCACTGCCCGGGGGAGAGATTTTCGGGAGGCGGCGAGCCTGGCCTCGGCCGGCGGATCCCTGGTCGCTGGAAGGATCCGCCGGCTTGGATTGGGGGTGGCGCTGCACAAGACCGAGGCCGTGTTTTTCCACGGGCCTCGGCAGCGCATCCCCACTGACGCCCACATCGTGGTGGAGGGCGTCAGGGTCGAAGTGAAGGCCCAGATGAAATATCTGGGCCTTGTGCTCGACAGCAGGTGGCGTTTCAGCCCGCACTTTAGCGGGCTGTCAGCGCGCCTGCTGAAGGCCGCGGGGGCGCTCTCGTGGCTCCTCCCAAATCTGGGAGGGCCCAAAGCGCGATGCCGGCAGCTGTATGCCGGCATCCTGAAGAGCATGGCCCTCTACGGGGCCCCGATCTGGGCGGACTCCCTCCATAGGAGGGAGAACGCCACCGTGATCCGAAGGCCCCAAAGGGCCATCGCGCAGCGGGTGGCGAGAGCCTACCGCTCGGTAGGCTTCGCGGCCTCATGCGCTCTGGCGGGCACCCCTCCTTGGGAGCTCGAGGCGTGGGTGCTCGCCAGAGTATATGAGTGGACGGCGGGGCGCAGGGCTCTCGGGGAGCGCCCGGCCCCAGAAGAGCGGGAGGCCGTGCGGCGAGAGGCGAGGGACGCAGTCGTCCAACACTGGACGGAGGACCTCGCCTCTGCCACGTTCGGCCGCAGAACGTTGGATGCTCTCGGGCCAATCCTGCGTGATTGGCTCGAGAGGTCCCACGGCTTCCTCTCTTTCCGTCTGGTGCAGGTGCTATCCGGGCATGGATGCTTCGGATCGTACCTGCACCGGATCGGAAGAGAGGGAACGCCGTCGTGCCACGCCTGTGGCGCGACGGAGGACACGGCGCAGCACACCCTCGAGGTGTGCCCGTCGTGGTCCGAGCCGCGCCACGCCCTGGTCGCGGCAGTGGGGCAGGACCTCTCGCTTCCCAGCGTGGTTCATTCCATGCTGGAGAGCGAGGGGGCCTGGGCAGCGGTCGCCTCCTTCTGCGAGGACGTGATGTCCCAGAAGGAGGCGGCAGAGCGCGCGCGGGAGGAAGATCCTCTCGCGGCGCCTCTGCGTAGGCGGAGAAGAGGTGGGAGAAGGCGGCCATAGTCGCCTCCTCTCCCTCTGGTGATGGATAGCGGGAGGCAGGCGTGGGGACGCCTCCTCCTGCATTGCACTTATCCATCACCCCCGTCGGACGGGAACGACTGAGCACTCGCAGTCGTTCCCGGGGCCCCCCTCTGCAAGGGGGGGGCGTGGAGGCCCCGCTGTCAAGGCGGGCGGTCGTCGGCGGGGGACTGGATGAAAAGGCTCCTGCCGGTTTCCCAGTCCCTCACCACATAGACGACGCCGGAGTGCCGCTGGGTTGTTTAGTGGGTATACCGGTCGCAGGACCGGGGAGTCCCACATACCCCTCCCATCCCCATGGGAGGGGATGCGTAACGCATTTTTCCCAGCGTCAACAAAAAAAAAAAAAAAAAAAAAAAAAAAAAAAAAAAAAAAAAAAAAAAAAAAAAAAAAAAAGGTTAGGTTGGGGGACCCCCCACAGTGCTTGCGTCCACGTCGCGTCCCCTGGAAACGACTCAGTCTGACCACCGTAACGGAGTGGCAGACTGAGCTCGGCTAAAGTGCACTGTGCGTTGTAGTTCTTTTATGCGGGATACTACGACATCGGCGGAGGCTATGCCTAAAAAATTTGTGCGGGACGCCTCCGGGCGTTTCCTAAAAGGCCCTTCTCAGGGCCAACCCAAAGGCCCTTCTCAGGGCCAACCCAAAGGCCCTTCTCAGGGCCAACTCGAAGGCCCTTCTCAGGGCCACACCGACGAGGGTGCGTCGGTAGCGGAGGCTGCATGCGCAGTCAGCCTGTTTGGCAGAGCGGGTGAGCTGACGGATTCCGACAGCGAGTCGGACGCAGGTCCGAGAGCGATTGAGGGAGGCCCGCTCAAGCGGGCCTTCCTGAAAGACGGGTCCAGCTCGGACTCGTCCAGGAAAGGGAGGTCGAAGCGCAAGGTGAAGGCCAAAAAGCCTTCATCTGTCGCTGCCGTCGCCGATACCCACGACGTGGGATTGGAGGACGCGCGACGCGAGCTGAGCCTCACTCGGCGGGCACAGCTCCAGCAGGACCTGGAGGAGCAGGTCGCTGCCAAGGAGCAGGAGGCGCGCACTGCGCGGGCCAAGGCCGGGTACGGCGCGTCCTGCGTGCTGTACGCCGACCACTCCCTGGTCGAACTGGAGCGCATGGCGCAGGAGGACGCGGAGGAGATCGCCCAGGTCGCCTCCAAGTCCTCAAACCTGAAGGGGACTTTTCAAAAGTCCCTGAAGTGTAGGGCCGCGAGCATGCGTGGCATCGTCCGTGAGCTGGTGCAGCGCACAGCCACGGACGAGACGCGGCAGCTGCAGGCGAAAGTTGACCGCCTGCAGTCGGAGGTCAGCCAGCTGCACACGAAGCTGGCTGAAGCCACGGCCCGACCTACGCAGGCGGAGCCTAGGCCGGCGGCGGAAGTTCCCTCTTCCTCCTCCAACCTTGAGGATATCATCCGCAAGGTTGTGATGGAGGAAAGGGCCTTCACAAGAGCCTGCCTCGATGGCATCGAGGACAGGCTCCTGCCCGAAAAGCGCCTCCGACCGCCGCTAGCGGCGGACAAGAGGCAGAGTAAGCCGGGGCCATCCTCCCAAAAGGAGGACCCCCTTCTCCCCTCTACCACTCCGTCCAACCAGCCTTGGACGAAAGTGGTCAAGAGGGGAAAGGGCAAGGCCAAGAAGACGGGAACGGCCGCCGCCCCTACCACCCCTGCCCCCACCCCTTCCTGCCCGTCCCAGGCGACAGGCAAGGGAAGGGGAAAGGGAAAGGGGAAGGGGAAGAAGACGGCCCCCAAGCCCACCGCCGCTGCCCCCGCAGCCGAAAGGGCCCCCGCCGGTGGGAGGAAACCTTTGGTTCCTCCCAAATCCGCAGCCGTCGTGGTGACGCTCACCGCAGAGGCTGCGGAGCGGGGTGAGACGTACGAGTCCGTCCTAAAACGGGCTCGTACCAACGCCGATCCCACCCAACTTGGGATCGGAGCGGTCACGTGCCGCCGGACTCAAGCCGGGGCTCGAATCTTTGAGTTCCCGGGGGCCCAGGGCGGCACCAACGCGGACCTCTTCGCAACCAAGTTGCGAGAGGTCATCGCGGACGCGGCCAAGGTGGCCAGACCCATAAAGTCTGCGGCCTTGGAAGTGACCGATCTAGATGATTCGGTCACCAAAGAGGAGGTGGTAGCGGCGATCGCAGCAGTAGGGGGTTGCGACGTCGCAGCGGTGCAGGGCCGGGACATCAGACCCGGCCGCGGCGGCATGGGCACCATCCGCCTCGAGTGCCCAGTCGTCGCAGCCAAAGCCGTCCTGGCCAAGGGACGGTTTTCGGTGGGCTTCAGCACCTGCCGAGTCCGAGCACTTGAAGATCAGCCTATGCGCTGCTTCAAGTGCTTCGGAATCGGACACACGCGGGCCCTCTGTCCGTCCCTGGTGGATAGGACGGACAGTTGCTACCGCTGCGGCCAGGACGGGCACAAGTCCGTCTCCTGCACGGCCGCCACGCCGCGCTGTGCAATATGCGCAGCCAGCGGTCGCCCAGCGGGGCACATTATGAAGGGGAGGAACTGCAGGCCTCCCCTAAAGAAGGGCAAAGCGCAGGCGACGGCCCCGCCTGCCGCTGAGACCGCCGACCCCGAAGCGGGAGCCTCGGCGGCTGAGGAGGAGGGTGCGATGTCCGAATGATGGATAGGCATCGCATCCTCCAGGCGAACACCAACCACTGCAGAACAGCCCAGGACCTGCTCATGCAGGTCATGGCTGAGTGGTTGGTGGACGTGGCGGTAGTCGCCGAGCCGTACTCGGTCCCCGACGGTTGGTTGGGTGATCGAGACGGCTTGGTAGCTTTGTTGTCGCGGTCTTCCACAGACTCCCCTCCCCTCTCGCTTTTAGAGAGGGGACCGGGATACGTGGCCGCCGCGTGGGGAGAAATAGCCCTGGTGGGCGTGTATTTCTCCCCAAACCGCCCTCTACAGGACTTCGAGAACTTTCTCGAAGTCCTCACCGCTGTTGTCGGGAGGGCGGCGCCGCGCCAGGTCGCCGTGTTGGGCGACCTGAACGCCAAGTCGGTGGCCTGGGGCAACCCGGCCGCCTCTTGCAACGTCCGAGGGCGCGCCGTCGAGTTTTGGGCGGCGTCGTCTGGTGTGTCCCTCCTCAACAGGGGGGCGGTCCACACGTGTGTGCGGCAACGGGGAGGGTCAGTGGTGGACGTCTCGTTCGCCACCCCCGTCTTAGCCGCCCGCGTCGTGAACTGGCGGGTGGAGCTGGTGGAGACTTTGTCGGACCACCGCTACGTGCGGTTCGACGTCTCCACCCAGAGCCCCGGGAGGACGGCCCCTTCGGGCCGATCCCCCTTTCCGCGGTGGGCCCTTACCCGTCTCGACCGAGAGGCGGCTAAGGAGGCGGCGCTCGTCCAGGACTGGCTCGCCCCTCCGGTCGACGTCCTGGACGTGGACTCCGCAGCGGCCCAGCTGCGGAGGTCCCTGACCGAGGTGTGCGACTCCAGCATGCCTCGGTCCCGCCGTCCGCCTCCCCGTCGCGCCGTCTATTGGTGGTCGGAGGGGCTAGCGGGGCTGCGGTCCGCCTGCGTGGCGGCGAGGCGGGCGTATGCGCGGAGTAGACGGCGCAGCCGTCGAGACCCCGAGCACGAGGACCTTCTTTACGCCTCTTACGTAGAGGCGAAGAAGGTCCTCAAAGCGGCAATGAGCGCCGCCAAAGACGCGGCGCGAGCCGAAATGCTCGAGGGCCTCGACAGGGACCCGTATGGGAGACCATACAAGGCGGCGCGGAATAAACTGCGCCCCTTTGGTCCCCCACTGACGGAGTCCCTGGAGCCGGCATTGCTGGATGGGGTGGTTCGGTCCCTGTTTCCTTCAGGGACCAACTTCACCCCACCAGTAATGGACCCTCCGCGGGGGGCAGCTCCGCCGGAGGAGGAGGTCCCTCCGGTCGAGGCGGAGGAACTTGGCACGGAGATCATTCGCCTCCGCGCCAAGAAGACGGCCCCAGGGCCGGACGGCGTCCCTGCACGGGTGGTGGCCATCGCCACCACTCACATGGGGCAAAGGTTTCGGGACCTCTTCAGCGCGTGCTTCGTGTCTGGGAGGTTCCCGAAACCTTGGAAAGAGGGGCAATTATGCCTCCTCCGAAAGGAGGGACGCCCGGCGGACTCCCCCTCGGCATACCGGCCCATCGTTCTTCTCGATGAGGTCGGTAAGATGTTTGAGGGGGTAATCGCCAGAAGGCTGAATGGCCTTCTGGCGGAGGTGGGGCCGAATCTGTCGGACGCCCAATTCGGTTTCCGAAGGGGGCGTTCGACGGTGGACGCGCTGGCCCGGTTGAAGGGCCAAGTGCGGGAGGCCGTGGAGGTGGGGGACGGGGTTTTGGCTGTGTCATTCGACATAGCCAACGCCTTCAACTCCGTCCCCCACTCTACGATACTTGAGGCACTCCGCTACCACGGGGTGCCTCAGTATCTGCGGAGGCTCCTGGCCAGCTACCTGGAGGACCGAGCGGTCCTCCTGGTAGACAGGGCGGGCCAGCTGCGGCGGTACGGCGTGGGGTCCGGTGTTCCACAGGGGTCGGTCCTGGGCCCACTCCTGTGGAACATCGGATTCGACTGGCTCCTGCGGGGAGCTCTCCTCCGTGGCACGAGTGTCATCTGCTATGCAGATGACACTCTTCTCACTGCCCGGGGGAGGGACTTCAGGGAGGCGGCGAGCCTGGCCTCGGCCGGCGGATCCCTGGTCGCAGGAAGGATCCGCCGGCTAGGATTGGGGGTTGCGCTGCACAAGACCGAGGCCGTGTTTTTCCACGGGCCTCGGCAGCGCATCCCCACTGACGCCCACATCGTCGTGGAGGGCGTCAGGGTCGAGGTGAAGGCCCAGATGAAATATCTGGGCCTTGTGCTCGACAGCAGGTGGCGCTTCAGCCCGCACTTTAGCGGGCTGTCAGCGCGCCTGCTGAAGGCCGCGGGGGCGCTTTCGTGGCTCCTCCCAAACCTGGGGGGACCGAAAGCGCGATGCCGGCAGCTGTATGCCGGCATCTTGAAGAGCATGGCCCTCTACGGGGCCCCGATCTGGGCGGACTCCCTCCATAGGAGGGAGAACGCCACCGTGATCCGCAGGCCCCAAAGGGCCATCGCGCAGCGGGTGGCGAGGGCCTACCGTTCGGTAGGCTTCGCGGCCTCATGCGCTCTGGCGGGCACCCCTCCTTGGGAGCTCGAGGCGTGGGTGCTCGCCAGAGTGTATGAGTGGACGGCGGGGCGCAGGGCTCTCGGTGAGCGCCCGGCCCCAGAAGAGCGGGAGGCCGTGCGGCGAGAGGCGAGGGACGCGGTCGTCCAACACTGGACGGAGGACCTCGCCTCTGCCACGTTCGGCCGCAGAACGTTGGACGCTCTCGGGCCAATCCTGCGCGATTGGCTCGAGAGGTCCCACGGCTTCCTCTCTTTCCGTCTGGTGCAGGTGCTATCCGGGCATGGATGCTTCGGATCGTACCTGCACCGGATCGGAAGAGAGGGGGACCCGTCGTGCCACGACTGTGGCGCGACGGAGGACACGGCGCAGCACACCCTCGAGGTGTGCCCGTCGTGGTCCGAGCCGCGCCGTGCCCTGGTCGCGGCAGTGGGGCCGGACCTCTCGCTTCCCAGCGTGGTTCATTCCATGCTGGAGAGCGAGGGGGCCTGGGCAGCGGTCGCCTCCTTCTGCGAGGACGTGATGTCCCAGAAGGAGGCGGCAGAGCGCGCGCGGGAGGAAGATCCTCTCGCGGCGCCTCTGCGTAGGCGGAGAAGGGGTGGGAGAAGGCGGCAATAGTCGCCTCCTCCTTCCTCTGGTGATGGATAGCGGGAGGCAGGCGTGGGGACGCCTCCTCCCGCATTGCACATATCCATCACCCCCGTCGGACGGGAACGACTGAGCACTCGCAGTTGTTCCCGGGCCCCCTCTGCAAGGGGGGGCGTGGAGGCCCCGCTGTCAAGGCGGGCGGTCGTCGGCGGGGGACTGGATGAAAAGGCTCCTGCCGGTTTCCCAGTCCCTCACCACATAGACGACGCCGGAGTGCCGCTGGGACTGAGGTTAGGTTAGGTTAGGTTCCACGGACCTGCTAGGATCTCCTAGTGGGCGGGGAAGTGAACCCCGACGTGGCGCGTCCCCAGGTGGCGGATAGGGGAACGGCCCCCAGATATGGGGGCTACCGGTATACCGGCGCGGACCAAATCACAGCGCGGCGGGGAGGGTCAACTCGGCCACCCCGTCGGGCAACCGAGGAGGAGCGCGGCGGGGAGGGTCAACTCGGCCACCCCGTCGGGCAACCGTGGCGGAGGTGCGGCACTCGATGTCGCAGTGGACCCTTGTGGTCGTGGGATGGCAGGCCTGCAAGGCTTGCGGCGCGGCGGGGAGGGTCAACTCGGCCACCCCGTCGGGCATTATGCGTCTCCGAATCCTACGGTTTTGGCGCCTGCCAATAGGATGCATGGCCGGGGGGAACCCGGTCCCTAGGGCGCCCCAGAGGACCTCACCTCTGGCTAATTAAAAAGGATAACAACATGAATCACAATGGCGACTGGAAATAGTTTACCCCAGGCGGGTACCAGCCTCTCTGAGGCTGGAGAATCCCGCAGTGCTTCGGCACTCTGCCCCTCGTATTCTGGGGGGGGCAACCATCGCCTTGCGGGCTCCGATCGGGGCTCGCGCATCGACGACTTCCCAGGAAGTCGGAAGGAGAGACGCGTGTCCCCGTATCTCTTACGGGAGGCCCGTGTCGTGCTGGAGCGCACTCTCTGCGCCACACCGGCAGAAAAGGATGGGAGAGAAGGTGAGGCCTCTGATGCCTCCTCCACTCCCATCGGGGATGAGGAGATGGCCCTACAGGCCACGGAGAGTCTGCTTCCGGCTTCGTCGGACTCAGACTCGGACGCGAGGACGTGGGACACGATATCGTCTCGCGGTGGTGTTGTGCACCAGAAGAGGAAACGCCGGAAGAGCGGGGACGAGGAGCACACCCCCTCACGGCGCGGGAAGGGAAGCCTTCATGGCGACCTAGCGGGAGCAAGGGCCGATTTTCATCGAGCCCAGGAGGAGGCGCTGGCGGAGGAACAGCGACAAAACAAGGCGGCAACTACACCTGCCGCCTTATACCGGAAGAAGCCTGCGGCTGTGGCTGCTCCACCTCAGGTGAGCGGCTGTGACGCCGCTCAGTTGGAGACTATGCTCTTGGGCTCGGTGGACACAATTATATCTGTGGCCACCAAGTCCAAGAACTTGAAGGGCACCTCCATCAGGTCCCTGAAGGAGGCTGCGGCCACGATAAAGGCCTCTTTTGAAGAGACTCGTGCCCGCACTATGACGGAGGAGATGGCCCTGCTAGTAAGGGCCAATAAACAACTCGCGTCGGACGTCAACGAACTCCGACGCGAATTAGCGGAGATGAGGGCGTCCGCTGTCCGACCGGCACCGAACCCGGTGCCGACTCCGACCCCGGCCCAAGCCCCCTCCACGGAGGACGTAGTGCGGCAGATCATGGTGCAAGTCGGCACTATGATCAACGCCCGTTTTGAGGGCCTAGAAGAGAGGCTGCTGCCTCAGAGGACCCACAGACCCCCTCTGGCCGCAGATCGGCGAAGGGAGGCTGAGGTCCGCCAAGCGGAGAGCGTCAGTCGAGGTGCTGCTGCGCCAACTAGCGCTCCGGCAAAGGCCCAGACGGCCAAGCGGGCAGCACCAAAAGGTGGAAGAGGCGCACCTGCGACTGAGGCAGTGCCTCCAAGTCGAACAATGGCTCCTGACGCAGTCCCTCCCTCCGAGGAGTGGACTACTGTGACGAGACGGGGCCAGACTCGCAGGAAGGAGGAAAGGGCTGCAGCACCGCCAAAAGCAGGGCCACCCCAAAGGGAAAGGTCCGTCCCCCCAGGGCGGGCCCCTCACAAGCCGCAGGCAGCGCCAAAGACGCAGCCAAAACGAAAGAGGAGGAAGGCCAAACTCCGCCCCCCGCGCACAGCCGCAGTAGTTATTACACTGCAGTCGGGGGCTGCGGAGAAAGGTATTAACTACGCCAAGGTCTTGGAGGTGGCCAAAGGGCGTATAAAGTTGGACGAGTTGGGAGTGCCACCCCTCAAAATCAGAACGGCGGCCACTGGGGCTAGAATCCTTGAGGTTCCTGGCGCGGACAACGCTAATAAAGCGGATGTTCTTGCCGGGAAGCTCAGGGAAGTCTTCGAGGGGGAACAAGAGGTTCGCATCTCCAGACCGACTGCCACCGCTGATCTGAGGGTCAGCGGTCTTGACGATGCAGTTGTGCCGGAAGAGCTGGCGGAAGCTCTGGCGAAGGTGGGCGAGTGTGAAGTGTCGGTAATAGCGGTCGGCGCTATCCGCAGGGGTCCAGGAGCGATGGGCACGTCTTTCGTGCGCTGCCCCATTGCGGTCGCGAAGAAGATCGCCGGCACGGGACGCGTCCTCGTCGGATGGGTAGCAGCGCAGGTTCGCATCCTTGATGCCAGACCTCGGCGCTGCTACAGATGCCTCGTACAGGGCCATATCGCGGCCCAATGCAAGGCTGAAGTCGACCGCAGCGAAGAGTGCTACCGCTGCGGTAAGAAGGGCCACACAGCCCGAGATTGCTCTGCCGCTCCCCACTGCTCCCTTTGTGCAGCAGCGGGGAAAGTAGCAGACCACCTCTCCGGGGGCAAGGCATGCGCCAAGCCCCCGTCAAAGACAGGGGCTAAACGGAAGGCTGCTGCGGCCGGAGCTAAGGCTCAGTCGCAGCCGCCTCCCCCTGATACAGGGCAGGCGGATCGCATGGAGGAAAGTTAGTGATGGCCCTTTCTTTCCTCCAGGCGAACATCAACCACTCCGCTCGCGCTCATGATCTTCTCCTGCAGTGTCTTGCGGAGCGGTCTATTCACGTGGGAGTGATAGCCGAGCCGTACGCGATCCCGCCTAGACCTGACTGGGTGGGAGACCTGGACGGCTTGGTAGCAATCACCACTCAATCGCCGGTCCGATCCCCCCCTCTTGAAAGCAGATCGAGAGGCAAGGGGTACGTTGCTGCCATGGTGGGCAGGATGATGGTTGTTGGGGTCTATCACTCTGGCAATAGGCCCCGTCACGAGCTGGAGACTCTCCTCGGCGAGGTGGGAACCTTAATTGGCCAGACCCGCCCGCTCCCGGTGATCGTTCTCGGGGACTTCAACGCCAAATCAGTGGCGTGGGGGTCCCCGACAACAGATCCAAGAGGGGAGACTGTGGTAGAGTGGATGGTGGAGTTTGGCCTTTGTCTGTTGAATCGGGGGTCTGAAAACACCTGTGTCCGTCAGTGGGGGGGCTCGATAGTCGACTTGACATTCGCCACCCCAGACCTTGCCTGTCGCATACACGACTGGCAGGTACTGGTCGACGAGGAGACTCTCTCGGATCACCGGTATATCCGGTTCAGCGTCTCCTCGTCTCTGGTGGATACGGTGAGGGAGGAGCCGAGCGAGATTGGGCCGCGATGGGCTCTGAAGCGCCTCAATGTCGAAGCGCTGAAGGAAGCGGCCATTGTCGAGGCATGGAGTGGCACTGCTCTGGAGCCGGAGCCAGTAGACGTAGATGAGATGGCGGATGGACTGTGTGAGGCGCTTACGCGCGTGTGTGATGCGGCTATGCCGCGTGCGCGAGCCTCACAGCCCAGACGCCAAGTCTACTGGTGGTCGGAGGAGATTGCTGAACTCAGACGGCATTGTGTCGAGGAGCGCCGCCGATATCAGCGATATCGAAGACGAAGGCGGCAAGAGCTTGGAATAGCTCAGTCGCTATACGCCGCCTTCAGGGAGGCTTCCAGGGCCCTTCGCGTCGCGATAGACGAGGCCAAGAGGCAGGCTTGGGAGCAGTTGCTTGCGGGGCTGGAGCGGGATCCATGGGGCCGCCCGTATAAATGGGCGAGACAAAAACTCCGCCCTTGGGCGCCCCCTACTACTGCTTTGCTACCGCGGGCGGTGCTTCAAAGGGTGGTCGATGGCCTGTTCCCCGGAGCTCCGGGGACTGACTTTACGCCTCCCACCTATGAAGGCCCGTCGTCTGATGCTCTCGATGGGAATGAGGAGGAGGAAGAGCCTGCCCCTATCTCGGAGGGTGAGTTGGGTGTAGCAGTGCTCAGGATGAGGGCCAAAGCCACAGCGCCCGGGCCAGATGGCATACCAGGCCGTGCATGGGCCCTCTCCTTGGAGCACCTTGGACCCGCCCTGATGGCCCTGTTTGACAGGTGCCTTAGAGAAGGTAGGTTCCCAAGGAGGTGGAAAAGGGGCAAACTCGTCCTCCTCAGAAAGGAGGGTCGCCCTGCTGATGAGCCAGCGGGCTATCGCCCGATTGTGCTGCTTGATGAGGCTGGCAAGCTACTGGAGCGTGTGGTCGCTGCCCGCCTCGTCAGGCACCTCGAGACAACGGGGCCCGACTTGGCTCCCGTCCAATTTGGGTTCCGGAGGGGTCGCTCTACGATAGGGGCGATAGCCTACGTACGGGACCTCTCAGAGGAGGCTTGTTCCAATGGGGGTGTGTTGTTGGCTGTCTCTTTAGACATTGCCAACGCCTTCAACACGCTCCCCTGGAGTACGATATTGCGGGGATTGGAGTATCATAGGGTGCCCCAATACCTCCGAAGGCTTGTCGGGGACTATCTCTCCAATAGAGAGGTAGTCTTCCCGACGATCAATGGAGAGGGACGTAGTCCCATGACGCGCGGTGTTCCGCAGGGGTCTGCCCTTGGGCCACTCCTGTGGAACATCGGGTATGATTGGGTCCTCCGGTGCGCTAACCTTCCTAACGTCGGCGTCATTTGTTACGCTGACGATACGTTGGTTACCGCGCGGGGGGACAATTATAGGGAGGCGAAGATCCTGGCGACGGCAGCAGTTGCAACGACCGTATCCAGGATCCGTATGCTGGGTCTGGAGGTGGCGCTCCACAAGTCCGAGGCTATTTGCTTTCATGGCCCGAGACGAGCGCCACCCGCAGACACCACCATAGTGGTTGGTGGGATCTCCATCCCTGTCCGGTCGACGCTGAAATACCTCGGCGTCGTCCTGGACAGTAGATGGCAGTTTAAGGCGCATGTGCGGCAGCTGTCCCCAAAAATCGTGGGGGCAGCTGGCGCATTAAGTCGCCTTTTACCGAATATCGGAGGGGGAGGAGGGAGCTGCCGCCGCCTCTATACAGCGGTGGTCAGTTCCATGGCCCTGTATGGTGCTCCCATATGGGCAGGGAGGCTCGATCGGCAGACCACTGCCCTGCTGATCGCAGCCCAAAGGGTGATGGCGGTGAGAGTGTGCCGGGGGTACCGCACAATCTCCCACGAAGTGGCGTGCGCCATCGCAGGAACGCTGCCGTGGGACCTTGAGGCCGAAGTCTTGGCCTCGGTCTACTGGCGCAGCGAGCGACTGGCGCCACAGGAGGTGGTGCAATGTCGCATTAACGCCAAGGCATCCGCTCTGGCTAAGTGGAAGGAGCGGCTCCTTATAGGAGTGGAACGGAGGGGGGCTGGCGCTCAACGACTCCTTCAAGCGATCCAGCCCGTACTCGAAGAATGGGTGCAAAGGGGACATGGGAGGCTTTCCTTTCGGCTGACGCAGGTTCTCTCGGGACATGGATGTTTCGGGAGATACCTGTGTCACGTCGCCCGAAGAGAAGCCTCCCCGGCCTGCCACCAGTGCGGCTGTGAGGAGGACACAGCCCAGCACGCACTGGAGTCATGCCCAGGAGGAGCCGAGTCGCGGCAATCCCTGGTCGCGGCTGTGGGGTCAGACCTCTCGTTGTCGACCATCATTCCGAAGATGGTCGACAACGAGACGTCATGGGAGGCGGTGGCCTCCTTCTGTGAGATTATTGTCTCGCAGAGGGAGGAAGACGAGCGGGAGAGAGAGAGAGACCCCCTCTCTCTCCCGCTCCGGAGAGCGCGGACACGGAGGCGGGCTAATCGAGCCCGCACCCCGTCTCCGCTTGGAGGACCTGGGGCGTCGGATGCGGGGGTACCCGGCGCCCCACACCAGTGATAGGTCCTCACGAGGTGTAGGTGCTCCCATATGTTCCGGAGCATCACACGAGGTGGAGAAGCTTTTTTACAGCTTAACACCGAGGTGGGTCCGCTCTTTACAAGCGGACAGCGGCGTCGACAGGGGCTGCGGAGTATGCGCAAGCGGTCCCGTGCCCCCTGTCACTAGTCGACGACGGAGGAACATCGTGGGGTTTTTAGTCGGTATGGGCACCAGTGGGCCGAGTCCGACATAACCCATCCGCTCCCCCAGCGGGTGGGTATGCGTAAAGGCATTTTCCCCATGTGAACAAAAAAAAAAAAAAAAAAAAAAAAAAAAAAAAAAAAAAAAAAGGTTAGGTTAGGTTAGGTTAGGTTAGGTTAGGTTCCACGGACCTGCTAGGTTCTCCTAGTGGGCGGGGAAGTGAACCCCGACGTGGCGCGTCCCCAGGTGGCGGATAGGGGAACGGCCCCCAGATATGGGGGCTACCGGTATACCGGCGCGGACCAAATCACACGGGACGGCAGCGCGGCGGGGAGGGTCAACTCGGCCACCCCGTCGGGCAACCGACGTCATCGGAGGTCAGGACGGCTCCTCCTCGCATCTCTCTGCTGTTATCAGAGAGAGTTGGGGATGGAGCCAGCAGAGGAAAGGATTGCCAACTCTGTCAGGGCCGGGGCAGTTTACTGCCATTAGGTTAGGACACCAAATCTCAAGGTCTGGCGCTCGCTGAAGGGAGTACTGGTGTGTGAATCGGGAACTGTGCCGTGTTGGTACAGATCTCGATTGACATGCCAGTATGGTCGGGGGGAACCCGGCCGCTAGGGCGCCCCAGAGGACCTCACCTCTGGTTAAACAAAAAGGAAAAAAACTATGAAATGGCGAACGGTAAAACAGAACTACCCCAGGCGGGTACCAGCCTCTCCGAGGCTGGAGAATCCCGCAGTGCTTCGGCACTCTGCCCCTCGTATTCTGGGGGGGGCACCAGACGCCAGGGGAGCAAGAGCTCCCAGCAGGAGAGGTCCTTCGGGGTTTTTAGGAAACCCGGAGCACCGGTAGCGGGGGGCGATGGGGGAGATTCGGATTGCTCTTTGGCATCCGTCTCCTCCATCGCTTCATCCGCTTCGAGCAGGTCGCGCGCGAAGCGCAAACGGGCAATTGAGCCCGCCTTGGACGTGACAGATGGCGCCTTGGTCTCGCTTGAGAACAAGCGCGCCATGTTTTTGAGGGACGGGGGGGACAGCGAGGACGATGTCTTCGACCCCCTCGTAGAGCCTTCAAAGGCAAAATCGAAGGCAAAGCTGCCGAAGGAGGCAGACTTAGAGGAGGAGATGCGGGCGCGCTCCATTGAGGAGTTGGGCGCCTGCCTCAAGGTCGACATGCAGACCGTTGAGAAGATCGCCGACAAGTCCAAGAACTTGAAGGGCGATTTTATCAGGGGTCTGCGAGTCGCTGCACGGAGGGCTGAAGCGGTCAGCAGGGAGCTGGCCCAGCGGGCTTCGGCAGACGCTAACGTACAGCGGCTGGAGCGGGAGAATGCTGAGCTGCGTGCGAAGATGGCCGATCTCTCCAGTAAAATGGAGAAGCTGACGGAGGTAATCCGTCAGCAGCAGGCAACTTCGCATGCCAGTGCTGAGAGCACGGCCATACCGGCGCCAGCACCACCCGCTGTCGGGGGGAACGACTGGGAGGGTCGGTTCATGGAGCGCATAGCGGCTCTAATGGACCGAAAGCTGGCTGCAGCTCTAAGAGTTCAGCCTGCTTCCTCCCAGGGCGGCGCAGCGTCCGCTAGGGCAGGACCTTCGGGGTCTTCTAGTGTGGGTGCGGCGAAGGCAAAACGCCAACCGCCGCCCGCACAGGCCTCCCCGCCACCCGCGTCGTCGCAAACCGCGAGGTCGCAAGTGCCAGAGGCACCAACGACTTCGTGGGCGACAGTGACGGGGAGGAAGAGGAGGAAGAAGAAGGCCCCTCCGCAGGAGAAACCTGGCCCAAAGCCTGGCCCGAAAACTGGCCCAAAGGCCGGCCCGACGGCCGACCCGAAGGCCAGCTCGAGGGCTAACCCGAGGGCCGGGGCCAAGGGTGGCCCCAAACCCGCGCCAGCGCGGCTGCCGACGTCCGCGGCGATTACGGTGACGGTTCCGGAGGGTTCGGACCTCACCCTCGCCGCGGTGATGGCGACCGCGAAGGCGCGGATCAGACTGGCGGACGTTGGGGTGGACATGGTCCGCCCCAAAAAGGCGATAACGGGCGGTCTCATCTTGGAGGTGTCAGGGCCTGACTGCACCTCCAAGGCTGATGCCCTGGCCGAGCGCATGCGCGTGGCCCTCGCCGATCTGGGCGTGCGTGTTGCGCGCCCAGTGAAGACGGGGGAGCTGCGGCTCAAAGACCTCGACGACAGCGTCACACCTCGTGAGGTGTTGGTCGCTGTCGCCGAGGCCGGAGGCTGCTCAACCGACGACGTGCGGGTGGGCGACATTCGTCGCTCACCCACTGCCCTGGGCACGGTGTGGGTCCGTTGTCCACTAGCCTGCGTGCGCAGGCTAGCAGCGGCAAAGCACGTCGTCGTCGGCTGGGGAATGGCGAGGGTGGATTACCTGGAGTCGAGGCCACTCCAGTGCTTCCGATGCCTGGAGTTTGGGCACGTGCGCAGCATGTGTCAGAGTACAGTGGACCGCAGCACCTTGTGCTACGCGTGTGGCGAGCCCGACCATCGGGCGAGCCGGTGCACGCGTCCGCCCCGGTGTCCACTGTGCTCTGACAAGGGCTGTAGGGCAGACCACAGGATGGGGAGCAAGAGGTGCTCCCCTCCCAAGGAGAAGAGGAAGTCAGGTCCTCTTCCCCCTCGGTCGGCCCCTGCACCAGCACCGGAAGCCAAAGCGGCCCCAACAAAGGGGACCGCTCAGTCGGGCCAGAGCCCGCCGCCCCAGGAGGCCATGGAGGCCTCGTAATGGATCACGCCATACGAGTCCTCCAGTGCAATCTGAACCACTGCCGGAGCGCGCAGGACCTAGTCCAGCAAACCTTCGCGCAGTGGTCGATTGCACTTGCCGTAGTTGCGGAGCCCTACAACGTCCCGAACCATCCTCGCTGGTTCGGGGACGACTTGGACTCCGTCGCTATTTACTGGGGCGGCGGAAGAGGTGACCCCCCCTGTGCCCTTATTGAGAAGGGACAGGGGTTCGTGGCCACGGCATGGGGTCGTCTAGCCGTTGTGGGCTGCTACGTCTCTCCCAACTGTACCCTCGTCGAGTATGAGGCGTACCTGGACGCGGTAGGCGACTGCATTCGCAGATGCCTACCGCGCCCAGTGCTTGTCCTGGGCGACTTCAACGCGCACTCTCGTGTGTGGGGGAGTCCCCAGGACGACCGAAGGGGAGAGACCGTGGTGGAATGGGCGGCGGGTATGGACCTCCGGTTGTTGAATCGGGGGTCTGTAAGCACGTGTGTACGGTGGCAGGGTGAGTCGATCGTGGACCTCTCATGGTCGACTCCCTCTGCCACCCACCTGGTGTCGGGCTGGAGAGTAGCGGAGGAGATGGTCACCTTGTCTGACCATCGCCACATCGTTTTCGATGTGGTTCTCCGCCCCCCCGACAGTGCGTCCCGCCGCAGTAGCAGCCCGCCGCGACGATGGGCCCTCAAGCGGCTCGACAGGGATCTGCTCGAAGCCGCAGCCATCGTCGCGGCCTGGCCGGATGGAGACGCCGGAGAGATTCTGCCCGATCCTGGGAGGGAGGCGGCTTGGTTCCGGGCTTCGATGACGTCGATTTGCGACGCATCGATGCCCCGAGCCAACCCTACCAAGCGCAGGGCGGTGTACTGGTGGTCGGAGGAGATAGCGCAGCTGCGTGAGGCATGCTTGCGCTCCCGACGCCAGTACACCAGAGCCCGGAGGAGACGGCGAGCCCTTGCCGGAGAGGTGGATAGAGTTTACGAGGTATACCGAGGCGCTTCGAAGCTGCTCCAAGCGGCCATTGCGGCCGCTAAGGCTCGGTCTTGGAGTGAACTCCTGGAGGGACTGGATAGGGATCCATGGGGGCGCCCGTACCGGATGGTACTGGGCAAGCTCAGACCGTGGGTCCCTCCGTTGACGGAGACCCTGGACCCTGAGTTGGTGGGGAGAGTGGTGGATACACTCTTCCCTAGGGTCCAGGACAGTCCCAGTTCCTCTACCCCCGGGGCATCGGGACCGACCATCTGGTCCGATGAACTGGGGGTCCGTACACAGGAGTTGGACCGAGCGGTGAAGCGCCTCAGGGCTCGTAATACAGCGCCAGGCCCTGACGGGATTCCAGGTCGGGCCTTGGCGCTGGCTCTATCCGCCGGCTTGGGGGACAGGCTGAAGCGGCTGTTCGACAGCTGCCTATGCTTCAGCGTGTTCCCCAAGGAGTGGAAGGAGGCAAGGTTGGTCCTCTTGAAGAAGGACGGCAGGGCCGCAGACTCTCCCTCTGCGTACCGCCCCATTTGCCTGCTGGACGAGGTCGGCAAGTTATTCGAAAGAATAATTGCCGATCGTCTCTGCACACATCTGCGGCAGGAAGGTCCCGACCTGTCGGATGACCAGTTCGGTTTCCGGCGGGCCCGCTCGACAGTTGACGCTATCCTTCGGGTGCGTTCTCTGTCGGGCCAGGTAGTGTCCCGGGGCGGGAGGGTGTTAGCGATATCCTTGGATATCGTTAACGCCTTTAACTCCCTGCCCTGGAGGGCGATTCGGGCGGCGCTCGTGTATCACGGAGTGCCCCCCTACCTGCAGGGCATAGTCGGGGCTTACCTGCGAGACAGGTGTGTGCAGTATGTAGGCAGGGACGGTACATTGCACGAGAGGGAGATGAGTTGCGGGGTTCCGCAGGGGTCCGTTTTGGGCCCGCTGCTGTGGAATCTCGCATACGATGCGGTCCTGCGCGTTGATCTCCCCGCTGGCGTACGAGTGGTCTGCTACGCAGACGACACCCTCGTACTAGCCACCGGGGAGTCCTTCGAGGGGGCCAAAGGGCTCGCAGAGCTTGGTGTGGCATGTGTCGTGGACAGGATCCACGGGCTGGGTCTGCGGATAGCGCCTCAGAAGACTGAAGCGCTATGGTTCCACAAACTCCCGAGGGGGAGGGAACCACCCAGCATGTCGGTTCGAGTAGGTGACGTGGACGTCCAGGTAGGCCGGTACCTCAAGTACCTGGGCCTCACCTTGGACGGCCGTTGGGACTTCGGGGAGCACTTCAAACGCTCTGTCCCCCGGATTCAGAAGGCAGTGGGTGCTCTGCACAGACTGCTGCCAAATCTCGGGGGACCACGGGAGGGCGTTCGCCGCCTCTACGCGGGGGTGGTGCGTTCGATGGCTCTCTACGGAGCACCCGTCTGGTCTGATAGGCTGGCGGGTGTTAGGCGCTACAGACTGCTGTTTGGCAGTCTGCAGCGCACTATGGCCATTCGGATTGCACGGGGGTATCGCACGATATCCCATGAGGCGGCGACCATCTTGGCGCGATTCCCGCCGCTCGACATCCTGGCGGAGACGGACGCACGTGTGTACGTTCGTCTCCGACACGATGGCGGGGGCGGAGTTGCGCCAATAGAAGTGCGGGCCCAAGAGCGTCGACGTGCGCTCCGTAGATGGCGCGAGCGGCTCGAGGAGCCGCGGTGCTCGCGTCAGCGCATCGTCGGCGCGATTGCGCCCAACCTCGAAGCTTGGGTGGGTAGGAAACACGGCAACGTCACCTATAGACTTACTCAGGTACTCACCGGACATGGTTGTTTCGGTGAGTACCTGAGTAGGATCGGACGGGAACCGACAGCACAATGCCACCATTGTGGGAGCGACAGGGATTCCGCGCAGCACACGCTGGAGCAGTGCTCAGCGTGGTGCCAGGAGCGGCGGACCCTGGTCGCTAGGATCGGGCAGGATCTCTCTCTGCCAGCAGTGGTACAGGCCATGCTGGCAGATGAAACGGCGTGGAGGGCCGTGGCCTCTTTCTGTGAGACCGTCATGGTTCGGAAAGAGGCCGCTGAGCGGGATCGGGAGAGGGCCGATCCCGCTCGGAGGAGGCGGCGGCGGGGTGACGGCAACGGCCGCCCCGCACCGCCTGCCCCGTAAGGGGCAAATGGTATCCCCTGCCAAACAGGGGACTTTTCGGTCCAGTGGGCAGTCGGAGTGAGGGCTTCGGCTGGCCGGGAACACGGACCGAAAGGGCAGCGGCCACTAGTGGCACTGTGCCGCTGTAGCACTGCGAGGTGCTGGGGGTGTGGCGTGTTTGTGCCCCCCCGGGAAGTGCTTTAGGGCGAAGTGCGAGAGGGGCACCGGATCGTTCCTTCGGGAGTTACCGGAGCCCCTTGAAAAGCACCGAGGCCGGCCACCGCGGAGTTTTTAGTGAGTCGTCGAGTCCGACAACCTCACACACCCCTGCCGCACCCTTCATGCGGCGGGGACGGTCTGTTAGCAGATTTTCTCCGCGACACAAAAAAAAAAAAAAAAAAAAGGTTAGGTTAGGTTAGGTTAGGTTAGGTTAGGTTAGGTTAGGTTAGGTTAGGTTAGGTTAGGTTAGGTTAGGTTAGGTTTTTTTTTTTTTTTTTTTTTTTTTTTTTGACGCGTTGCCCTCTGACATAATCAGAGTACTTAATACTACTTATTCTATTACATTCTTTTCTTAAATTCTACATTTTTTAGGAGTTGGGGGTTCTTATTTTGTCTACATCTTATACATATGCAAAATCTTAGCTATATCTATTCATTTTATCTTTTCTATTATCTAACACGTTTTATATACATTTTATTACTGCTTTAAGATCTCTCTATTTCTTATACATTAGAAGGTATGTTACATATATATTTCTTAATTCTAGTCATTTCCAGTTTTATTTTACAGCACAATATTATTATTATATGTTTATATATAGAAAATATATATATACATTTGATGTCTATTATATCTATCTTTTCTTAATATCTATATTCTTATAACTTGTACATTACTATTTTTATATGTCTACCTTATATTATATGTATGCTTGTATATATAATCATTATATATATTCATCATATCTTGCTTACACTTTATTTCTTTTTATTACCTGGTATGCTATTTCTGCACAATATTTCATGAATTTCGGGCGGCTTATTTTGTCCTGCATTATATGTTTAATGTTTTCTGCGTTTATTATTGTACCTAATAGTTGTTCAGTCTCGTATCTTTTTAAACCATAAACGGGGCATTCCAAAATTATATGGGCCACCGTCTCGTCCCTACCGGGTTCGCAAATGCACGCTGGGCTCTCCTTACACTTGAACCGGTTCAAGTATTCGGAGAACCCACCGTGTCCCGTCATGATTTGTGTCGTGACGCTGGCTGGCTCAAACTTTTTTACTATTTTGTAAGCCTCGATGGCGTCCGGGAAGAACAACTTTGTCACAGATGCTGTTTCGCCTAATTTATATCTTTGGTTCCATTTGTCAAGCGACATCTTGCGTATCTGTTGCTTGACAAATGAAACCGGGCATTGGTCATAGTCCGGCTTCCTCTTAACTTTGATGGCGGCATCCTTTGCGAGTTGATCAGCGCGCTCATTCCCTTCTAACCCCGCATGTGCTTTAATCCAAAATAGAGATACATCTTTATTCTGGAGTCTACAAGTTTTTAGGTTTTCCCTTGTCTTCACTGCTAGGGGGTTGAGGGATCTTGGGTTGATGATGGTCTCTAGGGCTGACCTAGAGTCACTAAAGATACCGCAGGTGCGCTCAGTGCGCTTGATTATTGCCTCAGTTGCCTTATTTATTGCCAGGAGTTCCGCTTGGTAAACAGTACAATACGATGGCAGTTTCAACTTGAGGGTTTTGGTTTCGGCTACACTATTCCAGAAGGAAAGTGCTGCCCCTACCTTGCCCTCAATTTTGCTACCATCGGTGAAGATACGGATCTCCTGGACGCTATAATTTGCAACTTGCTGTTGGTTATTGAGGCTCTGGAATTCAAGTCCTTGTTGTTCTGCGGGGTGCTCAGTGTTGATAAATTTAACCACGCGTTCCACCTCTCTGTCCCCTAGCGCTAGCGCCAGCTGTGGTACCCCCCTCTTGGCTTCAAATAGGGCGGCTGCCTCCTGAATCCTGAGATCAAGTGGGAGTATCCCAGCCAGCACCAGGGCCGAGTTGAGGGAGGCAGTGCGGTATGCCCTGGTCAGTTTCTGGGCGAAGCCCCTTTGTACGGCGTTCAACTGCTTTTGCACCCCCAGCTTCTCCGTTGCCTGTGCCCATGCGCTGGCCGCGTACATAATAACTGGCTCCACCGAAGCCGTGTAGATCATTCGGATGATGTCCGGGTGGAGTCCCCAGCTAGCTTTGGCGGCCCTGGCTAGCTGCTTGTATATGTTGAGGGCCTTCCTGCAGACCTCGCCGACGTGCTGGTTAAAGGTAAGTTTGTGATCGATAGTCAGTCCCAAGATTTTTATTTCGGAAGACATGACAATGTCGACCCCTCCCATGCTCAGCAGTGGTGTGTCGTACTTCAACTTTTTTGTTATGAGCATTGCTTTTGTTTTATGTGGGGCGAATTTAAGCTTGTTTGCGACACCCCACTCCTGAACATGGGCGAGGGCGGCGTTGGCCTGCCTTTGGACTTCCAGTGCTGTGTCGCCATCAAAAACCAGCACCACATCGTCGGCGAAAGCCTGGCAGTAGTCTCCTCTCAACTCCAGCTGTTTCAGCAGTGGGTCCAGCAGAAGATTCCATAGGGTAGGTCCACCGATTGAGCCCTGTACGCATCCCTTGTTGGTTTTCCGTAGGTGCTCCTCTCCTGCGTACCTTACCCTCACCTTCCTATCTTCCAAATAGCTATCCATGATTCTTCTTAGGTTGATCGGGCATTTTTCCTCTGCCAACCGTACTTTTATTGCTGGCCACCACGCGCTATCGAAGGCTCCCTCTATGTCCAATGAGATCATTGTTACCAGTTTTTTCGCTAACAACTTTCCGCGTATATGATTCATTAGGTCATAGAGGGAGTCCTCGGTGCTCCTCTGGGGCATAAAGCCGTATTGGCGAGTACTAATCCTGGGAATCAGATGCCATTGTAGTCTCCTCATGATTAGCTTTTCAAATATCTTACCCATCACTGGTAGAAGGCCTATGGGCCTATATGACTTGGGCTCCGTGTAGTTCTCCTTCCCTGGCTTGCGGAGGACCACTACAGTAGCCTCCTTCCAGATCTCCGGGAACAGACTCAACGTCAGGCATTTGTTAAATAACGCAAGGTTTAACTCTAGGTCGCAGGATATCACATGGCTACATATGTCTGCGGTGAATCCGTCGCTACCCGGGGCTTTCTTTGGGTTGAAGCTCGCTACCACTGCTCGTAATTCCTCCTTAGTAAACGGCGGATCATGTTTATCATCATGCCTCCAACCGTTTATTTGGTCGGCTTTTACTCTAATTTGCTTGTGGTTTGCGTTTTCCCCTGTTTCCATGTCCTCCGGGTAGAAGGTCTCAGCTAACACCCTACAGGACTCCTTAGTGTCTAGCACTTTCCCGTCCCATACCAATGGGATATCCTCCGTCCTCTTTGTGGTCCTTCCTATTACTCTGTAGATCCCTTCCCAGAGTCCCTCTTTGTCCTGTTTTCCACAAAACTCCTTCCAACTCCTTATCTGAGCTTCCTTGGCTTCTTTCTCATATTTTTCTTTCTTTTGCAGGTACTCTTCCACTACCTTCGCTCTTCGGACCGGCGCAGCACATCGGATTCGACGCTTCCTGGTGGCGACCTCCTTCTTCAGCTCGGCGAGTTCTTTTGACCACCACGGCAGGGTAAGTTTTTCTTTCTGTTTCTTTTTTGGTATGGCTTCTTCGCATGCTTGCTTAACTATTGTCATGTATTTGTTTACTATGTGTTCTAATTCTTTTTTAGTTTTAATGTTTACCAATTCTGCTTTATTTAATCCGTTTTCAGCTTTTAACTGGTCCAGTTTCTCATGAAACTGGATCCAGTTTGCTTTTTTGGTATTAAATATCCTTGTGGTTCTTTCTACTTTGGTTCCTTTGGATTTTACTAATTTTATTTTAAATGTGATGCCGTTGTGGTCTGAGCTTATTAAGTCCTCCTCCACTCTCCAGTCTTCCACCAGGTTAAGCATATCTTCAGTGCAGGCCGTTACGTCTACATAGCTTGAGTAGATTTTGGTTCCCCTTACGGTATGGAAGGTGGGGATTTCCCCTTCATTTAGTACCTGCAATTTCAACTCTTCCAGTACTCCAGCCATCTCCCACCCCCTGTTGTCCACTATTTTGCTTCCCCACCAGGTGCTCTTCGCGTTGGTGTCGCCTCCTATTATAGTCATTTTTGATCCTACCTCTCCTACTATTCTTTTGAGCTGCTCCAGGTACGGTTCAATGGGCTGGTCCGGCTCAAAATAGCATGAGATCACGGTGATCTCCCAAGCACTGGTGCAAATCTTCACCACAGCGATGTTGTTTGTGGTGAGCTTAGGGTACTGTTTGACATCCATGTCGTGGTGAAAAACAGCTACTGCTGCTTTAACAATTTCGTCTCCCTGTCCAGTGCTTTGGAAGATCCTTGCTCCCCTGTAGTTTTTCATGCTTTTTGCCCCACCCACATACGGTTCCTGGAGCAGCGCAAAGGCCACCTTCCTTTCTTGAGCTTTGATCATGAGCTCGTTTGTGGCTAGCTCCTTTCTTTGGAGATTGGCTTGAGCTACCAGGTAGGGTTTTCTTTGGACTTTGGTGTTATTGTTGGCTTTCTCGTGGTTGCCTTTAGCAGTACGCTATGGTGGCCCGGGCCAGTGCGTCCCACTTCCGTCTTATCGCACATTCCTCGCTAAAGGCGTTGTGGTTTGTGACGTCCAGTTTAGCGTGCGTGCAGTTGCAGCACTTTGGGGCTACACCGTCGAGCCAGTCATTGCACTGCGACCTCATGTGGGGTCCCCCACAGTGACTGCACTTCTCTACCGCTTGTTTGCAGTATCGTCTGCCATGTCCATATTCAAGGCAGAGTGAACATTGCACCAGCGGTGATTGGTCTGCCACTCTGACCTTTTGTAGGTCGATATGGACGGCTCCTGCTTCCAAAGCTCGCGTCCATATTTTGGGGGACACCCTCATGACGATGTGGCATGTTTGGGGGTTCCTCGTCCTCCTTCGGTACCGGATTTCCATCCTGTCGTCCTGCTTCTCCAGGTTTCTAAAGACACCTCCATTTTGGTTTCTGAAGGCGTTTAGGACGTCCTCGTCGCTGTTGTACTGGAAGACGTCTCTAAGCAGCAGCAGGGGGTCCTTATTCTGGATCTCTTCTACATGGAGGTGCACTTCTGCTTTCCGCAGTCTCTCCTTGACTCTTTGTCTCTCTTCTTCAGTTTTACAGCCAACTATTACTTTTCTATCTTTAGCTTTTCTGACTCTGTCCACCGCTATCCCTCCTTCCTTTGCATTTATGACTTTTCTGATCTTATTTAGGACTTCATCCCCTGTGTCATTTTCGTCTTTGGAGGTGATGACTACCGAGTGCAGCGCGGTCTGCCCAGGGGGCTGCTTCCTGGTGGGGCCAGCTGCTACACTCGCGTAAGTGATCCCTTCCAAAGTCTTCTGCTGCTTTTCCATCACCTCCTTAAGCCTTTCCATTCGTTCCGTACTTTCTTTCATCAGTTCACTATGTTCTTCTATCCTCTTTAGTAGTTCCATTTCCACTCCATGCCTAGGATTCCTTGTTGGTGATTGAGGTAGAGTTGGAAGCAGGAGTATTGGCTCCGCCTCTTTCTCCACCAGGGTTATTTCTAGGTCCCTCTCCTTTGTCCTACTCTTCCTCTCCTTTTCCCTCTCCAGTTCCGCCTCTTTCACTAGCTGATATAGTCGATCAATAGCTAGTGTGACCTCCATTCTTATTTCGGTCTTCAAGTTACGAGCGTTGCCGAGGTGTAGTTTGGCCTTATTCATATTGGCTCGTGCTTCGGTTGTTCTGTTGAGGTATTTTTGCTGGTCTAACTTCGGCGAGCCTTCCATTCCTTCGTTCGACGCTCCGCGAGTTGTTGTGCTCTCCTGAGAGGGCATGGTCTTCGCTTTTGGCCTGGAAGGTCCCGCAGGAGCCGGTGCTGACTTTTTTGCAGCGACGGGTGATTTGGGTTTCTCCGCTTTCCCTGACTCCCATTCCCCTATACTGCGTCTTACTTTAGAGGGTGGGGTCAGCTGGTGAGAAGGTCCTGCCTTCGGTTCGGAGAGTTTCTTCGGATCAGGATTCGTTTTGTCGGGAGTGCGAAATCCAAACATTTTGGTAAGTAGTCAACGCGTCAAGGTCAATTTAAAATAAGGTAATAAAAGTTTGTTAGGTTAGGTTAGGTTAGGTTAGGTTAGGTTAGGTTAGGTTAGGTTAGGTTAGGTTAGGTTAGGTTAGGTTTTTTTTTTTTTTTTTTTTTTTTTTTTTTTTTTTTTTTTTAAATGGCCTAACTTAAATTTAACTGTTGCTATTTTATTGCAACAACATTTAGGACTACGAGTAAATAAACAACATTATATTTTTATTACTATTACATACATAAAAGAAAAAAAAATAGAGAAAAGTAGAGAAACATACAATGATATATAATATACATAATAATTTACAACAATTTTAGTGTTCCCTGCAACAGTTAATCATATCTATTTAATTTTATTCATTCATTTACTATCAATCTTTCATTGCACTTGGCAATGAGAGCATCAAATTACAATTAAATAATAATACATTATATTATAAACATAATATTACAAAATTCATTAAAACATACCAAAAATAATTACTATCATATTCATTACATTATTATAACATTATTTATAAAATCACATCAAATCAAATGTACAAAAATGATTATAAATTATCCGTTTACAATTAGCGCCATCTTTGGGATTTTCATCAAACTAAGAACTACAAACACAAAATTAAATCATAAAATTCCAAAAATAATTAACTTATTAAATAATTAAACACAATTTATAAATATTCCAGTAATTCATTATTGTACATGCACTTTATATTCAATTCATTACAATACAATTAATTAATAATAATTTAATTACAATTCAATAACAATAAACAACAAATATTAAAAAAATTATAAACATCAACATAAGCTTTGGGAATATACTGAATCTAAATTGTAATTAAATTCATAAGATAAATAAACAATAATATTAAATCACATATATCACAAGAACTTTAAATATTTTAAATTTTACCTATGTGAAAACAATTTGCTTTTCTAATCTGTGCCCTTCATTCAGTCAACAAATTATTTAATAATCTGTGCTGAACTACTGTCAAATGTTTGTTATGAGATTTCAACAATGGTGTACCTATAACCTGCAAATTTTATCTAACATTAGCTTTCACCTTTCAATTGGATACTCCCCGAGCTGAAAATGAAATTTGCGTTGACCAGTGCAGGACGAACAACAAATCCATCCCTCGCCTGACACAAAGAAGTATCCAACGAAGATAGTGCTAACATTTACAAGTTACAAGGGCACAGTATTAAACAGCAATTATTCCCAGGTAGGAGCAGTATAAATCTAATCGGTTTCCAAAAATGAATTGTTGTCTTTCTCGAGTTTTCATTTACACGAAATTATTATTAATAATTTTAAATTTTTTATTTATTGAACCAAGACAGGATTATGTTGAACAGTGAGGTCAATCAAACAAACAAGATTGTGTTATAATTGAGCTTATTATATAAATACCCAGTTTGGGAAACTGAATGGCCAAGCAAATTAAGTGCCGCAAATCCCAGTGCTATACCCGAACCCAGACACCACAAAAAGACCGAAGACGGACAAAATTGTACAGCCCGAGACAGGTCTTGACTGAGCTCCAGGGCGGCGGCACCCAACCCAGCACAATTCAGTGCTATCCGCAGCAGGTATTTATAAAAGCTTATTATACCACCCCAGCAATTACCTACCTACAGTTTAAATACCCTCTTGAGTGGTTACTCCGCTACAAAAACTAACCTAACCTACAAAATGTATAAAATGCAATAATTACAAAACAAAACAAAACTAAACTAGTCTGGCTCAATAAAGGAGCCATTTTGCTTGCCTACGATGCGTAGAACGGTCCTCGCAAAGCGCAAAAACAAAGGTCTGCAGTTGTCATCTGCAATAATAAAGTTAAGATTGTTCAAATCTATACTGGTCTCCATCCCACCCTCGCAATCGAAACGTAACCTTGCAAACATAGGACAGTGCACTAAAAGATGTTGCACTGTCTGTGGAACGTCCCCATCACAAGGGCAGGACGGAGACTCTGATAGTTTAAACCTATGTAAATAAAAATTAAAACCACCATGACCACTTAATATTTGAGCTAGATAATTATCTATAGACACCCGCTTCAAGACATTGTATGCTACCGCTACGTTGTTGAAAAATAATTTTGTTGTTGTTCCAGTAGTTGCCGCATCATACACCTTCTGCCATTCTTCTATGGAGTTAGCTCTGGTGGAGTACTTAGCGAAGGACAGAGGGAACCGATCATACCTGGGGAGCTGCCTATTGTTCAGAGCTGCGTGCTTGGCCAGCTCATCTGCCCTTTCATTGCCTGCTATGCCGCAGTGGGCCTTAACCCAATAAAAGGTGATTTGTTTGCCTTCCTCGCTGAGTTCTTTGATCTTAAGTCTTATGTTAAAGGCGAGTGGATTTACTGTGGCTGGGTCACCAACACACTCCAGCCCGGACCTTGAGTCGCTCGCAATACTAAACTTGTTTTCATTTCTGCTTGAAATTACTTCCAGGGCCCTCAATATAGCTGCTAATTCCGCCTGAAAAACGCTGCAGAAGTCCTCCAGCCGGAAGCCGGTACGCTGCACCTCTGCACCCTCAACCCAGCAGGAAACCGCAGCGCCGACCTTCCCCTCCAGCTTGCTGCCGTCCGTGTAGAGAATGGGCCCACCGTCCACAAGACCGTCGACATCCTCCTGTGTTTTGATAAGCCCAAACTCCACACGTTTTCTCTCGGCTGGGTGGGGCAGCTCGAACGGGCTCACCCTGAGCTCAATTCTTCGTCCAGGAAGCAAGGTAAGCGGTTGGCCTCTCTTCACCTTGTAAATTGTTGAATGCTCCTCAACACGAATGGGAAGCGGCAAGATCCTCGCCATCAGCAAGCTCGTGACAAACGAGACTGTCCTGTGGGCCTTGCTGATTTTAATGGCGAAGGATCTTGTCAGGCTGTTCAGCCGCTTCTCGGCATAGACTCGCCCAGCGACTTCCGCCCAGCAGCTCCCAGCGTACAGGACCGTCGGCTCAACCACGGCGATGTAGATGAGTCTTAGAATATCGGAGTTAAGTCCCCACTGCGCACGCGCTGCTCCGGAGACCACTTTATAAATGGCTATCGCCTTCCTAATTACGGAGTCGATGTGAAGGCGAAAGTTAAGCAGTGGGTCAATAGTTAACCCCAATATTCGAAGACTATCACCGTAAGCTATCTGGGTGCCCGCCATCACAAGTCTCGGGGTATAATAACGCAGCTTCTTAGTGACCAACAGAGCCTGAGTCTTTCCCGGGGCAAAATTAAGTTTTCTTCGTTCACCCCATTCCAGGATCGCAGCCAGCGCCCGGTTAACACCGTCCTCCAGCTCTCTGCCGTCGGCCGCGGCCGCGATCAGCAGGATGTCGTCCGCGAACGCCTGCACCCGCACCCCGCCGTACTGCGCCTGCTCGAGGACAGGGTCCAGCTGGACGTTCCAAAGGACGGGCCCGCACGTGGATCCCTGGATGCAGCCCCTGCTGGTGGGTCTCTCCTCCGTCTCGCCCGCGTACCGCAGCCTCACGCGCCGCTCGGAGAGGTAGTCGGCGATGAGCCGCACGACGCTCGAGTCGACCTCCTTCGCATGCAGCTCGCTGACGATCGCCGGCCACCACGCGTTGTCGAACGCCCCCTCGATGTCCAGCGACACCATGACCACTATCCTCTTCTTCTCCAGGTGACTTCGGACCGTGGTCACGGCGTCGTACAGGGCGTCCTCCGTGCTGCGCCGCGGGGTGAAGCCGTACTGCAGCGGACTCAGGCGACGCTCCCTGCCCAGCTGCCACTGCAGCCTGTTCACGAAAAGCTTTTCGAGCATCTTTCCCAAGACCGGCAGGAGTCCGATAGGTCTGTACGATTTCGGGTTCATGTAATTATCCTTAGCCGGCTTGGGGATCACCTTAATCGTGGCCACTTTCCAGATTCGAGGAAAACTTCCCCATCTCAGGCACTGCGAGAAGATCTCCAGCAGAAGGGCTCTGTTGCAGCTGTAGGCTCTGAGGCAGACGTCCAGCGTAAGCCCGTCTCCGCCCGGAGCCTTCTTCGGGTTCATATCCCTCGTCACCGCCTCGAGCTCGACTTCGGTGAAGGCGACCACGTCCTCCGGCGCGACAGCCCGCGCCGAGGCCTCCGCCAGGCGCGCCGCCTCGGCTCGCAGGCGCGCCTGCTCGGCGGAGTCCTGCGCCGCGTCGTCCCGCGGGAAGAACGTGTCCGCCAGCAGCGCCGCCGACCCACGCTCGTCCAGCGCGCTCCCGTCCGGCGCCCGCAGCAGCCGGTCCTGCGGCCTGGCCGCGCACGCCTTCATGATGCGGTACGAGCGCTCCCAGACCGTCTCGAGCTTCTCGCTGGAGCAGAACTCCTTCCAGCTGGAGGTCATAGCGGACTCGATGGCGTTCCTGTAGGCGGTCCTAGCCTCGAGGTAGTGGTCCACTACGACCCCCCTCCTCGCCGGGTTCGCTTTGGCGATCCTCCTCCGCCGCCGCACCGTCTCCGCCTTGAGCTGCGAGAGCTCCGCCGTCCACCATCTGCAGGCCGCAGTGATCCTCTTCTCGGGTAGCCGAGGGATCGTCTCGTCGCACGCCGCGACGATGCAGTCGGTGTAAGTTTCCGCGATCCGATCGACCCCCTCCCCGTCTCTCACCGCAACCACCTCGCCCTCGACGTTCCGCTCTCGAAGCCTGCGCTCGAACTCGGCCCGGAACGCGAGCCAGTCAGCCCTCCCGGTGTCGTACACCCTCGTGCCGCGCTCCTCGGCCGCCTCCCTCGGCGCGCGCAGGCGCAGCTCCAGCGCGATGGGCCGGTGGTCGGACAGGGCGCCGAGCCGCGCGTCCACCCGCCAGTCCCGCGCCGCGCGCAGCAGCGCCGCCGAGCACGCCGTGATGTCGATGACGCCGGTGCAGGCCTGCCCCGCTCGGTACGCCAGGTAAGTCGGCTCGCTCCCTCGGTTGAGCACCTCCAGCCCCAGCTCGGCCAGCATCCCCACGACGGCCTGTCCCCGCTCGTCCTCCGCGTCGCAGCCCCACCAGAGACTCCTCGCGTTCACGTCGCCGCCGAGCAGGATCCGCTCCACATTCATTTCCCGGACGATTCTCGCAACGGTAGCCAAACAGGTGTCTATATTTAATTCCGCATCCAAATATATGCTAACTAAGCCTATTTTAATATTTCCTACCTTAATAACTACGCCTACTATATCCCTAGTGATAAAATTACAATTTTGAATAAATCTAATTCTAGGGTCGGTGATGACAACTGCAGACCGCGAGGGCCGATCGACCTCCCCGGTGGTACACTGAACCACCCTGCAGCCGGCAGGGACCGACATGTAAGATTTGACCCCCACATACGGTTCCTGCAAGAGAAGGATGTTGACCCCCCTAATAGTGGCCTCACGCAGACACTCCTGGGTCGCCGCCCTCCCTCTACCTAGATTGTATTGGACCAACTTGACGTTACCCGTGGAGGTGAGTTCGGTGCCCTCAGCAGTATCTGACGCCTAGCCTGGCCAGCCTGTCCCACCGCTTCCACTCTGGACAGCCGGCGCTGTAGGCGGGGTGCTCGCAGTCCCGCGCGGGCGCGCGCTTGGCGAGGCAGTTGACGCACTGCGGCGCCCGGTCCCGCCCCCCGCACTCCCTAGTGTCGTGGCCGCCCGCGCAGTGCCCGCAGCGGGGCTCCGGGGCCCGGCACTCCGCCACTCTGTGCGAGAACCCGAGGCACCGGTAGCATTGCACGAGGGGCGACTGGTCGACCGCGTTGACCATCTGGTACCCCAGCCGCACCCTACGGTCCCTCAGAGCGCCCCACATCGCCGGGCTAACCTGAACCACGATGTTATTTAGGCCCGCCGTCCTGCCCCTGATTCGCCTGACCACCTTAACCCCCCTCTCCGTTTCAGGGATGTGCCGGAGAAGGGAGCCGTTCTGCTGCACGAGCGCTTCCTCCACCCTGGCATCGCTGAGCTCGGAGATGACCGCACCGAGCCGGAGATATGGGTCTCTGGCCCGCGGCTCCGACACGGTGAGATCCCCCCCCAGCCCCTTGATGGCCTCGCCCATCGCGTCCCTCTCCCTCTCCGACTCCAACGAGATGGCCACCCTGCTGTTCTTGCATTTACGAACCCCGTTAATTCCGACTCCTAACCCGATAACATCAACCCCCTTCTTTATTGCGGTAAGGATCTGGTCTCCCGTTCGCGTGGGATCCCGCGACTCCACTATGATGGGGAACCTGCTCCCCACGGCTGCGGCGTACGAGGCGCACGGAGCCCCCCTCGGCGCCTCCCGCGGCGCGGCGTCGCCCGGCTCGGCCGGCTCGGCGCGGGGCGGGCGCAGGGCCTCCGAGCGGAGCGCGCGCACCTCCTCGACCAGAGCGTCCACTTGCGCGCGCGCTTCACCTCCGGCCCCCGCCCTCACCCACGCCTGGTCGGCGGCCATCTCCTGGACCAGCCGGCGGGTGGCCTCGCTCTCCTCCAACGTCTTGGCGCTCGCCCGCCTGAGCTCGTCCAGGTTGGTCTGGACGTAGGTATTTATGGCCTCAAGTTTGCCGGCGTATATTTTTTCTTGCAGGCCATGCTGCCGCTCGGAGTAGGCCTTCACCCTCTCCTTCTCGGCCACGTGACGGCTGCGGGAGTCCGCCAGGCGGAGGACCATTTCGTATAGCCCGTTCAGCCCGGCCAGAATCGCTTCCTTGATGTCCCTATTGAGGTTGCGGGACCGGTCCACCTCCGCGATCGTCTTCTGTAAGATCCGGTTAGCAAGTCGCGGGGCCTCGTGGACCGGGCCGCCGTCTCCGAGGGACATCATCGAAAGCTCCAGGAGCTGGCCGGGGGTCTTCGGGGATCCGTCCTCGCTGCCGACTCGGGTCGCCGGCGACTCCCGCAGCTCCACCGGTGGGTCGGGCGTGGCCTGACCCGGTTGCAGCGACCGTTCGAGGCTGTTAGCGATCTCGTGGAGCGCCGTAACGGTGACCTCGTCGACGGCCCGGGACGCGGTCTCCAGCTGGGACTTGAGGCAGCTGACGGTGTTCCTGGCCGGCCAGTCCCCCGCGCGCTCGCGCTCCGTGTCGGCGCCGCGCCGCAAGGCGGCCGCCGTCCGCGCGGCGCTGCGCGGGGCATCGCCCGCCCGGCCCACGCTCTCGCTGACCGTCCTCTGCTGCGAGAGGAAGCCCTGGGGTCCCGGGGGACGAAGTGGAGCCCCATTCTCCGCTCCGCCTGTACCCGCTCGCGTAGTTGCGCCTTGTTTAGGCATCGTCGCAGCCCTAGGCCTGTACGACATTGTCTTTCCCTTTTCTAATAAACTGCACGCTCAAATGTTCTATTATTTAATGAAATTCCCGGGGTTAGCCCTATTTCCTTCCCAATACTGTAGCTAAATTATTAATTATTAACCACCCTAGCCCAACAGATACAATAGGTAAAAACACAACAGAACTTAATAATAATTATGCCAAGAGATTATAACGCCTGTCACTTTTACAAGAGCAAAGCTCAAAGAAAGGCTGACTCTTTTTAGTAGGTGTCTGAAGCTAATGTAGATAAAAATAATTACTAAAAACCTAGAAAAATTACTAAAAGCTATTTAATTTAACCCAAATTTTAACTTTATTAAAATACGTGCACTAAAGAGTGTGATGTGTTTAAAAATGTGAACTCAAGAACTTCTATATCCTATGTACGAAAGAAACAATGGCTAGGTATAACTCAGAAATCGATGCAAAAGAGGTTATGTGAAATTTTAAATCTATCAAAATACAAAACAGGGACCCCCCCCACAGAATCTAAACATAAAATAAAATCCAGTAGGTTGTCTGTTATCAAATTATTACAATAAGTTCTTGTTTTAGGACCAACTAGCAATATATGGCCTACCTTTAAGTAGATATGCAAGTAAGCGAGTGCACCTATCTGCCCATTAATCTAGACGTCACGCGGCGGCGGCACGTGGCCTGCAACCCGAGCGGGTGGAGCGCGGCTTGCTTACCAGGTCAGCCAAGCTATTACCTGTTCTACCTGTATGGTATTGAGCGTATATAAATATTATGTACCTACTGCTATAACAAATATTAATTATAATTTGCCTAAACCTAACTATTATACCTACTTATTACTATTGAAACAATTATGGAACAACAATTAATACTTATAGTGATCGTACCTAGCTGTACACCCAAGTGCCTCGCAGCGGCGGCGCGCGGCTTGCAACCCGCGCCGGTCGCGCTTGTGCGTAGTCGCCTATCTGCTACCTACCCAAGCGCCTCGCAGCGGCGGCGCGCGGCTTGCAACCCGTGCCGGTCGCGCTTGTGCGTAGTCGCCTATCTGCTACCTACCCAAGCGCCTCGCAGCGGCGGCGCGCGGCTTGCAACCCGTGCCGGTCGCGCTTGTGCGTAGTCGCCTATCTGCTACCTACCCAAGCGCCTCGCAGCGGCGGCGCGCGGCTTGCAACCCGTGCCGGTCGCGCTTGTGCGTAGTCGTACCTATCTATCTGCTACCTTCTCAAGCGCTTCGCGGCAGCGGCGCGCGGCTTGCAACCCGTGCCGGTTGCGCTTGTGCGTAGACGTACCTATCTATCTGCTACCTTCTCAAGCGCTTGGCGGCGGCGGCGTGCGGCCTGCAACCCGCGCCGGTCGCGCTTGTGCGTAGTCGTACCTATCTGCTACCTACCCAAGCGCCTCGCAGCGGCGGCGCGTGGCCTGCAACCCGTGCTAGCAGCGCGTAACTTATTATGTACCTAGTTTTATAATGTAACTAATTGTATAAAAATTAATAATTAATAATAATTTAAATAAATTTATATAAATTAACTATACCTAACTAATAATTCTTCTTATCAATAATTCAATAATAAATAATGAGTACAATAAAATACTTAATACCTAACTAAAAACCTAACAGTCCGGTTCCCGGCCTTCCCGAGTGTATAAATGGAGAGGTTTATGATCTGAGAAATGGAGCTATACTAGAATGTATAGTAGGTACCTAGATATATATATTTAGCTCCAAAAGGCGAGTCACGGCTTCGCGAACAATCGGGAGCCCTTGTCCGGCGCAGCCCACGATATATTGCGGGTAGTCCCCGGCCGAGCGCCGAGAATCGAGCCCCCACCGGCCGCCTCGCTGTGCCTACTGCTCAACGCTAGGCTCGTGGAGTAATAACACTCCGACGGAGCGCAGACCGTGAACAGGCGGTCGAGTAAGCAGCGCACTACTGCTACGGGCTCGCGCGCGAGTGCGAACTAGCCGCGCACGGCCACATACGTATTACTCCTAGGTCAAATAAAACGCAACGGTGCCAAGTATGGAGCTCCCGGCCGGCCGAGGTGAAACCACACGCCGATCTAAAAATGCTCACAACTTTGACAATTTTCTACCGATTCTAGATAAAATTTCACTGTACGATTGAGGTTGAATTGAGTAATGTCAAAGGACTATCTAATTGGCTCCAAACGCTTCAATTATACCAGTAAAATTGCTCCGAAATGTGAACATGGACAAAGTGAGGCACTTTTCATACTATATTAATAAAAAACTAGTTAAATTAAACAAAAAATCAAAAATTAAAGATGTCTATGCGAAAGTTAAATGTCAAGTAAATAGAATTAGAATTATTAATAACCTGTATGTACGAAAATGATAAAAATAATAAAGAATGTAATGGAAATTGAATTTGAATGAGAATACTAATTGCAGTCTAGCTCTGATTACTGAATTTATTTTTATAAAATTAATAAACAATATGATAAGTGGTTTAGAGACCGACGTTTGTGCGAGCGGCCACCTCTCCGGGACTCCGGGTCGAGCCTCTGGAGGTCCGGGAGTGCAGTACGAGCGGCCGCGCGCTGACTAAAAAGCCTATAGCTCTGTGGGTTGTGCTCCTATTTTCCTGGAAGAAGTCTCGTTCGATTCTCCTAACAATGGTCTTTAAGTTAAGCTACAGATAACTATGTGTCGTCGCTGAAAATCAGGCAGTAATGAAGTTACAATACCTGATTTCGCGGTGTTTCCTCGAACGAGATTCCCTCCAGGTCCCTGGTGTCGTTCCCCTCGGTCCGACCAATCCAGGAAAAGCAATCCAATAAGGCACAACCACCACAATAAAGCCTATTTACGAAAAACCAACTTTTTCTTACTAAATTAATTAAACTAAAAATTATTACACGGATACAGCGCGCAGAGCTGTTACTCGGCCTAGCGGGGCTACCGGCTGGTTAGGTTAGGTTAGGTTAGGTTAGGTTCCACGGACCTGGGGGACCCCCCACAGTGCTTGCGTCCACGTCGCGTCCCCTGGAAACGACTCAGTCTGACCACCGTAACGGAGTGGCAGACTGAGCTCGGCTAAAGTGCACTGTGCGTTGTAGTTCTTTTATGCGGGATACTACGACATCGGCGGAGGCTATGCCTAAAAAATTTGTGCGGGACGCCTCCGGGCGTTTCCTAAAAGGCCCTTCTCAGGGCCAACCCAAAGGCCCTTCTCAGGGCCAACCCAAAGGCCCTTCTCAGGGCCAACTCGAAGGCCCTTCTCAGGGCCACACCGACGAGGGTGCGTCGGTAGCGGAGGCTGCATGCGCAGTCAGCCTGTTTGGCAGAGCGGGTGAGCTGACGGATTCCGACAGCGAGTCGGACGCAGGTCCGAGAGCGATTGAGGGAGGCCCGCTCAAGCGGGCCTTCCTGAAAGACGGGTCCAGCTCGGACTCGTCCAGGAAAGGGAGGTCGAAGCGCAAGGTGAAGGCCAAAAAGCCTTCATCTGTCGCTGCCGTCGCCGATACCCACGACGTGGGATTGGAGGACGCGCGACGCGAGCTGAGCCTCACTCGGCGGGCACAGCTCCAGCAGGACCTGGAGGAGCAGGTCGCTGCCAAGGAGCAGGAGGCGCGCACTGCGCGGGCCAAGGCCGGGTACGGCGCGTCCTGCGTGCTGTACGCCGACCACTCCCTGGTCGAACTGGAGCGCATGGCGCAGGAGGACGCGGAGGAGATCGCCCAGGTCGCCTCCAAGTCCTCAAACCTGAAGGGGACTTTTCAAAAGTCCCTGAAGTGTAGGGCCGCGAGCATGCGTGGCATCGTCCGTGAGCTGGTGCAGCGCACAGCCACGGACGAGACGCGGCAGCTGCAGGCGAAAGTTGACCGCCTGCAGTCGGAGGTCAGCCAGCTGCACACGAAGCTGGCTGAAGCCACGGCCCGACCTACGCAGGCGGAGCCTAGGCCGGCGGCGGAAGTTCCCTCTTCCTCCTCCAACCTTGAGGATATCATCCGCAAGGTTGTGATGGAGGAAAGGGCCTTCACAAGAGCCTGCCTCGATGGCATCGAGGACAGGCTCCTGCCCGAAAAGCGCCTCCGACCGCCGCTAGCGGCGGACAAGAGGCAGAGTAAGCCGGGGCCATCCTCCCAAAAGGAGGACCCCCTTCTCCCCTCTGCCACTCCGTCCAACCAGCCTTGGACGAAAGTGGTCAAGAGGGGAAAGGGCAAGGCCAAGAAGACGGGAACGGCCGCCGCCCCTACCACCCCTGCCCCCACCCCTTCCTGCCCGTCCCAGGCGACAGGCAAGGGAAGGGGAAAGGGAAAGGGGAAGGGGAAGAAGACGGCCCCCAAGCCCACCGCCGCTGCCCCCGCAGCCGAAAGGGCCCCCGCCGGTGGGAGGAAACCTTTGGTTCCTCCCAAATCCGCAGCCGTCGTGGTGACGCTCACCGCAGAGGCTGCGGAGCGGGGTGAGACGTACGAGTCCGTCCTAAAACGGGCTCGTACCAACGCCGATCCCACCCAACTTGGGATCGGAGCGGTCACGTGCCGCCGGACTCAAGCCGGGGCTCGAATCTTTGAGTTCCCGGGGGCCCAGGGCGGCACCAACGCGGACCTCTTCGCAACCAAGTTGCGAGAGGTCATCGCGGACGCGGCCAAGGTGGCCAGACCCATAAAGTCTGCGGCCTTGGAGGTGACCGATCTAGATGATTCGGTCACCAAAGAGGAGGTGGTAGCGGCGATCGCAGCAGTAGGGGGTTGCGACGTCGCAGCGGTGCAGGGCCGGGACATCAGACCCGGCCGCGGCGGCATGGGCACTATCCGCCTCGAGTGCCCAGTCGTCGCAGCCAAAGCCGTCCTTGCCAAGGGACGGTTTTCGGTGGGCTTCAGCACCTGCCGAGTCCGAGCACTTGAAGATCAGCCTATGCGCTGCTTCAAGTGCTTCGGAATCGGACACACGCGGGCCCTCTGTCCGTCCCTGGTGGATAGGACGGACAGTTGCTACCGCTGCGGCCAGGACGGGCACAAGTCCGTCTCCTGCACGGCCGCCACGCCGCGCTGTGCAATATGCGCAGCCAGCGGTCGCCCAGCGGGGCACATTATGAAGGGGAGGAACTGCAGGCCTCCCCTAAAGAAGGGCAAAGCGCAGGCGACGGCCCCGCCTGCCGCTGAGACCGCCGACCCCGAAGCGGGAGCCTCGGCGGCTGAGGAGGAGGGTGCGATGTCCGAATGATGGATAGGCATCGCATCCTCCAGGCGAACACCAACCACTGCAGAACAGCCCAGGACCTGCTCATGCAGGTCATGGCTGAGTGGTTGGTGGACGTGGCGGTAGTCGCCGAGCCGTACTCGGTCCCCGACGGTTGGTTGGGTGATCGAGACGGCTTGGTAGCTTTGTTGTCGCGGTCTTCCACAGACTCCCCTCCCCTCTCGCTTTTAGAGAGGGGACCGGGATACGTGGCCGCCGCGTGGGGAGAAATAGCCCTGGTGGGCGTGTATTTCTCCCCAAACCGCCCTCTACAGGACTTCGAGAACTTTCTCGAAGTCCTCACCGCTGTTGTCGGGAGGGCGGCGCCGCGCCAGGTCGCCGTGTTGGGCGACCTGAACGCCAAGTCGGTGGCCTGGGGCAACCCGGCCGCCTCTTGCAACGTCCGAGGGCGCGCCGTCGAGTTTTGGGCGGCGTCGTCTGGTGTGTCCCTCCTCAACAGGGGGGCGGTCCACACGTGTGTGCGGCAACGGGGAGGGTCAGTGGTGGACGTCTCGTTCGCCACCCCCGTCTTAGCCGCCCGCGTCGTGAACTGGCGGGTGGAGCTGGTGGAGACTTTGTCGGACCACCGCTACGTGCGGTTCGACGTCTCCACCCAGAGCCCCGGGAGGACGGCCCCTTCGGGCCGATCCCCCTTTCCGCGGTGGGCCCTTACCCGCCTCGACCGTGAGGCGGCTAAGGAGGCGGCGCTCGTCCAGGACTGGCTCGCCCCTCCGGTCGACGTCCTGGACGTGGACTCCGCAGCGGCCCAGCTGCGGAGATCCCTGACCGAGGTGTGCGACTCCAGCATGCCTCGGTCCCGCCGTCCGCCTCCCCGACGCGCCGTCTATTGGTGGTCGGAGGGGCTAGCGGGGCTGCGGTCCGCCTGCGTGGCGGCGAGGCGGGCGTATGCGCGGAGTAGACGGCGCAGCCGTCGAGACCCCGAGCACGAGGACCTTCTTTACGCCTCTTACATAGAGGCGAAGAAGGTCCTCAAAGCGGCAATGAGCGCCGCCAAAGACGCGGCGCGAGCCGAAATGCTCGAGGGCCTCGACAGGGACCCGTATGGGAGACCATACAAGGCGGCGCGGAATAAACTGCGCCCCTTTGGTCCCCCACTGACGGAGTCCCTGGAGCCGGCATTGCTGGATGGGGTGGTTCGGTCCCTGTTTCCTTCAGGGACCAACTTCACCCCACCAGTAATGGACCCTCCGCGGGGGGCAGCTCCGCCGGAGGAGGAGGTCCCTCCGGTCGAGGCGGAGGAACTTGGCACGGAGATCATTCGCCTCCGCGCCAAGAAGACGGCCCCAGGGCCGGACGGCGTCCCTGCACGGGTGGTGGCCATCGCCACCACTCACATGGGGCAAAGGTTTCGGGACCTCTTCAGCGCGTGCTTCGTGTCTGGGAGGTTCCCGAAACCTTGGAAAGAGGGGCAATTATGCCTCCTCCGAAAGGAGGGACGCCCGGCGGACTCCCCCTCGGCATACCGGCCCATCGTTCTTCTCGATGAGGTCGGTAAGATGTTTGAGGGGGTAATCGCCAGAAGGCTGAATGGCCTTCTGGCGGAGGTGGGGCCGAATCTGTCGGACGCCCAATTCGGTTTCCGAAGGGGGCGTTCGACGGTGGACGCGCTGGCCCGGTTGAAGGGCCAAGTGCGGGAGGCCGTGGAGGTGGGGGACGGGGTTTTGGCTGTGTCATTCGACATAGCCAACGCCTTCAACTCCGTCCCCCACTCTACGATACTTGAGGCACTCCGCTACCACGGGGTGCCTCAGTATCTGCGGAGGCTCCTGGCCAGCTACCTGGAGGACCGAGCGGTCCTCCTGGTAGACAGGGCGGGCCAGCTGCGGCGGTACGGCGTGGGGTCCGGTGTTCCACAGGGGTCGGTCCTGGGCCCACTCCTGTGGAACATCGGATTCGACTGGCTCCTGCGGGGAGCTCTCCTCCGTGGCACGAGTGTCATCTGCTATGCAGATGACACTCTTCTCACTGCCCGGGGGAGGGACTTCAGGGAGGCGGCGAGCCTGGCCTCGGCCGGCGGATCCCTGGTCGCAGGAAGGATCCGCCGGCTAGGATTGGGGGTTGCGCTGCACAAGACCGAGGCCGTGTTTTTCCACGGGCCTCGGCAGCGCATCCCCACTGACGCCCACATCGTCGTGGAGGGCGTCAGGGTCGAGGTGAAGGCCCAGATGAAATATCTGGGCCTTGTGCTCGACAGCAGGTGGCGCTTCAGCCCGCACTTTAGCGGGCTGTCAGCGCGCCTGCTGAAGGCCGCGGGGGCGCTTTCGTGGCTCCTCCCAAACCTGGGGGGACCGAAAGCGCGATGCCGGCAGCTGTATGCCGGCATCTTGAAGAGCATGGCCCTCTACGGGGCCCCGATCTGGGCGGACTCCCTCCATAGGAGGGAGAACGCCACCGTGATCCGCAGGCCCCAAAGGGCCATCGCGCAGCGGGTGGCGAGGGCCTACCGTTCGGTAGGCTTCGCGGCCTCATGCGCTCTGGCGGGCACCCCTCCTTGGGAGCTCGAGGCGTGGGTGCTCGCCAGAGTGTATGAGTGGACGGCGGGGCGCAGGGCTCTCGGCGAGCGCCCGGCCCCAGAAGAGCGGGAGGCCGTGCGGCGAGAGGCGAGGGACGCGGTCGTCCAACACTGGACGGAGGACCTCGCCTCTGCCACGTTCGGCCGCAGAACGTTGGACGCTCTCGGGCCAATCCTGCGCGATTGGCTCGAGAGGTCCCACGGCTTCCTCTCTTTCCGTCTGGTGCAGGTGCTATCCGGGCATGGATGCTTCGGATCGTACCTGCACCGGATCGGAAGAGAGGGAACGCCGTCGTGCCACGCCTGTGGCGCGACGGAGGACACGGCGCAGCACACCCTCGAGGTGTGCCCGTCGTGGTCCGAGCCGCGCCACGCCCTGGTCGCGGCAGTGGGGCAGGACCTCTCGCTTCCCAGCGTGGTTCATTCCATGCTGGAGAGCGAGGGGGCCTGGGCAGCGGTCGCCTCTTTCTGCGAGGACGTGATGTCCCAGAAGGAGGCGGCAGAGCGCGCGCGGGAGGAAGATCCTCTCGCGGCGCCTCTGCGTAGGCGGAGAAGAGGTGGGAGAAGGCGGCCATAGTCGCCTCCTCTCCCTCTGGTGATGGATAGCGGGAGGCAGGCGTGGGGACGCCTCCTCCTGCATTGCACTTATCCATCACCCCCGTCGGACGGGAACGACTGAGCACTCGCAGTCGTTCCCGGGGCCCCCCCTCTGCAAGGGGGGGGCGTGGAGGCCCCGCTGTCAAGGCGGGCGGTCGTCGGCGGGGGACTGGATGAAAAGGCTCCTGCCGGTTTCCCAGTCCCTCACCACATAGACGACGCCGGAGTGCCGCTGGGTTGTTTAGTGGGTATACCGGTCGTAGGACCGGGGAGTCCCACATACCCCTCCCATCCCCATGGGAGGGGATGCGTAACGCATTTTTCCCAGCGTCAAAAAAAAAAAAAAAAAAAAAAAAAAAAAAAAAAAGGTTCCACGGACCTGACTGTGCGTTGTAGAGCTTTATATGTCGGATCTACATCGAAAGCCGGAGGCTATGCCTAAGAAACTTGTGCGGGACGCCTCCGGGCGCTTCCAAAAAGGCCCTTCTCAGGGCCAACCCCAAGGCCCTTCTCAGGGCCAACTCCAAGGCCCTTCTCAGGGCCAACCCAAAGGCCCTTCTCAGGGCCAACCCAAAGGCCCTTCTCAGGGCCAACCCAAAGGCCCTTCTCAGGGCCAAAGCGAACTCTGTGTTCTTGGCGCCCCCGATGTCCCTGTGGGTGGGAATAGGGTGGAGTCAGGCATGGAGCTCGTGTCTGTGGAGGCATCCAGTGGCGCGGAAGCCTCGGATAGGGAGAGTTGCAGCCGAAAGCGGCTGTCTTCCTCGTTTTTCGTGCCCGGGTTCGGTTATTTGGACTCGGACGCGGAGACCGAGGAGAGGGCGGTCGCCAAGGTGCATTCGGCCAGGAGAGGAAGGGGGAAGACCACCAAGGTGGGCCCCTCCAGGGAGGAGTTTTTGAGGCCTTCACCGGTGCCATCGGTGGAGCTGGAGGACGTCCTGCGTAGCAGGCGTTTTAAGAAGGGGCAGGCTGCTGCCTACGTCGACCTTGCGTCTGACACCGGAGGTGACTCCGATGCCACCGCAACGGTCGGCGACGTCAGCAACCTGAATGCTCAGGAGCTGAGGGCGCGAGCGGGCGAGGGGCTCGCTTGTGTTCTGGAAGTTGCCAGAAAGTCTGGCAACCTCAAGGGGGAGTTTGTTGCGCGATTAAAGAGGTCCGCTTCAACTATACGGGAGGTGATTGAAGCTCTGGCAAGCAGGAGTGAGGCAGAGGAGACGCGTCGCCTTAGGGGTGAGAACGGCCGTCTGCGCCTAGAGGTAGAGTCCTGCAAGGCGGAGATAAAGGCGCTACGCCGGGGCTTCTCGGAGGCGAAGACGGAGGCCGCTGCTGCCACCACCGCTGCCGCTGCCGCTTCCAGTGCCTCTGGAACGGCTGCACCCCCAACCGTTCAGATGGGGGCTGAATTGGTGGAGGAGCTGAAGCGCTCCCTGACTGTGACATTCGGGCAAATGCTGAATGCCCGATTTGCGGGTATTGAGGACCGGCTTATGCCCGAACAAATCATCCGCCCACCACTGAGGGCGGATGCCAAGAAGGCAGCCACCGGGCCACCCAAGCCGGCGCCTGATGCGGCCCGTACTGCCCCCCCTAAAGTGGGTAAGCGGGTCGATCCGGCCCCCAAGACTACTGCCGCCCCCTCTGCGGCACCGGTTGCAGGTCCCTCCACGGCGACCCAAAGCTCAGGCCGGACTGCTGCCCCCACTGGCCCTCAGGCTGAGACCTGGGCTAAGGTGGTGGGAAAAAAGGGTAAGGGCAAGGGGAAGGTGACCAAGGCACCCCCGGCTGCTCCAGCTGCTCCAGTGGCTCCAGTGGCTGGTGCCTCTGCCGCCACACTACCCAGGGCGAAGGCCTCCGGGACTGTGAGGGCGTCACTGAAGCCCTCCAAATCCGCGGCCGTTGTGCTGTCGCTGCAGCCAGGGGCCGTGGAGAGGGGGGTCACCTACAGTGATGCCCTTAAGGTAGCACAGGAGAGGGTCGATCTCCGGGAGCTAGGGATCGACCAGGTGCGCTTCCGCCAGACGGCCACAGGAGCCAGGATGTTGGAGATTCCTGGCTCCGAAAGTGTGGAAAAGGCCGACAAGCTGGCGGAGAAGCTGCGTGGAGTCCTGTCCGACGTGGCCAACGTTGCCAGGCCCTTTAAATCCGTAGATTTGAGGATTACGGGCCTGGACGACTCAGCCACGAGGGACAGAGTGGCGGTGGCAGTCGCTGAGGCGGGAAGTTGCAGCGTGCAGCTTGTCAAGGCCGGGGAGATCCACCGCGGTTTTAGCGGCATCGGCTCCACCCTTGTCTCCTGCCCTGTTTCGGCAGCTAAAGTGCTGCTGGACAAGGGCAGACTTTTGATAGGATGGAGCTCGGTGCGAGTGGTGGCACTGGAGGCGCGGCCCATGCGCTGTTTCAGGTGCCTGGGTCTGGGGCATACGCGTCTCCAGTGTCCCGCCTCGGCCGACAGGGGTGACCTGTGCTTCCGATGTGGGGGCACTGGTCACCGGGCAAACAACTGCGGGAGGGTCGACCCACGCTGCGCTATATGCGCAGACTCGGGAAGGCCTTCCGGGCACGTAATGGGAGGACGCAAATGCGTCCCCCCAAAGACGAAGGGAAAGGCCTTTGGGACCCAGGCCACCCCCACGGCAGCAAATGCCGCCCCTGCCGAAGATCGCCATGGGGCGAGCGAGGAGGTTGAGATGGCTGACTAATGGATCAAGTCAGACATCACAACCTCCTCCAGACGAATCTGAACCACTGTGTCAGGGCCCAAGATCTGTTTATGCAGACCCTGGCGCAGTGGCAGATAGACGTGGCAGTTGCCGCGGAGCCGTACTACATTCCCCCACACCCTTACTGGGCAGGGGACCTGGACGGCTCCGTGGCCATTGTGGCAAGAGCGGGAGGCGGCTCACCATTCTCGGTCGAGGAGAGGGGCTCGGGATACGTGGTGGCCAAGTGGGGAGAATATGCTATTGTTGGTACATATTTCTCCCCCAATCGACCCACTGTGGAACTGGAGAGCTTTGTGGATCTCCTGACCACAGTGGTGAGAAGGCAAATGCCACGGCAGGTCCTCCTCCTGGGGGACCTGAACGCCAAGGCCAGGGACTGGGGCAACCCCTCCACTGACTCTCGCGGAGAGACTGTCAGGGAGTGGGCGGTTCAAACAGGACTGACCCTGCTTAACAGAGGGTCGGCCCACACGTGCGTGCGGCAAAACGGGGGGTCCGTGGTGGACTTATCTTTCGCCACCCCGGCTGCCGCAGCACGTGTGCAGGCCTGGAGGGTAATTTCGGAGGTGGAGACTCTCTCGGACCACAAATACATTAGGTTCGAGATGTCCACCTCCCACAATGGTAGAGGGTCCCGGCGCGTAGTGAGGGAGGATCTCCCGCGCTGGGCCATCAGTCGCCTCAATGCCGAACTGGCAAAGGAGGCGGCGATGGTTCAGTTGTGGTCTGCCGCTCCTGCACACCCAGAGGTGGATACCGAAGCGGGCTTCTTCTGCGAGGCGGTGACGGCCGTATGTGATGCGGCAATGCCGAGATCCCGTCGCCGTCCCGATCGCAGAGAAGTCTACTGGTGGAGCTCGGAGATCGCGGACCTCCGAGCCAAATGCTCGGATGCGCGGCGGCCCTACACCCGCTGCAGGAGGCGCCGCAGAGGCCGCATTGATGAGGAGCTGCCAGCTGAAGAGTTGGCTGCTGAACGCCAGCTGTATGTCTCCTATCTTGAGGCCAAGAAGGAACTGCAGCTGGCTATCGGCCGGGCCAAGTCGGCAGCCTTTGATGAGGCGCTGGCGGACCTAGATAGGGACCCTTGGGGGCGCCCGTACAGGGCTGCCCGAAAAAAGTTTCGGGGCCAGACGCCCCCGGTCGCGGAGGCCATGGAGCCAGAGCTCCTGGAAATGGTGTTGGGGGGGCTCTTTCCCGACAGTGACCCCCACCACACCCCTCCGACGATGGCGCCGATGTCTCCTGAGGAGAATCTGGACCCAGCCCTCATCCCGCTGGTCTCAGATGTGGAGATGGCGGTGGCAGTTGATCGCCTACGTGGCAAGAGGACGGCGCCGGGTCCAGATGGGATCCCAGGGCGGGTCCTTAGGATCGCCCTCAAAGAGATGGGTGAACGGCTTCGGGAACTGTTCGACGCGTGCATCACGTCAGGACGGTTCCCGAAGCGGTGGAAGGACGGCCGACTATGCCTGTTGCGGAAGGAGGGCCGTGCTGCCGACTCGCCCTCCGCATACAGGCCCATAGTGTTGCTGGATGATACGGGAAAGCTACTGGAGCAGATAGTGGCTTCCCGTGTCATCCGGCACTTAGAGGGAAATGGGCCAGATTTGTCTGGGGCCCAATATGGTTTTAGAGCAGGGCGATCTACTATAGACGCCCTGCTCTGGCTTAAAAGGTGGACGCAGGATGCAGTTGGAGACGGGGAAAAGGCGTTGGCTGTCTCACTTGACATAGCCAACGCCTTCAACAGCCTGCCGCATTGCACGATACAGGAGGCCCTCCGTTATCATGGAGTGCCCCTGTATCTGCGGAGGCTTTTAGAGGATTACCTCCATGACCGAGAGGTCATGGTAGAGGGACTCGGCGGCATGAGGCACCGTCGAGTCTCGCGCGGGGTTCCGCAAGGGTCGGTACTGGGACCGCTCTTGTGGAACGTGGGCTACGACTGGGTGCTCCGTGGCACGCTTCCTGCAAGTATGCGGGTTGCGTGTTACGCGGATGACACACTAGTCGTAGCCAGAGGGAGGGACCTCAAGGAGGCGGTGCGGTTGGCCACGGTGGGTACAACCCTGGTGATCGGCCGCATACGCGCCTTAGGTTTGGAGGTGGCCCTTGCCAAGACTGGGGCCATATTATTCCATGGGCCTCGGGGGGCACCCCCCCCAGGAACGCGGGTGGTGCTGGACGGGGTTTCAGTACCTGTTAAGACCCAGATGAAATATCTGGGTCTTATACTGGATGGAAGGTGGGCCTTCAGGGAACATTTTACCCTGCTGGCCCCAAGAGTGATGGGGGCTGCGGCTGCATTGGGCAGACTCTTGCCCAACGTTGGCGGCCCAAACGCCATCTGCCGCAGACTGTACTGCGGAGTAATCCGCAGTATGGCCCTTTACGGGGCACCGGTCTGGATGGATGCCCTAGATCGCAACAATAAGACCCTACTGCGACGTCCGCAGCGGGTCATTGCGACTAGGGCGATTCGTGGATACCGGACGGTGTCCTGGACGGCAGGGTGCGTGCTGGCAGGGGATCCCCCCTGGGAGCTCCAAGCGGAGATCCTCGCTGAAGTCTATCACTTCGTGGCGGGGAGGAGGTCGCAGGGGGCATCTCCAGCGCGGGAGGAAGTCGCGCACATGCGACGGGAGGCGAGGGCTGCCTTACTGCAGCGATGGACGGAGGACCTGGCTCCACCGGTCCCTGGGCAGTGGACGGTGGAAGCCATCCGCCCAGTCCTTGGGAGGTGGATAGAGCGGCGACTGGGGTCACTGACTTTCCGATTGGTGCAGGTGATTTCCGGACATGGGTGTTTCGGAAAGTACCTGCACCAAATCGCAAGACGGGAGCCGACTCCAGCCTGCCATGAATGTGGAGCGTCGGAGGATACGGCGCTCCATACTTTGGAGGCGTGCGCCGCATGGGGCCCCATGAGGCACGAGTTGGTGTCCGTTATCGGACAGGATCTCTCACTGCCGAGTGTGGTAAACGCCATGCTCGGCAGCCAGAGATCCTGGCAGGCCGTGACCTCCTTCTGCGAAGCGGTCATGGCGCAGAAGGAGGCGGCGGAGAGGGTCAGAGAGGTAGACTCTCGGTCTGACCCAATCCGTAGAGGACGTACGGGGGCGCGAAGGAGGCGGTATGCCCGCCTCTTCGACCCTCCATAGTAGGGCCACGGTCGGAGAGTCGGGGGACTCTCCGCCGTCTTGCACGGCCCTACATGTCTGTGGGGTGATTCTGGTGAGCGGAGTCACCCCTCCAAAGGCCGAGGCCCATAGGCCAATCGCCGGGGTAAGGTGGTGAATGCTAACGCGACCCCATCTTACCCCACCTTGGCGAAGGAGTGCTCACGGGAGGGTTTTTAGTGGGTTCGAGCCCCACACAAACCCCTCCGCCACCCCCGTGGCGAAGGGGCAGTGCGAAGGCATTTTCCCTCCCTCAAAAAAAAAAAAAAAAAAAAAAAAAAAAGGTTCCACGGACCTGCTAGGTTCTCCTAGTGGGCGGGGAAGTGAACCCCGACGTGGCGCGTCCCCAGGTGGCGGATAGGGGAACGGCCCCCAGATATGGGGGCTACCGGTATACCGGCGCGGACCAAATTCACACGGGACGGCAGCGCGGCGGGGAGGGTCAACTCGGCCACCCCGTCGGGCAACCGACGTCATCGGAGGTCAGGACGGCTCCTCCTCGCATCTCTCTGCTGTTATCAGAGAGAGTTGGGGATGGAGCCAGCAGAGGAAAGGATTTCCAACTCTGTCAGGACCGGGGCAGATTACTGCCAATGTAGGAGTAGTAGGAGACCAAATCTCAAGGTCTGGCGCTTGCCGAAGGGAGTACTGGTGTGTGAATCGGGAACTGTGCCGTGTTGGTACAGGTCTCGATTGACATGCCAGTATGGTCGGGGGGAACCCGGCCGCTAGGGCGCCCCAGAGGACCTCACCTCTGGCTAAACAAAAAGGAAAAAAAACATGACTATGGCGAATGGACAAGACACATTACCCCAGGCGGGTACCAGCCTCTCCGAGGCTGGAGAATCCCGCAGTGCTTCGGCACTCTGCCCCTCGTATTCTGGGGGGGGCAACCATCGTCAGGGGAGCAGGAGCTCTCAGGAGGAGAAGGCCTTCGGGTTTTTTAAAAAACCCGCAGGTCCGGCAGCGGCGAGCGATGGAGGAGATTCGGACTGCTCTTTGGCATCCATGTCCTCCATCGCATCGACGGTGTCGGCTAGGTCGCGTGCGCGACGGAAGCGGGCAGTGGAAGCGGTCAGTGGCACCTTGGCCACTCAGGAGACCAAGCGTGCCATGTTTTTGCGGGACAAGGGGACGAGCGAAGACGAGGTCTTCGACCCCCTTGTTGAACCCGCAAAAATCAGGACGAAGGGAAAGCTGCCGAAGGAAGACGAGTTGGAGGAGGAGATGCGGGCGCAATCGACAGAGGAGCTGGGCGCCTGCATCAGGATTGAACTGCAGACGGTTGAAAAAATCGCCGACAAGTCCAAGAACTTGCGCGGCGATTTCATCAAGGGTCTGCGAGTGGCCGCACGTAGAGCGGAAGCGGTGTCGCGGGAGCTCGCCCAGCGGGCTTCCGCAGATGCCAATGTTACACGGCTAGAGCGGGAGAACGCCGAGCTGCGTGCCAGGATGGCCGACCTCTCCACCAAGTTGGAGAAGCTGACGGACATAATCCGTCAGCAGCAGGCCGGTTCCCAGGCTAGCGCTGATGGCGGGGCCATACCGGCGCCACCACCACCCGCTGCCAAGGGGAACGACTGGGAGGGACGGTTCATGGAGCGCATAGCGGCTCTCATGGACCAGAAGTTGGCTGCAGCTCTGAGAGCTCAGCCTTCTTCCCCCCAGGGCGGCGCAGCTCCCGCTAGGGCGGGACCTTCCGGCGTGGGAAAGGACAAGGCGAGACGCCAACCGCCACCCGCGGCGGCCTCCCCGCCACCCGTGTCGTCGCAAACCGCGGGGCCGCGGAAGCCAGAGGCACCGACGGCCTCGTGGGCGACAGTGACGGGGAGGAAGAGAAGGAAGAAGAAGGCCCCTCCGCAGGAGAAACCTGGCCCGAAGCCTGGCCCGAAAACTGGCCCAAAGGCCGGCCCAACGGCCGACCCGAAGGCCAGCTCGAGGGCTAACCCGAGGGCCGGGGCCAAGGGTGGCCCCAAACCCGCGCCAGCGCGGCTGCCAACGTCCGCGGCGATTACGGTGACGGTTCCGGAGGGTTCGGACCTCACCCTCGCCGCGGTGATGGCGACCGCGAAGGCGCGGATTAAGCTGGCGGATATTGGAGTGGACATGGTCCGCTCCAAAAAAGCAATTACGGGTGGGCTCATATTGGAGGTGTCAGGGCCTGACTGCACCTCCAAGGCGGACACCCTGGCCGAACGCATGCGCGTGGCCCTCGCCGATCTGGGCGTGCGTGTTGCGCGCCCAGTGAAGACGGGGGAGTTGCGGCTGAAGGATCTCGACGACAGCGTCACACCTCGTGAGGTGTTGGTCGCTGTCGCCGAGTTCGGAGGCTGCTCCACCGACGATGTGCGGGTGGGCGACATTCGCCGCTCACCCACTGCCCTGGGCACGGTATGGGTCCGTTGTCCACTAGCTTGCGTGCGCAAGCTAGCTGCGGCAGGGCACATCGTCGTCGGCTGGGTGTCTGCGAGGGTGGATTACCTCACGTCGAGGCCACTCCAGTGCTTCCGGTGCTTGGAGTACGGGCATGTACGCAGCATGTGTCAGAGCGCAGTGGACCGCAGCACCTTGTGCTACGCGTGTGGCGAGCCCGACCATCGGGCGAGCCGGTGCACGCGTCCGCCCCGGTGTCCACTGTGCTCCGACAAGGGCTGTAGGGCCGACCACAGGATGGGGAGCAAGAGGTGCTCCCCTCCCAAGGAGAAGAGGAAGCCAGGTCCTCCTCCTCCTCGGTCGGCCCCAGCACCGGAAGCCAAAGCGGCCCCAACAAAGGGGGCCGCTCAGTCGGGCCAGAGCCCGCCGCCCCAGGAGGCCATGGAGGCCTCGTAATGGATCACGCCATACGAGTCCTCCAGTGCAATCTGAACCACTGCCGGAGCGCGCAGGACCTAGTCCAGCAAACCTTCGCGCAGTGGTCGATTGCACTTGCCGTAGTTGCGGAGCCCTACAACGTCCCGAACCATCCTCGCTGGTTCGGGGACGACTTGGACTCCGTCGCTATTTACTGGGGCGGCGGAAGAGGCGACCCCCCCTGTGCCCTTATTGAGAAGGGACAGGGGTTCGTGGCCACGGCATGGGGTCGTCTAGCCGTTGTGGGCTGCTACGTCTCTCCCAACTGTACCCTCGTCGAGTACGAGGCGTACCTGGACGCGGTAGGCGACTGCATTCGCAGATGCCTACCGCGCCCAGTGCTTGTCCTGGGCGACTTCAACGCGCACTCTCGTGTGTGGGGGAGTCCCCAGGATGACCGAAGGGGAGAGACCGTGGTGGAATGGGCGGCGGGTATGGACCTCCGGTTGTTGAATCGGGGGTCTGTAAGCACGTGTGTGCGGTGGCAGGGTGAGTCGATCGTGGACCTTTCATGGTCGACTCCCTCTGCCACCCACCTGGTGTCGGGCTGGAGAGTAGCGGAGGAGATGGTCACCTTGTCTGACCATCGCCACATCGTTATCGATGTGGTTCTCCGCCCCCCCGACAGTGCGTCCCGCCGCAGTAGCAGCCCGCCGCGACGATGGGCCCTCAAGCGGCTCGACAGGGATCTGCTCGAAGCCGCAGCCATCGTCGCGGCCTGGCCGGATGGAGACGCCGGAGAGATTCTGCCCGATCCTGGGAGGGAGGCGGCTTGGTTCCGGGCTTCGATGACGTCGATTTGCGACGCATCGATGCCCCGAGCCAACCCTACCAAGCGCAGGGCGGTGTACTGGTGGTCGGAGGAGATAGCGCAGCTGCGTGAGGCATGCTTGCGCTCCCGACGCCAGTACACCAGAGCCCGGAGGAGACGGCGAGCCCTTGCCGGAGAGGTGGATAGAGTTTACGAGGTATACCGAGGCGCTTCGAAACTGCTCCAAGCGGCCATTGCGGCCGCTAAGGCTCGGTCTTGGAGTGAACTCCTGGAGGGACTGGATAGGGATCCATGGGGGCGCCCGTACCGGATGGTACTGGGCAAGCTCAGACCGTGGGTCCCTCCGTTGACGGAGACCCTGGACCCTGAGTTGGTGGGGAGAGTGGTGGATACACTCTTCCCTAGGGTCCAGGACAGTCCCAGTCCCTCTACCCCCAGGCCACCGGGACCGACCATCTGGTCCGATGAACTGGGGGTCCGTACACAGGAGTTGGACCGAGCGGTGAAGCGCCTTAGGGCTCGTAATACAGCGCCAGGCCCTGACGGGATTCCGGGTCGGGCCTTGGCGCTGGCTCTATCCGCCGGCTTGGGGGACAGGCTGAAGCGGCTGTTCGACAGCTGCCTATGCTTCAGCGTGTTCCCCAAGGAGTGGAAGGAGGCAAGGTTGGTCCTCTTGAAGAAGGACGGCAGGGCCGCAGACTCTCCCTCTGCGTACCGCCCCATTTGCCTGCTGGACGAGGTCGGCAAATTATTCGAAAGAATAATTGCCGACCGTCTCTGCACACATCTGCGGCAGGAAGGTCCCGACCTGTCGGATGACCAGTTTGGTTTCCGGCGGGCCCGCTCGACAGTTGACGCTATCCTTCGGGTGCGTTCTCTGTCGGGCCAGGTAGTGTCCCGGGGCGGGAGGGTGTTGGCGATATCCTTGGATATCGTTAACGCCTTTAACTCCCTGCCCTGGAGGGCGATTCGGGAGGCGCTCGTGTTTCACGGAGTGCCCCCCTACCTGCAGGGCATAGTCGGGGCCTACCTGCGAGACAGGTGTGTGCAGTATGTAGGCAGGGACGGTACATTGCACGAGAGGGAGATGTGTTGCGGGGTTCCGCAGGGGTCCGTTTTGGGCCCGCTGCTGTGGAATCTCGCATACGATGCGGTCCTGCGCGTTGATCTCCCCGCTGGCGTACGAGTGGTCTGCTACGCAGACGACACCCTCGTACTAGCCACCGGGGAGTCCTTCGAGGGGGCCAAAGGGCTCGCAGAGCTTGGTGTGGCTTGTGTCGTGGACAGGATCCACGGGCTGGGTCTGCGGATAGCGCCTCAGAAGACTGAAGCGCTATGGTTCCATAAGCTCCCGAGGGGGAGGGAACCACCCAGCATGTCGGTTCGTGTAGGTGACGTGGACGTCCAGGTAGGCCGGTACCTCAAGTACCTGGGCCTCACCTTGGGCGGCCGTTGGGACTTCGGGGAGCACTTCAGACGCTCTGTCCCCCGGATTCAGAAGGCAGTGGGTGCTCTGCACAGACTGCTGCCAAATCTCGGGGGACCACGGGAGGGCGTTCGCCGCCTCTACGCGGGGGTGGTGCGTTCGATGGCTCTCTACGGAGCACCCGTCTGGTCTGATAGGCTGGCGGGTGTTAGGCGCTACAGACTGCTGTTTGGCAGTCTGCAGCGCACTATGGCCATTCGGATTGCACGGGGGTATCGTACGATATCCCATGAGGCGGCGACCATCTTGGCGCGATTCCCGCCGCTCGACATCCTGGCGGAGACGGACGCACGTGTGTACGTTCGTCTCCGACACGATGGCGGGGGCGGAGTTGCGCCAATAGAAGTGCGGGCCCAAGAGCGTCGACGTGCGCTCCGTAGATGGCGCGAGCGGCTCGAGGAGCCGCGGTGCTCGCGTCAGCGCATCGTCGGCGCGATTGCGCCCAACCTCGAAGCTTGGGTGGGTAGGAAACACGGCAACGTCACCTATAGACTTACTCAGGTACTCACCGGACATGGTTGTTTCGGTGAGTACCTGAGTAGGATCGGACGGGAACCGACAGCACAATGCCACCATTGTGGGAGCGACAGGGATTCCGCGCAGCACACGCTGGAGCAGTGCTCAGCGTGGTGCCAGGAGCGGCGGACCCTGGTCGCTAGGATCGGGCAGGATCTCTCTCTGCCAGCAGTGGTACAGGCCATGCTGGCAGATGAAACGGCGTGGAGGGCCGTGGCCTCTTTCTGTGAGACCGTCATGGTTCGGAAAGAGGCCGCTGAGCGGGATCGGGAGAGGGCCGATCCCGCTCGGAGGAGGCGGCGGCGGGGTGACGGCAACGGCCGCCCCGCACCGCCTGCCCCGTAAGGGGCAAATGGTATCCCCTGCCAAACAGGGGACTTTTCGGTCCAGTGGGCAGTCGGAGTGAGGGCTTCGGCTGGCCGGGAACACGGACCGAAAGGGCAGCGGCCACTAGTGGCACTGTGCCGCTGTAGCACTGCGAGGTGCTGGGGGTGTGGCGTGTTTGTGCCCCCCCGGGAAGTGCTTTAGGGCGAAGTGCGAGAGGGGCACCGGATCGTTCCTTCGGGAGTTACCGGAGCCCCTTGAAAAGCACCGAGGCCGGCCACCGCGGAGTTTTTAGTGAGTCGTCGAGTCCGACAACCTCACACACCCCTGCCGCACCCTTCATGCGGCGGGGACGGTCTGTTAGCAGATTTTCTCCGCGAAACAAAAAAAAAAAAAAAAAAAAAGGTTAGGTTAGGTTAGATGGCGCGAGCGGCTCGAGGAGCCGCGGTGCTCGCGTCAGCGCATCGTCGGCGCGATTGCGCCCAACCTCGAAGCTTGGGTGGGTAGGAAACACGGCAACGTCACCTATAGACTTACTCAGGTACTCACCGGACATGGTTGTTTCGGTGAGTACCTGAGTAGGATCGGACGGGAATCGACAGCACAATGCCACCATTGTGGGAGCGACAGGGATTCCGCGCAGCACACGCTGGAGCAGTGCTCAGCGTGGTGCCAGGAGCGGCGGACCCTGGTCGCTAGGATCGGGCAGGATCTCTCTCTGCCAGCAGTGGTACAGGCCATGCTGGCAGATGAAACGGCGTGGAGGGCCGTGGCCTCTTTCTGTGAGACCGTAATGGTTCGGAAAGAGGCCGCTGAGCGGGATCGGGAGAGGGCCGATCCCGCTCGGAGGAGGCGGCGGCGGGGTGACGGCAACGGCCGCCCCGCACCGCCTGCCCCGTAAGGGGCAAATGGTATCCCCTGCCAAACAGGGGACTTTTCGGTCCAGTGGGCAGCCGGAGTGAGGGCTTCGGCTGGCCGGGAACACGGACCGAAAGGGCAGCGGCCACTAGTGGCACTGTGCCGCTGTAGCACTACGAGGTGCTGGGGGTGTGGCGTGTTTGTGCCCCCCCGGGATGTGCTTTAGGGCGAAGTGCGAGAGGGGCACCGGATCGTTCCTTCGGGAGTTACCGGAGCCCCTTGAAAAGCACCGAGGCCGGCCACCGCGGAGTTTTTAGTGAGTCGTCGAGTCCGACAACCTCACACACCCCTGCCGCACCCTTCATGCGGCGGGGACGGTCTATTAGCAGATTTTCTCCGCGACACAAAAAAAAAAAAAAAAAAGGTTAGGTTAGGTTAGGTTGACCGCCTGCAGTCGGAGGTCAGCCAGCTGCACACGAAGCTGGCTGAAGCCACGGCCCGACCTACGCAGGCGGAGCCAAGGCCGGCGGCGGAAGTTCCCTCTTCCTCCTCCAACCTTGAGGATATCATCCGCAAGGTTGTGATGGAGGAAAGGGCCTTCACAAGAGCCTGCCTCGATGGCATCGAGGACAGGCTCCTGCCCGAAAAGCGCCTCCGACCGCCGCTAGCGGCGGACAAGAGGCAGAGTAAGCCGGGGCCATCCTCCCAAAAGGAGGACCCCCTTCTCCCCTCTACCACTCCGTCCAACCAGCCTTGGACGAAAGTGGTCAAGAGGGGAAAGGGCAAGGCCAAAAAGACGGGAACGGCCGCCGCCCCTACTACCCCTGCCCCCACCCCTTCCTGCCCGTCCCAGGCGACAGGCAAGGGAAGGGGAAAGGGAAAGGGGAAGGGGAAGAAGACGGCCCCCAAGCCCACCGCCGCTGCCCCCGCAGCCGAAAGGGCCCCCGCCGGTGGGAGGAAACCTTTGGTTCCTCCCAAATCCGCAGCCGTCGTGGTGACGCTCACCGCAGAGGCTGCGGAGCGGGGTGAGACGTACGAGTCCGTCCTAAAACGGGCTCGTACCAACGCCGATCCCACCCAACTTGGGATCGGAGCGGTCACGTGCCGCCGGACTCAAGCCGGGGCTCGAATCTTTGAGTTCCCGGGGGCCCAGGGCGGCACCAACGCGGACCTCTTCGCAACCAAGTTGCGAGAGGTCATCGCGGACGCGGCCAAGGTGGCCAGACCCATAAAGTCTGCGGCCTTGGAGGTGACCGATCTAGATGATTCGGTCACCAAAGAGGAGGTGGTAGCGGCGATCGCAGCAGTAGGGGGTTGCGACGTCGCAGCGGTGCAGGGCCGGGACATCAGACCCGGCCGCGGCGGCATGGGCACTATCCGCCTCGAGTGCCCAGTCGTCGCAGCCAAAGCCGTCCTTGCCAAGGGACGGTTTTCGGTGGGCTTCAGCACCTGCCGAGTCCGAGCACTTGAAGACCAGCCTATGCGCTGCTTCAAGTGCTTCGGAATCGGGCACACGCGGGCCCTCTGTCCGTCCCTGGTGGATAGGACGGACAGCTGCTACCGCTGCGGCCAGGACGGACACAAGTCCGTTTCCTGCACGGCCGCCACGCCGCGCTGCGCAATATGCGCAGCCAGCGGTCGCCCAGCGGGGCACATCATGAAGGGGAGGAACTGCAGGCCTCCCCTAAAGAAGGGCAAAGCGCAGGCGACGGCCCCGCCTGCCGCTGAGACCGCCGACCCCGAAGCGGGAGCCTCGGCGGCTGATGAGGAGGGTGTGATGTCCGAATGATGGATAGGCATCGCATCCTCCAGGCGAACACCAACCACTGCAAAACAGCTCAGGACCTGCTCATGCAGGTCATGGCTGAGTGGTTGGTGGACGTGGCGGTAGTCGCCGAGCCGTACTCGGTCCCCGACGGTTGGTTGGGTGATCGAGACGGCTTGGTAGCTTTATTGTCGCGGTCTTCCACAGACTCCCCTCCCCTCTCGCTTTTAGAGAGGGGACCGGGATACGTGGCCGCCGCGTGGGGAGAAATAGCCCTGGTGGGCGTGTATTTCTCCCCAAACCGCCCTCTACAGGACTTCGAGAACTTTCTCGAAGTCCTCACCGCTGTTGTCGGGAGGGCGGCGCCGCGCCAGGTCGCCGTGTTGGGCGACCTGAACGCCAAGTCGGTGGCCTGGGGCAACCCGGCCGCCTCTTGCAACGTCCGAGGGCGCGCCGTCGAGTTCTGGGCGGCCTCAACTGGCGTGTCCCTCCTCAACAGAGGGACAGTTCACACGTGTGTGCGGCAACGGGGAGGGTCAGTGGTGGACGTTTCGTTCGCCACCCCCGTCCTAGCCGCCCGCATCGTGAACTGGCGGGTGGAGCTGGTGGAGACATTGTCGGACCACCGCTACGTGCGGTTCGACGTCTCCACCCAGAGCCCCGGGAGGACGGCCCCCTCGGGCCGATCCTCCTTTCCGCGGTGGGCCCTTACCCGCCTCGACCGTGAGGCGGCTAAGGAGGCGGCGCTCGTCCAGGACTGGCTCGCCCCTCCGGTCGACGTCCTGGACGTGGACTCCGCAGCGGCCCAGCTGCGGAGATCCCTGACCGAGGTGTGCGACTCCAGCATGCCTCGGTCCCACCGTCCACCTCCCCGACGCGCCGTCTATTGGTGGTCGGAGGGGCTAGCGGGGCTCCGGTCCGCCTGCGTGGCGGCAAGGCGGGCGTATGCGCGGAGTCGACGGCGCAGTGGGCGAGACCTCGAGCACGAGGACCTTCTCTACGCCTCTTACGTAGAGGCAAAGAAGGTCCTCAAGGCGGCAATGAGCGCCGCCAAAGACGCGGCGCGAGCCGAGATGCTCGAGGGTCTCGACAGGGACCCGTACGGGAGACCTTATAAGGCGGCGCGGAATAAACTGCGCCCCTTTGGTCCCCCACTGACGGAGTCCCTGGAGCCGGCATTGCTGGATGGGGTGGTTCGGTCCCTGTTTCCTTCAGGGACCAACTTCGCCCCACCAGTAATGGACCCTCCGTCGGGGGCAGCTCCGCCGGAGGAGGAGGTCCCTCCGGTCGAGGTGGAGGAACTTGGCGCGGAGATTATTCGCCTCCGTGCCAAGAAGACGGCCCCAGGGCCGGACGGCGTCCCCGCACGGGTGGTGGCCATCGCCACCACTCATATGGGGCAGAGGTTTCGGGACCTTTTCAGCGCGTGCCTCACGGCTGGAAGGTTCCCGAAACCCTGGAAGGAGGGGCAGTTGTGCCTCCTCCGAAAGGAGGGACGCCCGGCGGACTCCCCCTCGGCTTACCGACCCATCGTATTGCTCGATGAGGTCGGTAAGATGTTCGAGGGGGTAATAGCCAGAAGGCTGAATGGCCTTCTGGCGGAGGTAGGGCCGAACCTGTCGGACGCCCAATTCGGTTTTCGAAGAGGGCGTTCGACAGTGGACGCGCTGGCCCGGCTGAGGGGCCAAGTGCGGGAGGCCGTGGGGGTGGGGGACGGGGTATTGGCTGTGTCATTTGACATAGCCAACGCCTTTAACTCCGTCCCCCACTCGACGATACTTGAGGCGCTCCGTTACCACGGGGTGCCTCAGTATCTGCGGAGGTTGCTGGCCAGCTACCTGGAGGACCGAGCGGTCCTCCTGGTGGACAAGACTGGCCAGCTACGGCGGTACGGCGCGGGGTCTGGTGTTCCACAGGGGTCGGTCTTAGGCCCACTCCTGTGGAACATCGGTTTCGACTGGCTCCTGCGGGGAGCTCTCCTCCGGGGCACGAGTGTCATCTGCTATGCAGATGACACTCTCCTCACTGCCCGGGGGAGGGATTTCCGGGAGGCGGCGAGCCTGGCCTCGGCCGGCGGATCCCTGGTCGCAGGAAGGATCCGCCGGCTAGGATTGGGGGTTGCGCTGCACAAGACCGAGGCCGTGTTTTTCCACGGGCCTCGGCAGCGCATCCCCACTGACGCCCACATCGTGGTGGAGGGCGTCAGGATCGAGGTGAAGGCCCAGATGAAATATCTGGGCCTTATACTCGACAGCAGGTGGCGCTTCAGCCCGCACTTTAGCGGGCTGTCAGCGCGCCTGCTGAAGGCCGCGGGGGCGCTTTCGTGGCTCCTCCCAAACCTGGGAGGGCCCAAAGCGCGATGCCGGCAGCTGTATGCCGGCATACTTAAAAGTATGGCCCTGTACGGGGCCCCGATCTGGGCGGACTCCCTCCATAGGAGGGAGAACGCCACCGCGATCCGCAGGCCCCAAAGGGCCATTGCGCAGCGGGTGGCGAGGGCCTACCGCTCAGTAGGCTTCGCGGCCTCATGCGCTCTGGCGGGCACCCCTCCTTGGGAGCTCGAGGCGTGGGTGCTCGCTAGAGTTTATGAGTGGACGGCGGGGCGCAGGGCTCTCGGGGAGCGCCCGGCCCCAGAAGAGCGGGAGGCCGTACGGCGAGAGGCGAGGGACGCAGTCGTCCAACACTGGACGGAGGACCTCGCCTCTGCCACGTTCGGCCGCAGAACGTTGGACGCTCTCGGGCCAATCCTCCGCGATTGGCTCGAGAGGTCCCACGGCTTCCTCTCTTTCCGTCTGGTGCAGGTGCTATCCGGGCATGGATGCTTCGGATCGTACCTGCACCGGATCGGAAGAGAGGGAACGCCGTCGTGCCACGCCTGTGGCGCGACGGAGGACACGGCGCAGCACACCCTCGAGGTGTGCCCGTCGTGGTCCGAGCCGCGCCACGCCCTGGTCGCGGCAGTGGGGCAGAACCTCTCGCTTCCCAGCGTGGTTCATTCCATGCTGGAGAGTGAGGGGGCCTGGGCAGCGGTCGCCTCTTTCTGCGAGGACGTGATGTCCCAGAAGGAGGCGGCAGAGCGCGCGCGGGAGGAAGATCCTCTCGCGGCGCCTCTGCGTAGGCGGAGAAGAGGTGGGAGAAGGCGGCCATAGTCGCCTCCTCTCCCTCTGGTGATGGATAGCGGGAGGCAGGCGTGGGGACGCCTCCTCCTGCATTGCACTTATCCATCACCCCCGTCGGACGGGAACGACTGAGCACTCGCAGTCGTTCCCGGGGGCCCCCCCTCTGCAAGGGGGGGGCGTGGAGGCCCCGCTGTCAAGGCGGGCGGTCGTCGGCGGGGGACTGGATGAAAAGGCTCCTGCCGGTTTCCCAGTCCCTCACCACATAGACGACGCCGGAGTGCCGCTGGGTTGTTTAGTGGGTATACCGGTCGTAGGACCGGGGAGTCCCACATACCCCTCCCATCCCCATGGGAGGGGATGCGTAACGCATTTTTCCCAGCGTCAAAAAAAAAAAAAAAAAAAAAAAAAAAAGGTTAGGTTAGGTTCCACCCACGGACCTGCTAGGTTCTCCTAGTGGGCGGGGAAGTGAACCCCGACGTGGCGCGTCCCCAGGTGGCGGATAGGGGAACGGCTTCCAGAAATGGGAGTTACCGGTATACCGGCGCGGACCAAATCACACAGGGCCCCTCTGCGTCTTTATGAAGTAGCATAGAGCACGGCAGACGGGGCAGGAGGAGATGAGAGTCTCAGTGGACTTTCGAGTCGGTGGATGGCTGGCCTGCAAGGCCGGCGGCGCGGCGGGGAGGGTCAACTCGGCCACCTCGTCGGGCAAACACCAAGGTGCTCCTAGATCTGTAGGCTTTTCGTAGTCCTGCTTGATTTCCTGCGAGTCGGCTGTATGGGTCAGCTTCCTTGCGGGACTTCGGGCGGGGCGGCGTCTTGCTGGCGGATTTGGGGGCATTAGGAGGAGGGCCCATTTTGGGCACCAAGCTTTGTTACGCGCTTGCGCGGATGAAGCAGAGTTGGGCCTGGCGTGCGCTTACCCCGCCGTCGGGCAGGCAGTAGGAGACTTATAGTCTCCTCTGCCACCAGCTCGAAATCGTAATCCTGCAACGGTTGCGGTCATGACTGCATGTCTCGTAATCGGAGCGGGACCGATGGCCTTGGCTGCGAGGAGTAAACCTCTATAAAAATCCCGTAAGGGGGGTCTTGGGCGGTGGGTGCGGGGGCGCCTGCTGTCCTGTGAGAGACTCTCCGAGGAGTTAGGAGGGGTTCGCCCCTCTGTGGAGGTCCGCCTATTCCATCGGGCGGTATGTGGGCTATAGGCGAGGTCACGCGGACTGTTGAGTCACCGCCAGCCTTGCCTTTGCCTAACAGTGGTGGAAACAGTGAGGTTTTTAGTGGGTACACCCGAAAGGGGAGTCCCACATACCTTGCCTTTGCCCCCCGGCAAGGCGGGGATGCGTAACGCATTTTCCTCACTTAAAAAAAAAAAAAAAAAAAAGGTTAGGTTCCACGGACCTGCTAGGATCTCCTAGTGGGCGGGGAGGTGAACCCCGACGTGGCGCGTCCCCAGGTGGCGGATAGGGGAACGGCCCCCAGATATGGGGGCTACCGGTATACCGGCGCGGACCAAATTCACACGGGACGGCAGCGCGGCGGGGAGGGTCAACTCGGCCACCCCGTCGGGCAACCGACGTCATCGGAGGTCAGGACGGCTCCTCCTCGCATCTCTCTGCTGTTATCAGAGAGAGTTGGGGATGGAGCCAGCAGAGGAAAGGATTTCCAACTCTGTCAGGACCGGGGCAGATTACTGCCAATGTAGGAGTAGTGGGAGACCAAATCTCAAGGTCTGGCGCTTGCCGAAGGGAGTACTGGTGTGTGAATCGGGAACTGTGCCGTGTTGGTACAGGTCTCGATTGACATGCCAGTATGGTCGGGGGGAACCCGGCCGCTAGGGCGCCCCAGAGGACCTCACCTCTGGCTAAACAAAAAGGAAAAAAACATGACTATGGCGAATGGACAAGACACATTACCCCAGGCGGGTACCAGCCTCTCCGAGGCTGGAGAATCCCGCAGTGCTTCGGCACTCTGCCCCTCGTATTCTGGGGGGGGCAACCATCGTCAGGGGAGCAGGAGCTCTCAGGAGGAGAAGGCCTTCGGGTTTTTTAAAAAACCCGCAGGTCCGGCAGCGGCGAGCGATGGAGGAGATTCGGACTGCTCTTTGGCATCCATGTCCTCAATCGCATCGACGGTGTCGGCTAGGTCGCGTGCGCGACGGAAGCGGGCAGTGGAAGCGGTCAGTGGCACCTTGGCCACTCAGGAGACCAAGCGTGCCATGTTTTTGCGGGACAAGGGGACGAGCGAAGACGAGGTCTTCGACCCCCTTGTTGAACCCGCAAAAATCAGGACGAAGGGAAAGCTGCCGAAGGAAGACGAGTTGGAGGAGGAGATGCGGGCGCAATCGACAGAGGAGCTGGGCGCCTGCATCAGGATTGAACTGCAGACGGTTGAAAAAATCGCCGACAAGTCCAAGAACTTGCGCGGCGATTTCATCAAGGGTCTGCGAGTGGCCGCACGTAGAGCGGAAGCGGTGTCGCGGGAGCTCGCCCAGCGGGCTTCTGCAGATGCCAATGTTACACGGCTAGAGCGGGAGAACGCCGAGCTGCGTGCCAGGATGGCCGACCTCTCCACCAAGTTGGAGAAGCTGACGGACATAATCCGTCAGCAGCAGGCCGGTTCCCAAGCTAGCGCTGATGGCGGGGCCATACCGGCGCCACCACCACCCGCTGCCAAGGGGAACGACTGGGAGGGACGGTTCATGGAGCGCATAGCGGCTCTCATGGACCAGAAGTTGGCTGCAGCTCTGAGAGCTCAGCCTTCTTCCCCCCAGGGCGGCGCAGCTCCCGCTAGGGCGAGTCCCCCGGGACCTTCCGGCGTGGGAAAGGACAAGGCGAGACGCCAACCGCCACCCGCGGCGGCCTCCCCGCCACCCGTGTCGTCGCAAACCGCGGGGCCGCGGATGCCAGAGGCACCGTCGGCCTCGTGGGCGTCAGTGACGGGGAGGAAGAGAAGGAAGAAGAAGGCCCCTCCGCAGGAGAAACCTGGCCCGAAGCCTGGCCCGAAAACTGGCCCAAAGGCCGGCCCAACGGCCGACCCGAAGGCCAGCTCGAGGGCTAACCCGAGGGCCGGGGCCAAGGGTGGCCCCAAACCCGCGCCAGCGCGGCTGCCAACGTCCGCGGCGATTACGGTGACGGTTCCGGAGGGTTCGGACCTCACCCTCGCCGCGGTGATGGCGACCGCGAAGGCGCGGATTAAGCTGGCGGATATTGGAGTGGACATGGTCCGCTCCAAAAAAGCAATAACGGGTGGTCTCATATTGGAGGTGTCAGGGCCTGACTGCACCTCCAAGGCGGACACCCTGGCCGAACGCATGCGCGTGGCCCTCGCCGATCTGGGCGTGCGTGTTGCGCGCCCAGTGAAGACGGGGGAGTTGCGGCTGAAGGATCTCGACGACAGCGTCACACCTCGTGAGGTGTTGGTCGCTGTCGCCGAGTTCGGAGGCTGCTCCACCGACGATGTGCGGGTGGGCGACATTCGCCGCTCACCCACTGCCCTGGGCACGGTATGGGTCCGTTGTCCACTAGCTTGCGTGCGCAAGCTAGCTGCGGCAGGGCACATCGTCGTCGGCTGGGTGTCTGCGAGGGTGGATTACCTCACGTCGAGGCCACTCCAGTGCTTCCGGTGCTTGGAGTACGGGCATGTACGCAGCATGTGTCAGAGCGCAGTGGACCGCAGCACCTTGTGCTACGCGTGTGGCGAGCCCGACCATCGGGCGAGCCGGTGCACGCGTCCGCCCCGGTGTCCACTGTGCTCCGACAAGGGCTGTAGGGCCGACCACAGGATGGGGAGCAAGAGGTGCTCCCCTCCCAAGGAGAAGAGGAAGCCAGGTCCTCCTCCTCCTCGGTCGGCCCCAGCACCGGAAGCCAAAGCGGCCCCAACAAAGGGGGCCGCTCAGTCGGGCCAGAGCCCGCCGCCCCAGGAGGCCATGGAGGCCTCGTAATGGATCACGCCATACGAGTCCTCCAGTGCAATCTGAACCACTGCCGGAGCGCGCAGGACCTAGTCCAGCAAACCTTCGCGCAGTGGTCGATTGCACTTGCCGTAGTTGCGGAGCCCTACAACGTCCCGAACCATCCTCGCTGGTTCGGGGACGACTTGGACTCCGTCGCTATTTACTGGGGCGGCGGAAGAGGCGACCCCCCCTGTGCCCTTATTGAGAAGGGACAGGGGTTCGTGGCCACGGCATGGGGTCGTCTAGCCGTTGTGGGCTGCTACGTCTCTCCCAACTGTACCCTCGTCGAGTACGAGGCGTACCTGGACGCGGTAGGCGACTGCATTCGCAGATGCCTACCGCGCCCAGTGCTTGTCCTGGGCGACTTCAACGCGCACTCTCGTGTGTGGGGGAGTCCCCAGGACGACCGAAGGGGAGAGACCGTGGTGGAATGGGCGGCGGGTATGGACCTCCGGTTGTTGAATCGGGGGTCTGTAAGCACGTGTGTGCGGTGGCAGGGTGAGTCGATCGTGGACCTTTCATGGTCGACTCCCTCTGCCACCCACCTGGTGTCGGGCTGGAGAGTAGCGGAGGAGATGGTCACCTTGTCTGACCATCGCCACATCGTCATCGATGTGGTTCTCCGCCCCCCCGACAGTGCGTCCCGCCGCAGTAGCAGCCCGCCGCGACGATGGGCCCTCAAGCGGCTCGACAGGGATCTGCTCGAAGCCGCAGCCATCGTCGCGGCCTGGCCGGATGGAGACGCCGGAGAGATTCTGCCCGATCCTGGGAGGGAGGCGGCTTGGTTCCGGGCTTCGATGACGTCGATTTGCGACGCATCGATGCCCCGAGCCAACCCTACCAAGCGCAGGGCGGTGTACTGGTGGTCGGAGGAGATAGCGCAGCTGCGTGAGGCATGCTTGCGCTCCCGACGCCAGTACACCAGAGCCCGGAGGAGACGGCGAGCCCTTGCCGGAGAGGTGGATAGAGTTTACGAGGTATACCGAGGCGCTTCGAAACTGCTCCAAGCGGCCATTGCGGCCGCTAAGGCTCGGTCTTGGAGTGAACTCCTGGAGGGACTGGATAGGGATCCATGGGGGCGCCCGTACCGGATGGTACTGGGCAAGCTCAGACCGTGGGTCCCTCCGTTGACGGAGACCCTGGACCCTGAGTTGGTGGGGAGAGTGGTGGATACACTCTTCCCTAGGGTCCAGGACAGTCCCAGTCCCTCTACCCCCAGGCCATCGGGACCGACCATCTGGTCCGATGAACTGGGGGTCCGTACACAGGAGTTGGACCGAGCGGTGAAGCGCCTTAGGGCTCGTAACACGGCGCCAGGCCCTGACGGGATTCCAGGTCGGGCCTTGGCGCTGGCTCTATCCGCCGGCTTGGGGGACAGGCTGAAGCGGCTGTTCGACAGCTGCCTATGCTTCAGCGTGTTCCCCAAGGAGTGGAAGGAGGCAAGGTTGGTCCTCTTGAAGAAGGACGGCAGGGCCGCAGACTCTCCCTCTGCGTACCGCCCCATTTGCCTGCTAGACGAGGTCGGCAAATTATTCGAAAGAATAATTGCCGATCGTCTCTGCACACATCTGCGGCAGGAAGGTCCCGACCTGTCGGATGACCAGTTCGGTTTCCGGCGGGCCCGCTCGACAGTTGACGCTATCCTTCGGGTGCGTTCTCTGTCGGGCCAGGTAGTGTCCCGGGGCGGGAGGGTGTTAGCGATATCCTTGGATATCGTTAACGCCTTTAACTCCCTGCCCTGGAGGGCGATTCGGGCGGCGCTCGTGTATCACGGAGTGCCCCCCTACCTGCAGGGCATAGTCGGGGCCTACCTGCGAGACAGGTGTGTGCAGTATGTAGGCAGGGACGGTACATTGCACGAGAGGGAGATGAGTTGCGGGGTTCCGCAGGGGTCCGTTTTGGGCCCGCTGCTGTGGAATCTCGCATACGATGCGGTCCTGCGCGTTGATCTCCCCGCTGGCGTACGAGTGGTCTGCTACGCAGACGACACCCTCGTACTAGCCACCGGGGAGTCCTTCGAGGGGGCCAAAGGGCTCGCAGAGCTTGGTGTGGCTTGTGTCGTGGACAGGATCCACGGGCTGGGTCTGCGGATAGCGCCTCAGAAGACTGAAGCGCTATGGTTCCACAAACTCCCGAGGGGGAGGGAACCACCCAGCATGTCGGTTCGAGTAGGTGACGTGGACGTCCAGGTAGGCCGGTACCTCAAGTACCTGGGCCTCACCTTGGACGGCCGTTGGGACTTCGGGGAGCACTTCAAACGCTCTGTCCCCCGGATTCAGAAGGCAGTGGGTGCTCTGCACAGACTGCTGCCAAATCTCGGGGGACCACGGGAGGGCGTTCGCCGCCTCTACGCGGGGGTGGTGCGTTCGATGGCTCTCTACGGAGCACCCGTCTGGTCTGATAGGCTGGCGGGTGTTAGGCGCTACAGACTGCTGTTTGGCAGTCTGCAGCGCACTATGGCCATTCGGATTGCACGGGGGTATCGCACGATATCCCATGAGGCGGCGACCATCTTGGCGCGATTCCCGCCGCTCGACATCCTGGCGGAGACGGACGCACGTGTGTACGTTCGTCTCCGACACGATGGCGGGGGCGGAGTTGCGCCAATAGAAGTGCGGGCCCAAGAGCGTCGACGTGCGCTCCGTAGATGGCGCGAGCGGCTCGAGGAGCCGCGGTGCTCGCGTCAGCGCATCGTCGGCGCGATTGCGCCCAACCTCGAAGCTTGGGTGGGTAGGAAACACGGCAACGTCACCTATAGACTTACTCAGGTGCTCACCGGACATGGTTGTTTCGGTGAGTACCTGAGTAGGATCGGACGGGAACCGACAGCACAATGCCACCATTGTGGGAGCGACAGGGATTCCGCGCAGCACACGCTGGAGCAGTGCTCAGCGTGGTGCCAGGAGCGGCGGACCCTGGTCGCTAGGATCGGGCAGGATCTCTCTCTGCCAGCAGTGGTACAGGCCATGCTGGCAGATGAAACGGCGTGGAGGGCCGTGGCCTCTTTCTGTGAGACCGTAATGGTTCGGAAAGAGGCCGCTGAGCGGGATCGGGAGAGGGCCGATCCCGCTCGGAGGAGGCGGCGGCGGGGTGACGGCAACGGCCGCCCCGCACCGCCTGCCCCGTAAGGGGCAAATGGTATCCCCTGCCAAACAGGGGACTTTTCGGTCCAGTGGGCAGTCGGAGTGAGGGCTCCGGCTGGCCGGGAACACGGACCGAAAGGGCAGCGGCCACTAGTGGCAATGTGCCGCTGTAGCACTGCGAGGTGCTGGGGGTGTGGCGTGTTTGTGCCCCCCCGGGAAGTGCTTTAGGGCGAAGTGCGAGAGGGGCACCGGATCGTTCCTTCGGGAGTTACCGGAGCCCCTTGAAAAGCACCGAGGCCGGCCACCGCGGAGTTTTTAGTGAGTCGTCGAGTCCGACAACCTCACACACCCCTGCCGCACCCTTCATGCGGCGGGGACGGTCTGTTAGCAGATTTTCTCCGCGACAAAAAAAAAAAAAAAAAAAAAGGTTAGGTTAGGTTAGGTTAGGTTAGGTTAGGTTAGGTTAGGTTAGGTTAGGTTAGGTTAGGTTAGGTTAGGTTAGGTTAGGTTAGGTTAGGTTAGGTTAGGTTAGGTTAGGTTAGGTTAGGTTAGGTTAGGTTAGGTTTTTTTTTTTTTTTTTTTTTTTTTTTTTTTTTTTTTTTTTTTTTTACCATCTCGAAATGGCACTAAGTTTCTCGCCGCTATTTATATTGCGGCGATTTATACATTCTAATATTTAACATGACAATTATTTTCCCCCCCTTATTTCCTAGCTTTATTTTCCTGATTTCTATAATTACCTATTCTTATTTTACTTTCTTTATTAATATCTCAAACTTTTTATCAATTTACTTTTAAACCCCTTTTACCTTTTATTTATTATTTATCTTGATCTAATAACTATATATTCCTATTAAGTATATACTTAATTATACAGTATCTATCATTTTTTTATTACAAGTCAATGTTATATCAATTTAATTTTGTTATTCTATTATTACATTTCTTACTTATTTACTTAAACATTATAATATTTCTAGGTATACATTATCTCTAATCTATTGTTATCTTATTTACTTATTCCTAATTATTTACCATTACCATTTCTTTATTATTACCAGCAGTTATACATTGTCTATTATTTAATTTATTCTAATTAGTTATTATACAGTACTATTAATTATTCGTTACACACATTTTAACATATTTTATAAATTTACCAAACATAATTTATTAGAAGTTAATTTAATTCATATTTACATGTTTTTTAAGCATTTACTTTAGTTTATCATTATTTACAAATTCAGTATACAAAAGTTCTAGCACACTGTGCTCCCATTTGCCCTCCCCGCTGACCTGACCACACGTTCCGCATATCTAAGAAATTCACAGCGATGGTCATTGTCCCCGACAAGCTTGCCATAGTCAGTACATGTTATACTAGTTTGTAGCCTAGAGCTGATATCTTGGCGCCATGCGCCGAACCTGGGACAGTCGTCAAGAAGGTGAGGCACAGTCTCTGGAGTATCTGAGTCGCAGGTGCAGTTCGGAGTCGTAGACAGCTTGAAGCGGTGAAGGTACTCTCGGAATCCCCCATGCCCGGTGAATAGCTGCGCCATAACGTTGGACATTTGTAGCTTAAGTATTGTTTTGTATCCATCTCGGGCATTGGGGAAGAACAGCTTCGTGATCTTGCCGGTGTCAGCTTCGGTGTAGCGCTTGTTCCACATCTCTATTGTTCTCTGACGAAGTGAGTACTTGATGTAGGAAATAGGGATTCTGTCGTACACGGGACTGGTCTTGTTGGTTAGTGCAGCTGACTTTGCTAACTCGTCTGCTCTCTCGTTCCCAGCGAAACCTTCATGGGCTTTGATCCAGTAGAGCTTTATGTCTCTACTATTTGCTTCCAGCTCGTGGATTCTGGTCCGAATCTCCGCAACAATTGGATGGGTGCTTCCAGGGTCCGCTATCGTGTCCAGGGAGGATCTGGAATCACTTATGATGTTCACGCTCTGGGCTTTAGACCTGGTGAACATCTCGATGGCCCTGAGAATGGCCGCAAGTTCTGCCTGGTACACTGAGCAGTAAGGCGCTAGGATGAATTTGGAGCTTCTCACTTCCCCATCTTCCTCCCACCATGTCACAGCAGCTCCAACTTTCCCCTCTATCTTGCTGCCATCGGTGTAGAGTTTTGGACGCGAGTTTACGTCGGTGACCTCCTGCTCGGTTTTCAGCAGCTCGTACGGTATTGGACGCCTCTTCGCCGGATGCGGCAGTGTGAAGGTCCCGATTCTTCGTTCAATCTCGCGTCCTGGCAGCTCTGGGAAAGGTTTCCCTCTCTTCACTTCATAGAGCTCAGCAGCTTCCTTCACTCTCAGGTCCAAGGGCAGAATCCCAGCCAGACACAAAACCGATGTAATCGAAGCAGTTCTATGCGCTCTTGCCACCATGATGCCGAACTTTCTGGAGAGCTGATTCAGACGAGCCGTCGCGTACTTCTTGTCCGTAACCGGAGCCCAGACGCTAGCTGCGTACAGGACTATGGGCTCGACTACAGCTGTGTACAGCAATCTTGTGATAGTTGTGTTTAGGCCCCAGTTAGCTCTACTTGCAGTCGACAGCTTCTGGTACACGTTCACTGCCTTTTTGCAGACGTTCTGGAGATGATTTCGGAACAACAGCTTCGAGTCGATGGTGAGTCCCAGCACTTTCAGCTCACTGCCAATCTCTATGTCCACGCCATTAAGGGTAAAGTGAGGTGTGTCGAACTTCATCTTCCTCGTTGCGAGAATGGCCTGCGTCTTGTGTGCAGCGAACTTCATCTTGCTATTTTTCCCCCATTCAGCTACAGTCCTCAGGGCCTCGTTCACTGCCGTGTTGAGCTCAGATGTGGTTCTCGCTGAAGCTACGATGAGAATGTCGTCAGCAAATGCTTGAACGTGAGCCTGAAGTTTCTCTGTTTGCTGTAATAGGGGATCAAGCTGGATGTTCCACATCACCGGTCCACAGGTAGAGCCCTGTATGCAGCCCTTGCTTGTCGCCTTGTCCGTCTGCTCTCCCGCATACTGCACGCGAACCGATCTATCCGACAGATAGCTGTCGACAAGAAGAAGAATATCACTGGGACAATTTTTTGTGACGAGCTGCTTCAGGATCAGTGGCCACCAGGCTCCGTCGAATGCTCCCTCGATATCCAGTGATATTACCGCTACCAGCTTCCCGACAGCCATCTCTCTTCTGATCAGCCCGACCGCGTCGTAGAGTGCATCCTCCGTGCTCACTTGGGGTGTGAAGCCATACTGACGCCTATTCAGCAGCCCCCGGCTACCCAGATGCCACATGATTCGGGAAGTGAACATCTTCTCCAGAACCTTGCCAAAGACCGGTAAGAGCCCTATCGGTCGGTACGACTTGGGCGACGAGTAGTCCTCCTTCAGTGGCTTCGGGATAATTCGGATGACGGCCCTTTTCCATATCCCAGGGAAATATCCCAGTCGCAGACACTTGTTAACAATTGCGAGGAAGAGGTCGTCAGTATAGATGATGGCTCTGAGGCATATGTCAGCCGTGAAACCATCCTCTCCGGGCGCCTTTGCCGGTCCGATTCCTCTGATGACATTGAGGAGCTCGTCCCTCACAAAGGCAGTGGATGCGGTGACCTCCGAACTCTGCTGTTGCCTCAGAGATGCGATGGAGTTTCGAACCTCCTCTCGCAATAACGCCTGGTCCCGTGTATCAGTGTCTGGGTCATCCTCCGGAAAGAAAGTGTCAGCAAGCAGAGTCGCCGACTCAGCCGGGCTCAACGGCGTCCCCGCACGATCTCGCAGGAGGCAGTCACTCTGGTGGCTTGTCATGGTGAGTGCTTTGTAGATACCTTCCCACATTTTTGGTCTGTCTTGACCAGTGCAGTACTCCTTCCAGCTGGATACCTTTGCACTAATAAGGTCCTCCTTGTAATGGGCTAGAGCCTCTAGATATTCCTTGATTAGTGTTGGCTTGCGCCTAGGGTTTGCTCTTCGGATTCTGTTTCGGAGCCGGACGACTTCCGCCTTCCTGTTTGACAGCTCCTCGGTCCACCAGTTCATTTTTGAGCGCTTGGTCTTGTTCACTGTGGGTATGCTCTCTTTGCATGCACTCTCGACGCAGCCAGAGAAGGTATCTACGATGATGTCGACGTCCTCCGTTAGGTTAGGTTAGGTTAGGTTAGGTTAGGTTAGGTTAGGTTAGGTTAGGTTAGGTTAGGTTAGGTTAGGTTAGGTTAGGTTAGGTTAGGTTAGGTTAGGTTAGGTTAGGTTAGGTTAGGTTAGGTTAGGTTAGGTTAGGTTAGGTTAGGTTAGGTTAGGTTAGGTTAGGTTAGGTTAGGTTAGGTTAGGTTGGGCCCGCTGCTGTGGAATCTCGCATACGATGCGGTCCTACGCGTTGATCTCCCCGCTGGCGTACGAGTGGTCTGCTACGCAGACGACACCCTCGTACTAGCCACCGGGGAGTCCTTCGAGGGGGCCAAAGGGCTCGCAGAGCTTGGTGTGGCTTGTGTCGTGGACAGGATCCACGGGCTGGGTCTGCGGATAGCGCCTCAGAAGACTGAAGCGCTATGGTTCCACAAGCTCCCGAGGGGGAGGGAACCACCCAGCATGTCGGTTCGTGTAGGTGACGTGGACGTCCAGGTAGGCCGGTACCTCAAGTACCTGGGCCTCACCTTGGACGGCCGTTGGGACTTCGGGGAGCACTTCAAACGCTCTGTCCCCCGGATTCAGAAGGCAGTGGGTGCTCTGCACAGACTGCTGCCAAATCTCGGGGGACCACAGGAGGGCGTTCGCCGCCTCTACGCGGGGGTGGTGCGTTCGATGGCTCTCTACGGAGCACCCGTCTGGTCTGATAGGCTGGCGGGTGTTAGGCGCTACAGACTGCTGTTCGGCAGTCTGCAGCGCACTATGGCCATTCGGATTGCACGGGGGTATCGAACGATATCCCATGAGGCGGCGACCATCTTGGCGCGATTCCCGCCGCTCGACATCCTGGCGGAGACGGACGCACGTGTGTGCGTTCGTCTCCGACACGATGGCGGGGGCGGAGTTGCGCCAATCGAAGTGCGGGCCCAAGAGCGTCGACGTGCGCTCCGTAGATGGCGCGAGCGGCTCGAGGAGCCGCGGTGCTCGCGTCAGCGCATCGTCGGCGCGATTGCGCCCAACCTCGAAGCTTGGGTGGGTAGGAAACACGGCAACGTCACCTATAGGCTTACTCAGGTACTCACCGGACATGGTTGTTTCGGTGAGTACCTGAGTAGGATCGGACGGGAATCGACAGCACAATGCCACCATTGTGGGAGCGACAGGGATTCCGCGCAGCACACGCTGGAGCAGTGCTCAGCGTGGTGCCAGGAGCGGCGGACCCTGGTCGCTAGGATCGGGCAGGATCTCTCTCTGCCAGCAGTGGTACAGGCCATGCTGGCAGATGAAACGGCGTGGAGGGCCGTGGCCTCTTTCTGTGAGACCGTAATGGTTCGGAAAGAGGCCGCTGAGCGGGATCGGGAGAGGGCCGATCCCGCTCGGAGGAGGCGGCGGCGGGGTGACGGCAACGGCCGCCCCGCACCGCCTGCCCCGTAAGGGGCAAATGGTATCCCCTGCCAAACAGGGGACTTTTCGGTCCAGTGGGCAGCCGGAGTGAGGGCTTCGGTTGGCCGGGAACACGGACCGAAAGGGCAGCGGCCACTAGTGGCAATGTGCCGCTGTAGCACTGCGAGGTGCTGGGGATGTGGCGTGTTTGTGCCCCCCCGGGAAGTGCTTTAGGGCGAAGTGCGAGAGGGGCACCGGATCGTTCCTTCGGGAGTTACCGGAGCCCCTTGAAAAGCACCGAGGCCGGCCACCGCGGAGTTTTTAGTGAGTCGTCGAGTCCGACAACCTCACACACCCCTGCCGCACCCTTCATGCGGCGGGGACGGTCTGTTAGCAGATTTTCTCCGCGACACAAAAAAAAAAAAAAAAAAAAAAAAAAAAAAGGTTAGGTTAGGTTAGGTTAGGTTAGGTTAGGTTAGGTTAGGTTAGGTTAGGTTAGGTTAGGTTAGGTTAGGTTAGGTTAGGTTAGGTTAGGTTAGGTTAGGTTAGGTTAGGTTAGGTTAGGTTAGGTTAGGTTAGGTTAGGTTAGGTTAGGTTAGGTTAGGTTAGGTTAGGTTAGGTTAGGTTAGGTTAGGTTAGGTTTTTTTTTTTTTTTTTTTTTTTTTTTTTTTTGCCATCTCGAAATGGCACTAACTTAAAATTAACTGTTGCTATGATATTGCAACATCATTAGGTTCTGGTATCAAAATAACAACCTTGTATATTTATTACAATTACACAAAAATTAAATTTTAATTAAAAAGAAGAAAAGAGGAGAGAGATACAACAAAGATTTTCAATATTTAGTTAACATAGCCAGAATCATTATACCATTTTTAGAAACCCCCTATCAGTCATTACAACAGTTAATATTTATTATGATTATCATTTACTACATTTAACTACCTTTGATTGTTCCAGACAATGAAAGCTTTAAATATATTTTTAAAATCCTATTAATCAGTTTAATACATTACATTAAAAATAAATCAAATACAAAAACAATCAACATTTTTGCCATATTTGCCAATGTTCTCCTATACAATCAAAATTATTTAATTTCATTCATTATTAATAAACATTTAGTTAAATTTAACAATTTCATTGTTAGGTTAGGTTAGGTTAGGTTAGGTTAGGTTAGGTTAGGTTAGGTTAGGTTAGGTTAGGTTAGGTTAGGTTAGGTTAGGTTAGGTTAGGTTAGGTTAGGTTAGGTTAGGTTAGGTTAGGTTAGGTTAGGTTAGGTTAGGTTAGGTTAGGTTAGGTTAGGTTAGGTTAGGTTAGGTTAGGTTAGGTTAGGTTAGGTTAGGTTAGGTTAGGTTAGGTTAGGTTAGGTTAGGTTAGGTTAGGTTAGGTTAGGTTAGGTTAGGTTAGGTTAGGTTAGGTTTTTTTTTTTTTTTTTTTTTTTTTTTTTTTTTTTTTTTTTTTTTTTTTTTTAAACCACCTCGAAGTGGCACTAACTTAGACTGTTGCTGTTACAATGCAACATCATTAATTACCATTTTAAATAAAGACAGAATATATATTTAATTCAATAGGAAAAGAAGAAGAAGAAAATAATAAAAAAGTACTATGAAAGCTGTAAAGTACAATATCCAATTGAAATTTCTTACATTTCCTATTTGGCTAAACATTTATTCCTAATTATATCTTAATTCATTTATACCTCTAATTACCTTTCATTGAGCCATGAGCATGATTACCATTTTTAGTATTTACATATAATAATTATTAATAAGTCATTACAATATAATCGTAACCATAGTTTACGCAATTGATGACACCTTTGAAAATAATTAGTGTTACCGTTATTACAATTAATTAATTAACAACGGTATATAAAAATTACAATAATCAATTTGACAATTATTTAAAATTAATCATTAATGTACAAAAAACACCATTACAATAGAATAAAATTAAAATTTTTACAACTTAAACAAAGTAATGAATTAAGTGAACCTTGTAAAGTAAAAATATAAAATACAAAATAAATTTGATTGATAACTAAAATTGACAAAGTATTTAAAAATAAATCATTCATGTAAAATTATTAATGTTAGATTAGAAACAGTTAAAATAAATTCGTAAACATAATGTAAACGCCATCTCTGTTAAAATATTAAGAACTAGGTTGTATAACTAGATAATAAGAAACATCATAAAATAAAATTATATTACAAAAATTAGATAAAATTATGAATCAATTATATTTTATACCAATTATATATTTTAAAATAATAAATATTACCTATTACTAAACTAATACCTTCTAAGTGAGCGGAGTAACCTGCAGAAAATTTTCATTTGTGAATGCGCCATCTATGATTTCTATTATTTCTATTATATATTCTATATATTACCTACTATCACAATTATAATCATATTTGTTTTTCCCCCTGTTGCTTCAAATGTTATGCCAACAAACTAATTAAAATTTAGTTTGCGGTAACCTTGAAGCAATCGTTTAGTGTCAGTGTCAAATTGACTGTAAAATGGAATAGTTCAAATCAATCATTATCAGAACAAAAGCTAATTCACGTTATGTGCTTATTAAACAAATACCCAGATCGGGGAACTGGATAGCCGGGCAAAATGAGTGCCGCAATTCCCAGTGCTATACCCGTACCCGGACAACGCAAAATGACCGAAAACGGACAAAATTGTGCAGCCCGAGACCGTTCATCAGAGCTCCGGGGCTGCGGCACCCAGCCCAGCACTATTCAGTGCATCCCGCAGCAGGTATTTATTAAAGCTCATTTACCTACCCCCAGTAATTATTATTTACTTGTTCCAACTTACAATTTAAATTTGCCTTCCTGGTTACTCCGTTACTAATGCTAAACTAACCTACAAAATAATATACCAACAATGCTAAAATAAAAGTAGTAAAGCTATTCCGGCTCAGCAAAAGAGCCATTTTGCTCACCCACTATACGCAAAACGGCCCTCGCAAAGCGCAAAAACAGAGGTCTGCAGTTGTCATCTTCAATAATAAATTTGAGATTGTTTATATCTATGGTAGTCTCCATCCCACCCTCGCAATCAAAACGTAACCTAGAAAACATAGGACAGTGCACTAGGAGATGTTGCACTGTCTGTGGAACGTCCCCATCACAAGGGCAGGATGGAGACTCTGCTAAGTTGAATCTGTGAAGATAATATTTGAACCCCCCATGACCACTAAAAATTTGAGTTAAATAATTATTCATTGTTACCCGCTTTAAAATCCTGTAGGCTACTGCTACGCTACTGAAGAACAACTTTGTTGTGGTTCCCGTAGTCGCCAACTCATATTTATTCTGCCATTTCTGTATAGATTTTGTCCTGGTGGAGAACTTCGCAAAGGAGAGCGGGAACCGATCGTACCTGGGGAGCTGCCTGTTGTTCAAAGCTGCGTGTTTGGCCAGCTCATCAGCCCTCTCATTGCCGGCTATTCCACTGTGTGCCTTCACCCAGTATAAGGTGATTGTTGTTCCTGCCTCGCTTAGCTGTTGTATTTTCTTCCTTATTTCAACTGCGAGTGGATTGACCGTGTTCGGGTCACTGATAGACTCGAGCCCAGACCTCGAATCACTGGCGATACTGAACCTTCTCTCACTTCTTGTCATTGTCAGTTCCAGGGCTCGAAGGATGGCTGACAGTTCCGCCTGGAACACGCTGCAGAAGCCTTCCAGTCGGAATCCGGTACGCTGAACCTCCGCCCCGCCCGCCCAGCACGACACCGCTGCGCCGACCTTTCCCTCCAGCTTGCTGCCATCCGTATAGAATACGGGCCCACCCTCCACAAGACCGTCTGCATCCTCCTGCGATCCAATGAGCCCGTATTCTACACGTTTTCTCTCCGCTGGATGTGGAAGCTCGAACGGGCTCACTCTGCGTTCGATGCTACGCCCAGGTAATTCGCCAAGTGGCTCTCCGCTCTTAACCCTGTAGACGAGCGCATGTTCCTCGACTCGGATGGAGAGCGGTAAGATCCTCGCCAGCAGCAGGCCCGTTACAAAGGAGACCGTCCTGTGGGCCTTGCTGATCTTGATGGCGAAGGATCTCGTCAGGCTGTTGAGCCGCCTCTCCGCGTAGACTCGCCCCGCGACGTCCGCCCAGCAACTCCCGGCGTACAGCACCGTCGGCTCCACTACGGCGATATAAATGAGTCTTAAAATATCAGAGTTGAGTCCCCACTGCGCCCGCGCTGCCCTTGAGACGACCTTATAGATGTCTATTGTCTTTTTCGTTACATGGTCAAGGTGCAGGCGAAAATTAAGCAGCGGGTCAATAGTCAACCCTAATATCTTAAGACTGTCGCCGTAGACTATCCGAGTGCCCGCCATAACCAATTCCGGAGCATGGTACCGCATCTTCCTAGTAATTATGAGCGCTTGGGTCTTCCCCGGAGCAAATCTAAGCTTTCGCTTGTCTCCCCATTCCAGGATCGCAGCCAGCGCCCGGTTGACGCTGTCCTCCAGCTCCCTGCCGTCAGCCGCGGCCGCGATCAGCAGGATGTCGTCCGCGAACGCCTGCACCCGCACCCCGCCGTACTGCGCCTGCTCGAGGACGGGGTCCAGCTGGATGTTCCAGAGGACGGGCCCGCACGTAGACCCCTGGATGCAGCCTCTGTCGGTGGGTCTCTCCTCCGTCTCGCCCGCGTACCGCAGCCTCACGCGCCGCTCGGACAGGTAGTCGACGATGAGCCGCACGACGCTCGAGTCAACCTCCTTCGCGTGCAGCTCGCTGACGATCGCCGGCCACCATGCGTTGTCGAACGCCCCCTCGATGTCCAGCGACACCATGACCACTATCCTCTTCTTCTCCAGGTGACTTCGGACCGTGGTCACGGCGTCGTACAGGGCGTCCTCCGTGCTGCGCCGCGGGGTGAAGCCGTACTGCAGCGGACTCAGGCGACGCTCCCTGCCCAGCTGCCACTGCAGTCTATTGACGAAGAGCTTCTCCAGCATTTTCCCCAAGACCGGCAGGAGTCCGATGGGTCGGTACGATTTCGGTTCGGTATAGTCATTCTTAGCCGGCTTGGGGATAACCTTTATAGTGGCGGTTTTCCATAGAAGGGGGAAGCGACCCCATCTGAGGCACTGTGTAAATATGTCAATAAGCAACTTTCTATTGCAGGAGTAGGCTCTGAGGCAGACGTCAAGCGTGAGACCGTCCCCGCCCGGGGCCTTCTTCGGGTTCATGTCTCGCGTAACCGTCTCGAGCTCGACTTCGGTGAAGGCGACCACGTCCCCCGGCGCGACGGTCCGCGCCGCGGCCTCCGCCAGGCGCGCCGCCTCGGCTCGCAGGCGCGCCTGCTCGGCGGAGTCCTGCGCCGCGTCGTCCCGCGGGAAGAACGTGTCCGCCAGCAGCGCCGCCGACCCGCGCTCGTCCAGCGCGCTCCCGTCCGGCGCCCGCAGCAGCCGGTCCTGCGGCCTGGCCGCGCACGCCTTCATGACGCGGTACGAGCGCTCCCAGACCGTCTCGATCTTCTCGCCGGTGCAGAACTCCTTCCAGCTCCTGGTTATAGCGGACTCGATGGCTTTCTTGTAGATGAGCTTAGCCTCAAGGTATTGGTCCACTATAAGCCTCCTCCTAGCCGGGTTCGCTTTGGCGATCCTCCTGCGCCGCCGCACCGTCTCCGCCTTGAGCTGCGAGAGCTCCGCCGTCCACCATCTGCAGGCCGCGATGATCCTCTTCTCGGGTAACCGGGGGATCGTCTCGTCGCACGCCGCGACGATGCAGTCGGTGTACCGTTCCGCAACCAGATCGACCCCCTCCCCGTCTCGGACCGCCGCCACCTCGTCCTCCACGTTCAGCTCCCGCAGCCTGCACTCGAACTCGGCCCGGAACGCGAGCCAGTCGGCCCTCCCGGTGTCGTACACCCTCGTGCCGCGCTCCTCGGCCGCCTCCCTCGGTGCGCGCAGGCGCAGCTCCAGCGCGATGGGCCGGTGGTCGGACAGGGCGCCGAGCCGCTCGTCCACCCGCCAGTCCCGCGCCGCGCGCAGCAGCGCCGCCGAGCACGCCGTGACGTCGATGACACCGGTGCAGGCCTGCCCCGCTCGGTACGCCAGGTAAGTGGGCGCACTTCCCCGGTTCAGCACCTCCAGCCCCAGCTCGGCCAACATCCCCACGACGGCCTGTCCCCGCTCGGGTTAGGTTAGGTTAGGTTAGGTTAGGTTAGGTTAGGTTAGGTTAGGTTAGGTTAGGTTAGGTTAGGTTAGGTTAGGTTTTTTTTTTTTTTTTTTTTTTTTTTTTTTTTTTTTTTTTTTTTCTCGTTCCTTTGACGTGTAATGAATCAAAGTCTTTGTTCTTTATTTGTAGCTACGGGTATGGGGTTACATTTCTTATCTTACCCTTTATCGGGTTTTTGGGGTGTTCTATTCTAATATTTTAACTTCACATTGTTGGTGATCTTAACTGTTCAGTTGTTCCTATTTTTTAACATTACATATTTTTAACAATTCCTATTTTTATCAATTCTTATTTGTATCTTATTTCTACATGTTTTCTTATTTATTACACTTATATTTTACATATTATAATTTGTACAGGTTTTTATCTTAAATTTAAATGCTTACATTTTTATGTTATCTTACATATTATTCAAAATATATATTAAACATAATTTATTTACTTATTTATTTCTTAATATTACTTTACTGGCTATTTCTGTACAATATTTTATGAATTGCTCTCTGGTATCCTTTCCTATTATTAACTCATTTAGATTTTCAGGGGTTAGTTTCAACTTGAGAACCTGTTCAGCCTCATATCTCTTTAGGGAAAATACAGGACATTCCAAAAGCACGTGTGCCACCGTCTCGCTGACGCTGGGGTCACAGATGCACGATGGGCTCTCCTTACACCTGAAGCGATTCAGGTATTCGGAGAACCCGCCGTGCCCCGTTAGAACTTGAGTTATGACGCTAGTGGGTTCTAATTTCCTGACTATACGATAGGCCTGAACAGCGTCGGGGAAGAACATCCTAGTTGTACTGGCAGTTGTGCCCTCCTTATACCTCCGGTTCCATTCGCCCAGCGATTCCAGACGAATCTGTCGCTTGACGAATGAAACCGGGCAGCGATCATAGTCCGGTCGTCGCTTGCTATTCGTCGCAGCTTCCTTCGCCAACAGATCCGCTCTCTCATTTCCCTCCAAACCTGCGTGGGCTTTGATCCAGAATAAAGAGACTTCTTTATTCTGGAATCTGCTCGTGGTGAGGTTTTCCCGAGCCTCCACGGCTAAAGGGTGGAGGGAGTCATGATTGGTAACGGTCTGTAGCGCTGCCATGGAGTCACTATATATGCCGTAGGAAACTTCCGTTCGCTTGAGGATTTCCCGCGTGGCAACACATATCGCCAGGAGTTCCGCTTGATAGACTGTGCAGTAGTTTGGCAGCTTAAGTTTGAGGGCTTTGATCTCGGCTTCACCACTCCAGAGGGATAGTGCTGCTCCGACCTCACCCTCAATCTTGCTGCCATCGGTGTAAATTCGTACTGCCTGGGTGTTGTGTGAATCCACCTGTTCCTGGTCCATCAAGCTAGAGAACTCCAGGCGTATATGTGCTGCCGGGTGCTTTATCTGAGCGTATGGTGTGAACCGTTCCACCTCCCTGTCCTTTAACTCTGGCCTTGACACCCCCCTCCTGGCCTCATACAGGGCTGCTGCCTCCTGTATTCGGAGGTCAAGCGGGAGTATCCCGGCCAGTACCAGTCCTGAGTTCAGGGAGACGGTGCGGTACGCTCTGGTAAGCTTCTGGGCGAATCCTCTTTGAACCGCGTTGAGTTGCCTTTGGATCTTTTGCTTCTTGGTGGCTGGTGCCCATACGCTAGATGCGTACAAGATCACCGGTTCTACTGTAGCCGTGTATATTGTCCTGATCACTTCGGGACTGAGGCCCCAGCTGATCCTGGCGGCTCTAGACAGCTGCTTGTAAATGTTTAACGCCTTTTTGCACACATTTGAGGCGTGGCTATTAAACGTTAGCTTGCTGTCTATAGTCAGCCCAAGGATCTTGAACTCCTGCGACATGCCAATGCCGACCCCGCCCATGCTCAGGAGTGGTGTATCATGTTTTAGTTTGCGCGTGATGACCATCGCATTTGTCTTGTGTGGTGCGAATTTAAGCTTGTTCATGATACCCCACTCCCGAACATAGGCAAGAGCGGCATTCGCCCGTCGCTGGACTTCCAGAGCTGTGTCCCCGTCAAAGACCAGGACAACATCATCTGCAAAGGCCTGTCCGTAGTACCCTCGCTGTTCTAGACCTTTCAAAAGCGGATCAAGAAGGAGGTTCCACATAATGGGGCCCCCAATTGATCCCTGAACGCATCCCTTTTCCGTGTCCTTAACATGTTCCTCCCCCGCATACCTCACCCTAACACGCCTATCCTGCAGATAGCTGTCGATAATCCTTCTTAGGTTTATGGGGCACCGTTCTTCTGCCAACCTGACTTTTATCGCAGGCCACCATGCGCTGTCGAAGGCTCCCTCTATGTCCAATGATACCATAGTAATGATCTTCTTCTGTGCCAACTTGTCTTTGATGTAAAGTATCAGGTCATAGAGGGAGTCTTCGGTGCTTTTCTTGGGCATAAAGCCATATTGGCGCGCGCTCATCTTCGGGATGAGGTGCCACTTTAACCGCCTCACGACCATCTTCTCCAGGACCTTCCCCATGACTGGTAATAACCCTATTGGCCGGTAAGATTTAGGATTTGTATAATCGTCTTTGCCTGGTTTCCTCAAGACCACCACTGTGGCTTCTTTCCAGATGGTCGGAAAGTGTGAGAGAGCCAGGCATTTGTTGGCCAGTGCGAGGAAGGCCTCTGGATCGTCCCTGATTACGTGGCTGCAGATATCCGCGGTAAAGCCATCTGCTCCTGGGGCTTTCTTCGGGTTGAAACTTTCCACCGCAGAACTCAGCTCCTGTGTTGTAAATGGCGGGTCATGTTCATCATGTTCCGTATCATTTATTCGGCTTGCTGTATTCCTAGTCTGTCGGTGGTCAGTGTTGTCCTCTGCCTCATTGTCCTCAGGGAAGAAGACGTCCGCTAGGGTTTTGGCCGATTCCTTGGGGTCGATCTGCCTGCCGTCCTTGACTAAGGGCAAATCTTCGTGTCTTGTGGCTGTTCTCCCGATCACTCTATATATGCCCTCCCATACCCCTTCCCTATCCTGCTTTCCGCAAAACTCCTTCCAGCTCTGTACTTTTGCTTTGTTCACTTCTCCCAAAAACTCTTCTCTTGCTTTCAGGTATTCGTCGACGATCCTGGGTCTCCTGGCTGGCGCTGCGCATCGGATTCGACGCTTCAGCGTGACGGACTTCTTCTTCAGTGCGGCGAGCTTCTCGGACCACCACGGCATGGTAAGTGTTTCTTTTACTTTCTTTTTAGGTATGGTGTCTGTGCATGTTTGTGTTATTATGTTTGTGTATTTAATTATTGCTTTCTCTAACTCTACTTTGCTTGCTATTTTATTTATTTCTATTTCATTAATGTGATAATCTGTTTTTAATTGGGCCAGTTTCTCATGAAACTGGCTCCAATTAGCCTTTTTTGTGTTGTAAAGCCTTGTTGTTCTGCTTACACTTACCCCTTTGGCTTTTCTTAGCGCTATATTGAAGGTGATGCCGTTGTGGTCCGAGTGCGTGAGGTCGTCCAGCACTCTCCATCCGTCTACCAGTTCCAGCATGTCAACTGAGCAGGCTGTTACATCCGGATGACTTCTGTAAGATATTCCTCCACGGATGGTGTCGAAGGTGGGGGTGTCCCCTTCGTTCAGCACCTGAAGGCCCAGTTCTTCGAGAGTGCCTGACAGGTCTTCTCCTCTGTCATCTACCACGTCGCTGCCCCACCAGGTGCTCTTAGCATTCGCGTCTCCGCCCACGATAACTCGTCTAGGTCCAGCCTCATCGGTTATTTTCTTGATCTGCTCCAGGTATGGCTCTATGGGTTGGGTCGGCTCAAAATAGAATGAAATTGCAGTAATCTGCCAGGCGCTCGTTCGGATCCTCACGACTGCGATGTTATTTGTTGTGAGTTTTGGGCACTGTATCACATCTAGATCCGGATCGAAGACGGCTATTGCCGCTTTAACAGTCCCTTCTCCGTTATTGGCGTTCTGGTAGATTCTTGCCCCTCTGTATCCTTTCATTCTATTTATCCCCCCCACATATGGCTCCTGGAGCAGCGCGAATGCCACCTGTCTTTTTTCGGCTTCGATCATAAGCTCGTGTGTTGCTGTTTCCATTCTTTGGAGATTAGCTTGGAGGATGCGATATGGCTTTTCTCTAGTTGATGTTGCTGTTTGGTTGCCGTTTGTGGAGCCTTTAGCAATACGCCACTGAGGCTCGCGCCAATGCGTCCCACCTCCTTCTTACTGCGCATTCTTGGCTGAACGCATTATGCTCAGTCGAGTCCAGCTTTGCGTGCCTACAGTTGCAGCAAGAGGGTGCTGATCCACTGAGCCAGTCCGCGCACTCGGTCTTCATATGCGGACCTCCACAGTGGCTACACTTCTCAATGGTCTCCTTGCAGTGTCGTCGGCCGTGGCCGTAGCCCAAGCACATGGAGCATTGTATCAGGGGTGTTTGGTCCGCTACTTTTACCCTTTGGAGATCGACGTGGACTTCTCCTGCCTCCGTCATTAGGTTCCACATCCTTGGGGACACCTTAATGACCATGTGGCACATGTGAGGGTTTCTCGCCTTCCTTCTGTAGCGGACCTCGAGCCTGTCTTCCTGCTTGTCGAGGTGTTTAAAAATGTTTCCATTTTGGTTCCTCAGAGCGTTTATGACGTCTTCGTCGCTATGGAATTGCAGAACGTCTCTGAGGATCAAAAGAGGGTCTTTGTTTTGAATTTCCTCGACGTTGAGGTGCGCCCCTGCTTTCCTGAGCCTTTCCTTGACTTTCTGCCTCTCCTCTTCAGTTCGGCAGCCCATTATCACCTTCCCATCCTTCGCCTTTCGCACTCTGTCTACTTTTATTCCTCCTTCCTTGGCGTTCACCACTTCTCTTATCCTACTAAGTATATCTTCTCCGGTTTCCTTTTCGTCTTTAGAGGAGACCATGACCGAGAGCAACGCAGTTTGGTCACCGGGCTGCCTCCTGGCTGGCCCTGCCGCAATGTTCGCGTACGTGGTCTTCTCCAAGATCTCCTTCTGTTTCTCCATTGCTTCCTTTAGGCCTTCCATCCTCTCATTATTCTCTTTTAGCAGCTTACTATGTTCTTCTATCTGCTTTCTTAGGTCATTTTCCATTCTCAGACTTTGGTGCTCAGTGCCCACTTCCTCTGCCCTTTCCCCTTTGTTTTCTCCATGTTCTGTTCTACTACGGGAGTTCTTGGCCTCGGATTCCTTGACCAACTCGAACAATCGGTCTATCGCTTGTGTCACGTTTGATTTTATATCGGTCTTTAAGTTCCTCGACTGTTCGAGGTTGGTCTTGGCTTTCATGAGGCAGGCCTTGGCCTCAGCTGTCCTGGTCAGGAATTTCTCCTGCTTCGGTGGGCTTCCAGGAACGTCCACTGGTAGCCTGCGGCCTGTCGATTTCCCGTCTTGCGAAGAGAATATCGCAGGCTTTGGTCTAGGAGGGGCTATTGAAGCAGTCCTTCTTGGCGGTGTTGGAGACTTGGGTTGTTGCGAGGTGGATCTCCTCTTGGTCACAAGTTCCCATTCTCCTGCGCTTCGCCTCACGTTTGAGGTCTGCGCCTTGTCGTCTCCCTGTCGCGAGGGTCCTGCTTTGTCACTCTGCGGCGAGGGTTTTTGGGAGTCGAGTTCGGCCGAGTCCATGTTGACCCTTTTTACGGGTGTGCGCATGCCGAACATATCGTCAAAGGAACTCGTCACAGTTATTAAATAGTAAAAACAATAAAGCTAAAATAATATTGTAAAAGTTGTAAATTGTATATATATATTTCTAATTTCTATGCTTATACTAATCGTGCGTTTTTTGTTTCAGGTTGAGCAGCTGCAGTCAACGTCTCACGCAAAACTACTGGCTCCAGGTGTTCCGAGTCAGTATTAAATAGTCTCTACGTGTATTGCTAACTACGTTTTCTGTTTCAGGTGGCAGTAATAGATTCGCCGGTCAGCGTGTCGTCAAGGGACGTCCGGGTGGTGTATGCGGCGTGAGAACACGGTAAGTCAATTTTTACTTAATAGAGTGGGGCTCTACCTGCGTTGTGTCAGTTTAAGCTCCTATAAGAGCTTTGTCTAAGTAACCAAACGCTTGGTTGGGTCCGCAACAAAAATTTTAAATAAAATAAATATACGAAAAATTCCTACTCTATGTAGAGTCAATCTTTGTATGCGAATAGATAGACCTTAAGATTATCTATATCTAGGAAAAAATCCTGTCAAATTTGGAGCTATGGTCAGAGAGATACGGGGCTTTCAAGTTTCTCAAGATGGCGTCCAAGATGGCCGCCAAAAACTTCAAACCCTTGCCAGAGGTTCAGTTTTCGTCGCAGAGAGACGAGATTTGGACTACCGTGGTGGCCTCGCCGTAGCCTATTTCTTGCCGATGTAAAATGGGGAAAAAAGCGCGACTCTGAATTGGAGTGTTTTTAAAATTTCCCTGGCTAGAGTAGGTGCCGGCAATGTCAGCACTGAAAATCCGGTCTCTCTACGGTGGCTAGGTCAAAAGTTACAGGTAATTTACCATTTCCAAGATGGCGGTCAGTATATCCTAAATTAATTTAAAACCTCGGTATCTCCCTCAGTTTTGCTCGCACAATGGTGGGATTTCGAGTGCGAGAGTCTCCAAGGTCAAGACTTAATGAAACTAAAGGAAAAATGGGGGGTCAAAATGGGGGGGGTGAGTTTAGTTAGGGGGGGTTGCAAGTTAGTCTATTTTAAAGGTCTTAAGTAGCTGATTTTAGGATAGAAAATCGCATCAAAATCCGACCACTAGTTTGCGAGTTACAAGGGTTTCAAAAAATCCAAGATGGCGGTCGGTAATTTAACTTATATCTAGAAAGCTCGGTAACTTTGTCAATTTTGCTCGTAGAGCAGTAGGGTTTTGAGCATATATATTGGCTTGGTATGGACTTTGACGAGGGGGGATAAAAAGGGGGTCAAAAAGGGGGGGTAAAATTTTGATGTGGGGGGGTCAAAGATAAATTAGGGAATGCTACTGTGCAAGAGAAAAAATTTTTTAAGTCAGGGGGCCAAAGTTACATAGAATTTACTGATTTTAATTAAAATGGGGGGGGGGTGTTTTATGGGGGGGAGTTAAAGAGGGGAATAAAAGGGGTTTATTGAATATTTATATATTATATAAATATTAAGCTTTGCATAAAAATGCTCTAAAACCCCCCGTTTCCGAGATATTTACAATTAAAACTTTAGAAATTATTTTGGGGGTGAAGGGGGGGTGATTTTACTGTGGAGTAAAAACTAAATGGGCTAGGAAAAATTTGGTCTTTTAAGTGCGCTTATTTGTTTATTTATTTTCTACTAAAGGGGGGCTTATTTAAAAAAGTGCAAGCTAAAAAATGGGAGGGGGGGATAAAATTAATTTAAATTATATGCGCAAATGTGTAGGTGATATGAATCTAGAGTTAAATTTGTCCTTACTTTTTTAAGTTTGGAGATACAAAATTACAAAATAGTTCTGCGGTTGGTAATTTCACTTAAAAATCAATATTTCCAAGCGCCGCCACTGAAAAAATCTGAAAATTTTACAGAAGGTACTACTAGCCTATGGCCACACTTCAGCAAAAAATCAAGGTAGGTCGTCGCTGTAGAAATTGAGTTAAAAATGTTACCAACTTAACCTAAACCGCAAAAACTTTAAAAATTAATTACTTAGCCTACACTTAACTTAAAAATATTCTGCCGGTGCCTCCGGGGTCCTCGGAATGTCCTCCTTCGGATGGCGTGGTCAAATGGTGTCCAGCGGCCTCGGATGGGTGACCTCGTGGCCACGTGGTACTTGTTTTTTTGGCTTTTATTCCGCGCTGGTGCGCGGAATAATTCCGGAACTGGTGTCCACTTGAAGGGCTTCAGAAGGCGCTTCTAACGGTATAATAAAATATATGGGTCGTCGCTTCAAAACGCGAGATATTTCACTTTGAACTTTTGAAATTTTGAAAATTTCACTTTTCACAAGATAACTTTTCACTCGTTTCACTTGGAGCTGCGCGGTTTTCACTTTCGTGTGCGCCTTGTGATTACGCGTGTTTTGATGTATAACACGACTATTTTGGTGAACTTTTTCCCACTTTTCCGATTTTTCGAGCGCGGAGAGCCTCTAATTCGTGGCGGTCTGGCTGACGGGTGGCGCCAGACTGTGGGTTAGGTTAGGTTAGGTTAGGTTAGGTTAGGTTAGGTTAGGTTAGGTTAGGTTAGGTTAGGTTAGGTTAGGTTAGGTTAGGTTAGGTTAGGTTAGGTTAGGTTAGGTTAGGTTAGGTTAGGTTAGGTTAGGTTAGGTTAGGTTAGGTTAGGTTAGGTTAGGTTAGGTTAGGTTAGGTTAGGTTAGGTTAGGTTAGGTTAGGTTAGGTTAGGTTAGGTTAGGTTAGGTTAGGTTAGGTTAGGTTAGGTTAGGTTAGGTTAGGTTAGGTTAGGTTAGGTTAGGTTAGGTTAGGTTAGGTTAGGTTAGGTTAGGTTAGGTTAGGTTAGGTTAGGTTAGGTTAGGTTAGGTTAGGTTAGGTTAGGTTAGGTTAGGTTAGGTTAGGTTAGGTTAGGTTAGGTTAGGTTAGGTTAGGTTAGGTTAGGTTAGGTTAGGTTAGGTTAGGTTAGGTTAGGTTAGGTTAGGTTAGGTTAGGTTAGGTTAGGTTAGGTTAGGTTAGGTTAGGTTAGGTTAGGTTAGGTTAGGTTAGGTTAGGTTAGGTTAGGTTAGGTTAGGTTAGGTTAGGTTAGGTTAGGTTAGGTTTTTTTTTTTTTTTTTTTTTTTTTTTTTTTTTTTTTTTTTTTTTTTTTTTTAGAAGCGACGCCCTCTGACATAAAGGTCAGAGTCCTTATTACTACTTATAACTTAATTTTTACATTTTAATTTTTCTTATCTTAGGATAGGAAGTTACATGTGTTTCTAGATTCTAGGAGGTAATATTTTACATACTTTTTATAGTACATTCACATTTTTATCTATTTTTATATAATTTTTACTTTTTTTATTTTTCTATTTAGGACTAAGTTATACATTTCTTGCAATTTGCTGATAAACAATTTCAACATATATTTCTATTACATACCTTGATATATATATATATTTATATCATTACTATCTATTTCACAATCTACTTTTATCATGGGTTTGGTTTCAATTACATTACCATTTACAGTCTAATACATCTTATTCATACATTTATCTGAGGTTTTTATAATTATTACTTTTATTTTAATCTATGCTGATCTTATATATGCACAGATATATAGTCAGCATAATTTATGTACTTATTATATTTTGTTTCTTTTTATTACCTTATTGGCTATATTTTCTAAGTATGTTATGGTTTCATCTCTGTATATTGGGCTAGTTATGAGTTCATTTAGGTTTTTAGGGCATAGGGGTAGGTCAATTGACTGTTCGAAATTATGGCGATCTCTACCGAATACCGGGCATTCAAAAATGACATGTAATATGGTTTCCGCAGTCCCTGGTTCACAAACACACGATGGGTTCCCCTTACACTTGAAGCGGTTCAAGTATGCTGAGAGCCCACCGTGTCCTGTCATTACCTGGGTGAGTGTTCCTGTTGGAGATATTTTTCGAACCGTTTTAAAGGCTTTTATGGCATCCGGGAAGAACACTTTTGTCACTGCTGCCGTTTCGCTACATTGGTATCGCCGGTTCCATTCGTCAAGCGTTTTCAAACGAATTTGTCGCTTGACGAATGAGGCCGGGCATTTGTCGTATTCGGGTCTTGTTTTGGATTTTAGGGCTGCGTCTTTAGCCAGTCTATCTGCATGTTCGTTTCCGGCAAGTCCAGCATGGGCCTTTATCCAGAAAAGGGAGACCTCCTTGTTCTGGTGTTTTATGCTGCTTAGGTTTTCCCTTATTTCAACTGCCAGGGGGTGAACTGAGTCGCGGTTTGTTATTGTCTCGAGCGATGATCTTGAGTCACTGTAGATTGCGAAGGTCTTTTCAGTTCTACCCATAATGTGTTCAGTTGCCTTGCATATGGCCAGTAGCTCGGCCTGGTAGACGGTGCAATAGGACGACAGTTTCAATTTTCGGGTTTTGGTCTCGGCCTCACCGTTCCATATGGACAGTGCTGCTCCGACCTTGCCCTCAATTTTACTGCCGTCCGTAAAGATACGTACCTCATAGCTGCTGTTTGCAGTGGCTTGTTCTTCGTCTACCAGGTTAGCGAACTCTATATCCATATGCTTGGCTGGGTGCGGTATATTGGCGTATGCTACCATTCTCTCCATCTCACTCTCTCCTGGCGATGGCCGGGCCACCCCCTTCTTGGCCTCATACAGGGCCGCTGCCTCATGTATTCTTAGGTCGAGAGGGAGTATCCCGGCCAACACCAGTGCCGAGTTTAGGGAGACGGTTCGGTAGGCTTTGCAAAGCTTTTGGGCGAATCCTCTCTGGACCGCATTTAGTTGCCTCTGTACGCCGAGTTTTTTAGCTGCTGGTGCCCAGACGCTCGCTGCATACAATATTGTTGGTTCCACCACGGCCATGTATATCTGTCTGATGATCTCCGGATGGAGGCCCCAGCTAATCCTGGCGGCTCGCGACAGCTGTTTGTAGAAGTTCAACGCCTTTTTGCACGTGTTTGCGATGTGGCTGTTGAAGGTCAGCTTCTCGTCGATAGTGAGCCCCAGGATTTTGATTTCCTTAGACATGTCAATGCCTACACCGCCCATGCTGAGGAGTGGTGTGTCGTACTTCAGTTTCCGTGTGATCAGCATTGCGTTAGTTTTGTGTGGCGCGAACCTAAGTCGATTTCTGACACCCCACTTCTCGACAAATTCTAGTGCGGCATTGGCACGTCTCTGGATTTCCATCGCTGTCTCGCCGTCAAAGACCATGACTACATCGTCTGCGAAGGCCTGGCAGTAGTCGCCGCGTTTTTGGAGGCCTTTCAAGAGCGAGTCTAGGAGCAGGTTCCATAGAATCGGTCCTCCTATGGATCCCTGCACGCATCCTTGTGTGGTGTCTCTGGTCACCTCGGTTCCCGCGTATCTGACCCTCACTCTCCTCTGGCTTAGGTAGCTGCTGATTATCCTTCGGATGTTGATTGGGCACTTCTCCTCGGCCAGTCGGATCTTAATGGCCGGCCACCACGCACTGTCAAAGGCTCCCTCTATGTCTAGTGAAATCATCGTGACTAGTTTCTTTTGTTCCAGCTTTCCGCGTACGTGTTGTAGTAAGACATAGAGGGAGTCTTCTGTGCTCTTTTTAGGTTAGGTTAGGTTAGGTTAGGTTAGGTTAGGTTAGGTTAGGTTAGGTTAGGTTAGGTTAGGTTAGGTTAGGTTAGGTTAGGTTAGGTTAGGTTAGGTTAGGTTAGGTTAGGTTAGGTTAGGTTAGGTTAGGTTAGGTTAGGTTAGGTTAGGTTAGGTTAGGTTAGGTTAGGTTAGGTTAGGTTAGGTTAGGTTAGGTTAGGTTAGGTTAGGTTAGGTTAGGTTAGGTTAGGTTAGGTTAGGTTAGGTTAGGTTAGGTTAGGTTAGGTTAGGTTAGGTTAGGTTAGGTTAGGTTAGGTTAGGTTAGGTTAGGTTAGGTTAGGTTAGGTTAGGTTAGGTTAGGTTAGGTTAGGTTAGGTTAGGTTAGGTTAGGTTAGGTTAGGTTAGGTTAGGTTAGGTTAGGTTAGGTTAGGTTAGGTTAGGTTAGGTTAGGTTAGGTTAGGTTAGGTTAGGTTAGGTTAGGTTAGGTTAGGTTAGGTTAGGTTAGGTTAGGTTAGGTTAGGTTAGGTTAGGTTAGGTTAGGTTAGGTTAGGTTAGGTTAGGTTAGGTTAGGTTAGGTTAGGTTAGGTTAGGTTAGGTTAGGTTAGGTTAGGTTAGGTTAGGTTAGGTTAGGTTAGGTTAGGTTAGGTTAGGTTAGGTTAGGTTAGGTTAGGTTAGGTTAGGTTAGGTTAGGTTAGGTTAGGTTAGGTTAGGTTAGGTTAGGTTAGGTTAGGTTAGGTTAGGTTAGGTTAGGTTAGGTTAGGTTAGGTTAGGTTAGGTTAGGTTAGGTTAGGTTAGGTTAGGTTAGGTTAGGTTAGGTTAGGTTAGGTTAGGTTAGGTTAGGTTAGGTTAGGTTAGGTTAGGTTAGGTTAGGTTAGGTTAGGTTAGGTTAGGTTAGGTTAGGTTAGGTTAGGTTAGGTTAGGTTAGGTTAGGTTAGGTTAGGTTAGGTTAGGTTAGGTTAGGTTAGGTTAGG